>OZ010795.1:73124808-73844553 GCA_963932465.1 Maratus speciosus | reverse complement strand
AATTTCGTAATTTATTTTTCTTTTGTTGTTATTTTAACAATCGTCATTTCTTTCGTAATTTTAATAGTTGTGACAATGAACTCTTCAATTGTCATATATTAATAAGTATTCTTAGGAAAATTATATGTTATTCGTTTACTATTTTTAAAGCAAAGAAATGAAGAAGAGACATATATCCTTATTTTGAGAATGAAATTATTAAAAATATGCAATTCACAAACAAAATGTCTCTCGTAACTCGTAAAGAATTGCAAAGAAAAATTTACATACAGTTACATGCGTTATTTAACCTTTATAAATATTCTCAAAAACAAATTATTTACCATCATTAATTAACTTTTAGAGAGTTTTGAAATCTAAAAGTTATAATAGACCTGGTATTTAAATAACATTCACTATTTTTGATTTATGCAATTATGCTGATCCTAATTATCTTTTTTAAAGATATTTTTTTTTCTCACAAGAGCAATGATACGGATGTTGCGACTAACAGATATAATACATATATGTCATTTATTTGTTTGTGGAACACAGGAAAATCCTTAAGTAGCGTTTGTATATATTATTGCGTGCTCTTTTTCTGGGGCGGATATTTTGAACTCTTGCTCCTCGATGCTCGTGTTTGTTTTATTGTAAATTACACTATAAGTTAGTTTGTTTCATTTATATAGTTTCATTTTGTATGTATTAGCAATTAACCCCAAGAAAATTGTCTCTTATGAAATGACACACATGTTTAATTATCACTGAAAAAGTCGGTAGTAATAAGGACTTTTAAAGGACAGTATTTGAGAGTGTAACTACATACATTTTGTAAAACCACCTCTGATGGCAAAGTAATTAACAACGTGACGGTCTCTAATGTGGAGTTTACTTGAGGGAAATTTAATCTTATTATCATCATCTAAAGTATAGCTTATGATTTCTAGTTACATGCAAAATAGTTTTATATGAACAAGTGATCCCTTCCTCTGATACTATGTACAATTATAAATGTAAGCAAGAGTTATTATACAATTAGGATACCGGACAGATAGGCTGAGTTTATGAAGGTGTCGTTCAAAATTATATTTCACTTGCAAATACTGAGACGCGATAGCACCTAAGAAAACATTCATGTTTTATTTTTACAGTTTATGAATATATTATATTTATGCAATTCAATATGTGTTTTTTAATACAGTTTCTAAATTTTTAATCGTTTATTTACATGTTAGCAAATACGTTTATATGTAAACAATAATAATAAAGCAAACGTTTCATAATGCTAATTTACTTGAAACCAGTTGCTACAACGTCATTCTCCTTATTCTTCTTATTGATGCCCAATCTTCTTATTGATGTACAATAGTTTTATTTTAATTTTTTAACGTTTAAATTTAAATCCTTGTGAAAACAAAATCTTTACAATGAATCTTGTGTTCTTTTTATATTTCAAATGACAGTCTATATATATTCGTTTTATCTTTTTACATATCAAATAATAAACACTTATAATGAGTGTACTAGTATTTTACCCAAATAATTTGATATTTCCTTCGTTATAAAATTATATACCACATTATTCCATTTATTTTATTTTTGCGATTTTAAAGTACAGGGTATCCATAATTAAACGACCCTAATTTAAAGTTGTCTACAGACAAAATTATTGTTCATAAAGCTGTGAAATTTTGGCAAAGGCATAATAAAGGTATGGGAATTTGTTTAAGCTAAAAAATATATAAATAAAAATAGTTTAAAATTTCGCCACCAGAGGGCGATTTTTAATAAATTACATATTTAGCATTAAGATAGTTTAGAAATTTTATTTACAGGATGTTCATAATTAATCGACCCTATTTTAAAGTTGTCTACAGACGAAATTATTGCTCAGAATGTTGTGAAATTTTTTGAAGGACATAATAAGAGTATGGGAATATGTTTTAGAGAAAAAAAAATAGGAGGCCGTTTTTTAACGAATTACACATTTAGCATACATTTACGACAGTTTAACAAACTTTGTTATAACCAAACATGTTCTGCATGACATTCATGATTTTCAGATACCATCTGAAATCGTAAGATAGCATGTTCCACAGTTGACCGCAGTATGTTCAGGGAAAAGCTAGGAAAATGTTATGAAATGCTGTCTTTAGAGTAAGATTAAGTTAATAAATAAAATTTCTAAACTATCGTAATGTTAAATGCGTAATTTAGTAGAAATTTTTTGAAGGACATAATAAGAGTATGGGAATATGTTTGAGAGAAAAAAAAAAATAGGAGGTCGTTTTTTAACGAATTAGACATTTAGCATACATTTACGATAGTTTAACAAACTTTGTTATAACCAAACATGTTCTGCATGACTTTCATCATTTCCAGATACCATCTGAAATCGTAAGATAGCATGTTCCACAGTTGACCGCAGTATATTCAGGGAAAAGCTAGGAAAATGTCATGAAATGCTGTCTTTAGAATAAGATTATGTTAATAAATAAAATTTCTAAACTATCGTAATGCTAAATGCGTAATTTATTAAAAAACGCCCTCTGGTGGCGAAATTTTGAAATACTTTTATTTACATTTTTTTTAGCTTAAACAAATCCCCATCCCTTTATTATGACTTTCACAACTTTATGAACAACAGTTTTGTCTGTAGACAACTTTAAATTAATGTCTTTAATTATGGATACCCTGTACATTAAAAACTTCACTGAATAAGGAAGGCTGCAGTTTACTCTAAATACATTTTCTTGAATGTTGAACTGTTTATCATGAACGATAAACAGCTTATAATACCCCCCCCCCCCCCCCGCGCCATTCTTTAGTAACGCTTTACTTAAAATGGACTCTTGCGAAAAAAATATATTTAAGATTTAATCTAACCAAATACTTTAAACTGAATGTAAATCATTTTCTACGCTTTTAATAATTTTAAATGTTTCAGGTTTTTCTGTAATATTATTCCAACATTCGTATCTGGCTGAATTGTTTTGTAAACTAATGAAAAATGTAATTAATTGAAATAAATGAGTTCTAAATATATTGATTCTATTAACAATTAATAACACATTATAAAACAAATCAATATAAAATACTTCGAAAACCTAATGTTACTTGATGCTATACAGTATTTTAATTTCTTAAATGATGATGACTACGAGCTGACATCTTTAAGTATTTCCACAAAATATTTTATTAATGAAGGGATTGAAATAAAAATTAAATAAAAAAATAATTTTATAAATGCTAAAGTATGTGCTCAATTTATCCATATTTAAAATATATTTTGTATAAAAAAGAATTAGATGAAATTAGAAAAAAGTTTTATTAAAAATATATATAAACATATTTTACATTATATTACATTATATATATTTTTAAGTATAAAGCTATTTTAATAATTAATTACAATAGTTATTTTCTGAAATACATCGTTATATTGTACTTTGAAAATATTTCTAGAAATGATGATTAATATGCTGAAATAAAATAATTCTTTGTATAATTTCTGTGTGGTGACTATCTGGTATTTAAGGAGCAATATTTTAATCCTATTTCCCATTGCACTTTACACTGATTTTTCATCTTAGGTACATATAAGCAGAGCATATGTATTCACAAAATTCCTATTTTAAGTTAATTATTATAGAGACATCTGAAATAAAACACTGTATTTCGGTCATTTGAACGAGGCCGTCACATCAATGAATTTCGTCACACATCGTTTAATTTATTTACATTTCGATTAGTAATTCCAAATATTTTAGTCCGCTGTTTGATAATAAGATATGTCGTTTAGACGGAATAGTTGAATGGGGTTGTCCTTAACCGTTTAGACGCCGAATTATGAAGTAGATCGAACTGGTACTTAAATTTGCTTAATTAAGTACACTTATAGACCCCTTATAAGTAATTAATAAAAACATTTAAAGAAAAAAAAATCATATGGATTTTTTAGATGTTCCCAAATGGGAACATTGGTGTCTAATGAGTACTTTTCTTATAGGTTTTGAAGATTTTCTTTTTACAAAAATCAAATGAACTAAAAGGCACAAAAATAAAAGATTATGAAAATATTTGGCAATTTAAAAATAATTTACATTAAAATTGTTTACCTTTTTATTTTTACAGCTTTTTATCCGATTTATTTGCCGTGATATAAGGGAAAACAATCTTTATGCAACCTCTTGTCACACTCAACACACATGTTGCGGCAGTTTTTTTGGCAAAGAGCACAACGTCCTTGTGACGCAGATATCAGATAATGATTATCAGTTTTTCTAAGTTTATTTTGAACATGCATTTTTGGTCCAGGTTGAGATATAAGTTTTGGTTTGGAACGCAGTAAGTTCATTGTAATATCTCGACGAAATTCTAAATGTGACATTGAATTCTTTCCATGAATGTATCTATAAATTATCCAAGATGCTGTTGCAGCAATATTTAGAGCGTTTGCAAATAAATTCCAGTACCATTTTTTATTTCGTAGCTGCGGTCTCTACGATGAAAGAAGTTTATCCAGAACATCAACTCCACCCATCCTTCATTGTAATATCTTATAAGAGCAGGTTGTGGAACATCAATTTTCTTTTTTGCCGATTTAGAATATATCTTTGTGTTTGAAATAGGTTTGTGCGTTTGGTGATTAGAGGCAACTGTCACAACTGCATTGTCATTCCACCGGCAAATGAATACAGTTCCATCACTACGGTAATCCATTGCTCCTCTGGTCTTTTTGGCCAAGTTTTTATTGTCTAGTAAAGGACATTGCCGGATGCGGTTACTTCGGATTGTACCTGTAGCTCTAATTCAAGAGTCTGCCAATTTTTTTAATAAGTTATAACATATAAAAAAGTTATCGAAATAGATTTCGTGCCTGCCCGGATCTGTAACTGTGGAGATTAGCTGGGTCACGACATCCTCACCCAGAGGCATTCCTGTAGACTCAATCTTCCTTCCAGAATAAATTTCCATCGCATACGGATATCCAGACGAGGAACATAACATCCATATTTTAAACCCGAATCTTATGGGTTTACCTTTTATAAACATTTTGCAAGTGTGGTGTCCATAATAAGGTACTATAGATTCATCTATGCTCAATTTTTTATGGAAAGTTCCAAACTGACGCAAATTTTTCCCCAATTCTTCATAAATTGGAGCTATTTTCCCATGTTTATCACCTAGCTTCAATTTAGAATTATCATTTAAGTGAAAAAACTTTTTGATTGTACGAAAATAGCTTCTTGCCATGACTGTTGGAACAATATCAACTTTCAAATCTTCAGCAGTGCTCCAATAATAATCTTCTTTTGGCATCCAATGGTAACCACTCAAGAGGAGCAATCCTAGAAACAGCAATATCTGTATCGTCAATGGCAATTATCTCTCCTTTTTGACTAGCGTATAACTTTGTCATGCATGCTAATGTTCCGATATAGTCTTTAGGCAAAATTTTATCAAAAATTTGAATAGGATCCAAATCTTGTAACTCTGGAAAATCAATTTTTAAATCACCTGGTTCCTCATCAAGAAATGTATGATTAAATTCTTTTCTCTTACTCCATCTTGCTTCATACAGTTTAATTTTTTTCGTGTAGAAAAATCATCATCACCTTTACCCATGCTCTCTGCTTCTGTTCTTGTGTGTGATGTTGATGGCGCATCACAAGCCTCATCTTTACGCAGAATATCCAATTCTCCCGTTACATCCGTCGGAATAATTTCCCCTAAATCTTCATCATTGATATCCTCATTTTCTGTTATATCACCACTTTCATTTGGCGGAATAATGCATATATCAACATCTGAATTATCAGATTCATCTGAATTTAGCGTATCGAAATATTCGAGAGCTTCTTCCACAGTTTTAAAACGCTTAGCGTGATCCATAATCAACAAAATAAGCCTACAACAGAAACACAGAGCAACTTATTCCTTTCTAAGCGTGAATTTTCCTTCCTTCTTTCCTGAAACACGTGGGAAAAGGAACTCAACTTTGACCTTTCGGCACATCTGATAAGAAGACAGGGGTAAATAAAATTCTCCTCTAATCTACGTCATAAAGCTACAACTGTGACTCACTTGTTTATATTTTTCGGTTGTATCCAGCAGAAATAGATATCCTTTAGCAAGAGGTGACATCAGTGCAGGCAGTAGGAAACAGAGAAAATGAAATACTGAAAGTTGAAATTTTTATTTTTTGTTGGGGGGAGGGGAGGGGCGGGGCAGGGCGGTTTGGGATAAACTTGAATCTTATACTAATAAACCATCTTTGCATTCAATTATACCTTGCTTTCATGCAGGAAATACCTGTACAATATCACTCAAATCGGTTAATTGCGTTGAGTTTAAACATATAAAAAAAGTTCATGGCAAACGCCAATGTTCCCAAATGGGAACATCGAAACATATTTCTTCATATTTACTCAACTATACCCTTTTTTATGATTTAATTGTATTCCACATATTGTTTTAAGGTTACTATTTCATAACTCACATGAATTTAAAAATATTTTATATTTTATATATTCTTTAAAAAATTTACAATTTATCAATATGAAATATGGCAAAATTTGCAAATTTGAACATTTTTTTCGATATAAGAAAAACAAAAGTATCCCATTTTAACACATTTCAAAAAATCAATCATATTTTTAAGTTTATGAAATGAAAATCTCATAAAGGTATCTTTAAAATTAAATTTTTGAAGATTTTTTTAAATTGATGTTCCCAAATGGGAACATTGGCGTTTAAACGGTTAAGTCAACTTTGACAAAAATCAAATGTCGAGGTAGCTTAATAAAACAGAAAGCTTAAACAATGTATTTTTTAATTTGTTTGCCAGTTGTAATTCTGGTATTTCCATGTGGGTGACTAAACCCAATTGAAAGGCAACAAATACAGAGATTACAGTTAGTATCTACTGTAAGCGTATTGACCACATGCCCTTTTTTAAACTTTATGTAGACTTTTATTTATATTTGATGAATATTTTTAAATCTCTTCCAAAAAGTATCCCTATAGTTGCACACAGCTGTCTAGAAAAAGCAGCATAGAAAGTTATAGACATTGTGGAACGCTAATTTAATAATTAATTCATGTGTAGATTATATCCGTGCTCGATTTTATAAATAAACAGTTGATGACCAAATTATAAGCACTCTAATAAGAAGAATTAAAATTTAATTGCTAATTATGATTTACTTACAGTTACTTAAATAATTCAAGATAAGGGAAATTTTGTAGACCATTGAAACAATATTTTTTTCAATAAAACTTAATCGAAGAAGTTCTCCTTCAATTCGTATCATTAGAGAGAGTCACCATAGAAAAAACCTTATTTAGAAGAAAATGACTTTTATAGCATTAACAATGCTGAACATTCTCAAAGTAATTAATTTTCTGTAAGTTAAATCTAAAACAATTAGTTTTAAGTTTGTTTACAAAAAATCAGTTTTTACAGTAAAATGAAGAAGAAAAGTGCCTAGTTAAACTTATGGCATTGAGTTCATCGGCTATTCACAATAATTGTGCATTGCAGTACTATTTCAAAGAATAATGCCTCACGAAAAATAAATTAAGGGGGATCCGCCATTCACCCGTTTCCCCCCTTTATACTTAACAAATGAAACCTCAAAATCTAATCAGCGAAGTGCCTTATCATAATAAACCTGTATAACAAATTTGAAGCAAAGCTGGTAATTTTGCATAAAAAACCATTTAGCTAAATGAAAGTGGAACACTGGCTCGCCAGTTACCCCCTTTACACTTAACCAATGAACCTACAATTCTAATCAGGTAAACGCCGTATCAGAATAAACCGGTTTACCGAATTTGAAATAAATCCGATAGAAAAAGCCATTTATCTGAATTATGGGGAAAGGTTACCCCCCCCCCCCCGAACTCCCCCTTTATACTTAACCAATGAATCTCAAAATCTAATCGTGTAAGCTCCTTATCAGAATAAACAGTTATACCAAATTTGAAGCAAATCTGATAATAGTGCGTGAAAAAGACATTTATCTAAATTAAGTGGGATAGCCCCCTAGTCTCCCCTTTATACTTTACCAATGAACCCCCAAAACTAGACAGGGAATAGTCTTATCAAAATGAACCTAGAAAAACTATATCAAGATATTTCTATCAAGAGTTATCGTGTTACGTACATACATACAAACATACAGTTTCAGCGGGCACATTAGCTCTCAGGCGTTGATAGCATGTGAGCTAAAAACAAATCCCCAGTTAAATTTGCTATTTTCTAGTCCACAACATCTTTTTTTTCCCCCGCAAAGAGACACACACAGAGTGAGATATATATGAAGATAGATAAAGAAAAAAGGTGAATCGTAGAATGATACTTAATTTCCCTTTCCAATAGAGTTGAAAACTGATTATGAATTTGGTTTGTCTAATCGTCTGTCTGTCAATCCGTCTGCCCGAGCTATAACTCGGAAAAATACATACGACCACCATACAAATGTATATGTTATTGGTGTTTACTATGAAATACCCTGCAGTGAATATTAAGTGCGTACCATTTACGGTTCATTTACAGGGCACTCAAAGAAATTCCGTTACATTACGGTCTATGGGGAAAAAGTCCTTTTTGAAGTAACATTACATTATTTTATTTTTTAATCGTCATTACATTATTTTAAACCTATCGAGTATGATATAAATCACTGAGGTGTATTATAATGATCCTACTATTAATTATCGTGTGCATAGAACTTACATTTCATTTACAAGGAGACAGAGAATTTGGCTACTGAAGAAAATGAACAATAATTGAACTTTTGAAAGTCTACGAACAATAATTGCTGGACCAAAAATTTCGGTTTCTTAATGCGTTTTTAAATTTAACTATTTTTTAAATATTACTTTGTACGTATAAATTCTACACATCATATTTATGGCCACACAAATGTTCTCAACAACATCCGTTTATTGGCGGACATTGTGGAATGGAAATTTTCAACTATGCTTTGCTTCAACTGAATTAACTATTATCGTACTGCGTAGTATAAATACATATCTAGAGATCATATATGGGGCTGCACTGAAAAATCGTATTTTTTCCTAAATAGTCATAGTAATAGCAGAATGAGTTTTCAAATGCGTTCTGCGTTTTTCAAATTGTTCATTTAGACATCATCTTTGAACTTAGTAAACTGTGAACTATTGTTACAATATTCTGAATGTGTGGGGAAGATTTTACGCTGTACGCATTATTTTTTCTTTCTTGTTTTATTAATTACTTAATAGCAGAATGAATTTTCAAATGCGTTCTGCGTTTTTCAAATTGTTCATTTAGACATCATCTTTGAGCTTAGCAAACTGGGAAATTTTGTTACAGTATTCTGAATGTGTGGGGAAGTTTTTACGCAGTAGGCATTATTTTTTCTTTCTTGTTTTATTAATTACTTAATAGCAGAATGAACTTTCAAATGCGTTCTGCGATTTTCAAATTGTTCATTTAGACATCATCTTTGAACTTAGTAAACTGTGAAGTTTTGTTGCAGTGTTATGAATGTGTGGGGAAGTTTTTACGCTGTAGGCATTATTTTTTTTATTATTATTAATGACTTAATAGCAGAATAAATTTTCAAATGCGTTCTGCGTTTTTCAAATTGTTCATTTAGACATCATCTTTGAACTTAGTAAACTGTGAAGTTTTGTTACAGTATTCTGAATGTGTGGGGAAGTTTTTACGCTATACGCATTATTTTTTCTTTCTTGTTTTATTAATGACTTAATAGCAGAATGAGTTTTCAAATGCGTTCTGCGTTTTTCAAATTGTTCATTTAGACACCATCTTTGAATTTAGTAAACTGTGAAGTTTTGTTACAGTATTCTGAATGTGTGGGGAAGTTTTTACGCTGTAGGCATTATATTTTCTTTCTTGTTTTATTAATGACTTAATAGCAGAATGAATTTTCAAATGCGTTCTGCGTTTTTCAAATTTAAAAATAATCTTAAGATTTTCTGATGAAATCTCCACCTTTTCCAGAAATTCTACAGAAATCTGTAAAAATTTTGAAGATTTAGCTTTACCTTAAAAATATATGTAGAATTTTAAAAGATATTCTTAAAAATATCTGCAGAAATGGGCCAAATACCTACATATTTTCTACAAATTTGTGGGTCAATTACCGACAGATTTTCAACAGATTTTTTTTTAGTGGGTTTCATTTAGACATCGTCTTTGAACTTAGTAAACTGCGAAATTTTGTTACAGTATTCTGAATCTGTGGGGAAGTTTTTTACGCTGTAGGCATAATATTTTCTTTCTTGTTTTATTAATGACTTAATAGCAGAATGAATTTTCAAATGCGTTCTGCGTTTTTCAAAGTGTTCATTTAGACAACATCTTTGAGCTTAGTAAACTGGGAAATTTTGTTACAGTATTCTGAATCTGTGGGGAAGTTTTTTACGCTGTAGGCATAATATTTTCTTTCTTGTTTTATTAATGACTTAATAGCAGAATGAATTTTCAAATGCGTTCTGCGTTTTTCAAATTGTTCATTTAGACAACATCTTTGAGCTTAGTAAACTGGGAAATTTTGTTACAGTATTCTGAATGTGTGGGGAAGTTTTTACGTAGTAGGCATTACTTTTTCATTCTTGTTTTATTAATTACTTAATAGCAGAATGAATTTTCAAATGCGTTCTGCGTTTTTCAAATTGTTCATTTAGACATCATCTTTGAACTTAGAAGACTGTGAAGTTTTGTTACAGTATTCTGAATCTGTGGGGAAGTTTTTACGCTGTAGGCATTATTTTTTCTTTCTTGTTTTATTAATGACTTGATAGCAAATTGAGTTTCAAAATGCGTTCTGCGTTTTTCAAATTGTTCATTTAGACATCCTCTTTGAACTTAGTAAACTGTGAAGTTCTGTTATAGTATTCTGAATGTGTGGGGATGTTTTTCCGCTGTATGCATTATTTTTTCTTTCTTGTTTTATTAATGACTTAATAGCAGAATGAATTTTCAAATGCGTTCTGCGTTTTTCAAATTGTTCATTTAGACATCTTTGTACTTAGTAAACTGTGAAGTTTTGTTGCAATTTTCTGAATGTGTGGGGAAGTTTTTACGCTGTACGCATTATTTTTTCTTTCTTGTTTTATTAATGACTTAATAGCAAATTGAGTTTTAAAATGCGTTCTGCGTTTTTCAAATTGTTCATTTAGACATCCTCTTTGAACTTAGTAAACTGTGAAGTTCTGTTATAGTATTCTGAATGTGTGGGGATTTTTTTCCGCTGTATGCATTATTTTTTCTTTCTTGTTTTATTAATGACTTAACAGCAGAATGAATTTTCAAATGCGTTCTGCGTTTTTCAAATTGTTCATTTAGACATAATCTTTGAACTTAGCAAGCTGTGAAGTTTTGTTACAGTATTATGAATGTGTGAGAAAGTTTTTACGCTGTGCGCATTCATTTTTCTTTTTTGTTTTATTAATGACTTTTGTAACTTGTTTAAATTGTTCTTTTTGAAAATCAAACGGATGCTAGAGGATCGATTCTGATGTAGGGTTCATTTTCTATCATTATACAACCAGTTAAAGCATATACCTTTTTCTTTTATTACGAACAAATACTTGTATACTCAGAAAATACTTATCCTTCAAAATTAGAATTTATTTTAGAGTAAAAATTCAGTTTTGACAAATTTACAATACAACGTTTGTTGTTTTTTATCTTAACATGCAAACTTGTATCTAAACATTTACGTCTTGAAATGCATTAGCAAGGTTAGAAAAAATTAATAATAATTTTTGTTAATGCAACCAGCAATAAATGCACTCTATATGTTACACATTTTCAAAATGACCATTAAAATAAAGATAACTTCAAATCTGGCGCAATAACAAAATAATTTACGATTTAACGCATAGAATATCTTTGGAAAACACTACACCCAATATATAATATCGTGCAAATTTAAACATATTAAAAAGTTTACGTTAAGCACTATAATGTCTACATTTATAACAACGTATCTGTATGTGTATTTATGCATGTCTTAATATATTATTTAAAAAAACTTTTAAAATTTATTAAAATAATTGAGTAAATTGAAATCGAACGATAAAAGTATTTTCTAAATTCATAGGCTTCATTAAACGACTTTGATATCCAATATCCGTAATTCTATAATAAACACTTTCACTAAATCAATACAAAGAGACAGATAATTAAAATGGGGGTTGCATTTGTAATCAAGATGATGAATTGGCACTTCAAACATAAATTATTTTCCAATAGTGCCGTAGCATCTAAGCTTTAAATTGATTACCAGAATAAATTATCAATCCTGCGTAAGAGAAAAATAGAACATGAACTGTATTATGAAAGTTAAATTTACTTAATATATGAAAAAAAAGTTACATTTTGCAGAAATATCCCATTATAAAGCTTTTTTCTAATACTTACATTTCTTATATTGTATTCCACGATATAAAAGTCACTTCCTAATGTTCAGAAATATTTATAAAACAAAAATTGTTCAATGTTACAGTGTTTTTTGTTACACATTAATCAGACGATTTTGGGGGGTGAGGGGGAATCATTTGAGAATGATTTATATATATATATATATATATATATATATATATATACACTTGAATATATTGAAACATGAGAAAGTTATTAGACATCCGTTGCAATATTTTTCTATTTAGAAAGGAAACCTATAAGTTTTTTGAATAAATTTAAAAATTAAAAAAATGTAGTACATAAAACATAAAAGTTGTATGAAAAATTTGTCCCATATACTAATTAATGTCTACACTGTAAAAAAAACGACATTTTTACTGTAGAAAGTACTGTTCATCTCCCACACAAACTCAATCACAGTGAATGTGCTGTATATTTCTTTGGTTTCCCGACTATATTAACATGGAAAATACAGAAGTTGCGTAAAATTAACAGCACAATGCGTTGGCAATTTGGACGGCAGCTGTTTGTGCTGTAAAAAATGCGTCGAAATTGCCAGCATATTGTGCTGTTAATTTTACGCAACTGCTGCATTTTCCTGAACATTTTTTTATTCACTGCGATCGAGTTTGTTCTGGAAAATCTACAGTGGTCTTTTTACAGAGTGCAGCACCTTAAAAACAGTATATCATTAAAAATGATAATAATAACAGAATATTCTTTGAAACATTTAGTTTTTTTTTATTAAATAACACTGTGAGTTTTCAAAATTAAACATTCCTAAAAATATCCTAAATGAAAGTTAAAATATACTAAAATTGCAAGAAGTCTAATTGAAATTAGTCTAATTAAAAACTGTGAATGTTTATGAAAATATCTAATTGATAATTTTTCTTTTTTGATACATTATAGTTTCTAATAGTATGTATGCAAAAATGGATTTTTGAAAACTTTAATTATTTCCAAAATTTCACATGCCGCTGCGACTTAATTTTTCTAACCGAAGTTTAAAATGTATTTTTCTCAAAAGAAATTATTTTTCATTTGGCCGCAAGACTTGCTTGAGAATTTATCTACCAGTTTCCTATACAAATTGATACAAATTTTAAGAACATACTTTTTTATGGATATACGAAGTGTTTTCTTGATTATTTATTTGTTTATTTCAGAAGCTTTCACATGCCTATTTTTGATCGACAGAAAGAGCTTTCATTTTAACGCCGCCATATTTTACAAATATTTATATATATATATATATATAAACCCTATACCACTTCACATTCAATAAACTAAAGGTTATTTGCATTTTTTTTTTTTTTTTTTTTTTTTTTTTTTTAAGATTAAGTTGATTAAGGTGCTTCAAAAATACTCTGTTTAAGGGGACAGCCACACAACATTTGAAGACAGCTGAATTTACAAGGACAAAGAATTATTATTTTTTTAGGACCAAAAATACAAATAATTTTTCAACATAATGTAATATTTTGTATCCCCACCCCCATTAGTTTACATTGTTATTGAAACTCACCAATAATCTTAAATTCTGTTCGATTTTATGACATTCAAGTGGGCGTTTATCCTTAAATTTATTTTTTTATACATGATTTAATATAATTGATTTACCACGGCCACAAACACACGATTATTTATCAATTTATGACACCTAAATATGTTGTCCAGAAAATATATTAATAGAAAAGTATCCATTTGAATGAATAAAGAAGATTTTTTTTATAATTTTGACTTAAAATATAGCCCAAAAGTTACATGTCAGTATTTTAAGAAACTTTTTTTATTGTAACATTCTTAACATGATACAATTTAACAATAAAAAAAAATTACTGGTACTTGAAACAAGAAAAACAAAATTCAGTTTAATTTCTTTCTACATAGTAGAGAATTTAACAACTGTAACCTTCTCAAAAAACTCATAGTTGTGAAGTTTTATGGCACATAAAAACAGTATATTTTGTAGAAGCACCGTAATTTATATCAATGGAAAAGAAATATAATATTTAATGCTATAAAGTTTTATATATTAGTTTTACTATAAAACAGATTCTTAAAAGAAATAGTGACACATATTGGTAAAATTAACTTTAATAGACTTTTAGATTAAATAATGGACGTTTAGAATAATTGATTTATTATCTAAATTTCTATTTATATTCTGGTTTAGAATACCTTCATAGGAACATTTTATTTTTAGTTATTCGGCTATTATAAAATAAAATCGTTATTAATAGTTTAAATAATTGTATTTCCCTAATGAATAGCTTTCGACTAACACATTTTCTTTTGTTTTCTAAATTTTTAATCATATTACGTTGAGTTGGGACATACTATTTTAAAATACTCTTTAAAGAAATAAAGTAACATAATACATATAAATCATTTAAAATCTACCAATTATTGGCTCTTTATATATTTCTTAACATTTTTATAATACATTTTAAAAAAATAAAACGTATACTATCAAACGTAAACGTATAAATTTTATGTCGCCAATATACGTAATTATGTTTGTAAAATCAGATAATATGTTTAAAACAAGAAGTTAATGCACATATTATATGTTTGGCATTTTAGAAATGGTTATCGACTTTAGAAAAGATTTTTTTAAAATTTCAGATTTTTTTATTTTCAAGTTTCAACGATAAAGATTTTGTTTTTTTAAAACACATACGCCGATAAAATTATTCTAAATTTTGATATTTTGAAATTCGTGTTAAAGGAAAAGAAATATTCATACAGTAAACTAAAACAGAACATTTTCCGTGAAAAACAGCGTCTGTTCCCAACTTAAAATTCTTCTATAATTTCATTTTTATACATGTGCTTTCTAATAGCGCTTTAAAATTTTAATTTCCTGTCAGAAAACATTCAAACTTAGCATGAACGATAACTTCGGGAATGTAATTTATGTTACAGAACATTATATTTACATTTTTAGAAACTCTTTGTCTCCGAACGTATTTTATATTATTTCAACTTATTAAATGTTTCGCTCAATCTTTGTATCTCCCGCAATAAAAATCCATATATCTATATTTTGAATTAAAAATGGAATATTGTATTAAATGAAAAAGGGATTAAATAATTTTGGAAACATTAGCGAATATTTCAAAACATGTGTTTTTATTAGAAACCTTATTTTTTTTTCGATTCTATTAAAAGTAAAATAAATACTTGCAACGGTAAATGTATACTTACAGTTGCTTACGATTATCTATTTATATAATACACTGAGGTGTCGATTCTGGCTACAACCACTCCGAATCATACTCGAGAAAAGCAACTCATCGCGGCCATGTTAGGCATAAGTATTCAAGAGGCTGTAAGCAGTGTTCTCGCTGGCTTTTGACCAACATATGCGATTTGGCGAATAAGAAATAAAAACAGTAGCCAAATGAACAGAAATGTTAGCAAAATAGATTCGGCTTGAAACACTGAAAAATCAATCTTTAACCCTTTATTTTATCCCTTTTTTCAATATTTTCTAAAAGAACCTAAGTTTTTGTAATCGCTTATACAATAGATATCGAGTATCCGCTACAGAAACTATTAAAAATAATTACTTTCTAAATGTCTCCTAAATGCGTAAATGTTTCAGACATTCTTTTAGTAAAGTCTAATTAAAAGTCTAAAAGTTTAGTCTAAATAAAAATTAAACACACCAATCTTTGATTTACCGTTGTGAAAATATACACTAAAAATGTCTATGAGATTTCGACTCTTAACCGATTGAACATATTTGACCGGCCAATGGTACTTTGCATACATTTAATAAATAGTGTGGTAAATGGCTAACTTCAATATCGCATTCCAGCAAACATTTTCCCTATTTGGCACTTAATGCGAGTAATTTTGTTTGCGTTTTTACTGCCGCGACGCTGGATTCGAGACAGTAATTAACTGACAATAGAGAAATACCTATCGCATAATCCTTTCTGTGTCTTTGGCTGTTCTTAAACTAAATTTCTGTTGAGTCAGTATCTGTATAAATAGAGCATAGTGTAAATGGCATGGTGCGATTGCACATGTTAAAGCGACATCAATCGTTCAGTAACGCGCTTAAGAATCTGGACTGTATTGGCACACCACACACACAAACTTTTGTCGCGATTTGGCGCAATGGCGAGCGGCAGCGAGAACACTGGCTGTAAGTTTGCCGATTATTCTGCTAAGGAAAATATAAAAACAATATGCTTTGTATCGTATCTATTCTTTTTTATTTCCTCTAAAACCTTAATACCTCTAAACCAATTATATTCCTCTAAACCAATTATAAAGTTTTAAATTATAAATTAAAAACAACGGATAACCAGCTATTATAAACAACAAATAACTAGATGTAAACGAAGGAAGACTGTTGCAATTTAGATCTAAAATTTCTAAATTTAGAAGGAGAAGCAAATGAACGACTCTTGCAGCGTTTCTCATAAAAAATACAGGTTAACATCTTATTCTGCAATTAAAATATTTGTAAAAGCATATTTAAACACTTTAAATATTTTAAATGCGTTTTTCACTTTTTCATGCCAACTCATGATTTTGTGAAAAATGGACTTTATTGTCCGTTAGTACAAGCTGTATTCGCTACCCTAGCGCTCTAAGCCGAAGCTTTACAGAAAATTCCGTCTATTTTTAAGCATTGTTTTGGCGCCCTCTAACAGCAATCAATAAAAATGAAAGATTTTTTGACTAAAATTTGAGTTTCTTATATATAATAATAATAATAATAATGCAGGATTTAATGATGTAATTCGAGATAAATTTTTAAAAGATCGTATATATAAATTTAAAATTTTATTTAATATAAATTAAATTAATGTTATTATTATTATTTATTTGACAGATTTATAATTTAGTTTTATTAATTTTAGAGAGCTTAATATTTATCCGCTTAATTTTTTAAAATTTTGTTTGCATTAAAAATGAATTTTCCCCCCTAGAAGTAATTGAAATATAAGATCGATGTTATCGTAGTTGCATTAGTATGGTCGAAAATTATTTTTTTCACTTATTAAATTACATTTTTGTTTTCACTCCAAATTTATGTTCAAATGTTATGTTAAAATTCGAAATTTTATCTGCATTGATATAATTAATATATGTAGTATACATAACATGGCATTGTATTATTCCTTACATATTAATTACATTTGATACGAAATATAAATTTTATTTACAATGAAAGCTAGTTTCAAACGGATATAAGCTAAGTTCTTAAAAATTGATACAATTAAATTAAAATTTTACGAAAGAAACAATGATAATTGGTAACTTTTGGTTTTATGTATACCGAATGAAATTTTAAAGTTACATAGCTGAAGGGTCATTCCATGGTAACTTACGTTACATTTACAACAATTTACTTCAGAAATTTTAGTAATACAGCACAATAAAATGCATTAAAAATGTAAAGTTGACATGATTGTTTAATTAAACCAATTCAAAGCTCAATTTAGATGTAAATTACCTAATTTTAGTGTAATTTTTTTTAACTCTGGCAGTTATATTTATTATGGTAACTGACATTACTGAGAAAGGAAGGTAAGTTTCCATGAAAAATACAATTTTCATTCGCACTTTATAGGTAATTTCATCTAAATTGACCTTTGGATAGATATAATTAACGAATTATTTCAATTTTAGATTTTAATATTTTTTGGTGTTATATTAATAAAAATACTGCAGTGAATTCTTTCAAATGTAACGTAAGTTACCATGGAATGACCCTGAAGGTTTTAAAAATTTATCTTGTATTAAACAAATGCGTTCTGCATATTTTCTATAAAAAAAAAAAAATAATAATTTTAACAAAAAGTTCCTTTGTTTACTAAACGTAACTGTAAAGCTCCATAGAAGAGTAATCCCAGATAGTTCTAATACAATATCTCTATCTCCGTGCCTTGATCGACACCTAATGGAAATCGATTTATTGAGCCATTCATTATTGAGATTCATTTATTTTTATAAAAATAATATATTTAAAAAAAAAAACCTTTAACACAATGAATATTTAATTTTAACGTTTTGCGAAATCTTCAGAAATTTTGTTTGGCTTTGCTAATTATTATTAGTGTTGCAATAAATACTGCTGTTTGTTTTTTCCAATTGTTGAACTCTTACCGAAATTTAATATTTGCTGAAAAAATATCCTTATCCCGTTTGTATTTGCAGAAATTATTTGCCATTTTTAATATGTACTTTTCTGCAATACAAACCCTTCAATAATAAAATCTTTATTCTGTTTGTTTATGCAAAGTCTTATAAAAATGAAACGCAGATCAATATTCCATCATTTTAGACGGGGTTACATACTAGTTTGAAATAATGGCATAGATTTCAATATTTTTTTGCGGAAATCGTCTTCTATTGCCTTCATTACATATTAATATTTTAACGCAATCATACAGATTAGAAAATAAGACATTCGGGTTCTAATTTGTTCTACTTAGTGAATAACTATCCATGTCGGGATTTGAACTCAAGACCATCTATTATGCTGCCTATTCGCTACCAACTATGCTATCCTGGGCAAACCCGGTGGACACAATTTACTCATACAACATTTTAGCAAATACATCCGTACTAACATAAAAACAATTCGGTTTAAGGAGGAATCGACGATAAAAGATCACCAATAAACTTTCGACGTGTAACTATAACTTATATTTCAAAAATGTATACTGTTTTGTAAATGATTCATATAAAACGTAATATTTCCGACTAAATGAAAAAAAAACCATCCAGTTCGGAACTTATATCGAGGACTACGTTTAACCTCAAGCACTCTACCAACTAACCTATCCTGCAAAAAATCGGTGATCAAATTTCGGTTGGCAATTATTTTATCAAAATGTATTACCTCAAACAGGTAAACGAGATGAACCGCAGGTAATGAATTTCCAATAAACGTTTGATACGCAATTAAATTTTATTATTTTAACACAATCATAGAGATTTGTATCGAAGTCCTAATAGTCGTGGCCCCACCAGTGGCCGAGAGGTTCTGCTCTCGAAGCTGGCAGACGGGAGGTGCTGGGTTCGATCCCAATCACGCCCGTCGGCCTAATCGTTCGGAGTTTTCGTGGTTTCCTTCGAACCTTGGTTCTCCAAGCGTTAATACGGGTTAGGTTCCCTTAGAGAGACCTCCACGGAAGGCACCCCCCCCCCCCTTAGGGCCTATATCCCAAGTGCTGATAATTGGCCGACATAAATACAACCAACCAACCAACCAATCAACCTAATAGTCGTGATTTTCTGAGTAAAAATTTGTCCAGTCTGTGACTGGAACCCAGGCCTTGGCTTAAGTGGCAAACGCTCAACCAAATAAGCTGTTCTGGACAAATGTAACGGACACATGTCACTCAAACTATCAGTTCTCCAACCAAAACAACAGAAGCATTTCATAATTAGCAATAACGGTTAATATTAAGACTGTAACATCATCTTAAGCTTTTGAATTACCTTAAGGAAAATCTCCTAAATTTCAATATAATGAGTTTTGGCAGAGGCTACTGATGAAGATGCAGATAAACACGTCTCATGCACATTTTTTTTTTCGATTATCAAATTGTGGACAGTACAAAATTATAGTTTCAATATTTCTGATAGTTCTCGTTGTTTGGCGATCTTTATATTTTATTCAACAATCTTATTTAAGAATCGCAGCGGTGGTGGTAATGTTAATTTGCGAAAGCGTAGTGACTGAATCTGCGTTCCGTATTCATTTGACGTTGATTGTCACCTTCCTCAAACATTTTAAACACTCTCAGATTTAAACAGTCTCAGATTCTGTAACAGCACCTTCATCTTTCGACATGCCGGAAGGCGAATCTCCTAAATTTCTATTTGAGGATCTCGTACGAGACTGCTCATAAAAACGTCTCATGCCCAGTTCTTCTGACCGCGCTACACTGTCAAAAAATATGTAAATTTACTAAAGTTTTTATAGGAAACTGGGATTCCTAGAACTTTTTTTTTTTGTAAAGGCAACAACAAACATTCCTGTAACAACGTCTGTTACACGAATTTTTCTTGTTGCCGTTACATAAAAAGATCTAGGGGTACCAGTTTCCTAGAAAAACTTTTGTAACTTTACAGATTTTTTTTTTTTTTTTTTTTTTTTTTTTTTTTTTTTTTTTTTTTTTTTACAGTGTATAAAGAAAAACAGGTTCCCCGTAAGCTTCCAACATAAAATTTAAATTGTGTACAGTAAATTAACATAATTCTTTATAGAACAGACCTCTTATATTTTTTCTTTACATACATGCTTTTATATGTGCACTACTACTACTATGTGCATCTTTACTAGTAACGTACATCTTATGACATGTATACAAATTTTCAAACATGGGCAGATATTTACTCAGAAGTCTACTACTATTTCTGAATAATAATAATTATCTTGTTTAAAATGTCCTTAATTGCTTTGAAATGTAGTTTTTTGTTCACATCTAAGTAAATATTGTTTATAACAATGCATACCCTTGCGAAAATAGTTCATAGAGCTGTATAGAACTCTATAGAATTCTTTACAATTTCTATAGAATAGCCTTTCTATAGAACATAGTTTCTATAGAGTTTCGAAGAGTTCTATAGAATACTTTTTCTTAAGAAAATGTTTCTATAGAATGCGTTAGAATTTTTTTTTTCTATAGAACAGTTTTTCTATAGAGCGCTATAAAACTTATAGAAGTTTAATAGAATAATGATTCAATAGATTTTTTTTCAATAAAAAACATATTTTTGGTCTTTTGAAATTTATGCGTACTAATGTATCTATATATATATATATATATTAAATAACAATATCAATTAACTTTGTAATACATCACTTAATATCATTATAATTTAATTCCTAATTCTAATACACTGTGATTAAATTGTTAATGTAATAATATATCAATCGAACTACACTGATTTAAATTGTTTAATTAATATGTTTGTTAATGATTCATTAATTAGTCGTTTTATTTTATAATCCTTTATTAATTTCTGTTAATTTCATAAAAACATTCCCCTAATTTAATAAACTTTATTCACAAATGGTAATTCATCTAGTAATTTAACAAACTTTATTCACTAATTGTAATTTTTTTTAAAAAAAATTTAATCTGAAGTATAAAATTATTTAAACAATTACGTTTCAAGTTTTAAAAACAATAATTTATTAGACTTTTAAATATTTTTTCAAGTCTATATTAAAATACGAGATATTTTTATCAACTCGCGTCTGATGCCGTCATTACATTTTAACAGAAATGAGAAATCTGTAATGAATATCTTAACACGATTTAAACTGTGAAGCTCACTATTTTTTTTTTTTTTACTGTAAATAATATAGCACTACTACCACCAACAAAATAAATAAGTAAATAAATTCTTTATTTTAATTGACATTTTTTTTTAAACTCCTTAAATTTGGTTTTCTAATTTACAAATGATTTTGGTTTTCATAATTTACACATTTGAGAATTAATCAGCGTATAAAATATATGTAATTTCTATACAATACAATAATTTCTATACAAATTTAATGTTTAGAAATGCAAATCATAAAAGACAACCGGAAATAGTGAAATACTGTAAAAAGAGCCGAAATACTGTGAGCAACCGTAGAGTGGGCTGAATGAACTTGTTCGCGTCCGATCACTGAAGTCAAGCCGCAACGAGCATGGTTAGTACTTGGGAGGGTGGTCACACCTGCTGACGCTGTTTTTTTTTATAGAATATATTCGAATATTTTATAGAAATTCTATAGACATTTCTATTGAATTTCTACAGATATTTCTATTGAATTTCTACAGATATTTCTATAGCTTTTGGCGAAACTAGCTTATAGAAAAACGGGCCATAATATCTATAGGATTCTATAGTACTTTTTCTATAATTTTTTTATAGAATTCTATAAGAAATTTTTGTAAGGGTACAATACAGATTAAAGATGAATCTATGAAAGAATGATTAAAAGATTATTTAATACAATAAATAAATATACAGTTCTCGGTGCTATTATTTTGTAAATTAAAGAAATATTTAATGCTAAAATATTATTAAATTTAAGGAAAACTCTTGTTTCGTTTAATACTGTACACTGTAAAAAAAATATATAAAGTTACTAAAGTTTTTTTTAGGAAACTGGGATTCCTAGAACTTTTTATGTAACGGCAACAACAAAAATTCCTGTAACAGCGTCTGTTACAGGGATATTTCTTGTTGCCGTTACATAAAAAGTTCCAGGAATCCAAGTTTCCTAGAAAAACTTTAGTAACTTTATAGATTTTTTTTTTTAAAGTGTAATAATGTAATGTCTTTCATATAATTATTTTCCATTATGCGTTAATGTCTTTGTCACATATATTTTAATAAAGTTCTTTAGATGTATTAAGATTATTAATTATTTTACATATTTTATTAAGTAGATGTAAAAATATATATTCCTGTCATTTTTGTATACATATAATAATTATGCTAGGAAAAATGAATTTTGTGATTATCTCTATGTCTTCCCAGTTATTTTTTTCTTTTCTTATAATTTCTTTTATCTATTAATTATATTTTTACAGAATAAAAAGTTTTTAGCAAATGTTTAGTCACCTCATTACACCCTTTTAATTAGATAAAAAAAGGGAAATATTTTTTCTTGATATTAAGTAGACACATTCTTAAATTTTAAAAAGACATACAATATGGTCTGATGTGGAACAAGGAAAATGCGTTTTTATGAGGTAAATTCTTTTTCTTTAAATTTACTTGTCAAGTAATGCAGATTAATAAATATTCACATTATATATATATTAAGTTCTTTGGGAACTTCAATGTTTGCAAAAGGTTAACTCTGGTAAGAATGTGAATAGTTCATTTTAGAGATTTTTGGAAAATTCTTGTTTTGTTTAATAATGTAATATTATTCTTTCATATAATTATTTTCCATTATGCGTTAACGTTTTTGTCAGGTATATTATAATAAAGTTCTTTAGATATTCTAAGATTGTTAATTATTTTACATATTTTATGTAAGAATATATTTTCATGTCATTTTCGTATAGATATAATAATTAAGCTATAAAAAAGAATTATATAATTATCTGTATGTCTTCCCAGTTATTTTTTTTTCTTTTTTTATGATTTCTTTTATCTATTAATTATATTTTTCCAGAATAAAAAGCTTTTAGCAAGTCTTCAGTTATGAGTCTAATGTGATCCTTATGTGTCTAATCCTTAAGTTGTTAGGTATATTATAATAACGTTCTTTAGATATTAAGATTATTAATTATTTTATATAATTTATTAAGTAAATGTAATAATATATATTACTGTCATTTTTGTATACATATAATAATTGTGCTAGAAAAAATAATTTCATGATTATGTTTATATATTCCCAGTTATTTTTTCCTATAATTTCTTTTGTCTTTTAATTATATTTTTCCAGGATGAAAAGTTTTTATCAAGTCTTTAGTCACCCCATTACACCCTCTTAATTAAAAGAAAATAAGTGAAATATTTTTCGTTAATATTTAAAAGACATATTCTTAAGAGTTTAAAAAGACATATAATTCGGGCGTGATGTGGAACAAGGAAAATGCGTTTTATGACGTAAATTATTTTTCTTTAAATTTCCTCTTTAAGTAATGTATATTAATAAATATTCTCATTACAAATATTTAGTTCTTTGCAAACTTCAATGTTTGCAAATGGTTAAATTTGGTAAGAATGTGAATAGTTTTTCGTAGCTAATAAATAACAGAATTTTTTTCTGGTTAGGGATTTTTTTAGCAATATTGTTTTGCTCCTTTCAGATGAGTAGCAACATTAATTGAATTATTATATTAAAAAAATTGAATGCATTAAGAAGAAAGTCCTTCCGGCCAGTGCCGGGAGGAAGAGGTAGCTTCCACATTCCTTATTTTTAAAAAGCTAGCTTATGTTATTCAAACACACGAAGCTCAATTTGGTGGAAACCGATTATAGAAGATTCAATACTAATTTTTATCAATACTAAATCCTTATGAATGAGAATTTCGCGAAATAAGTCAGCTTCATTCAAGCTGCTTTTATATAAAGTAACTTATATGTAGTTGACAAATTCGGCGGTATCCTGAAGTGCGTGGTAGATGAGGCTAACTAGTGAACTTGGTCGAGACCTTAGTAATTCCAGTGCACATGCTCACTCACATCGGTATCGGTTGATATATACGAGTGCTGTCACTGGCAAAAAACCAGATTTTTCAAAATGTCACTCACAAAAAGAAATTCAAACTGCTTTATCTGAGTCATTTTTTAAAGATAAAGACAAGACAAAATATGTTCCGGAATCCTTAAGTTGGTCATATACTTAAGAAAGAAACCCTTTTCAATTTCTAATTTTTTGCACACCACTTTAAATATATACGTTTTTTTATTTAATGGCCGCCATTTTGATACAAGATGGCGGAGGAAGCTGACCGGCGAACTTGGTCGTGACAATGCTATATACTATCCACATGCCTTCTTACATCAAAATAGGTTAATAAATACGCGTGTTATCGCGTGACAAATATCGGATCGTTTCAAAATGTCAGCCACGCTAGAAATATGTGCTATAACTCAGCCATTTTTTAAGATATAGACGAAACAAAAAATGCTCCGGAAATTTTGTATCAAGGTCAAACATATAAAAAATATCTTTTTCATTTGCCAATTTTTGGATACCTCATTTTTATTAAAATATTTTTTAAATGGCCGCCATTTTGAAATAAGAGGGCAGATGAAGCTGGCCAACGAACTCGGTCGAGACGTTGGTATGTACTATGTACACAACAAAAGTTACATTCAAATCGGTTCATAAATACGCCTGTTATCGCGTGACAAAAATCAGGTGATTTCAAAATGTCAACCACAATAAAAATTTAAAATGTCATAACTCAGCCATTTTTTTTTTAGATAAAGACGAAAAAAACCTGTTCTAGAATCTTTGTATTAGGGTCAAACACATAAGAATAAAAATATTTTTCATTTTACAATTTTGTGGTACCTTATTTTAAATTAAAATGCTTTTTTCAATTTTTTTTTTTTTTTTAATGGCCGACATTTTGAAACAAGATGGCGGATGAAGCTGGAAAAAGAAATCAATTGTGACATTGGTATGCACTACGTCCACACCAAGGTACATCCATATCGATTCATAAATACTCCTGTAATCGCGTGACAAAAATCAGCACGTTTCAAAATATTAGCCACGCGAGAAATTCAAACTGCTATAACTCAGCCATTTTTTAAGATATAGACGAAACAAAAACTGCTCCCTGATCTTTGTATAAAGGTCAAACACATAAGACAAAAGATACTTTTCCTTTTTCAATTTTTCTGGTACCACATTTAAAATTTTATTTTTTTTAAATTTTAAATGGCCGCCATTTTGAAACAAAATGGCGGATGAAGCTGGCCAACGAACTCGGTCTAGACATTGGTATGTACTATGTGCACACCAAGTTACATCTAAATCGGTTCATAAATACGCCTGTTATCGCGTGATAAATAATCAGGCCGTTTCAAAATGTCAGCCACAATAGAAATTCAAAATGCTATAACTGAGCCCTTTTTTTAGATATAGACGAAACAAAAACTGTTCCAAAATCTTTGTATCAAGGTCAAACACATAAAAGAAAAATCTTTTTAATTTTCCAATTTTTTAATACTTCATTTTAAAACTTTTTTAAATGGCCGCCATTTTGAAACAAAATGGCGGATGAAGCTGGCCAACGAATGCGGTCGAGAAAATTGGTATGTACTACGTACATACCGAGTTACACCCAAATCGGTTCATAAATACGAGAGTTACAGTGTGACAAAGATCAGATATATATATATATGTATATATGTATGGATATATATATATATATATATATATATATATATATATATATATATCAAGTTTCGGGGGGGGGGGGGGGGGTATCACGATCGATGAAAATATACCAACATTTTTTGAAATTGCTTTCCTCCGAACGGCTGCAATAGGTAGCTTTTTATAATGAATGCTACCTAATACTTAAATCGCTCGAAAACATTTGCACGCTAATATGAAAACTAATGATGTAATATTTTAAACAATCTGGATTCACATTTCTAATTTTTTTTTTCCACATTAGAAAGCTGAGGTCGGTCACTACAAAGGCGGTTTGTAACTTTCCAATTTTTTAGAAGGTTTTATTTCTGTATTAGAATACTTTCACTTTCGTAACCGATTTCGAAAGTCAAACTATTCTAATAAAAATGACCTGCAAACAAACAAACAAACAAACAAACAAAAAAAAAAATCGGACAAAGCAGATATTTAAAAATCAATTCTCATATGATTAACATTAGCGAGCTGGTCTTTTCTAGTGAGTGAGCTCCTTAACACTTAGGCTGCCGCTAATTTTCAAAATATATCCGCAGGTGCCGAAATCCTAAATGGCTAGTGAGACATCACTCCGCACCAAGCCCCGCTCGTGATTGCCTGTTTAGCGTTGATGCCGTATCTAGTACAAGAGCGAGCTCGTAAGCGAAATAATTCCAGATTACATTGAAGATTTCAACTGAAATTACAATGTGATGTATGTAAAAAAATGGTTATTTGATTATACGAGGCGAAAGAAAATGCCCTAAAAATTACCATTAGGAACATTAATAATTGTGTTACAATATTCTCTTTTATCGTCATTTTTTAAAACATTAAATCGTTTATTAAATTTCATCCAATTATTTACGCATTTCCATAATTATTTACATTTGCATTAAAACCGTCTCTATTAGATAATACTGGTTAAAAAAATGTAGCTGGTGCTCATTTTTTAAAATATGCTTCTAAAGTAAGACCGATTCTTTATAAATATTTCAGTTTAGAAAGAAATTTTAACGGAATACTTTATTTAAATGGATCTAAACAATTTTATATATTAATGAAATATGTTATAGAGTTAGAAAATATAACTTTATCAGGATAAAAAATGTTTTGAACAATTACAAAATAAATATTGGTAAAAAATAGTTATATTATTCATGTCTTTTCAAAGAATATAAAAAGTAATTTGAATATTTTCGACACATGACTCTTTTGGTAAAATAGAAAAAAAATATTAAAATATTTACAATATTTTAAGATTAATATCCAGAATTAGAAAATAGGAATAAGGATATAACTAAAAAAAGAAAGACTCGTAAAAGCACTCTCTCATACATGGAGTTATGACTTGTGAATTTAGCATAATTATAAAATCAATTTAAATGATATGTTGTGAAAATTAATATTCATTTTTGTGTATTTTCAACTATATATAATATTTTTAATTAATATATAACATCTAGAATAAAAAAATAAGAATTATTATAGTAATAAATGAATTATAATATGCTTCACTTCACATTTCAGGTGTTGACTAGGTTGTTTTTTCGTGAGTTAAGAAATTAAACTGTTTGTATATAATGTCTGTATACAATTAACTGATATATTTCTATATTTAATGATAACTTTTAAATATGCATACACTTTAGATTTTTCTCTGGCCACTCATAAATGCATATAATATAAAGTATGTTTCTTTTCGTAGCTTAAAAAACGTGTTATGTTTATCAATTAATGACTTCACTTGTGTAATTTTTACATAGTAAGAGATTTATTTTTACCTAGTATTACAATAAAGAAATTGTTATTACATTTATTAAAAAAATATATTGTATAGTTAGAGAATCTTTTTGAACAAATGTTAAAATAAGAAATTTTCTATAATTAGAAGACGATAAAAGTAATACTAGATGGTCAATAAGATTTTATCTTCTTCTACAAAAGCACAATATGCATGAAATTTAATCTCTTAAAATATCTTAAAGCTCCTACTTTAATATTTTCTCTTCAAGTTATCAATATGACAGAAGGAACCAAAATATATATTCACGCGAGTAAAGATAATTAGAGTTTTTCAACAAGTTCTACACATGATAGATTTTCTTTTCTTTTTTAATCTCCGAAAGAATATAAATTAACTTGTTAAAAAGGAACAACTGGGATAATATTACAACAAATGCATAGTTATCCATAATACACTAAATGCTAGAAATTAAAGTGTGTGAAGATTAAAGGTTGCGTAGAAACTGTTCTTGAAAATCTTTATTTTTTTCTACATCTTTATTTTAAAAATATTATTATTACGAATTTATCTAAATTGATTTGCAGTGTTTTTTCTTTACATTTTCTTCATAAAATTTATAAAAAGATGTAGGCAAACTGAAAGAACTAACATTAAATTATTTCCGTTTATACACGCTATTTTTGCAATTTTAAGCGTAATATTTAAAAAGAAAATAATTCATATAATTGGTAAACGTATTTAATTGGCCGTTCTATACTGAATGTTTTAATATATAACACTGTAGCACGAGTTTTAAAATGTACCATTCACCAGTTTCACTTGCATTTGATAGACAATAACAAAAATATATCTGTAAATTTCAACTATTTGTTTTATATCAAAACAGTTTAAGGTTTTAACAAAGACGATTGATACAAATTATATGGGCATAAACGTATATGTTCCACTTCCTTTTTACACACTCAATTTATTAAAACATAAATCACAAATTTTGCATAATATGAAAATTAATATAAAAATTTGAATTTTTAGATTATCATTAGGTCAGAATAGGAGTTACAAGATATTTTCAATAATGAACGACAAAGATTCACATGTTATTAGAAAACAACAACAAAAAAAAATAGCAAAATTAATTCTGGCTAAAATATTTTTACTTGACGTATGTAAATAAAATTAAATAAAAGATTGCATAAAGAATTGTTTATCAAACATGAATATTTTCCATATTAATTATTTTTGTATTTTGCACACGTTAAACGTTAACACATGAATACGAAGAATTTTAATTTTTATAAATTTTTATTTTACAACGCTTCAAAAGTGACAGAATTGATTAAATATCATACATATGATTGTGTATCAAAAAAGTTATAGAAAATAGCTTTGTTTTAGTCTATTTATTTTATTTTTCCGAAATTTAAAATAAAAAAATCTTTTAAGAATTCTCCAAATTAAATTTCTACTTCCATTAGCAAACTGCTTACAAAGTTTCAAGAGAGAAAGAGTACGCCTAAACGATGGAAATCATATGGCAATGCATGGTCAAAAATGCTTTTCTAGCGCGGTAACGAAGGCACAAAGCACAATAAAGGAAGGACACGAGCATGGTAAGAAAACGTGTTTATTATTCTTAGTATTGAGAAAAACTAAGAAATACGCTGTTAAAGCACTATTCTTTAAAATAAGTAAATTGTACTAATTATTGAGAACTTCCCGATCTTAAAATAGCTCCGAGTACTTAACTCATTTGAAAAACGCATATACTCATTTTTTGAGTACATACAGGGACTCGAAAATAAGTATGTATAGAAACACACATACAATATATGAAAAAAAAAAGAGAAATTACAGAGAACCGGCAAATCACCATTTTTAATTGCGAAGAACTACAATTTTTCGACTAAAGAACAACGAATTTACTATTTTAATACTTGAAATTTCGTTTATGAGCCACCCCAGGATTTGAACTCGAGTCCTCTAGGTGGGATATCAGTATTGTACTGACTGTGCTATAAGAGCAGTTACCAGCTGTTTCCAAATGACACCTTTTTATGAATCAGCGACGGAAGATCGCTAACAGCAGAGATGAATTTTCCCTTTCTTAAATATTCTAATTTCTAATAAAACAATTTTTAAACTAAATTTTCTTCTTTAACATTTCTAATGAAATTGTAAATAAATTTCAAAAGTGTGTATTATAAATTAAAAATTATAACAAAGATAGACATATCTTTAAATAAAAGCTTGGAAGGCTTGGATATATATATATATATATATATATGACCTATGTCACACTGTAACTCTCGTAATTATGAACCGATTTCGCTGTAATTCGGTGTGTACATAGTACATACCAATGTCTCGACCGAGTTCGTTGGCCATCTACATCCGCCGTTTTGTTTCAAAATGGCGGCCATTTAAAATTTTTAAAAAATTTAAAATTTGAAATGTGGTACCAAAAAATTAAAAATGGAAAAATATTATTTTGTTATGTATTTGACCTTTATACAAAGATTCCGGAGCATGGCTGAGTTATAGCATTTTGAATTTCTAGCGCGGCTGACATTTTGAAACGTCCTGAATTTTGTCACGTGATAAAAGGCGTATTTATGAACCGATTTGGATATAACTTCGTATATACATAGTACATACTAATGTCTCGACCGAGTTCGTTGGCCAGCTTCATCCGCCATCTTGTTTCAAAATGGCGGCCATTTAAAAAAAATAAAAAATTAAAAAATTAAAATGAGATACCAAAAAATTGGAAAATGAAAAAGATTTTTTTCGTATGTGTTTGACCTTGATACAAAGATTCCGGAACAGTTTTTGTTTAGTCTATATCTAAAAAAAGGGCTGAGTAATAGCCTTTTGAATTTCTATTGTGGCTGACATTTTAAAACGACCTGATATTTGTCACGCGATAACAGGCGTATTTATGAACCGATTTGGATGTAACTTGGTCTGTACATAGTACATACCAATGTCTCGACCGAGTTCGTTGGCCAGCTTCATTCGCCATCTTATTTCAAAAGGGTTGCCATTTAAAAAAAATAATTTAAAATTTCAAATGAGGTAAAAAATTGGAAAATGAAAAAGATTTTTTTTATGTGTTTGGCCTTGATACAAAGATTCCGGAGCAGTTTTTGTTTATGAAAATTTGTTCTTTTGTTTATATCTTAAAAAATTGTTGAATTATAGCACTTTGAATTCCCAGCATGGTTAACATTTTGAAACGATCTTGTATTTGTCACGCGATAACACACGTATTCGCCTATTTCGATGTAAGCAGGGATAGTATACATCAGTACCTCGACCAAGTTCGCTGGCCAGATACATCAGCCATCTTGTTTCAAAATGGCGGCTATTAAATTAAGAAAAAAACATATATTTAAAGTGAGGTGCAAAAAAATTAGAAATTGAAAAATGTTTCTTTCTTAAGTATTTGACCTTGAAATGGATTCAGGAGCATTTTTTGTTTGTCTTTACCTTAGAAAATTGCTCAGATATAGCAGTTTCAATATCTATTGTGGGTGACATTTTGAAAAATCTGATTTTTTGCATGCGACAGCACTCGTATATATCAACCGATTCCGATGTGAGTGAGCATGTGCACAGCAATTACTAAGGTCTCGACCAAGTTCACTGGTTAGCCTGATCCACCATGTTGTCTTAAAATGGCAGGCACTTTAAGAAATCGCCGAATTTGGCAGCCAAATATAAGTTACTTTAAAGAAAAGCAGCTTGGATAAAGCTGACTAATTTCGCGAAATTCTCATTCATTATATTGATAAAAAATTAGTATTGAATCTCCTATATTCGGTTTCCACTAAATTGAGCTTCGTGTGTCTGAATGATATAAGTTGTCTTTTTTAAAATAAGGAATATGAAAGCTACCTCTTCCTCCCGGCACTGGCCAGAAGGACTTTTTTTTATTTGCTGCAGTTATGCATTTAAAAAGATACGCCTGAACCAATTTAATTTACAATTTTAATTTTGAAAAAAAAAAAAAAACATAATTATTTCTTATTATTGATGAAGTAAATATTTAAATTATATTAATGTAAAAAAACCCCTTATAATCCTTAAATGCACAATGTAACTCAAAAGTTCCATGATATTTTTTTTGCTAGTTGATGCTTTCAATTGGTCTTTTGATGAACTGTTATGTGTTACTTAAATGTGATAAGATACATTTAAGATCGTGAAGTCTGTTTTTGTTTTCATTTGTTATTACAGGAAGGTTATAAGATTTTGTTAATACTGCTATGTACTTGCTATGCGCTCATTTGGCGTTTTTTTTTTTTTTTTTTTTTTTTTTTTTGTATATTTTTATAAGATAGTCAATATTAATTCTGCAAACTATTAATATAATTATAAATATTATTTTACCGTTGAATATAACGTATATGTTATATTCACGTAACGTATGTTACGTATAATAGTTGCACTGTAAACACTTTAAAGTAAGTATATAAATTAAAATTATCATTTTTTGCGGAATTTTTGTTATGTAACTCAGGAATGGCATTGTGACAGTATGACTAATAGAGACATATATATGTATATATATATATTATTTTTTGCTAGTGGAAATTAACAAAAATAGACTCACGTGTAATGTTTTCTGACCATAATACAAAATCATCCTTTGAATGGCTAATTAAACCAAAATTTTAAATAAAAATTCAGAGAAAAGTAAATATATTCCCAGTGCAACACATTCATTTATATTTAATACTTGTTATACATTATTAATTAATTTGGAAGTTAAATTTAACATCTGAGGAGTTCAATAATAATAATAATAAATAAATAAATGGAATTATGTCAGTAATCAGAAGGTACATCACGTACAAATGTCATGTAATTCTCAGCACGTTCACGACTGCATTTGAATATATATGTATATGTATAAATATATATATATATATATATATATATATATATATATATATATATATGATAGTTTAGTTTTTAATTTTGTACATATGATGACGTTGATTTTTATTGGAATTATAAACTGAAGAAAAGGCATAGATTTTTTATTGAAGCTGGATTTTCTTTTTTACATTATATGTAAGATATTTTTTAAAGGTTCTTTACAAAAATTGTAAATTTGTATTATAAAATGTTCGAATAATAATAATAATAATAATAAAAATATGTTTTAGGATAGTTTTTGAAACACGATTTTAATTATATTGAATTAGCTTTCAATATTTTAAGATATATTCGTGATAAAATACAGGGTGTCCACTCTCAACGCTGTCCAATGGCTAATTCTTAAACCGTTAGTCATAAACATATAGTTCCAGTTACAAAAAGGTTTTAAATGAGGTAAAGAAATATTTTGAAAGCGATATGGGTCAATAAAAACATTTCTTACAAAATTACGAAATTTAAATTTATATACAGTCACTCGGTCCTATAAGTTATATTTGGTAAAATTTTCTTTTTACACTGACAAGTAATACAAAAAGAGCCCCGTTATTCTACGATTAAAATTGACCGAGTAATAGCTTTTTAAAGTTGGAGCATTTTTTTTCTGCAAATTGGGGTCAGTCACAAAATTAATAGAAATTTAAGATTGTCAGACATATTAAAAAAGTGGTTGAGCGTAAAATTAACATTGCAATATAAATTTGAAATCTTAAATCATTCTGGCATATTAATGCAAAATATACAATTTGTAATAAACGTATAAGAAGAAAGAAAAACATAATTCTGGTTAAATAAAATTATGCTAAATTACAAAATGATACGTATTTTAAAATATTATTGGACTGAACTAGCCTGCAAAAGTTGAGTTATGTCATGTTTTTTTAGCTTTTGATAATTGATTCTTATGTATTCTGTACCGCTGAATCCGAAATTGACCTTCATTTTTTACCATCAAATAAACATTTTCACGTATATTTTAAAGTTAAAAAAAAGAAAATTGCTAAAATTTAATACTATAAAATAGATGTGATTGTTCGGTTTTTAACTTTTAATGATTGATTTTTATGTATTTTTTACCACTGAATCCAAAAATGATCTACATTTTTTACCACCACATCAGGATTTTTTGCAAATTGCAAATTTTAAAGTTAAAAAATTCAAAGATAAAATTGAACTCCCTATCCTTTTTATCGGACCACTTAGCTGTTTAGCTGTAAGAATCCCGGATAAGCAAAATTGAATAAATTACTGAATAAAATAAAATAAATTAAATTAAAATAAAATAAAAAAGTTTTACATATGTTGTATAGTATGAGATTTTTGCTGTATTTTAACTTACACATTTACGATTTCCAAAAAAATTCTAATGTGATGGTTAAAAATGAAGGTCATTTTCAGATTCAGTGCTAAAAAGTACGTAAAAATCAATTATTAAAAGTTAAAAAACACAGCCATCTCCTCTACTTTATAGTATCCAATTTTTGTTATTGTTTAACTTTGACAATTTATGATTTGCAAAATATCCTGACATGATGGTTAAAAATTAAGGTAATTTTTGGATTCAGTGCTGAAAAATACATAAAAGTTAAAAAACCAACAATCGCAGTCTTGTATTATCTAATCTAAATGATTTTCTTAACCTTCTTGGCGGTAATACATCCGAAATTTTTTGTGTTATCCTGTAAAATAAGTAAAAATGGTAACTACGGAAAATCATAATAATATTAGATTGTTATCGGATTTGCGCCAGTATGTAAAATGTAAGCTGAATTGGATATTTGAAAGTGAGTTAAAACTCGAGTACAAATTTTGAACTGGAAAAACATACATACGATAGTTGAAGTAATATAAAAACTTATAAAAATAACTTTTGTTAAAAAGAAATCTTACGAGAACAGCCTCAAATACTGACAAAATAAACCATATGTTATTTTAGCCAATCTGAAGCCTAATAAATGGTAACTTAATCGTAATACTTGTACGAAATTTTTGAAAGCCAAATACACAGGAAATAAGATCTTCGGATACTTAAGGCACTTGGTATGTGACACCTCAAAGCCATGCCGAACTCACTTGTTTTCAGAGCGGAAAAGTGGCATAAGTCATGCATATTTAAAGTTCCATAACTCGCTAAATTTTAATGTTATATGTATGGAACTTTTTTTGTCTTACTTGTCAGTGTAATAGGAAACTTTTACTAAATATAGCTTAGAGGACAATATAAAAATGTAAATTTCGTAATTTTTTAAGAAATGTTTTTATTCACCCAAATCGCTTTTAAAATATTTCTTTACCTGATTTAAAACATTTTTGTAATTGGAACTATATGTCTATGACGAACGGTTTAGGAATTAGCCATTGAACACCGTTGAGAGCGGACACACTGTACAGTTAAAAATAAATGTATGATATGGATTTAAATTTAAATCGAAAATCCAATGTTGGAACATTCTTTTATGAACAGCATTTTGATATATGTACTGAATAGAAATATACATATATTTAATTTTATATGTGATTTGTTGATATATATATACTATATATGTATATATCTGTGTGTAGTATACATCTTTCTAAATAATAGTTGTAGATGTGGAAATTAAAAATCTTGCATTATTTCTTTTTAAAATTTCTATAAATAATTAACTATACTGTAGTCGCCAAAGTTCCTGGAAACATTTTTAAGAAGTGTATTTCTAAGGTTTGGTGTCTCACAACACCAGTTTTTTTAGGTAATGCCATAATATTATATATCGGTGGAAAGGTAATTAAATCAAAAATGTAATAAAAAATGCTTAGGTTAACAGGAAGTCACTTTATTTGGATGCAGACAATGTGAATAAATGTTGAGACTGCCAATCAGATATCATCCTGTTTTAGCAGTATCAATCACCTAACGTTAGGATTTAACTAATGTTGCCATAAACACATGTATAATAATCACTTATAAACAGATAAAGTTAAAAAATGCTATAAAAACTGATAGAAAATCTTTATTAAATTGACGATCGTTTCGTTGCACAAACGGCAACATTTTCAAAATCATTCTGATGAATTCATTCATCATGAAAGATTTTGAAAATTTGCTTTGTTGGTGAAGTTATTTTACGTGAACTAGTTCTGGATTAGGAGCGCAAGTTCTTATAACCATTTCATTTGCATTTTTCCACCAAAATAGCAGGAACCATCGCCATCTGTCGACCGTTTTTTGAGTTATTTTTTATTTATGTCTTAAAAAAATTCCCGTTACCTACAGATGCTGATTCTGCTAGCAGTTTTTCATTTCGGTTATTTTTTCGGGTTTTATGAATTTTTAAAGTTTATACGGACTTTTTGCTCACTCGGTATATTTCGAAATTTAATTTTAAATATCGGTTACATTTCTGAACAAACCATGTGTGATAAGAAGCAAAAAATATTTGAAAATTGTACTATCTGTTAAATCCTGATATAATATGATATTTTCCAAACATATCCAATAACTCTTTCTTAGCCTATTTTCATATCAATATGAATTGTATAGTACGCAAAATAACTACATTCGTTAAATTTCAGACAGTGTCATGTTCGTGATATATCATTAAATCTATTTGGATAGCTACCATTAACATTATTAACATAAAAGTATTTTTTCCCCCAAAATTAAAAAAATCAGTCCCGAAATGGTTACAATACACTCTGTAATGTCAAAATTGATTCACAGTCAGAAATGGAAAGTGGCATGTTTTGAAATAAATTTAAATCGAAAAAAAATTTATACAGTCTAATAAATAACAAATCAATAAACCACTAAAGCAAAAATGGGATGTACTAGCCTTCAGTTTTGAAAGGGGTATTGATATTTTTTATCTGTGTTGTTTGCAGATACTTTGCCTGCCAATGAATAGGCGCTGATAAAATTTAAGCATGTCCTGCTGTGAATGTTTGAGGTTTATAGATCTCTTACTGGTTATTATAGAGCGTTCTTTTATTTATTGCATAACTTACAGATGAGGTTTAGAATTTTTGTTTTTAAAATAAAATCTGTGACAAAAATGGTCGAATTTACCGGAAAATGAGAAATGCAGTATCATAATTTCAAATGAGAGTAAACTGAAAAATATTAAAAGCGATAAATATTAAATCAACAAAGCTCTATTAAAAAATGAAGTAAACGTGTTATCATTTTTTGAATAAAAAAAGAGGTTTTATCTCTGCTGTTATTCAGCCGTTTTTCCTTTCTATAATGATACTCTAGTAAAATTAATGTATTTTATGTTACGATATTTGAGGTTTATATGCTGCATGTTTTTTTAATTCATGATTATATAATCTTGTGACCTAATACACATATGACCGACACCTAATATGGAATGCCGTTCTGAATCTATTGTTTTAGTAAAATGTTGTTTGTGGTAAAAAGTGTAGAAAATAATGATACAATATTTTGGTTTTTAATTTTTCATAAAACGTATTTAAGAATGTATTTATCAGCATTAAAATAAGACCGTTTGAAAAAATAATTATATACGTAATATTTGTATTAATTATTTTACATGATATGCTATTATAATATTTTAAGTTGATAAGAGATTAATCATTTTTATTCTTACTTAGAAAAACCACTTAGCTTTACCCGGAAATATGGTCAAGATGTACATGTTTTTCATTGGGAAAAACTATTTATATTCTCCAAAAATGAAATTAAAACAACTGAATAAAAATTAAATATTTCTTTGAAAGTGAAAATAATCGTCTGAAATGTTCTTAATATAGCTCATTATTTGGTTCGGACTTACATTCAGAAAAAGATACGTTAGAAACCCCGAATTTGTAAGTTTTTTTTTTTTTTATGTCTAATCTTCGGGTGAAATACGTCACTAATCTTGTGCATTAGTGCTGTAAGTATCATTATAAGGAAACACATGCGTGGAATGTACATTTTTGAAATATGAATATCAAGTTAAATAATTTCGTTGTGGCACAATAATACATTTGCCCTCACATGAATACACGCATATCGCTGACGATGTTGGTCACATTTGACTCATTTTACTTAAGTTTCTTATTAAATTTAATTATAGATTACTAAAATATATAATTTGTGCTAGTAAATTGGTATTTCGAATATATAGCTACACTTTTGATTATAGCCACACTTCTCATTAATGACATATTTATACACCACTGATTGGATATTGAAGAACGGATATCTAAATATTCTAGTAAAATATACTTTTATGTGCAAGAAATCATTTTATACAGCATAGAATATGCTCGACGGATGCTTTAGACATAGTTTTTTTTTTATTTAGAACATTTCATAGTGTTCGAAATCTGATTGATAGCTTCATAATACTGTAACTTGGAGCTTGGGAGGCATTCGCATATGACAGTACACAGCTCGTTTGTTATATGTATACATACATTTCACAACTGTTACCTTAATGCTAACCTTTAACAAAGTTTCAACGAACAAATATGTACAATACCATGACACAAAAAAGCCGCATACGGCCGTTTTGATGATTCTTGGATCACCTTCTTCATTGAAAGAAAAAAAAGTTAAAAGATTAAAATGGGCTCAAAGATACCCTCATTCATAGCCCCGAATACTGGCAAATTAATTGATTGAAGTGGCGAAAGCAAGAGTTTATACATCCCAAAGAATTTACGTGATAGACAGAGACACATTGAAAAATGGCAGTCACTGCGCAGGGTTCGTCCATGGTCATACCATTCGCTAAGGAAGAAATATGTTTATGTATGTAATAATAGAAATTTTCGCCCTTTTGTCTTAGTTAAATTATTCCAAATTACTATAATATCTACCTTTTTTTCCTAGCTTTAATAATATCTTAAATATCTTTTATCTTTTCCCATGCTTTAAATGCATATTCTTTTATTAATCTAAAAACCTAAATTCCATTCGTAGCTTACTTCTTAAAAACCCACTAAATTACTTTATTTCATTTTATTCTGAAACCAAAGCCTTTTTTTTCGGATGTATTTAATATCATATATTCTTTTCGTTCAATATCGCATAAGGCATTACAAGCATCTTGTTTTCTCAATAAAACTGACCCGTCAATTGTTAAGTCCCTGTAAAAATCACGCTTATCCCACCCATTTGCCCCGGAGTTAGTCAATCGCTGACATGACTTCCATTTGTTTCCCCCCTTAGATTTAACTGGATTGGACTTCTTTTGGATAGGTATAAGTGCGCGTGTCTTTTTCGCAAGTATTTATCCTGTTACATTGGCTGGGAGATACAGAATTTTACGATTATTGTTTTTCTTCAAAAACCACTGTCTCTTGGAGAGATTTGTTTCTTGTATTTTCTTCTAGTTGTTGTAATATTTAACATTTAGCGGTATATAGTTACAATATAGAAACGAATTGACTATGGGGAACATCATTTCTAGTGGAGTTGTTGCATTTTATGATCACCCAATAAATAATTGATGCATATATTGGCTTCCGTTGTTATTTGCGGGAAAACTACCAAGGAACGTAGGCCTGATCTTCCACTCTGACCATGATTTCACGACTGCAAAACCTTGATTTCTCGGTTGAGTTAGATAACGAGTGTATGGCTGCTGATTAAGACCGATATGTTTATACCATACTAATGAATTCATATCATGTATATAATAAGCTTCGTAAAAGTCTAGATCCAAAACTCAATTACATTTTTCAATAATTTTAGTCTCTGGAATATTAAACTTATGGTTGGATATCGAACAATGTTTAGCTATTGCAGATTTTTCATATTATTGCCTTCTAACATAATTGCGGTGTTCTTTAAACCTAAATCTAACACCTTCCTTCGACTGACCAATGTAAAATAGGGCGTACTCATAAAAATTCTATAAATATCCCAGGTATTATGGTCGTCAACTGGATGTTTGAGATTGGAGAAATAAACTTTATTTATTGGAGAGAAAAAAACTTTTGAACTAAACCTATTGAGAATACGAGAAATTTGTGTACTGATGTTTGGAAAATAATGTAAGAAAATAACGTTTTTAAATTTTTTATTTAATGGAACAGAATCAGTGATTGTGAAAGGTTCAGATAAAATACGGTTCATGATATTCATGCTCAATTCAAAATCGATGGCGACTGCTTTAATACATAATTTAAACATTTTATTTATTAATAAAATACTATATTGACTTTCAACATTTTATATGAAAATTTGTGGTTAGTAAACACAAGATATAGACAATTGCTTTTCTTCTATTACGGCAACATGCAAACATTGATTTCTTTCCCCAAAGTTTTTAAGAAACCTTATTCTTACATTGATTTCCCTAGTGACTTCGCAAGGAAACAAAATTAAATTACTTATAATATTTTACTGCTTAGGAAAACCATGTCGGAAAAAAACAGGACCAAAATAAAACATTAAAATATAATAGAAGTATTGTAGTCCCCAATTATATGTTTCTATTTACTATATTTAGTAACTGATATTAGATGATTCTATAATATATATCTATTTATTACATTTCTTTAATTAAAAGTGGCTGATGATTGTTTTTAGATTTATGCTACTGAATTGCTAAACCAAGATAACTAATCTATCTATATATTTTTTACAATCAACTTTATAATCTTTTATATTAATTTTACTGAATTTCTATATCACGATATGCACACTACTGTAAATGGCCATACTTTGGGACCAAACAACACCGAGAATGTTCCGTCATGCATTTCAATTTATTGTATATTACTAATGATGTCACCAAGTTAATACCCTGGATTTTCATTACGTTCAATAATGCATCATATTTCAAAGAAAGAAAAGATAGTCTGTTGAATGTTTTTCTATAAAATATCACCATCATTGTATGTGTTATCAAAAAAGTCTCGTCTCACCTTGGATTGTGATACACAATGTTTTGTCATAATCCGTAGATTGCAATCATAGTTACATGTGTTAACAGTTACTTGTTTGTTTTATAATCGAATTAAAAAATAATCTTATGGTTTTGTACTTACGTGTGTATATAATTAATGTGTGTCTTCACTGTTCTCCACAACGACAAAACATAATTTGAATTGAACTTTTATACAACATTTCTCATTTAAAATAAAATAATACACTGTATACTGTAGATATTCTTTTTAACTTTGAAGCGTCAAATGAATTAATATATGTTTGTATAAATTATTTTGGACGAATTTTTGATTAATGTGTAATTAGTGTAACTTCAAAAATAAGAAAGTGGACAGTAAATTTCAATTGCCCGAGGAAATTTTGCACGGAATCGTAAAAGATGTGCATTAAGAGTGCTTTCATATTTTACAGAGCTTGAACAAACTAGCAGTAAAATTTGATTGGTGGAGAGTATTTTGGACAGGAAATTGTCAAGCCTGCCATTATATCAAAGCTGATATTTTAGGACTTATCTCACTCTTCTAATACGACATTTCGAGACACAAACTGTCAAGTTCTATACTAAGGTTTGCATCAATTTTCAATAAACCTTCTAATCTGATCATGAACAATGTGCGTATACCACAAGTGTTTTTTTAAAGTCATTTAAAAGGCAACAACGTAAATTAAATTGAGTGTAGTTGTCTAAAGTAAAACTTACTTCTGCCAAGCCACGCTCGATACAATACGCCAACTGGCTCTTAAAAAGTAAATGAAAATGATCAATAACAACGTAATTTTTTTCATAATTGCACGTAAGCTTTTTTAAAGAAACAGATTCTGGATTTCGCATGGAATTTTATACCGAAAAAACTACTTGCCATCTCTCTTATTTCCTTAAAACACTTTACGAACACTCTGTATATTAAGTGGTAATTATAATGCAAAAGTTGAGTTCTATAAAGGAAACTAATCCCATGGTTTCCAATACTTTTATTTAAACTATTTGTCTATGAATATTCAGAATTTACTGATGCATAAACATCACTTCATAAGATATTCTAGAGAAGAAAAAAAGGTTGAAAAAAGGTTTTCGTTTTGTTCTAAATCCCAAGCAAATCCGTATGACAATAAATCATATTTTATGTCAATAGCATGATCCGCATATATAAAACAAGTATTTTTATTTTTTATATTGAAAACAAAATGCAAATAAAGAACTTTGAAGATGCTCATTATTTAAAGGCAAATTTAGAATGCAGATAAGTGTACGCATAATAAATTATACATGTGGTGTATTTTATTTTTTTTTTTACTTTTTTATATGTAGTATATTTTCTGAGTTTTAATCTTTTTGCTTTATATGCGACAAAATTCACTGAGTTAAAAATTTGAATGCAAAGTGTTCGAAATTGATTTATGTTTTGAAAATCAGTTTGCATTGATACTCTAAATTAACACTTTTTTAGAAGTAAAGCACACGAGAAGAAGGGCCTTGTATCATAACTATAATAAATGTAAATGAGAGAGACTTACTTTTTACATAACACATTTGAAAAGTAGATTTCAGTAATTAATGTCGACAGCCGTAAAAGTACTCTAATTTTTTGAAGCTATGTATAAGTTCAACTGGTTTGTATACATTCTACATAATACGCTAAAACTTAGCATATTCAGAAAACGTAAAAAATAGTTAAAATTTCATCTTCATCAATTTCTATCAATAGGTAGAAATGCCCTTTAAATCTTTTGTACACCTCGTTATATTACATTTAGTTTTTTATAACCGATACCTATTATTATAAAATTTAAATCAGGCAAAAACTAGCTTAAAACTACTGAAATCACACTTCCAAAATTTATCGTCCATAGGCGCTAATGTATCTAATTGTTCGCATTGTGCTCCGTATGATTTTAATTATATTCTATGAACGCATCTTAAAATACTAAATATAGTTGAGCTTTAAAAGCGTATCTCAGAAAAAAAAACTTTTAGGGATTTCCGTCATTCTTATTATAACTTACGAATTCTGTAGATTATTTATAGAATTATGATGGTAAGTTCTGTTATTTTGTGCGAAAGGTTACTATTATTTAATTGGCGATAAATGTCGTTGATAAATTAGTTAAAACAGCTGTACATCTCGGAAAATCTTTTAATAATTTTGTTTAAAAGAAAAGAAAAAGAGAAAAGGAAAAATAGTTTTGACGAGTGGTAATGTTAAAAGACGACAATATCGAATTTAAAAATGAAAGGTAATGTTTGTAATGCTTAAAAATTTATTCAATATGAAAGATTTCACTTTTAAACTATATTTGGCAATTTATAGCTTGCGTCAGGTTAAAAAAAATGCATCAGCAAATCTGATAAGATAATATCTGAGTGACAATTTAGTTTTTGTTTTTGATTTTTTTTATAATTTGCTTTTTATTTTATTTAACTCATCCATCATGTGACTTTCACAAGAAACTAACAGATGTAATTATAAAAATGACGGCACTTGTGAGTTACATATTGTCTGTTTATTTACGATTTCATTTTATCGCCAAACAATTTAATTTTAAGCCAAAAATGCATAAGCATGGCTGCGGTTTGAGCGACATTCACAATATTGGTTATTTTTCAAGTAGACGACTGCATTTTTTGAAAAATCTAATTCTACTTATATATATATATATATATATATATATATATAATTCAAATGAAATTTTCTTTCTGGCTGCTTAGAACTAGGGTTTTCCTGAACTTACACTGTTAGATAAGTAATTTTTCGGGGAAGGTTTTAGTGCATAACACGTCGTTCTGCCTTGCTTGGAGTCGAATTAAAGGTTTAAAGTTCTTTAATGAGATGAACCTGATAATGAAAAGTTATCATTTTTAAAAGATTCTGCTGAATGTATTTCGATGGAACTTGGACTGTTAATTAGATAATTTTCAAGGAAAGGTTTCAGTATAAACCATGTACTTCTATGTTGCTCAGCCATACAGTTTTGGGGGAAATTCTGTAATCTGGTGAACTCAATTATCACAATTTAGACTTTAAAAAAAGTTATAATAAACAGTTTTTCATAGAATTTGCATTGTTAGTTTGCGAATTTTTCAGAGATAGTTTTAGTATATAATATATTGTTCGACACTGCTAAGTAATACAGCAAGGGGGTAAATTCTGAAATTTTCCAATTTTCCCTTTGCGAAGTGGAAGAAATGGGTTGGGCGAGAAAAAGAAAGTTTTCATGCATATTTTCTATTCAATATTTATAGAATTTATTTACTATAAAGAGGACATTTATCTCTTTTTATATAAAAAAAGAAGTAAATTGTATATAAATAACAAAAATATTAATATCCATAAATAAAAAGTTTATATATAGGAATACATATTTTAAAAAGCATAAAAGTTCATTTTATTTGTTTTCACAGCTGTTCATATCATTTGGTCACAAATCTCACTTTCTGAAGCCCGAATTGACCAAGCTTTTTAACATCTAACAGTACCCATTGATCTAAAATCAGGAAAATTGGAAAGTAGATGTAGTTTGTAAAGTATCCTTAATTAAGGAGATAAATTACGTAATCGAGTCCACAGACGATTGGCATATTTGGTACGGATAAGTTACATAATTGAGTCTACAGACAATTGGCTTATGTTACTGGCGTAGTTTGGCGTACAATTAAATTAGGAAAATGTTAAAATTGATTCTGTGTTTTTAAAGCGAACCAATTCTATAACTGAATTTACACAGAATTGGCGAAATTTGAGAGAAAGTTTTTTGGGGACCTTTTGCTACTTTTACGTTATACCAACACCATACCAAAATGTACGCTATTGCGCCATTTATTTCCATCCTAAACGTGCAAACTATTTTGGTACTTTTCCAGTATAGGGATCTTGGCGAAATAGAGAAAATGGCATTGGCGGAGAAGGTAATTAGACAACATATTTTCTGACAACCAATTCGCTGTTTCATTCATATACACAAGCATTTTTTTCTATGTTTATATAATTTATTTAACATAAAGATGCTCTTTATCTAATTTTATATAGAAACAGAAGTAATTTGGGCACTACTTAGTTATCCCGTCGAACAATTTCGCTAAATTATATAAATTGCCAAATTATACAAATTGACATAATTTTTATTTTAAATAACGAAAGAACAAAAGAGATAATATAAATTTAATAAAAATACAACTAAAACGTCGAAATAAAAATCACTTGATGACGTAAACACGTGTAACTTGCTTAAAGTCAAGTTTATGTGATATTTACGATCAACCATTTTTGGCATTTAAACTTATAGTTTGGCGATAGATTTTTGGTCGACGGGAAAACTAAGTAGTAGTACCGTAATCTGTATGTAAAAAATATTAATAATATCTACCCTATATATATAAAATCCTAATGAAACGGATATTATGAAACGAATTTATGTAACGATTCTATGAAAAGACTCATTAAACAGCTGATTATGTTTCAGGGCTATTTCTCTTAAAATACTGAATACTTTGCGATGAAATTAACACCAAAAATTCGTATTGATCTGCAGATCTAAAAAATTGGTATTAGAATTTTTAAATTCGAATTAGTTTTCGAAATATTAATTTTTTTTTCTAATTTTATATACTTTTCTCTAATGATGGCAACTCAAATTTTAATCATAACACATATTTCTTTTTCAGATTTTAGAAAAGGTTACTATTTTAAACTAATTTGGCCTCCCTTAAATGTATGCTAAGAAATGTATCATGTTACTTTTATTCATAATTCAATTTGTATTTCATTATCATTTTATTTAATACAAACTGATATATTTAAAATAAATAGCTTTCACTTCTTTATTTTTTTTAAACGAAATGAAAAGAAAAATATTAGGCACAGATGTCATATACGCACCGGGATACCTAATTGCCACCAAAATGGCATTATTTTGGTTGACATGGTAACCCGGCTATTGTTGTTTATTTAATAATAAATGCTTATTTAAAGGTATATATAAATATTATGCAGACATACAAACAATAAATACAATAAACCCAACTGGAGTGAAAAATTAGCCAGAGCCAGGAATCGAATCCGGGACCACAGTATACAAGATTGCTGCTCAAACCACTGAGCTACTCCGGCCGATGCCTGAGTCTGCAATTTCTCACTAATAAACCATGTTGGGGAAGTCACCAGACATCTATACGACCGCTTGGATGACCGGACAACGATGAATAGATTTTACTATTACATCGATCTACGATAATTATAATAAAACACACATACTACAATATATATAAGAAAAGTATTAAAGTGTAATTAAGCGAAAATGCCATTTTTGTTATATTTATTTTTGTTAACCGATTTTTAATAGTTGGATTTTCATTTTGTCTGGTTTCTTTAAATGTTTCGAAATATTATAGAAGTTTTGATACATCCTGTATTTTCACTCACACTTTTATTGCTCTTATTTTCAATAATGTGTTTAAAAAAATAAGTACTAGTATACACTACACTAAATGAGATGAAGAACATTGAATTTATTTTTAAGAATTGGGAAAAGGGATAAATCAGTTTTATAATTTAAGTAGAGGGCTCTGCCCCCTGCAAGCTACCCTCGCCAACCCCCGTTCAGACACCACAGAATCTAAAAACACGCTAATCTGATCGGTTTTTAAAATATTATAGAAGATTGAATTATACTGAAAAAAGCTGTGCAGATCACCCTGTAAACGGGTTTCCATTCAATATCCTTTGATTTAAAAAATTTAAGGCCGAATCAGTTGCTGTTAAGACATCCAATGGTTGTTTTCGTGTTTGATTAAAGGGGATCAGTTAAACGTTTGAACAGAATCTAAAATAAAATTGATTAATGTAGTTATCGTAGATCAATGTAATAGTAAAATCTATTCATCGTTGTCCGGTCATCCAAGGCTGTCGTATAGATGGCTGGTGACTTCCCCGACATGGTTTATTAGTGAGAAATTGCAGACTCAGGCATCGGCCGGAGTAGCTCAGTGGTTAGAGCAGCAGTCTTGTATACTGTGGTCCCGGGTTCGATTCCTGGCTCTGGCTAATTTTTCACTCCAGTTGGGTTTATTGTATTTATTGTTTGTATGTCTATAATATTTATATATACCTTTAACTGTTGAATGCAGGCGTTATTTATGTGTGTATGTGTGTTTTAATACATATTGTAGTATGAGTGTTTTATTATAATTATCGTAGATCGATGTAATAGTAAAATCTATTCATCGTTGTCCGGTCATCCAAGGCTGTCGTATAGATGGCTGGTGACTTCCCCAACATGATTTATTAGTGAGAAATTGCAGAGACTCAGGCATCGGCCGGAGTATCTCTTTGGTTAGAGCAGCAGTCTTGTATACTGTGGTCCAGGGTTCGATTTCTGGCTCTGGCTAATTTTTCACTCCAGTTGGGTTTATTGTATTTATTGTATGTATGTCTGTAAAATATTTATATATACCTTTAACTGTTGAATGCAGGCGTTATTTATGTGTGTATGTGTATTTTAAAATATATTGTAGTATGTGTGCTTTATTATAACTGTCGTAGATCGATGCAATAGTAAAATCTATTCATCGTTGTCCGGTCATCCAAGGCTGTCGTATAGGTGGCTGATGACTCACCCAACATGGTTTATTAGTGAGAAATTGGAGACTCAGGCATCGGCCGGAGTAGCTCAGTGGTTAGAGCAGCAGTCTTGTATACTGTGGTCCCGGGTTCGGTTCCTGGCTCTGGCTAATTTTTCACTGCAGTTGGGTTTATTTTATTTATTGTATGTATGTCTGTAAAATATTTATATATACCTTTAACTGTTGAATGCAGGCGTTATTTATGTGTGTATGTGTGTTTTAATATATATATTGTAGTATGTGTGCTTTATTATAACTGTCGTAGATCGATACAATTGTAAAATCTATTCATCGTTGTCCGGTCATCCAAGGCTGTCGTATAGATGGCTGATGACTCACACAACATGGTTTATTAGTGAGAAATTGCAGACTCAGGCATCGACCGGTGTAGCTCAGTGGTTAGAGCAGCAGTCTTGTATACTGTGGTCCCGGGTTCGATTACTGGCTCTGGGTAATTTTTCACTCCAGTTGGGTTTATTGTATTTATTGTTTGTATGTCTGTATAATATTTATATATACCTTTAACTGTTGAATGCAGGCGTTATTTATGTGTGTATGTTTGTTTTAAAATATATTGTAGTATGTGTGCTTTATTAAAACTGTCGTAGATCGATGCAATAGTAAAATCTATTCATCGTTGTCCGGTCATCCAAGGCTGTCGTATAGGTGGCTGATGACTCACCCAACATGGTTTATTAGTGAGAAATTGCAGACTCAGGCTGTAGAGGAGATTTATTTATTAGAGAGTCCAGGTTCGTGAATGAATGAAAAAAAACTCCAACACTAGGATTTTCGAGGACTTACTTCTTTATTATGAAACTTTTTAAAGGGAGAACCATGATAGTACAGTGGACGGGAGAAGTCAGACGGGACTGCCCGACGGGGCAGCCCCCCGAAGGGCAGAGAGCCGAGGTCTGTCCCACTCAAGTTCAGAGGCAGTAGTCGTAAATTGTTCATTACAATCACTCACTCATTGGCGAGATGAATAGCAACATCTGTACAGTATTGGCGATGAATATTGGTGGCGTGGACAAAGGAATCAGAGGCATCTCGAAGTATTACATAGAATTCAAACTTACGCCGTGGCGCGGCTATATGGTTACACGTTTCTTAACATTCTTGCGGTAAGGAAAAGTGGTTAAAGAAAGGAACACGTGATTTTTATATGCACGTTAGATCTAACTGCAGCTGCAAATTAGTCAGCAATGGGCATATGGTTTGTATCCGACAAAGTACAAGGGTGAGAATTGTATACTAATGCAAGCCCAGAGGCTGGGAAAATATGCATTAGATAACGTCGGCTGCAAAGCGAAAAGAGATTCATTTGTATTTTATTCTTTTACTTTATTTCAATGGAAAATAACTGCGGTTAAGATCTTTTTCTATCGTGTGAATTTGAAAGACAGAAAAAGGAACCGAGATAAATGATGTCTGCATTTGAAAAGAACTTTAAAAAGTAAAAGCGAAACTTACAGTAGTGAGAGGGGGGGGAGAAAATGAATAAAGACATATGAAATTAACTCTAAAATGTCAAATTTAAACTAAATATTTTATTTGAAGGGGGGGGGGGGAATAATAACAATTTATAATAAACCAGTAAAGTTAAAAGTGGATTTTTTGAGGGAAAAGGAGGAATAATGAATATATAACGGTAACGCCGTTATATATATCACCCATTACCACCAGAAAAAAAAACTGTGAATCTTGAAGAACAGTTTTTTTTATATTTGAAGATTACTTTGTCCACTCCATACATATAAGTATTTAAAACAGATATAACATAATAAGAAAGATAAGCCTCCATATATATATATACGTATAACATATAACTGTGTGCTTGCAATTCTTTAAATGTTTGCATACAGCAAAACTTTTCAGGTCATGATAAATGGCGCCTTTTTATTTTATTCTTGTCTTGGTATTCATTAGTCAGTCACCAAGAAATTGCAAATAATAATTTTTTGATTTAACAGGATCCTTTTTAAATATCTTTTTAGTATTTGAATAAGAGGCTGGTACCAGCATTTTTCATGACCAAAATAAGAGAAGTAAATATTTTTTTGTAACTTGTTATAATATCTTCTCAAAATAAAAATAATATAATATAAATGCAAGCAACAAAATACACAGATACTACTTTAAACTGAAATAGAAAATAAATGACATATGCATGTCTGTGAATAAAAGCTAAATGAAAAAAAATATAAAAATAAAAAGTAGAAAATTGGTTTTTCGTGCATACCGCACAGGACTACAAAATAACGGGATGCATATAGCATGCCTATGAATGGGTGTAGCCCTTAATCTTGTTAATAAACAAGTGTGATGGCGTCAGTTTAGAACATCAGCCCTAGGGGGAGAGGGAGTTATGAGACCCAGACACCAAGTGATACCTAGGTCCCTGCTCCCCAAAGATCACATTGATCTTCAAAGGAGCATGCGTCAATGTATCATATAAAAAGTTTTGTTTATTGAATTGAAACAACAATTCAAGGGTTTTGTCTCTCTACACAATGAAGTTTGGACCCTTAGGGCAAAAATTTTGAACGGGAACAAAACTTCAGAGGGGATAAATTAAAATAATAAAAAAACTGAGATAAATATCTCACATATCAAAGGTAAAAAGACAATCCGAGTGTGTGGAGAGACTGGTGACATGATCGGGTAAGTATAACAACCACAATTTTTTTTTTAAGTAAATTCTAACTTTGTATTCCTTACAATGTATCGGGTAGGATCTGAACTGTATGTGTATTGTATAACCTGAGGTAATGTTTGAAACATTTAGTGTAACTGCACTAGGTTACTAATGCTATAAACAAAAATTTTGTTATTGTGAAGTTATGTTATTACAAGAACGACATAATATCTTAGACGTGTGTATTGTCTAAGTGAAGCTTGACCAGAGATTTTATTTAATCTCAAAATTTAAAAGAAAACGTGTAATTATGTACATGTAGAAAGCCAAAACAAGTGTGATGAAAACAATAAGAACATCATAGGTTTGAAATGTAAAGAAAATGCATGTGAAGGGGTAGCATCCTGTAAACTGGGCATTCTTTGTTGTGAAACAAAGTGATGGTGACATGGAATGTCATGGCATAAAAGAAATAATAAAAATGGAAAAATTAAGAATGTGTTAAAACTTAACCTTTTAACACATGTTTAATTTGTGCATATCATGTGAGGTCAAAAGTAGTTCCTGGTATAATGAAAACAAAGAAAGAAAATATCTTAATGAGTAACATAAAAACCTAGAAACAAAATATTTTCAATTGTGTATAATTTTTTTTCCAAACCCAAAAAAATCAATGAACTCAATTGTAATAACAATGAACTAAGTTGTAAGTGTATCTGTATGAACCAAAGAAAAATGTGTATTTCAATGAATGAATCGAAGAAAAAGTATTTCACTATGAACTAAAACAGTGTATGTCAGTGAAAAAAAAGGAAAATTTTAACGACTTAGATGTATGTTTGTGTACACAGCAGTCTAAGTACCTCATTGAACAAACTATGAGCAAGTATTTCACTGACTTAAAGTATAAAAGTAATACGATGAACTCAAATGTGTGAGAAAGAAAAAAAAGAAAAAAAAAACGTACTATGAACTAATATGTGTAAGGAAAAATTCTATGAACTAAGTATTGTCATGAAACAAAAATGATAGTGCAATTGGTCCCTGAAGTACACAAAGAATTGACAATGCTATGAACTCGTGTAAAAGTGTTTTTTCTATGAACTCAATGAACTATGAACTCGTGTAAAGTGTTTTATCTATGAACTCGTGTAAAGTGTATTTTCTATGAACTCAGTGAACTATGAACTCAGATGTGTACCCTATGAACTCAGTTGTAAAACTATGAACACAAACCCAGTGTGTACATATGGAACCAAGAGCATTGTATCACAAGTACAAAAATGCATCGCCTAAAGTTAAAACAAATAAACCAAAAAAATTGTGCTTTTAAGTAAAGGAAAGTGAAAAAGGATAAAATGTAACCAGGAAACGCTACTTGTGTGATGAAATGTAAGTAAATAAACTTAACTAAGATTAACAAGTGAAATTATATCCAAATTTCTAAGAAAATAAATCTACAAATTTAACTAGTGTAATGATGAATTTTTTAAAGTTGAATTAATGTGTACTCTTTCAGTAAGATCTACCTCAAATGTGAAAATCCCAATGTCTGATGAGACGCATCAAAAAAAATTTTTCACAAATGTTCCATTTCGAGATTCATTTAACCATTTGCCGGCTTAATAATCAAATGAAAAAGCAACTCACTGTACACTTGTGTTTATAAAAAAATCTTGAGAGAATTAAGTTAATTTTAAACATCAAATCAGTATGAATAATGGTGTCGAAAACTGACATATGTATGTAAATGTATAGGAAAATAAAAATTCTAAAAGGAATGCTGTAGATAGTAACTCCTTCACAGTAATGTGTGTTAAATAAAAACGAAAAATGTATGTTACATTGTTTTTTTTTTTTTTTTTTTTTTTTTTTTTTAAAAAGGAGCTGTATGAGATGTTTATGGGAATGTATTGCAGTTGTATACTTTTTCTCGCATTTGCTTGATGAATTTTTTTAATGATGGACAATAAGGTGCAAAAGCACTGTGGAAAATGTCAAAGTTGGTGTTACTGCTATCATTATTTCTAATGCAATTAATGCATTTTGGAGGATTTCTACACTGAGTGTCAATGTGTGGCAAGGCACACACAGAGCATCTAATGTCATTATGACACGAAATTGCAATATGATCATTGTATACCTGGCACTTAAAACAACGTTTAACATTTATATATGGTTTAACAGGGTACGGTTTTGATTGTATCATAATTTCCTTATGCATTAATAATTGCCTAGCATCCTGTGGTGCAAGCTCAAAGATCCAATTAAAGGACTTACTATGTAGGAGCTTGTACTTTTTAACAAAGTGAAAATCAGGTTCAAGTATATGGATTAAATCTGAGATACCAAACAAGATATCAGGAATATTTAAATTTTCAGGGAGGTTAAAAATAATGACACGAATAGGCTTAGGTACATTAAGTTTAGTAGGGGATAAGGACTTTAGAGAGGGATCGCTAATATCTGTAAATTTTTCATTGTGCTTACCTTGAGTGTGCAGGTCGGAGCTAAGATATGTGTCTTTTTTATGAATTTCTAGTTGTGGTAACTTTTCTTGTTTACACATATAAGAGGGGATAGTTTGTGTAAATTTATCTAGGGCAGATGGAGGGAGTTTGTTTTTGGCATCTACCACTTGATCAACCATAGTCTTACTACATTTAGTAAGCTTCTTCTTATATTTCTGTTTGCCTGTGATTTCATGTAATCTCTCCATAAGTTTCTGATTTACAAGAAATAAATTATCTTTATCCTGTTTTAATTTGGAATAATCATCTTTTAGAACATTAAAGTTTAGTTTAAGCACATGAAAATTGAATTTAATGATCTGAAGGAAATCTATAATATTTTCAGACATGGATGCAGCATTTTCGGTCTTAAGTGAATTTTGAATAGATGTGGCTTCCATATTAATGGAATCCGAATATCTAAATAATATCTCTTCAAAATAATCTACCCCTGGAGATACAGAAATGGGGTGATTAAAATCACTAACAGAATTTACATCATTAGCTGCCATATTGTAAAAATAAACTGGTGAAGTGTCTGTTATCTGCAAAATCCTTTTTTTTTTTTTTTTTATTTTCTGGTGTTTATTTAATTTCTGATGTTTACTTTTTATTTGACAGCCAAAATGGAAAAAGAAGGGATTTTTTTTGAGAGAGCAACACAAAAATGCAAAATAAATAATACTAGTATTTCAAAAAGGTGTATGTATGAAAAAACTCTAGTTATCAGAAATGAAATGCATGCACATAAAATAAAACACAATAAGTTGCATAAATAAATTATACACAAAAGGAAAAAAACATGGAGGGGGGGGGGATGTAAAAAAATAATATGAGTGTATCAATCACAACATTTCAGAAAGTTAAATTTCTGTCAACATCCAGTAGGATTAAAGTTTCCGAAATTCAATAAAATAAAAAAAACAGGTAATTAAATTGTAAATCTGGTTTAAAATACAAAAAAAACAAGGTCAGAGTCGAGCAACATATGCTGAGAATAATTGTGCAAATGTCACACACAAGTGAAAATGTGCAAATGTTGTGAGCGAAATATGCACATATTTATAAAAAATATCAAATACTGCAAAATCTGGAGCAGAGAACTTTTTTGTTGCCTATCGGCAGAATAAGTGTACTTTCAAAGTACGCCAGTGGGGCAAAAGGGTTAAACTCTAGATTTTTGAATGCATAAAAATCATTTTTACGAAAAAGGAAACATAGCATGTTTATGTAAATTCACGTAAGAGGAAAAAAAATATGAGAAGTTTGTCATGATTAAACCATAAAAACATTATAAGTGAAATATTAATAAAAGTATAATAATTTTTATCATTTTAACTGCAAAAAGTACTTAAAAAAACAAACAAACAAACAAACGCAGCTTGGAAGAAGGTAATAAGGAGCAAATATGCTATCACCGTTAAAAATATTATAAAAAATAGTTCAGAAGTGATTTCTCCTTTCAAGCTGACAAATCAACAAACTTATGAAAATCCAAATGGTAAAAGTACAAGTATGAATAGGGAACCATAACATGGATAGAAACTGATAATATTTACTGATATTGAAAAGAAAGAAAAAAAAGGTTATAACAATTTAGAGTAAATAATTTAATATAAAAGTATTCCCTGTTCATACTTACATGCAAACTGTGTTTTCTTTTTTTTTGCAGAAAGAATTGTGACACCATTGAATTCGATGAACTAGTATGTCATTTTTTGTAGAGAGCATTCATTTGGAGTACAAAAACAGGGCGATGGGAAAACAACGCTTGTTTTTTTTTTTTTTTTTTTTTTTTTTTTTTAGAAAAAAGGAGTTAAAAGATTTTAGTGACAATTTGCAACGGAAAAGAAATTAAAACAAAAATATCATTAACGTCCTATTTTCGCACTCTGAATGCTATAAAAATGTTGGATGATAGATGACACAACATGTGAATTGTGATTTGGCACACTTTTTTTTTTTTAATGCAGAGTGGTTTCTTTTTTTATAACTGAAGCATGGTCATCAGTAGGGTAAATTTTTTTTTATATTGCTGAAACACCACCAAAAGGAGGAAAAATATTATTCCTCATAATCACTGCACACTGAATGAATTTGAAGAACTGTTTTGAAAACTTGTGAATATCACCTTGGACACAAAAATAATTGGAAAAATTTCACACTTGTCTTGAACACTAGGACACTTTCGCGAAATTATATTTCTTTTTTTTTTAGCATATTTCACTGTGTTGTCACCAAACCTGTGGGATTCCTGGACACTTTGCACTGGTTGCACTGAAAACTTTGTTTAAAAATTGTGTTACTTGTGCGGATAATTCATACCACAGCTAGGTGAGGACTTTTTCACAAAACATTTCCCTTTTGGGAAACTATGGATGAACGTCAGATAGCACTTTTTCTTTTCACAAAACAGGAATATAAAACACACTGATGGAGATTCCCTTGGATGTGGTCGAACCAAAATATTATTTCATAAGTAGAACAGAGCGTTATTGGAGACACAATTTTACACTAAGCGGTCACACGGAATGGAATCGCAGAAAGCACACAAACAGGTGAAAATCACCTTTTTTTTTTTTTTAAGGAGTGAGGTGGTTATTTTCAGGTGAGTGCACATCACAGGACCGACGTAGCAGTTTACCGTTCAGATGTGTCCTTTTTTTTGAGCGAAGCGCACCGCTGTCGGAGAAGGTTTCTCGACTTTATTGACGATTACACGATAGAAGTTTACAAATTCTTGAGTCAGGCTTTGGAGAAACAACAGAATATTGAATCAGGAAAAGTCAGCAAAGGATGGGGGGTAGTCACCTTCGAAGGAGATTGTAGCTGAGACCTGAGACAGCAGAATCACAGAGAGATGTTGAGGGATCGCCGGCAACGACAGCACAATAGTTCATCAGGGCGGTGAGGGCAGGGGAAGTCCCGTAAAGATGACGCCGGAGAATGAGTGCTCGAAGTTGGATGATGAAGCCGGAACTCCCATGGGGAAAAAAAGGGCCCATGGACATCCTTTCGCGTCGCTGATAAGAAAAAGGGAAACGGATTGAAACTTCTCCTCGCATTTTTTTTTTTTTTTTTTTTTTTTTTTTTTATTACTGTTGGAGAAAAAAATCTGGGCAATGGCACCAATTTTGTGTAGAGGAGATTTATTTATTAGAGAGTCCAGGTTCGTGAATGAATGAAAAAAAACTCCAACACTAGGATTTTCGAGGACTTACTTCTTTATTATGAAACTTTTTAAAGGGAGAACCATGATAGTACAGTGGACGGGAGAAGTCAGACGGGACTGCCCGACGGGGCAGCCCCCCTAAGGGCAGAGAGCCGAGGTCTGTCCCACTCAAGTTCAGAGGCAGTAGTCGTAAATTGTTCATTACAATCACTCACTCATTGGCGAGATGAATAGCAACATCTGTACAGTATTGGCGATGAATATTGGTGGCGTGGACAAAGGAATCAGAGGCATCTCGAAGTATTACATAGAATTCAAACTTACGCCGTGGCGCGGCTATATGGTTACACGTTTCTTAACATTCTTGCGGTAAGGAAAAGTGGTTAAAGAAAGGAACACGTGATTTTTATATGCACGTTAGATCTAACTGCAGCTGCAAATTAGTCAGCAATGGGCATATGGTTTGTATCCGACAAAGTACAAGGGTGAGAATTGTATACTAATGCAAGCCCAGAGGCTGGGAAAATATGCATTAGATAACGTCGGCTGCAAAGCGAAAAGAGATTCATTTGTATTTTATTCTTTTACTTTATTTCAATGGAAAATAACTGCGGTTAAGATCTTTTTTCTATCGTGTGAATTTGAAAGACAGAAAAAGGAACCGAGATAAATGATGTCTGCATTTGAAAAGAACTTTAAAAAGTAAAAGCGAAACTTACAGTAGTGAGAGGGGGGGGGGGAGAAAATGAATAAAGACATATGAAATTAACTCTAAAATGTCAAATTTAAACTAAATATTTTATTTGAAGGGGGGGGGGGGAATAATAACAATTTATAATAAACCAGTAAAGTTAAAAGTTGATTTTTTGAGGGAAAAGGAGGAATAATGAACATATAACGGTAACGCCGTAGATTTATTATTAGAGAGTCCAGGTTCGTGGATGAATGAAAAAAAACTCCAACACGAGGATTTTTTCGAGGACTTACTTCTTTATTATGAAACTATTTAAAAGAAGGGCCATGATGGTACAATGGGACGGGAGAAGTAAAACGGAAGGCTGCCCGACGGGGCAGCCCCCGGAGGGCAGAGAGCCGAGGTCTGTCCCACTCAAGTTCAGAGGCAGTAGTCGTAAATTGTTCATTACAATCACTCACTCATTGGCGAGATGAATAGCAACATCTGTACAGTATTGGCGATGAATATTGGTGGCGTGGACAAAGGAATCAGAGGCATCTCGAAGTATTACATAGAATTCAAACTTACGCCGTGGCGCGGCTATATGGTTACACGTTTCTTAACATTCTTGCGGTAAGGAAAAGTGGTTAAAGAAAGGAACACGTGATTTTTATATGCACGTTAGATCTAACTGCAGCTGCAAATTAGTCAGCAATGGGCATATGGTTTGTATCCGACAAAGTACAAGGGTGAGAATTGTATACTAATGCAAGCCCAGAGGCTGGGAAAATATGCATTAGATAACGTCGGCTGCAAAGCGAAAAGAGATTCATTTGTATTTTATTCTTTTACTTTATTTCAATGGAAAATAACTGCGGTTAAGATCTTTTTCTATCGTGTGAATTTGAAAGACAGAAAAAGGAACCGAGATAAATGATGTCTGCATTTGAAAAGAACTTTAAAAAGTAAAAGCGAAACTTACAGTAGTGAGAGGGGGGGGGGAGAAAATGAATAAAGACATATGAAATTAACTCTAAAATGTCAAATTTAAACTAAATATTTTATTTGAAGGGGGGGGGGGGGAATAATAACAATTTATAATAAACCAGTAAAGTTAAAAGTTGATTTTTTGAGGGAAAAGGAGGAATAATGAATATATAACGGTAACGCCGTTATACAGGCATCGGCCGGAGTAGCTCAGTGGTTAGAGCAGCAGTCTTGTATACTGTGGTCCCGGGTTCGATTCCTGGCTCTGGGTAATTTTTCACTCCAGTTGGGTTTATTGTATTTATTGTATGTATGTCTGTAAAATATTTATATATACCTTTAACTGTTGAATGCAGGCGTTATTTATGTGTGTATGTGTGTTTAATATATATAATGTAGTATGTGTGCTTTATTATAACTCTCGTAGATCGATACAATAGTAAAATCTATTCATCGTTGTCCGGTCATCCAAGGCTGTCGTATAGATGGCTGATGACTCACACAACATGGTTTATTAGTGAGAAATTGCAGACTCAGGCATTGACCGGTGTAGCTCAGTGGTTAGAGCAGCAGTCTTGTATACTGTGGTCCCGGTTTCGATTCCTGGCTCTGGGTAATTTTTCACTCCAGTTGGGTTTATTGTATTTATTGTTTGCATATTTGTATAATATTTATATATACCTTTAACTGTTGAATGCAGGCGTTATTTATGTGTGTATGTGTGTTTTAATATATATATTGTAGTATGTGTGCTTTATTATAACTGTCGTAGATCGATGCAATAGTAAAATCTATTCATCGTTGTCCGGTCATCCAAGGCTGTCGTATAGATGGCTGATGACTCACACAACATGGTTTATTAGTGAGAAATTGCCGACTCAGGCATCGACCGGTGTAGCTCAGTGGTTAGAGCAGCAGTCTTGTATACTGTGGTCCCGGGTTCGATTCCTGGCTCTGGCTAATTTTTCACTCCAGTTGGGTTTATTGTATTTATTGTTTGTATGTCTGTATAATATTTATATATACCTTTAACTGTTGAATGCAGGCGTTATTTATGTGTGTATGTGTGTTTTAATATATATATTGTAGTATGTGTGCTTTATTATAACTGTCGTAGATCGATGTAATAGTAAAATCTATTCATCGTTGTCCGGTCATTCAAGGCTGTCGTATAGGTGGCTGATGACTCACCCAACATGGTTTATTAGTGAGAAATTGCAGACTCAGGCATCGGCCGGAGTAGCTCAGTGGTTAGAGCAGCAGTCTTGTATACTGTGGTCCCGGGTTCGATTCCTGGCTCTGGGTAATTTTTCACTCCAGTTGGGTTTATTGTATTTATTGTTTGTATGTCTGTATAATATTTATATATACCTTTAACTGTTGAATGCAGGCGTTATTTATGTGTGTATGTGTGGTTTAATATATATTGTAGTATGAGTGTTTTATTATAAATGCTTATTTACTTTATTTTCTTTTTTTTTAATTACATAAATTGTTTTGTTCTATAGTTAATTATTTTTTTGGTTATTTTCCTTTAAAAATAAAAAATAATAGAAAATAATTAAAAAATACGGTACTACTTAGTTATTCCATCGACCCATTTCGCCAAATAATATAAATTGCCAAACCACTTGCAAAAATTATACAAACTGACATAATTTTTAGTTTTATTTTAAATAACGAAAGAGCAAAGAAAATAGTATAACATTAATAAATCTACAAATAAAACGTGGAAATTAAAATCACTTGATGACGTAAAGATGTATAACTTGCTTAAAGTCAAGTGAATGTGACATTTACGATCAACCATTATTGACATTTAATCTTATAATTTGGTGATAGATTTTTGGTCGACGGGATAACTAAGTAGTACCAAAAATACATATGTAACTGGTATTCGAAAACGTGGCTTTCGCCAAATTTTGGTAAAAAACAAATCACGCCAAACCCGGTGCGTATATGGCATCTGGCCAAATATTAAATGATGTAACAAACGATGACATTTAATTTCAACGTCGAAGCAATGTTTTAATTTACCACTCGAAAAAAAAAATGCTAACTGGAGAGTCGAAAAATAGCTATTGGCGAGATTTGCACCCGGCTAGCGTAACAGTACCAAGAATTCTTTGCGACCATGTAAACTTTTATGTAGTTTTATTCGAAAAAGAAATTTGATTTTTTAATCAAAAGGGAAAGCTTTCGGCACAGACGCCATACACGGACCCATATTGGCGGGATTTTTTTCTGACGCCAATGTCATATACGCAGCGGTTACTTAACTGGCGTCATATTATCGTTATTTTGCTTGATTTGATAATCCGGATGTTGTTGTTTATGCTGTTGATGTTTTCCCCCAAATTAGCGTCGAAAAAAAATCGCGCCAATATGGGGCCGTATATGATATCTGGGACAAACTTTCATATGAAAAGCGAAGGGATCAGAGCGTATTTATTTATGGCAGTCACATGACTTGGACTATTATAATATAGTTGAAATGATGGCGATCGAATAATATTTGGCGACTTATTACCTGTATCTGGCTAACATTAAAGTACCAAAATGGCACCAGGAATATAAAAAGCGAAGTGGATCCCCCGGAACTGTTGATGATAGTCACATGACTTAGGCTATTGTTATAGAAATTGTTTTAAAATACAGGGAGACAAAGACTCTGTACACTTAATTCATTTTATTTTAGATTCTGTTCAAACGTTTATCTGATCCCCTTTAATCAAACACGAAAACAACCATTGGATGTCTTAACAGCAACCGATTCGGCCTTAATTTTTTTAAATCAAAGGATATTGAATGGAAACCCGTTTACAAGGTGATCTGCACAGCTTTTTTCAGCATAATTCACTCTTCTATAATATTTTTAAAACCGATCAGATTAGCGTGTTTTTAGATTCTGTGGTGTCTGAACGGGGGTTGGCGAGGGTAGCTTGCAGGGGGCAGAGCCTTCTAGTTAAATTATAAAACTGATTTATACCTTTTCCCAATTCTTAAAAATAAATTCAATGTTCTTCATCTCATTTGGTGTAGTACTAGTACTTATTTTTTTAAACACATTATTGAAAATACGAGCAATAAATGTTTGAATGAAAATACAGGATGTATCAAAACTTCTATAATATTTCGAAACATTTAAAGAAACCAGACAAAATGAAAATCCACCTATTAAAAATCGGTTAACAAAAATAAATATAACAAAAATGGCATTTTCGCTTAATTACACTTTAATACTTTTCTTTGACGTAATTGCTATATTACGAAGTGAAATAATTATAATGTTTAAAAATATTTCTATTTATAAGAACGGGTCAGTTTAAAATAACTATACATCATAAGTGATTATTTTTTACTCCAAAATATATTTATGAATATTCTCTCAATAAAAATCTTCTCAAAATTATATAAAACACAGTAAGTAAAATAAAATTCTTGAGGTTCAATACTGCCAAAAATTCGGAAGTTTATTCGATAAGAAAAAATATGAAGCCTTTTAGGCAGAGAAAAATAAAATACTCGTGCCGGAAAAAAGTTTCCGAACTTTAAATCTTTCACGATAATTTAGAAAGGAAGAAATAATGGGTCTATATTTCACATTAAATTATTTTTTTATTTTTATTATTTTACATTTTAAGAAACGCAATTCATTGTTAAATGAATCAATTCTATTTCAATATCACATTATTATATTTCTTCTTCTATTGCTAAAATATTTCAATATTTTACTGCTAAAAATTTTACTATTTGCTAAAGGAATATAATAAAGGTAATGCCTTTCTTAATAATACATTATTATAATGACAATTTATATTTTATCTCATTTTAAAGTTTTGCCATATTTTAAGAAAATCGAATACATTTTCACAAACAAGATAAATTAAAGAAGCTTTAGAGGACAGGTTATCAAATTGTTGTCAGAACAAAGATATCAAAAGTTTAATTCATCTTATTATTTTTTATCATTGAATAATAAATCATTTCCTTTAAAAATATCTTCTTTTTAAATTCAAATACGGAGATATTTCGCAATGAATACCATGACTAACGCATCTTTCACTAACAATCATTGTTATAAATCACATAGTAAGCCTTAGGATAATATTACGTTGAGTAAAAAGCTTTCCTCCAATTTTTGTTTAATTGTAAAATGATAAATACGTACGAAAACATAAAAACTAATGAGGATAGCAATCTCCGTTTAAATCTACAATCGTCTGCCAACGTTTTGGCAACTTTTTAAACCCTTCTTCGAAACATTGGGGCTTGTGCGAGTCCAGAAAGAGATCGACCTCATTTATGACTTCCTTATTTAAATCGACGATTGCTCCATCAAGATGCAGCTTCAGATGAGAAAACAGATATAAATCTGAAGGGGCCTTGATGGGGCTGTATGGTGGATGTTGCATTAAATCCCACTATAGCTTGTAGAGCATCCAGCCGGTCATCGTACTAACGTGTGGCCGGGCGTTATCTTGATGAAATAGAACCACTTTCCTTTAGAACTCATTTCTTCGCTTTTCGCGAATGGCCTCGCGAACTTTGATTAGCCTGTTGCTGTATATTGCACTGTTTCTAGTCTGTCCGCTTTTCAGGTACTCTTTGTACAGAATTCCGTGACAATCCCCCCTGATGCAGAGAAAGACATTCTTGTTAGTTGGGGCTCATATTGCAACTGAACATGCTGATTCCCCTGACCAAGTTCCTTTACGGCTTGTATTGTTGCAGTACACACATTTTACATCACATATCACAACTCCGTCCAGAATGTTCTCTTTCCTTTGATCACTGAGCAGAGCCAAACAACAGTTTTTTCTCTTGCGCTTGTTTTCATCAGTCAATTCGTGATGCACCCAGCGGTTGAACTTAAATGTTAGATTTATGCGTTTCAGAGAATTAACTATTGATTTTTGGGAAACGTTAAGCTCTATCGCAATAGTTGTGTTAACACATTTCTGCCTTGACCAATGATTTTCTTTAACTGCTCACAATCAACTTCCATAGCGTGGCCAGAACGTGGTTCATTTTCAATTTTGAAATTTCCAGCTTTAAACTTCCGAAACCAAACTGTGAATGTATCATAAGAAACATTATTGTTGCCTAAACATTCACACATTTTTTCTGTGGTATTCAGTCGCTCTTAGTTTGTTACGCAACTCATAGTACATAATCGTTTTGAGCTGCTGACAAGATAGCTCCACTTTAAACACTTTTCTGATTCACAATAGAATAAATTTTTAACAAACAAATTACACAGTCATGTAGTTCCTATGCTCTGATTTCGAATGCAAAAATTGGTTGGCTGAAAAACTAACAACTGCACAAATGACAGCTGTTGGCGCAAAGGTATCTTTTTAGCGGAAAATTTTTACCCAACGTAATAGTTTATAGAGCTGTATCGAATTTTATAGAATTCTTTACAAGTTATTTTCTTTACAATCCTTTCTGTAGAAGACTGTTTCTATAGTTTTGAAGAGTTCTAAAGAATATTTTCCAAAGGAAAATATTTCTATAGAATTTGTTAGATTTTTTTTTTCTATTGAAAATTTTCCATAGAGCACTACAAAACTTATTGAAGTTTTATAGTCTAATGATTCTACAGATTTAGAAAAAAAAAAAAAAAACACTTGTTTTGGCCTTTTAAAATTTATGTGTGTTAATCTATCTATACTCATATTATAAAGAGAAAAAATTGTTTATTTGTCGGAGATAAGCTCAGGAACTACCGAACCGATTCCAAAAGTACTGGTATCAAAATGATGGTGTTCGCCCAACTTAGAACATAGGCTATATCTTATGTTGGTGCCACTACCCCAAAGGGGGTGCAGGAGCAAAAAAACGTTCTAAAAATGTGATTTTTGCGTTATTGAAGGGCGTAGAAATATGAAATTTGCAATATTAGTTACTTATAAGATATAAATTATGTCTAAGAACAGTTCTTAAACAATTCGAAATTTAAAACGGGTGAGAATGCACAAAAAGCGTTCTAAAAAACGTTCTAAATGGTAGTTTCTACATAATCTCAGGAAATACCGAACCGATTCCAAAAGTAATGGTATCAAAATGATGGTGTTAGTCCAACATAAAACATAGGCTATATTTTATGTCGGTGTCACTACACCAAAGGGGGTGCAGGAGCAAAAAACGTTCTAAAAATGCAATTTTTTCGTTACTGAAGGGCCTAGAAATATGAAATTTGGAATGTTAGTTACTTATAAGATATAAATGATGTCTAAGAACAGTTCTTAAACAATTCGAAATTTAAAAGGGGTGAAAATGCACAAAAAGCGTTCTAAAAAACGTTCTAAATGGTAGTTTCTACATAATCTCAGGAAATACCAAACCGATTTCAAAAGTAGTTGTATCAAAATGATGGTGCTAGTCCAACTTAGAACATAGGCTATATTTTAAGTCAGTGCCACTACCCCAAAGGGGGTGCAGGAGCAAAAAACGTTCTAAAAATGCGATTTTTACGATACTGAAGGGCCTAGAAATATGAAATTTGGAATATTAGTTACTTATAAGATATAAATGGTGTCTAAGAACAGTTCTTAAACAATTCGAAATTTAAAAGGGGTGAAAATGCACAAAAAGCGTTCTAAAAAACGTTCTAAATGGTAGTTTCTACATAATCTCAGGAAATACCAAACCGATTTAAAAAATATTGGTGTCAAAATGATAGTGACAACGTTTGCTCCAAGATAGGCTATGTGTTATGTCGGTGCCACTACCCCAAAGGGGGTGAAGGAGCAAAAAACGTTCTAAAAATGCGATTTATGTGTTACTGGAGGGCCTAGAAATATGAAATTTGAAGTATCAGCTACTTATTAGATATAAAGGATTTCTAAGAACAGTTCTTAAACAATTCGAAATTTAAAAGGGGGGAAAATGCGCGAAAAGCGTTCTAAAAAACGTTCTAAATGGTAGTTTCTACACAATCTCAGGAAATACCAAACTGATTTAAAAAATAATGGCGTCAAAATAATGATGAAAATCCTTGCTCCAACATAGGCTATGTTTTATGCCGGTGCCAATACCCCAAACGGGGTGCAGGAGAAAAACGTTCTAAATTGCGGTTTTTGCGTGACGAAAGGGCCTTGAATCGTGAAATTTAGAATGGTAGTTAGTTATAAGATATCAATGACCTCTAAGGACATTTCCTAAAAAAAAATCAAAATTTAAAAGGGGGTCAAAATGCGCAAAAAGCGTTGTAAAAAACGTTCTAAATTGCAATTTCTATGCAATCTCAGGAAATACTGAACCAATTTCAAATATAATGGTGTTAAAATGATGGTGACAGATCTTGCTCCAAGATAGGCTATATTTTATATATGTTTCCACTAACCCAGAGGAGATGCAGGATCAAAATGAGCGAAAAGCGTTCTAAAAACGTTCTAAATGCCGATTTGTCACCAATATCTCAGGAAGAATCAAACTGATTTCAAAAGTAATGTTAAGAAATTGATGCTGACAGCCTCTGCTCTAACATCGATGCTATTTTAAGTCGGTATCACTATCACCTAGACGTTGCAGGAGCAAAAATCATTCCAAAGTTCGATTTTTGTGATCGGTAGGGGCTAGCAACTTAAAATTAGGCAAGGTACATATGTATTACATATACATGATGTTTAAGAACACTTTCGAAAAAATTGGAAATTTAAAAAGGGGTGAAAATGCGCGAAAAGCGTTCTAAAAACGTTCTAAATTGCGATTTCTACTCAATCTCAGGAAATTCCAAAGCTATTTCAAAAGTAATGGTTGCCAATCAATGGTGACAGTACTTGCAATAACATAGGTTATATTTTATGTTGCTGTCCCTACCATCTGAGGGTTGCAAAAGCAAAACATGTTCTAATTTGCATTTTTTGCATAACTGAATTGTCTAACACTTTGAAGTATGGCATGTTATTTACTTACAAGTTGCAACTGCTTTCTATGAACTGTCCAGTGGCGTGGCGTGAAAATTTTCGGTGGTCATCGCAATTATTTAAGTTTGTGGTGAAAAATTATTAACTCTAAAATTCAATGGTTGAATGTTCAAAAAAGAAACTTTAAATCTTACCTTCACTTATACATGAACTCCAAATGTTCTGCTAAAACTGAATCGTAGAGATTTAAAAGCTTATTAAGAGTTTTAAAATATTGCTTGGTCATCGCCGCATCCAGCGATGACCGGACGCCACGCCACTGGAACTGTTGAAAGAAAATTTCAAATTTAAAATGATGAAGTGAGCGAAAAGCGTTATAAATTACAATTTTTATGCAATCTTTTCAAATACCAAACCGATTAAAAAAATAATGATAACAAATTGTTGGTGATAGAACCTGCTCAAACATAAGCTATATTTTACGTCTGTGCCACTACCACCAGAGGGTTGCAGTAGCTAAAAACTTTCTAAATTGCGATTTCTGTGATACTGAAAAGGCTAGAAACTTTAAATATGGCATGGTAGTTACTTATAAAATATAAATGCCCTCGAAGGAACGTCGAAAATAAATTCGAATTAAAAAGGGGTGAAGCGAAGGGGAGGTGCGAAAAGCATTCTAAAAAGTTCTAAATTACGATTCTATGCAATTTCAGGGAATATAAACCGATTATGAAAGTAATAGTTGCGAATCAATGGTAACAGTGTCTTATCCTACACAGGCTATATTTTATGCCGGTGATTCTACCACCTGGGATTCACAGGAACAACAAACGTTCTAACAAAGGGCTTTAAAAGCTTTTTAAATTACGTTTCTGTGGAATATTAGGAAATAACAAACCGATTTCAAAATTAATGTTGGCAAATTAATGGTGACAGTTCCAGTTTCAACATAGCCCTTTATGTTCAGAGATAGGGTAGGACTTGGAATTTGACATGATGGTTAATTTTAAGATGTAAGAAGATGATTTCTAAAAAATTCAAAACTTTAAATGAATACTGAAATGAGCGTCTTAATTGAGCATAAAAGTTTCAAAATATTTTCTAAATTATTATTTATTTAGTTTTATTTCATTTTATTAATTTAAGTCTCATTTCTGCCTTATGCAGTGTAACAATGATGTTTAATCAAACTGTGTTTTAAATAGTGATTTTTTTAAATTATCCCTAAAAGTAATAACTACCTTTTAATGAAATAAAAATTTAGTTAGTACCTTTTAATAAAAATTAGACATATAACTTGGCATATTTCAAATATTACGCGAGCAACGCCGCGGGGTTTGCTAGTTTATCTATACATATATGTATAAATTTTAAAAATATAATTTTTATAATTATTATTGTAATACATCTGTTTAATCTAATAGTACTCTATAGATTAAATATGATTATAATTTAACTAATAATTCAATTACATTGATATTCAATTGTTAATGTAATAATAAATCAGTCGAACTACACTGATTTAAATTATGTTTTTTTAATATGTTTGTTTATGTTTAAATAATTTGTAGTTTAATTTTATAATTATTTTATAATTTGCTGTCAATTTCATAAAACATTTATCCAAGTTAATAAACTTTATTCACTGATGGTAATTTATCTAATTTTATAAACATTATTCACTAATTATAATTTTTATTAAAATATTTTAATCTGAAGTATAAAAATATTTAAACAATTACGTTTCGAGTTTACAAATAATAATTTATTATAGAGATTTAAATATTTTTTCAAGTTTATATTAAAAAAAAATAGATACTTTTTCACTCCGCACGTTAATGAATATTAACAGAAATCTGAAATGAATATCTTTACACGATTAAAGATGTTAAACCCATTTGAGACTGTAAATAATATAGCACCACTACCACCAAAAAAATATATATACATATATAAATGAATAAATTCAATATTTTTACGGACTTTTTCTTCTCGTTACACCTGTTTTTCTAAGTTTCACATGATTTCGGATTCCATAATTTACACAGTTGAGAATGAGTCAGCGTATAAAATATATATGATTTCTATACAATACAATAGAATAATTTGATTTTGACATCGAAGTCCAAAGTAGTAGAGACTGCTTTCGGGCCTATAGCAACTATGGCTTTTCGCCTCGATTAATCCTTATTACACTCAAACACAAGCCACAGCAGTTTTGGATTTCCTTTTTCCATAACATACAAAGACGAAATAGTCACATGAAAATCTACAACACCAGATAATTACAACCTGAAGCTCCACAAAAATGTGTAAAGAAACCAGCGGGTGTCGAACCCACAGCCGACTTATGATCTTAGACATTAGCGGTGTCGTACCTTAACCACTGAGCTACGATGGACCCAATACAAGAATTTCTACACAAGTTTAATGATTGGGATCGAAAATCACAAAAAAAGTGAATTTGAAATAGTGTAATGATACCTGAAAAAATACGAGCGCCCGTAGAACTGACTGAAAGTATTTGTTCACGTCCGATCATGGAAGCCAAAAAGTATCGAACCCGTTTAGTTCCCGATTATGTCCACAGGGAAACAACTGCGTGTTGGCGCTGTTCGAATATTTTTATAGAATATTTTATGCAATGTATTCGAATATTGTTATAGTATATATTCAAATATTTTATAGAAATTCTATAGAGATTTCTATTATGTTTCTATAGAGATTTCTATAGCTTTTGGAGAAACTAACTTATAATATAAGATAGGGCCGTAATTCGATAGGATTCTATAATACTTTTTCTATAATTTTTTTTTTAATTCTATAACAAATTTTGTAAGAGAGAGTTTTATTTATTTTACATTAAAGTTTATATGAGATTAATAATTATGCCGTTCAGTATGTTTGAGTAAGATTGCTACAGTTTATTTTAGATATTAATTTTCCATAGCAAGTAAACATTATATTACTTAAATATATGAGCACTCCAGAAGCCAAGGGCTATAAGTGACAAAATTGAAAAAAATTAACTTAGTGCACAGACGACCTGGAAATAAGCTTTTTTTCCATGTAAAAAAATATAAGTGATTTTCTAATTATGTGTTGTGTTTTAGTGATCAACCATTTTTGCCGAATAACGATCAATATTTATTAAATATAAATTTAATGAAAATTGCTTTTTTCCATTTATTGAAATAAGAGTTCAATAAGCACTGTGAAACAAGCATCGGTTTCCTATTTCAGTTCAATGAATTATTATTGATGATCAACTTTAACATCAATTATCTTTGAACTCAATTTACTCCAAATCGAAATTTTCTCACTTGTATCCCTTGGCTTCTGATGACCGCATATGTTTTTCTTACTTTTTTTTGCATTTTGAAATGGTTGTTAAAAGCGAATTTAATGTAATAGGAAAAACAAATAAAATAAGAAGAAACGTGACATGCAATGATGATATATAGTCATATAGATTTTTCTTTCAAATACTGTTATCTTACTGCGGTTTAAAAACATATTTTGAATCTGCATTAATTAAAAACAAATCTGATCTATATTTACAGATCATTCTGTATATGCGAAGAGAAAATTTGAGGTGCTTAAAATTTATCCGATGGGTCAACAATTCAAATTAAAATGTATATAAAATATAGAAACATATTTTCTTAAAACTTAGAAATTATTCTAAGTATAAAAAATTCTAACAAAAAAATGTTTTAAGATTAAAAAAAATAGCATAATAGAAAATCAGACAGTTATTTGGTTCATTACTTATCTTCTAGAGCTAAATTATCTCATGTTGATGCATTATCGATTGCCTATTCTGTTAACTATTCTATTAAAAATATTGATTATCTACCGACATATCCCGAAAGAATTTTTCACTTTTCATCTCACATTCATAATTAATGAATAAAAGATATACTTCAGGAATGCTTGACTGGATATTTTTCGTAATTTTATTGCAATTTTTTAAACTTCTCTTTTGATAAATATTTTTATATAATTTAATTAAAAATAGTTTATCCAATTTAACACAATATTGTTAACTTTAAAAATTTAATTTGTATAATGTTTTCTCAGCGTTAATAATTATATGGTATGTGGTTGAATACTCAAATTTTACACATTTTTACATTATATTTATATTTAGAAAAATGAAATTAATAAATTGTTGAATCATAAAAGAGATCTATTACTTATAAATTTTCTAAAAAATATGTAGTTCGGTTATCTTTCTTTTAAATGTTCTATGCAACAATTTTATGTATTTATCAGAAGCATATTAGGAACTTCTCGAATCAAAACAATTTTAACGGTTTAACACTTGAATAAGTATGATAATTTCAAATTAGTGATATTCTGTTACCTTTATTGTCTGTTTTTAAAATATAAGGTTTTTAGCAAGTGGAAGGTTTCGGGAAGAAAGATTATTTGTATTGAAAGCAGTTTTTTCCACTTAACAATTGTTGTAATAATTCCATTCATAAGCATTTTTGTGAGTTTCTATATGTTCAATTTCTGTTGTGAATATATAAAAAGAAATGTCCTCAGTATTCGTAATGTCTTATTCCGGAAATACGTCATAGTACCTCACTTAAATGACATATGATTACGTTTATTATATTCATATGCGAATACAGCAGAAATTATTATGTAATTTTGTATTTTCGCAAATAAAAGAAACGGAAAAATCTCCCTTCATACACACATGTTAAGAACTCAATTATTGAAAGCTTTTAAAGACTTCGGGGAAATATGTAGCGTAGTTAGCACAAGAGATATTGTTAGTTGGTGTGGGTTAAGTATTAGTTGGCATATTTGGTAAATCATTTGTACTACTATATTTAGGTTGGGAGAAGTTACCGAAGTGGATTCTGACTTTAGCGTTTTTTTTTTTTTTTTTTTTTTTTTTTTTTTTTTTTTTTTAAGTTATAATTAGATAAGATTGCTGCCATCATATTTCGGTAATGTTAAGTTTTTTTTTTTTTTTTTTTTTTTGGGAGGGATTTCCATTGCATTTGGGGAGTTTTGGTAAACCCCTAAAAGTTTCGTTTGTGGTCCAGAAGAGTATGTACATTTCAGAAATAGTTTACCTATTTCCCGGCAAACTTTGGTTAGGTGTTCACCTTTGCGTTTCACGCATTTTGGTGGGAAACGGCAGATTTCTAATGCGTGCCCGAAGCATTGGATAAAGTAAGCCTGATTATGTTAAATAGAACCTCTTTAATGCAAAGTTTACGTTTTAGTTTTTGAATTGAACTTAGGGTTATATATGCTACAATATTGCTCTCTATGTATGATAGAGGTTTTCGGAAATCAGAGTCATTTTTTCAGCAAACGTTTAAAAGTTCAACGTCCATCAAAATAAAAGGTTTTCCTTAATAAACATCTTTAATTTTACTTACCGGGGTTTTGCCATTTGTCTTTTATTTCGATAGGAAATGCATAAATTAATGGTTTTCTTGGGTGGGAGTGGGGGCCACTTGCTAAGTGGCTTGTGTGCGGATTTTCATGTTCCATGTCTTTACTTTCATTTCTTATATCAACTAATAAATGCCATGATTTCTTCCTCTTTCTTAATTTTGTCATTATTTTATTCTCCGCTTCTCCGAAAGAGGAGCCACTTATCACGCAAGGTACAAGGGACGGAAGGTAAAAGGTGTTAGTAGTGAAATTTTCGTTCTCCAAGACGCGTACATATATTATAGAATAGATTGAGGCTGGATTTACTAATTTTAGAAGATCTGAGTACTTATTACGTCATATTTTGTATGTTATTTACTGTACTGTAATTATTTATTTCTTATTCACTCCATGTACTCTGCGTAGGTCAGTAATTACGGTAGCATACAATGAGTTTTAGGACGTTCTACTCATCTTACAAAAACATGTGCCATATTGGGAATTAGCGGTGTTCCAATTTCGTACCCCTTGCAGTTCTTATTTTCGTCCCGAGGACAAATTTTTTTGGTGAAACCTCATCGCAGACTCATCTCTCCAAAATATCGTGGTAGCTTATCAACCATCATCAAGCGGCCAGGTTCAGCAAACTATTTCTGCAATCAGCCCTAAAGAGATCCCAGAACTACAAGTGATCACAACAGCAACTTCTGCCCGAAGAGGTTGAGCAACCTTGATCGCTTGATCGTCGCATAAAAACAAAGTGAATGATTCCCAGGCGAAAAAGAATTAACTCACCTGAAAAACACTTCTGGCACCCACCACTCTCAAGGCAAAGGGGACGAATCAGCCGTGTAACAAAATCGAAACTCTTTTTACCCTGCTACTCTGATGACGAAATTGACTTCTGTTGACATTCCTCATGACGATAGTGACGGCGACAATGATGCAGAGTGCCCTATCCGCTTGAGGCATTTTCTGATGATAAATATGGAGAACAATGGGTTCAGTGCCTTAAATGCTGGACTTGGTCGCACGAAACATGCTCAGAAGCCAAACAAATACAGAATTTATATGTTTCTCATGTTTGGATGGCTAATGTTCATTTTTATTTTTCTTCCACTTATTATTAGTACATCTCAATGTGGATTAATTTAAGGTAAATTAAATTACTTATACATTTTTAAATAAATTTTGATTTAGTTATAAGTTAAGCCTCAGTTTTTGAATTTTTGCGGTTTGAAATTGAAACCTTTTTTTTTTTTTTTTTTTTTTTTTTTTTTTTTTTTGCAATACTTTGCCATACATATACACTTTCGAATTTTTTATTTATTTATGTATTTATTTATTTATTTATTTATTTGCGTTGTTTAAATTTTTTGTGAGATTTGCTTATTTTTCTATGTGCGTGGTTAGTTAGTCAATATAGAATCAAACTTCTAAAGGTTTTAATTTAAAAGTATAAGTTTCAAGCGTCTAAAAGTGACTGGGGGAGAAAAATAGGGCACCTTAACTTATGAGAGATTTATTTTTTGGGGGTATTGCGGGTGTCTTTTTTTAAGGGGTTATTGACGACAAAAAAATCCGTCATTCACTTCCACCGGAATACCATTAAAAGTTGATTAAGATAGTTGTCTTATATCAACCACGTTTAAAATAAATTGCTTATAAAATCGTAAATGCTTAATTTATAAAGGTCAAATTGTCCATTAATCAGGAACATAATATTATTTCTGACATTTTGCTTTAGTTGTTCGCTAATCTTGTATCTTTCAAATTTCAGAAGATATTTGATGTACGTCTTGCAGTCTGTTAGGAAAGCTGGTATGATTGACTTTGATTCACATTTGTCATAGCTGGAGATTCATTTCCTGCAGCTGAGAGGTATCTTATAGATGATGTTCAATTCATCAAGCATTTTCATAGAAATCAAATGGGTCCTTGGACACCATGTTAAAAGTCTGTGAGCACACTCTATGACACAACTATGATGTTACACAGAGCAATCAACAATCACTTTATTCTGATAACAACTTAAATCTCCATCGCAAAACTGTAGTATTTACCACCTTAACTATAACAAATAACAAAGTTGACTCTTTCACGGTGAGCAAGGAAAGTGTTCCGTCTGCGTCGTGAGTCAACAGCCAGAGCTAAGAAGCTTGAATTTTTACTTTCTTCTTATAATAGAAGAAAATATTGTAATTGATTTTTCTTAATTTCTGGGTTAGACGGAATAGACGGATGTTTTAGACGGATTAACACGTTTTACGGGTAGGAGACCCCCTAAAACATGTTTACACAAAAATGTCTGTCTGTCACTGTAGCCATGTGTCCGTATTACCGTGCCTCCATGTGTTGCAATTGCACCATCGAGAAGATATTAAGCTATGCATAGAATTGAACCAATTTTCAGATATATATGCTTTTGGCTATAGTAAACAGAGCCTCTTTTAATTCGAAAATATTCCGCAGAAGGGACGGATTTCGTATGTATGTATGTATGTACGTAATGAAATAACTTTTGATAGAAATATCTGATTTGCTTCAATTTCTTTTTCTAAGTTCATTCTGATAAGGCTATTTTCTGATTAGTTTTGGGGGTTCATTGGTTAAGTATAAATGGGGAATGGGGACTAGTGCCTTTCCCACCCCCTTAATTTAGATAAATGTGTTTTTCATGCAAAATTATTCGATTTGCTCCACAATTGGTATACCGCTTTATTATGTTAAAAAGCTGCCTTCATTAGATTTGGAGGTTCATTAAATGAGTATAAAGGGGGGGGGGGATGTGGGCTAGACCTCCCGTAATTTATAAAATGGGTTTTTTTACGCAGAGTTAATCGATTTGCTCCAAATTTGGTATACCGGTTTATTATGTTAAGGAGCTGCTTTGATTAAAGTTGAAGGTTTATTGGGGGGGGGGGGTGCCCCCTACCTTAATTTAGATAAATGGGTTTTTCATGCAGAATTGTTTGAGTTGCTTCGAATTTGATATATTGGTTTATTCCGATATGTCGCTTCCTTCATTAGATTTGAATGTTCATTGGTTAAGTATAAAAGTGGGAAAGACGGACAAGCCCCCTTCCCTTCATTTGTGAAAAGAATATTGTATGTGTTCATTCAATATTTCAGGGTTTATTTATATTACTTTTATATGCCTTGTAAATTGAGATTATTTAAAAAAAAAAATTAACTGAATAATGTGAAATATTTTTTTTTTTTTTCTTGAAAAGAAAATCACATTTTGTTTTTTCCAACAAATCATTTGTAACGATTCTTTGGAATATATTCTTATTTTTACTGGCTAAAAGCTTATAAGATATATAATTTATTAAATAAGCAAACTTTAACTACATCATTTTTCATCTTGGGTGACCTAGTTCCCTGTGTTTTAGTTTTAGTACTCTAATTATATGTTTAATTCTACACACTCTGAAGATTATTGCAGAATATTTCTCAACTTCATATTGCAGAATATATTAGTTTTCCAAATTTGAAAAAATGTTAGAGAAATGCATTATTATAATAGGAAGGATTTTATAATATGCATAATTATAGTTTATTGTTACACGTTCGAAACATAATGTTTAATTAGTCATTTTATATTGTCTCAATAAATATCAGTCCTTTATAAACACAATTGTGGCACTAACACAAAACCATATGTATTCATATTCAATGGAAATGAAGGCATTTCTCTTTATAAAAAATTCACATTTTGACAGAAAATACATTTCAAACTAAAATTTTAAGTGTTGTCTGATTTATTGTTCAGTACATAAAAAAATTAAATAAAGAATCAAAATTGACATGATATATTTTGAATCCTAATGCGACAAATACATACATTTGGACAGTATGTTGATAAGTAAGTGTAAAATAACAGAAAGTATAATAAATAGCAGTCGTGCGTTATCGAAATTTTCTACAGTTATTTATTAAGTAAAATGACTCTACCATTATTAACCTGTCTAAAATGATCCTCAATCAAATAAATATGAATTTAGAAAACATTATCTTGTAGTGAACGCATTTTGGCAAAAGTCCAATATTTGAACCATGTACTTATCTGTGAATGAAGTAATATGGTGATAAATTTTAAACTCATGCATATCATATTTCCTCAAAATATAATTTTTTCACTTCGTCATGACTTTAAGTGTCATATATATTTCTTTTTGGTTGAACATGTAAGTTGATTTAATTTATTGAAACAAATGTAAAAAGTTATTTTTTAAATTAAATATTAGCATATAACTTTATTTATAGCAAACTCTGTCTTTTAAGAGCTACGCTCGCTTATCCCCGTGTAGACTCTGCTGCCACTAAACACATGCTCAGTTTCTCTGTTAAAAAATATCCTATAATGGAAGATTGAATGATTTTATAATGGATTATATATAATTTGTAATATATATTGTTCATGGTTCATCTATCGTTGTGGAGACAACAGTGTTTTATTGATAAGTTACATCAATTATAAATTTGAAAATAAACATGTATGAAATGGTTAAATGAAAAATGTCACTGCCTCTTGGAATTTTAGAACGGTACTGTGGACAATATTCTTTATTTTTGTTCATGGTGACAGAAGATTATCCGGTTTCAGAATGACATTGAGATCCACGCCATTAGCACTAGGTTTAGAAAATGTATGCTTATTCTTTATGTTTATCTCGAGTTTCAGATACTATCAACAACTGATACAGGGTATCTGCCTCTTTTCCAAGTTCTTGCTACAATTCCCAATGTTTCATGTCATAATTTAGATTGTCACGAGTTTCCCATACTCCCCTCCAATTTGTGGGTAGCAGTTGTCCTTGTCAGATGCATTGTTCCTTTAATATGGTGGGGGAAAAAAGTCATGTCACGTTCTTCAAAGAAGGATCTGCTTTTGTAAAAAAGGTTACTCTTCAATGACGGATTGACCTTTTGAAACAAATAGATGCAAATGCGTTATACGCATAAATAGCTAGGGCATTATTAAAAAAAAAAAAACCATCAATAGATCATCTGTTTTTCCTGATTTTTTTTTCCTAAATTATTCTGAATTTTAAAGTATCTAATAGTGTAAAATTGATTTTTTTTTGCTGTGATAAGATCAAGTAAAGAAACACTTTTCATCTACTCATACAGGAAGTACATGTATGCTACGGTTACAAGCATGCAAATGCTTGGCAAACTGAAGACGACTGGGGCCCATATATGTAGATGGAACAAAAGGGTATGAAGAAAACCATGTAACTTACAAAAGGTTTCAAGACAATGAAAACGTAAATCCCTCACTAACTTATTTCATTCTCAAATTACTTTCCGGCTGGTTGTTGTGATCTGCTTGGGGGTTTTTGAGATGAATTTCTAATCACAAAATCTGTGGTGCACCAGTAAATAAATAAGAAAACGATTATAATTAAAAGTGCTTGTTCCAATAATTATTTGTCGTTGACATCTCCTTTCGCGATCTCCTTCATTTTTATTCCCCTTGAATACTACTACTATAGTACATATATGTATATATATATATATATATGTGTACTATAGTACATTAGTGCTTTTTACAACTTTTTGACAAAAGGAAAAGAGGCATAAGACATATTAGACAGCTGTTAAAAAATCGATCCAAAAGTGTTTGTCTTATAGCACATATTTATTGCAAGGCTGAAAACTATTGCATCAATATTTTCAAACGCATACATTCCTATCTTTACACATACAATTTTGCTCTACAAAAATATTCATTATCTATTTTATTTTGGGGATATTAACTGACCAATCCTTCACTAACATATCAAAAATTTTCAAGTAGTTTCCATTTTTATAATATTGAGCCTTATCTGCTGCGAGAACTTTCGAAACTGAGACTAGTTCAATATTAAAACGTAATCTTATGTTATTATAGTTGTGCAATGCACAATGTGCATGTTATTGTGCTGTTACATCAAAAAATTTAATTTGGAAATACTACACTTATCTTAAAAATAAGAAAACAAAATTTCTTCTTTTTCATAATCAAATATAATATTTCAGTTTAAAAACTTAAAATAAAAACTTTTCTTTTATGTAAATTACGTCATTTGCATCCGCTGAAGAATCGTACATTTACGATCCAGTCTGATACAACATGTTGTGGCCTCAGAGTAACAGTAGGATATCTAGTAATAATAATAAATGATATGTCTGACTTACTGCTATGAATAAATGTGTTTTCATCTAGTGGAACAACTTCTGAAACACTAAGTTATGTTTAATACTATACAGGGTGTCCGGTATCCACGGTGTCCAATGGCTAATTCCTAAACCGTTAGTCATAGACATATAGTTCCAATTACAAAAATGTTTTAAATCAGGTAAAGAAACATTTTAAAAGTGATTTGGGTCAATAAAAACATTTCTTAAAAAATACGGAATTTAAATTTTTATACAGTCCCCCGGTCCTATAAGTTATATTTAGTAAAATGTTTCCTTTTACACTGACAAGTAATACAAAAAAAGTCCCGTTATTCTGCGATTAAAATTGACCGAATAATACCTGTTTAAAGTTGGAGCATATTTTTTGCTTCAAATTGAGGGTCATTCACAAATTTAGTCAAAATATAATTTCGTCGGATATATTAAAAAATGGTTGAGAGTAAAATTAACATTGCAATATAAATTTGAAATCTTTAGTCATTCTGACATATTAATGCAAAATATACAATTTGTAATACATATTTAAGAAGGAAAAAAACAGAATTTTTGTTTAATAAAAAGATGCTAAATTAACAGCCTCAATTCTTTACAAAATGATACGTATTTTAAAATATTATTAGATTACACTAGCCTGCAAAAGTTGGGTTATTTCATGTTTTTTAGCTTTTGATAATTGATTCTTATGTATTCTGTAACACTGAATCCGAAATTGACCTTCATTTTTAGCCATCACATCAAGATTTTTCGCAAATTGTAAATCTCAAAGCTAAAAAGTTAAAAGTTAAAATTTAATCTCCTCCCCCATCTCATCACACCACCCAGCTGTAAGAATCCCAAGATAAGCAAAAATATCGAATAAATTATTGAATAAAATTAAATAAAAAAAGTTTTACATACGTTTTATAGTATGAGATTTTCGCTGTATTTTAATTTACACATTTGCAAAAAAATTCTAACGTGATGGTTGAAAATGAAAGTCATTTTCAGATTTAGTGCTAAAAAGTACGTAAAAATCAATTATCAAAAGTTAAAAAATACAAACATCTCCTCTACTTTATAGAATCCGAATTTTTGTTATTCTTTAAATACGACAATTTATGATTTGCGAAATATCCTGACATGATGATTAAAAATTAAGGCAATTTTCGGATTCAGTGCTAAAAAATACATAAAATTAAAAACCCCAACAATCTACGTCTTGTATTATCTAATCTAAAACTTTTTCATAAACTTCTTGGCGGTAATCTATCAGAAATTTTTTGTGTTATCCTATAAAATAAGTATAAATGGTAACCACCGAAAATCATAATAATATTCGATTGTTATCGGATTTGCGCCAGTATGTAAAATGTAATCTCGTTCGGATATTTCAAAGTGGGTTAAAGTTCGAATACAAATTTTGAACTGGAAAAACTTACATAAGATCGTTGAAGAAACATAAAAACTTATAAAAATAACATAATTTCATTAAAAGAAATCATAAAAGAAACAGTCTCAAATCCTGACAAAATAAAACATATGTTATTTCAGCCAATCTGAAACTTAGTAAATGTTAACATAATCGTAATACTTGTACGATTTTTTTCAAAGCGCAAATATACATGAAATGAGATCTTCGAATACTTTAAGCACTTGGAATATGTCCCCTCAAAGCCAAGCCGAACTCATTTGTTTTTAGAGCAGAAAAGTGGCATAAGTCATGCATTTTTAAAGTTTCATAACTCGCACAATTTTAGTGTTATACGTATGGGACTTTTTTTTGTCTTACTTGTCAGTGTAATAGGAAAAATTTACTAAATATAACTTAGAGGACCATATAAAAATTTAAATTTCGTAATTTTTTAAGAAATGTTTTTATTCACCCAAATCGCTTTTAAAATATTTCTTTACCTGATTTAAAGCATTTTTCTAATTGGAACTATATGTCTATGACTAACGGTTTAGGAATTAGCCATTGGACACCGTTGAGACCGGACACCCTGTATACTGTTCCACTGGAAGCAGACACAGTTTTTCATAGCAGTAAGACAAACATCTCATTTTCGATCATTACTATACATACTGCTGTTGTTCTAAGTCGACGATATATAGAAAAGTATGCATAGGAGGTCACTATCACGGAATAATACACAAACGCAGCAAAAAAAAAATGAAGTCGACAATAAACAGATGCTATTTATTTTTCCAGAAAATTAACTTATCCCAACCGTATTACTATTAACAATACAACCATTTTTTTAGACTAACCACACCGAGTATCTGGGGGTTACCCTTGATAGAAGACTTATTTCGAATAAACACTTTATCAATGTTCGTGGGGGAATAGCCGGGCACTCTATATATCTCTCACCTCTTCTTAAAAGTAACACACATTCTATTTAAAAACACTTATTTTATATAATGCTTAATCTAATGTACAGTCGTGGAAAAAAAAAAGGAAACACCCCCTACTAACTCCTCAACAAATCATCACAGAAGAAAGTTACTGGTACCGAACGATTGGAAATAAAGTCTACTTTTAAATGATATATATAAAATTTTCTTAGGGAGTCATCTACATATTAAAACGAATCCAAACTTCATTTTTTCAATGGCAATACCCAATTTTAACGAGATATTTCAAATCTTCGGTTCAAACTATGCCTAGACACCAAATTTCAAGTAATTTGAATGATAAGTTTTTGAATTATAAACATTCAAAATTTAGTGCTTCTAATGTTAAATTATATTTTCATATTTTTATTTATATCTCCCGAAATTATGCTCTTCATGGGATATTTTTTTTTATTTATTTATTTATTTATTTTTTTTTTTTTTTTGTAGAAATAATACTAATATACCCAAACATAAATAAGCTGAATTTGCAATTTTTATAATTTTATGATATGAATTATGAATTATGAAATTAATATTCGGAAAAATTAGGAATTGCAACGTACAATTTTTTTGATGGATTTAGATTTATTAAGTCCTGCTTTATAGAAATTCAAAAATTTCACATTTTTCTTCCAAGTAGTTTTCAAATTATGCTTAAAAAACGGTAAAATGATGCAATTAAAATAATAAAACTTTGTAAAAAATCACCATAAAATTAAAACAAAACACAGGACGCGTTTCGAGCTAAAAACATAACAGCTCGTCATCAGCTAAGCATACACGTGTCCGAAAACGGACAAGTTCAAAAATGAACTGAAGAAAAAGAAGAATGTTGCGAAGAATGCGACAGATGGCGCTACCTGATAGAGGAAGATGCAAAAGGGAAATGTGTTGAAAAAAGATAGAAGAGAAAATGAAATGGAAAAAATGGAAATAAAAGAAAAATAAAAAATAAAAGAAGTAAATTAAAAATATAAATAAAAATAATAAATAAAGAACTATAAAAGAACAAGAAAAAATCCAAATTATTATTATTATTATTATTATTAATTTTTTTTTTTTTGTTTTTTTTTTTTTTTTTTTTTTTTAATAAAATAAAAAGAAAAGAAACAAGAGAAAAGGGAAAAGAATTACAAAATTAATTTCCACGCTGGAGATAGGAAAGGAGATGATGGGAGATCATTGACAAGATTAGCAGAATTTTTAGAAATAAAATATGCTTCATGAAAATCCAAGTGAGAGGGAGAGGCAGGGGAAGAAATAATTTTGGCCATGGAGAAATTGAAACAATGACTGGAAGACCAACAGTGAGAAGCAATCGAAGATTTAGAGATTTCTTGATTTGCAATATATCTCTGATGCTCGCCTAATCTGAATTTTAAAGCTCTCTTTGTTTGACCAATATAACCTAAATTGCAAGAGCAAGGAATGAAATAAACACCCCACCGGTTCTCAGTAGGAACAGGATCTTTTAGAGAAGAGAATTTAATTTTATTCATAGGTTTGAAGATAACTTTAAAGTTAAAACGAGAAAGTATTTTAGCAATTTTGAAACACAGAAGAGAATAAAAGGGCAGAACTATTATAGAATTAAAATTAGGAGGATTATTTGAATCAGAAAAAGGACGTTTAGGCTTATTAAATTTATACAAAGCTTTATCAATTAAAGAGGGATTATAACCACGAGCAAGGGCAAGAGATTTCAGATAATTAATTTCATTATTCAGAGCAGAAGAGTCAGAACAAATGCGTAACGCCCTAAAAATTGCAGGCTCTTTTTATTTTATTAAAAAAAAAAAAAAAAAAAAAAAAAAAAAAAAAAAAAAAAAAAAAAATTAATAATAATAATAATAATAATAATTTGGATTTTTTCTTGTTCTTTTATAGTTCTTTATTTATTATTTTTATTTATATTTTTAATTTACTTCTTTTATTTTTTATTTTTCTTTTATTTCCATTTTTTCCATTTCATTTTCTCTTCTATCTTTTTTCAACACATTTCCCTTTTGCATCTTCCTCTATCAGGTAGCGCCATCTGTCGCATTCTTCGCAACATTCTTCTTTTTCTTCAGTTCATTTTTGAACTTGTCCGTTTTTCGGACACGTGTATGCTTAGCTGATGACGAGCTGTTATGTTTTTAGCTCGAAACGCGTCCTGTGTTTTGTTTTAATTTTATGGTGATTTTTTACAAAGTTTTATTATTTTAATTGCTTCATATCGCCAGTTTTCGGTGCTGTTTCGCGGTAAAATGATGGTTTAAGGGGCCGTCTATGATGGAAGTGAGTAGACATTTTGAAATTTATTCTGCCGTACCTGTAATCTAACATGCTTCATTGACTTCTTGAGTGGCGCTTAAGGTGCCTTGATCAAGGAAGCGACTCTCTCGGTTAACAATCCTGTACGAAACTTCAATTTGGATATAGCCCTTAAAATACGCTCGTTTTAAAATAATTAATTTCTCGGAAACTTATAGTACCAATTGCATAAAAATTCGTTTTTAGGCTAATTGAAGGGTGTAGAGTTCATTTATGCTGTCAGAATTGGGTACTGCTATTGAAAAAAAAAACAAAGTTATGGTTCGTTTTAATATGTAGATGGCCCCCAAAGCAAATTTTATATACATCATTTAAAAGTAGACTTTATTTCCGATCGTTCGGTACCAGTAACTTTCTTCTACGATAATTTGTTGAGGAGTTAGTAGGGGTGTTTACTTTTTTTTTCCACGACTGTAAATTAGATCTATACTTACATATGCCTCTCTTATCTGGGGATTTGCATGCAAAACTAGTATGAATAACCTACACTGTGCTCCTAACAAAAGCCTTCGTGACATTCGTAATAGTCATCGGTACCCTCGCAATATTACAATCCGTAGGGATCTTAGCATAATTTCATAAAAAAAAACATTAACCAACTTAAAAAAAAACAACACTGTTTACAATCTTGCTAATCAAATTATAGCGGAATTTCTAGACTACCAACCGGTATCCAGCACCACTAATCGTAAACGCCCTAAATACTCGCTTGTGCTTATCGGTGAAGACTGGGATTTCCTCATCCTTCAACTATACTTTACCTTTCTTGTTTGTTCTCTTCTTGTTTTGCCTAAAAATATACATATTGGTAATCTTCTAAATTTATAGCAGTTTTACTTGCTTATATTAACCCATTCACCTCCAAAACTATTATGTTGCGTTTTTCAACTTATTAGCTGAACTTCGTTTCACACCACAATCTGTCGTATGAAAACCACAAAATGTAGTTTTCGCTTTACTTTATCTTAAAATTAAATGTCATTAAGTAAGGCCAATTTTGTAGTTGAAAAATGGTGGTGGGTATGTAAGTAATTTAAATATGTGCATTTATTTTGACCGTTGCGTGAACGCAACACCAGCGGTTAATGGGTTGATATGTGTGGTCTCTGAGAAGCGTAATTTTTTAGATGGGGTACACCATAGTAGCTTTTCCGCCTGTACTTTTGGGACTAATGAAATTTTTCACTCTCTTTTTTATAATGTTTTCTCTACTACTTTAATAAACTTTATGTATTTTACATGCTCTTAAGTTTTAACTTAATTTATATAATTTTTCCTTAACTGTAAGAGTCCAGTGGCTACCAGTCAATTTAATCATCATTTTTAAGGCTCAATAATGCTCTTGGAAGAAGAATAGCCTCTATATTGGATTTTATGTTCCCACACAACTAAGTAGTCCATCTACCATCTTGTATTTTTCCATTGTTCCATTATTCTACTTCTTACTTCGTAAGAAGTTCGTTTGTGAATTCTGGTATCAGTCAACCATTTAATCATTTTACGAATAGAAATGTCCTGTGCTGGAAATGGTTAAGCTTTATATATATATATATATATATATATATTATGACTTTAGTGATCTATTTAATAACATTGATGGATATCACAGATATATTTAAAATTATAAATTTATTATTCAAAGAATATAGGAATTCTCTAAATTCAATGACTATATATAAATTCCACACTTTCCAAAAGTTCCTGAATGCTTTAACAAAACTTAGTTATTTAGGGAAAAAAGATATATAAGAGAACTAAGTAAACATTTTAGAAAACGCATAAAACATTTGAAAAACTGATTGCTGCAGTTACCGTCCATAGCAAATAAGTATTCCAATGCTTTTAAACAGCCCTGTATTTGATTTGTAGATTGATATATATATACTGTTTAATGGGAAAATTTAGTTTAGCAAGAAAACACATAACAGGTTGAAATTACTCTTTCATGAATTTATACTAATAAATGGAAATATACTTGTCACGAAACATAACACGAAACATGTGACTAAAAACGAATCATCCTGTGTTTTCTTTATATCTAACTCTTTTATTTTTCTGTTTGCTCTAAAGCGCCATGACGTAATTTTCTCTTTAAATTCGCGAGCGCCCTGTAATTCTGTATCTAATTGTGCTTCTTGCACCAATTTTTTAATTTCCCCGTCTGCTCGTGTCAGTTCCATTTCTGTCACACTTAACTGTTCCACTACCTCTTCCAAATCAAAAATGTCTGGTTATCCCTCTTTCAAAATAGCTTCTATTTTATTTATAAACTTATTTATGCTTTCACGTAGCACAGCTCTTTCTTTTTTGGCGATAACTAAACTTTCAGCCATTGCGAACTAATAACAACAACAACTAAATTCTATTAATAAGTACAATTCTCTATATGTTCAACAGTTCTCAATATTTTTTCAGTTCTACAAATTAAATAGCTTGATAAATAATTTCTAATTATTCTAATATCTTAATATCTTATTCTATTTATCTCATAATTAGGTTATATTCACGGCAGGGATGCCAAAATGTTACTACTGATCTTTTTCTCTGTTTCTAATATACTCATTAATCTCTTTATCTAATAAAAAGCTTTCAACTTATACAATCATAAAATAAAAGCTAAATGTCCTACCTGTTCTTTCCTTCGCATAAGAAGAAATAGCCGGGGATTATATGCAATAAATAAGACGACATCCAAATAATAAGTCTTGAATCTTCGAAGTAAATAAAACTGTATTACATTAAACATTATTGAAGACGTACACAACTTGCTTAGACACTCACAAAACAAAAATTATTTACATTATATTACAATTCGAGTATTAAAGTTTTCCTTTTTAAAAGTTATTCTCTTTTCTCCGTTCATATCTAGTTTCTGTTCTAATCTAAATCTGAGTCAATTCTCACAGAAAAAAGGAAAAAAAGTTCTGTCCGCTCTTGCGCAGTAGGATCATTCGGTCTGACGTAACACACTGCTGGTGCGTTTTTGTTCTTGTTTTTTATTCAAGGTGTAAGAGCAGTTACGTGATTTTGCAACAATACCCATCATAACCATTACGAATTATTTTGTGTAGCCCTGTATATGAATTACAACATTTATACACACCCTATACAATGCATAAATATTGTTAAACATATAACCACATAACATAACTAAAAATGCATTTCCAGCAATTATCGCTACCGTACCGTACTTCAAATACAATAGAGTATCTGGAATATTTTGTGTTTCCCTGTAAATGCTATGCACTTCGTATTATACATGAAATAAAATATAGTAAACCTCAGGAACGTATATCAATTTAATTATACATGAAATAATTTAGCATAATTAAAATACGCAGGAAAAAATTCCCTCCACCCCTATATCATTATGTAACGGAAATTTTTGTGTGTGGCCTTGTAAATGACTATTAATTATTCTTTGCACCGCATATTCTACAGAATGCATAGTTTAGTGCACTAGAGAATTCATATAAGTTTCATTATTGTTGAAAGCATGTAACATCATTAAAAATCATTTGAAACGATTTTTTCCCATAGTCTGTAATGTAACGAAAAACTTTTGACTGCCCCTGTAAATGAACTACACATGCTACAAACATAATTTGAAATAAGGTTCGTGCTGTGGTAGAGCCCACGAACATCCAAAAATTTCAGAACGATCCGAGTATATTTACGGGAGTTAGAGCGCGTACAGACGCCCAGAGGGACAGACAAACCGAAGTCATAAACACTTTTCAACTTTGTTGGAAAGTGTAAAAAATGCTCATGTTATATTTTATCCAAATATCACGACTCTATGCTGAATGCTTTTTATTGTCTCGCTGTGGGGATAGTGTAGTTTCATTTCGGCCACCACGTATATAAAAAATAAAATTGAACTTGATAAAAAAAAAAAAAAAAACCTTTTATAATGTGTCTATGTTTATCTTAAATATTACGCCAAATATCATGCATTCAATTCATTTAGTTTCAAAACATTCTCGTTAAGAAACGTTATTTTTGCGTGAAACCCATTTTTGAATATTCACTTCTTTGATATATGCTTATTAGAAAGCGGTAACCTAGGACTCCTTACATGAAGTTATTATGATAAGGGTGTTTTCGCGCAAAATAGGGAATTTAGTAAAGAAAAAAAAAACAGTGGCACTCCGGGAGTGCCAATAGAAGTGAAAACTTCAACAATTACGTGTGTGTTTTTTTAATCGTCAGGAAATGTTTCATGCGTTGAATTGTGTAGCAGCACTAATGAAAGCATCTGGGGACACGACAGTGCCCCTGCCAAGTCTTGAAAGCACAGCCGTAAGCATCTTTTTCTGGAAGCAACTCATGGTACTTTTGACCCCCCAATATCTTTGTGTTGGTGATTCCCAGAAACTTGAAACTTGGTAAATCTAAAGTAATGTGGAAATGGAACTAAATGCTGAAATTTCACGTTTTTATCTTTTTTATTTCAGAAGATATATGAACTTAAACTTTCGCCTTTTCGGCACTGATTCACCGATCATCAAAACTCAGAGGTAGGTCCTGTATCCCTAGAACCTTGAAATTTGGTATGAAGGTAGTGTTTGGGATACAATGAAAGGGAAAATTTAAAAAATCCGGAAAATTTGGATTAAAAAGTCGAAAAATAAAAAAACCGAGAATTTGGCAGAGGTGTGACATAAGAACCAGGTTTGGCGCGATTTTTAACGTCAATTTGGCGAAAGCCCGTTTTCCAATACCAGTTACAATATATATTTTTAAATTATTTTCTATTGTTTTAAAAAAGTAAACAACAATAAATAAACGGTAATTTCATTAATAACTATAGAACAAAACAATTGTACAATTTAAAAAAATAAAATAAAAGTAAATGAACAATTTATTAATAAATAAGCAACAGTGGCCGGGTTTCCTTGTAAAATAAAGTAACGCCATTTTGCTGTCAATTAGGTAACCAAGTGCGTATCTGACATCTGTGTCCCGTATTTTATCTTCCGTAATCGAAATTCCCGCCAATACTGTTGGTCATTGACCAGACCATCAACACGATAAAATACAGCGTTATCGGTTTTTAGTTACACGAAATAGGTAGGTCACGAATACGGTATAATTCATTTTAACTGACGAAAAACAAAATAATAATTTGTTTTAGCAATACGCCGGAAGAAAATGTGAGTTTTAGCTTCCTTCTTCTTTTGCGGATTGAGCTGAAGAGGGAAAAGTTCCTGTCATTCACCACTTGGCGCGCTAGTTTCTATGTGTCAAAATGCTACTAGCATGTCGGTTACGTTACAGTGTCTCGAAATCAGTGGTTTTTCCGAATCTCAAAAAAAGCTCAACGCGCCTAAAGAAGTTTTCACTTCAAAAATAATTATTTATTTATTTTTAAATTAAGATATTGCAACAGGAAATTAAAAATTATATAGGATTGCTAAATTGTTTTTACATAGGAAATTATAATTTGAAAATATTAATCTCTTAAATGATAAAGGAGCATTTATTATATTTTACACATTTTATTGTTTAGTTATATTTTCTACTTTTTAGTATTTAAAATATTTCGATGTTGCAATTTCACAGACCGTTAATAAAACTGAGCAAAAGTGCTTTGATGAATAAATAATTTGTTTTTGTAATTCTTAAACGTTTATCGTTATAAATAAAATTTTGCATCTTGTCACATGCGGTCGACTAACTTCAAAGCACTTTTTAATGCGTTTCTTCATTTTTCAGCTATGAATATAATAAAATAATGTACGGTAAGTGGAAGCCCGACTGTTTACATACTTCTTGAATTCTAGCATGTAAAGAAAGAACTGAAAAATCCATTATAAAATTCCATAGTTAAATAAAACAACCAAGCAGGTAAATATAAGAGTGTTGAAATCATTTCTCTATCAGATTGTCTGTCTGTAGTTCCACTGCAAAAATTGGAGGAAAGTCAGCTGTCTTGAAATGTTTTGATTAAAAAAAAAAAAAAAAAAAAAAAACTTAAACAACCTATAAATTAATCTGTATTAGTCTAATCCGTATTATCTTTATTATCTGCAGAGTATCTGTATTAGTTTTGGAATATTATATATGGAATATCTGGATTAGTTTTGTTGCATTATCTGTGCAGTATCTCTATTAGCTATAGAATTTCTAGTCTCACACTACGCCGATAACAAATAAATTCCAGGAACAAAACATAAACATTATACTGTGGATATATACAATACTTTTTTCATTAATGGAATGCCATTAAATAAAATTATGACAAACATGTAGTTTAATTAGTAATATTGGTTTTTCTAAAACTTTGTCGTGGAAAATGACATGTGTACCAGCTGAGTATTCAATTATTATTTTCTATAAAGTTTAATTAAATACTTATTTCTTAACTCTCATAAGCTTTTGTTCAAATAAAATTTATTTAGTTACTGAGTGGTAGTTTGTATCTGCAAATATGAATGAGGTACGTATTTTTTACTCGTAATTGTTTTCAGAAGTATTGGATAATATGAGTTGAAAAAATGCGGTAATTCGTTTCTTAAAATCTTTGATAAATTTTATCTACGTATTATATATTTTTTTTCACAACAAACGAAAAAAAAAAGGAATTTCTTTGCTATTATATAATCAATATAGATTTCATTAGCAGTCTCTGTTTATAGCCAAGTTCCTTTTTTTAATCTGAGTCTCTGCGTTTGATGCACGAAACATGAAAATAGAGAATAAACTGGAAGAGCATTAATTTTAGGCATTAGAAAAGTCAATTTTTAACTATCTATAGAAATAAATATTAAATATATGTATTCAAACTTTTGTATATTATGACATAAATTTCATTTATTAACAATAATTTCAACAATTTATACAAAAGATACTCTTTTAACAACATATTCGCTTACCAGATTGATAAAGTACGAAATATAAATTTTAAAATAGAGAAATTACTCTCTTCTCAAATATCATTAAAATATTCTAAAAAAGGCACGTTTTATAATTTCTGAAGCTAAAATCATATGGGAAATTTAAAAGGAAACTAAAATTTTGTGAATTAAATAAGATATGTTTAAATTAGTAAGAATTAGTATGAAGAAATACGGTGGAATTAACATTGCAGAAGCAAGAAACGTGTGTATCTGTGATACGACAGGATTAGGCATAGTCGTTTTGAACAAATGAGAATGCAGCGCAAAACCATCCCATAAGAAGTAATATAAAAAATCTGGAGAAAAAAATATAAAGTAAATTAATTAATTAATTTAGTAAATTAATTAATTTCGTAAAATAAAGACACACATCCTTGAGTAAATGTGCGTGGAATTGTTATGTTGTTAAATAATTTATTCGAAATTTTTAAGATATACAAAGCTTCAAAATATAAATTAATTTTTCTAAAAATACTCAATTCATTTGTTATTTAAACACTTTTGTATACTTTTATAAAAGATACCTGTAATTGTGTACTAAAAAATGAAATTGCAACGTTCTTATTTATTTCATTTAATTCTTAAAATCACGAATTTGCGCGTTTAATAAATATTTCTTTGTTTTTACTTTTCTCATTTCTAAATTTTAAATTACAAGAAAAATGACAACAGTTCGATTGCAATAAAAACCTCAAATTATTAATTTAAATTATGTAATCCTTATGATTTGTCCTAATCTTTTGGCGCATATAGATAATTTGATTCAATAAGAAACTCTGAAAAGGCAAATAAATAATTTAAAAAAATGACTCTATTAATTTTATCATAAGATTTTCCAAGCAATTTTGTTTTGCAACTTTATAATTTTAAAGTCAGAGTCTAATCCAGAGTACAGAATTTTATATTTAACCCTCTAGAATATTTGGCGGATTTCAGTTAAAGCTGAAAATTATTTAGTACGATTTAAAATATATATCGAAGTCTGTAAATTATTTCTAAAATTATTACGCTCAATTCATTTTTGTTCAGAATTTTGATATGGCTAATTGTCATTGCGCTGTAAAGATGGGACAAGTATGTAGAGATGTTTTTGCAAACTATTTCCATAACTGTCAGACTACCACTATTGAAATAATGTTCTCCGTTTTATAAAATCCCGGAAATTCTATCTTGAAATATAATGGAAATTGCTATTAGAACATATAGGTAAGAGATTGGAGAGCTTCGCAAGCCTATCACATAATCGTCCCAAAGTGTATGAAATGTCTTTTTGCTATGTGGTACGACATGATACATTATATGTGACGCAAATATGAGTTACACTACAATTTCATTTATAGTTTAACGCTTTCAGTTCAAAAGTTTTAAATAGCATTCAATTATAAAAATTTACGGTACTTAGTCAAATCACAAATGTTACCATTTATTGAAATTTAAGGAATATATCATTTATTGAAATATAACGACAATAGTAATCTCACATAGAATTCGTATGATAATAGTTTAATGAATAATATTTGAAGACACTTGGAAAATTTCGCATTTTAACAGGATTAACCACTTAATTTTTCTTCTTTCCGTTTCAAGAGAACTTTGCTCAATGATGTAACAAGCCAGATTAGTAAGGGTAAATAAAATGTATTCGTTCGGAAGAAAGTCCATTGTTTATAATTAAAGAACATGTTTGTTATAAAATAAACTCCAACGGTTTAAATAGATTTAACATAATAAGACCCGAGATACAAAATTGTGAACCTCTATTATTTTCATCATAAAAAATAAACATTTTTTGTTTCATTTCTGCTTTACTGAATGCGGAATTTCTAAATGCAATTAGCTGAAATGTCTTTTGTTAATACCTAAATGCATTTTGCTTTCACACAAAACCAATATATGGCAGCACCGATGCTTATTTCGTCATAAACTAAGTGTTAATTTCAACTGAGATTTCAAAATACCTTCAAGGCAGCTTGCCCAAAAAAGGGAGAAATTTTCATAATTAGATAAATTCAACAATTTACAATAAAAAATGAGGATTTTTAGATAATGCACTTTTTTAATTTTTTAAATTTTTTATATTGCGTGAATTTAGGTTAATAGTAATTAAATTACCTTTTTCAGAGGACTGAAAAATTTAGATCTATATGTGGGGCATTCTCATCGACTCCCGAGATGGGGTTAAAACGTATATGGGGCATTCTCACAATATTTTGACTTTCATGTCCTTGAATAATATTTTATTTATTTAATACACTTTTTTGTGGTTTTTTTTTATTTCACATACTGGGGAACATCCCATTGCATGAATGCACAACAATATTAACGAGATAAATAAGTTTTGGACAATGTTGGGGGTCCGAAACACCTGGAAAACTCCTACATCGTCCCTTGTCCCTGACGCTGATTTTCAAGTTTTGAGCTGTCTGGATAAAATTGTTTCAATAAAAATAATTCGATGTAATTTTTTTCTGAAACTGGAACTAATGTTTATATAAATATGTAGCTAAAAATTAACCTGCACACATGTTTAAGTTTGTTATTATTTTGTAAAATCTGTTCTGGGTTTTAGTTTCCTTACCATCCCTCTTCTAAAATTAAGCAGAAAATCCTTTCAGATACAGCCACTGAATATTTTTCAAGTTTTTTCTGATGCAGAAGTATGCTAGAGAAATAATGTCTAAAATTCTTTGGCAGGAAATTTACTGTAGAATTTAAATCAGCAATTAAATATCAATTTCAAGCATCGTGGCTTTATTTTTAGTCTCACCGTCCCCAATGTTTATTCCTGCACTTTTCGAGGTAAATTGAAAAAAAAAAAAAATAATAATCCAATGTTAACAACTGTTTCTTAAAATCAATGAATATTGTGGTTACCTATCTAGACAAACTATATCACTTAGTCTTAACATGATTTTCCTAGAAATAGGTGGTAATTTTCCTTACCATTCTATCTTACCGTCCCTTCTTTAACACCCCTTTAAGACAATGTTATACAAAAATTCTGTATTAAAATTAGTAGTGCATTGTTATTATTTCTTATTTGAATGTCCTGCCAGTACTATGAAAATTCATTATAAGTAAAAATTTAGAAGAAAATAAAAACTTATAGGGATAAAATGGTAAGGAAAATTAAACTCGCAAGTTTAAATTAAACCTCAGTTAAATAATTTTTTTTTCTCTGCTGAACATTTTTTCTTTATTTTGAATCATTAAGGCATTCGTCTATCAGATAAAAATGTTATTTTAGCAAGTTTAATTTTGTCAGATTTTTTTCCCCAAAAGTCAAAAGATTGTGAGAAAACCCATGTACGAACTTAAATTACATATCCCTTAAATGATCAATTTTAGAAAAATTAATAATTCTGTCTTTACGATATACTTATAAGTACTTAAAAGGTGACACAAACATATAACAATATTAATTATTTAATGCACCCTGAGATCTTTCGAATACACACGCGTTCATTTTCAAATGGAAAAGATGACTGATTGAGTAGAAAAAAAATATATATATATATGTACGCATGCGGAAGCGGAGTTCAGTGCATTTCTCTGCAGAGGGGTGAAAAGATTAGTTCATATTATCAGGAGTTCTTGAAATATTGATATTATTCCAAATCGCGGGAATATTATAAGAAAGGACATCGTTACAAACAGTATCACTTCTAAGTAAAACTTCTATGGATTTACGGATTATTGAAGAGTAATGGTTAGAAGTTGAAATGATAATTTTAGCTTTTTCGAAGTTTAAGTTAATATTTTATTATTGATGCAATCTGGATAAAGCTGTACTTGGTTTGTTAAACTTGATATCAGAAAAGTGCTCTTTTAATCTTTCTTTAAATTTTCGATATTTTTCCATACCAATATAAAATAAACTCTCATGTTGTTCTGTGCTGAACAGGATTATCTACTCAATCAATCATCTTTTCCCTTTGAAAATGAACGCGTGTGTGTTCGATTGATCTCAGGGTTGCATTGAATATATAATATTTTTATATGTTTGTGTCTCCTTTTAAGTAGTTATAAGTATATTTTAAAGTTCATTAATAACAAGGTGAAAATTTACAGGGAAGTATTTCCTTCACGACCCTAGTTTTTAATAGAGTGTTTTGACTCTATTAAATATTTCTGTCATCAATGTTATCATTTTTTTCATCCCAAGGTAAAAAATGTGCATTTGAAGTTTTATTTTAACTTCAGGTCCCACGAGGTTAAATAAATTATTGTTTTTAGTAAAAAATTTAAATAGTAAATTGACTCTTAATTATAAATGTCTTCCCATATACCTTTATTACCACGTACATAAATTGCAAACGTCAAGGTAAAATAATAGACTTCGGAGAGAAAGATACCATTCATAGGATGCGAGACCCGAATACGATAAGCTGAAAACTTGTGAATTAGATGCCTTTTTGGTACAATAAATTTAACTTTATTCAGTCTTCACAACGTGATGAATTCGTGGAGCAAATACAACTGTTCATCATTATAATTAGCTCCAATTTTTTTTTTTTTTTTTTTTTTTTTTTTTTTTTTTTTTTTTTTTTTTTGATAAAATACTAAATTGTAAAATACTGAAATATTTTTTATTTCAAGTTACATTAATTCAATTTGTTATTATTATTTTCTTTTCGTTACATTACGTTCTCTATTGATGACAAATATTTAAATTATACATAAATGTAAAATTCATTAAAGCAACTGCAAAAATTTGAATTCATTTTTCTAGTGATTTCCATTATTCCACAATTCAGAATGATTTTAAATAAAAAACATTCTGCAAATTAGATATACTGCGTATTTACTTTTGGAATATTCAAAATCCAGAATACATAAATCACTGTCTTCAAAAAGTTTTTACTGTTTTAAATTACCTTCTGCTATGAACTTACCGAGCTATTCATAAATCACAATTTAAAGTGCAATAAAGTTTGAAAATATATAACCAAATTCCGTTTTAGAATCGAATTTTTAACATTTTAGATATGGAAATGATTCAGTAAGTACCATGTTCGATGTAATATAAAGCAATTTTGAATGTCGGTTAAAATTAATGATTGTTCTTTATCTATTGAATGTTTCCTTCTTTGCTACTTATGTAAATGTTATTGTACGTCTATTTAGATTAATAGGGTGAAAATAAATTTGTTTTAGTAAAAAGAAACTGTCATAGTGATTAATAACATGTATTATAATATATTTTTGATATTATTGAAGTTTTCTTTCTTGAAATTACTCTTATAAAATTTTTAATTTGGTTACAAAAAAGTGCTTATACCATTTTTAATAATTTTGAAACATAAAATGAAAATTGAATTAATTTAAATGAAAGTTTCGAAGCTCTATAACATATCCAACTTGTTGAAATATTTTCGTATTGAAACTTTTCGAGTGGGATTGTTATGAATTATTAATATATTTATTTTTTTTTTATTAGTTGATTACACAAACTGTATAAAGTTATATCAAGCAGATCATTACAAAAAAAAATGAACTGTATTTGTTGTATTCAGCTAATGGAATTATTTTTTTCACTTCGGATTGTACTACATTCTATTTTTGTGGTTTTCTACATTATACATATTTTTTGTATTTTTTTTATATAAATGCTATAATTATGTTCATTTTATGTTCACCATGTTACAATTATGTTCATTTGACAAAACAACGTTCTTAAAATTTCAATTAAATATTAAAATCCTTTGTGTTACATTTCATTAAACTACCGAAAAATATGAAATAAATACTGAAATAACTTTAGTGAACTAGTTTGAACTATATAATTTCAGTGTTTGTACGCATCAAGGGATTCAGGGTATTTTAAGTGTTTTAGTACCAGAAATTTCGTAAAGTGCTGGTCGCTATATCAGCTATATTTTTTTCATTAAGTAAGGCAAATACTTCTTTACAAAATATCTGATAAAAGGTGCTTGAAAATCCTTGAAGCGTACGAACCATGAATTCATTTTTTCTATGACTACACAATCAAAATAATCAGATAATCCCGTATTTGAGTAACTTCATTCTTTTAGATTAGCTGGTCTTCTAAAATATGTATAAATATAAATTACATATAGTTGAAAGGGATAGGTGTGGAGAGAAGAGTATGGATTAGGAATTAAAGGATTATGAAATACCGATTTATACAGAAGGAAAATCAGATAGATTAAGAGATATAAATTTATGCCAATTGAGGATTTATACCTAATTAAAAAATCTTTATTTCAGGGCCTATATTTTAAAATTTACACAATCCAAGAAACCTTTATTAGTTTTCTCTCAGTGTGAAGATCTGGGGTCAAATTGAATAACATCGTAAGATTTTAGCACTTATGTTCCGAAATTTTTCATTCACTGTCTATAATGGAATAACACGTCATGAGCTGTTAAAAATTTTCCTTTAAGGGGGTCCGGGACACACAAATCTTCAAATTTAGCAAAAAAACATTTTTTTTTTCATTGAATTTTTTTCTGCTTAAAATAACATTTAAATCATGTTTCTATCTGAATTAGAAGAAAAAATATTATTTCTTTTTGTTTCTGTTTGTTTTCAAAATCTAGCTTTCAAGCAATGGCTGTCACGGAAACGGTATTTTGTAAAAATGCGTTTTTCTTCATGACAGATATTTTCACCATTTCTCTTACTTTAATTCTTATAACTAGAGAACCATTAAAGATAATGGATTCAAACTTGGAACATTTTTTTTTCAATTATTTTACTTTAATTTTGATTCAGCATATTTGAAAAAAATATTTACTTTTGAAAATATGATTTTTTTTTTTTAAGTTGCATCACTTATTTTAAATTTTTTCATTAAATATTTTTAATTTCTTTACAAATTAATTTTTTGAAAAATGCCGAATCAAAATTAAAAATTATATATATGTTTATTTAAATTAAAAAAAAATGAAATTCTATAAAAAATATTTCGAGTTATAAGGATTTTAAATTACCCCCTTTTGAAAATAAATTTTAAATTTTAAATGTTTTTTTTTAATTGTGAGAAGTTTTATAATGTGATTTTGTTTACAAATGATAAGGTTAACCATCGCAAAAAAATTCAGAATTTTATCTCAATAAATAAAAATTATTTTAAAATGTGTCCCGGACCCCCTTAAGCAAGTGTTTAAAATTTTAAATCAAAATATACTAAGAATATGAAAATGAAACGTATGTTTGGTTGCTTGCATGGGCGATCTAATATGTGCAATTAGCAAATCTATTAAAAAAATTATTATAGTAATTGTGACAGTTTCTGTTAATAGATGTTTTTTTTTTTTTTTTTTTTTTTTTTTACATCTCGGTTTCCACTATATTCAAGGGGATCCAAGATCAAAAATAGTTCTAAAATTATGATTTACTTAAAAATATTTGGAATATAAATTTGAAAACTGACTTTGTGATATTCCTAACGATAAATGTTCGGTAAGAAAGTTTAAATATTGAAATTTAATGAATGATACAGCGTCCGACCCGTCTTAATGCTTGAAATGTTCCAGATAGGAAACAGTTCCAAAAATACCATATTTTGTAAATCATATGTGCTACAAGCACGAAAAATAGTAAAATAAAGAATTTCATACAACATTCTAAATCATATCAAGTGGATTTTGCATCATGAGCTTTTCCTTAATTACTGATACGTATACGCATAAATTAATGGGGAATTGTATTATATGTAATTTAAGCCAGTGGGTGCGCAGAAACATTTTGCTTCATGGATCCACCATAGTAGCTCTAATCAAATTATTTGTTTCAATAGCACTACAGTTCTCAGTTCCTAAAATCCCCCAAACACGCACACTGGGACGGAGAGTAAAAATCGTTTCTTCGAAATTATTTTTCCGCTAGCGCGGAAAAGTTGTGGAATGGTCTAAGAAATATACTCAAACAATTTTTAAATAATCAATAAATATCTCCCGGTTCCAGTTTAGGGTCTAAGTATGCAATTTTAGCCAAAAATGTTGTAAATTTTCACATTTCAGTAAAATTTTTAACTTCCAACTTTTCCTTCGCTTAGCGCGGAAAAGTTGAAAGAATATATAAGGAACTCCAAAATTTTAGAGCAGTAAAATAAATATCTTCCGGTTCCAGTTTGGGGTCTAAATATGGTAAATTATCCGAAAATGATGTAAATTTACACATTTTAATGATTTTTTAAATTTTCGATTTTCTATTTCCGCTAGCAAGGAAAAGTTGGGAAAATATACAAGAATAATAAGTGCAAAATTTTAGAATAATCAATAAATATCTTTCGTTTTTCCTTTGGAGGTCTAAATAGGAAAAATTATGCAAAAGAGAAGAAAATTTAGGGGTCGAAATATATATATATATATATATATATATATAAAACGGAAAACACTTGCATACAAATTTATTTATGGAAGCTTTAAAACTTTCTTCATGTGTTCGTTCGATAAGTGAGTAGTAATCGGAGGTTCTGTTAGTTGGTAAATCTGGCAGTCTATGAGATCCACGTAAGATTTAGCTTTAAAGTTAAAGACAGGAATTTGGAACACACGAATCATACTCTCGTTTATTCCCTTGTTTTCGAAATCCTACGCAGTGCAAGTTCTCACACATTCTGGTTTGGGTTGACAAGCATTGCAAAGATTATTATTGATTCAGGCTGACCAAAATAACCATTTCTCTGTGTGACGCGATCCACAACTAGCTCCAGATCATCTGCAAGATAACGTGAAGCTTGAATTGTTTTTCAAAGATTTCGTGCCGCATCAGTGCAATTGACATGCGATTTGATTATGAGTTTATCATAAAAGTTTACGCACTTGCGTGGTTCACAATCAAATCGCCAATTGCACAGATGGAGCACGAAATTTTTGGAAAACAATTCAAACATCACGTCATCTTACAGTAATCTGAAGCTAGGTGTGGATTGCGTCAACCAGAGAAATGGTTATTTTGGTCAACCTGAAGAAATAATCCTTGCAATGCTTGTTGACACAAACCAGAATGTGTGAGAACTTAGGATTTTGAAAGCAAGGGGAAAATCGAGAGCAGGAATTCGTATCTTCCAAATTCCTGCTCTTAACTTTAAAGTTAAATGTTACGTGGATCTCATAAACTGGCAGAATTGACAACCACCGGAACCTCCGATTACCACTCACTTGTCGAACGAACACATAAAGCAACTGATAAAATCTGGCGAATATCCGGTATCGCCATTGGGAAACAAACTTTCCGTGCCACAATGTGTTGAAAGAGGAGTGAAACTGACAACAGAAGCTTCCCTTGCAGTCATTTGAGAGAAAAAGCGTGATGGCTACATCATATCCAGAATGGAGTCAAGGCTTGCCATGCCATCGTTTAGAAACAAAAGCCAGTATAAAGTGAAAAATATAGAAACAAGTGAATGAAATGCATTTAACCCATTAAACGCCATTGCTCCCATTTTGGGAACATGCTGTTTTTCATAAATAATCATTTTTTTTTTCAGAAGTACTTTAATGACACCCTGTTTATTAAGAAAAAACAACGATTCCATAAAAAAATCGGTTAATTTATATAGCAGCGCTTAATGGGTTAATGTAAATTTGCAACTTTTATTCTGGAACTCCAAATACACTTAGCTATACAAAGTATCTGTATTTCGTGAATAATAAGATTTATTGTTTAATGTTCCTAATTATTATTTACGAATGTCTAATTTTGTAAAAAGAAATGTTTAAAGCTTCCATAAATATTTTTTTATGCAAAAAGGTTTTCCATTTTTTCTATATTTCGACCCCTAAATTTTCTTCACTTTTGCATTATTTCTCATATTTAGACCCCTAAGGGGAACCGGAATATATTTATTGATTATTCTAAAATTTTGCACCTATCTTTCTTGTATATTTTTTCAACTTTTCCGTGTTAGCGGGAATAGAAAATGGGAAATTAAAATAATCACTAAAATGTGAAAAATTACATCATTTCCGGCTAATTTTCCATATTTTGACCCCAAACTGGAACCGGGAGATATTTATTAACTGCTCTAAAATTTTGGACTTATGTTCCTCATATATTTTTTCAACTTTTCCGCGCTAGCGCGAAGAAAAAGTTGGGAGTTAAAAATATTACTGAAATATGAAAATTTGCAACAGTTTTGGCTAAAATTGCATACTTAGACCCTATACTGGAACCGAAAGATATTTATTGATTCTTTTAAAACTTTTTGAGCATATTTCTGAGACCATTCCACAACTTTTCCGTGCTAGCGGGAAAATAAATTCGAAAAAAAAAAAAAAAACATTTTTACGCTCCGCCCTAACGCACACGCACACGCATGAGCATACACATACACACACTCACACATATATATATGAGTACAATCTAAAATATTAGACTGCTTATTTTGTAGTTGCTATTTAGTATTAATATAATTTACATGCCTCTAAAAACTTTTTTGAGCTTTTTTGTAAATAAGTATGAGAATAAAGGAAAAACATATATACACTGTAAAAAAAAAAACCGGTCTAAAATACGGAAATACTACTGGCAATCTAGACGGCAGTACTATTTCCGTATTTTAACGGAACTTTTTCCCGGTAAATTACAGAAAATTGTCTGTTTATTTGGAATTTAACGGAAACTTTTCTGTAGTTTATCTGGAAAAATTTCCGTTAAAATACGGAAATATTACTGGCGTCTAGATTCCCAGTAGTATTTCCGTATTTTAGTCCGTTTTTTTTTTTTTTTTACAGAGTAGTTATTGATCAAATATATGGTCATCTTATATCAATTTAAAATTGAACTGTTGTTATTAAAATATTGTAATATACAATTCATTTAAAATTATAAAACAGACAAAATTGATCATTGGTCTAGGTTATTTTTTTGTTATTTTGCTCTCTGTCGAAAAGAAAATATCCCTATAAGTAATTCTTTATTAGCTCCCGGTACGGAATGCTATTTCTTTCTACCAACTTATTTTGTGTATTCCAAAAAATAACGTAACCTTACAGAAGGTAGCCCTTAAATCAAAGCAGTACGATTAAATACTCTATAGCAATTTTTTAAACTTCCAAGCATCGCACATTTTCGATTTTTATACCGTCGTATTGGGAAAAAAAAAAGTTCTTTTAAATGCATTTTGTTTGAAAACTGTATCTCCATTTATTTTTGAAATATTAATTTTTTTTTTTTTAGTTTTTAGAGCCATTTGCATCATATTCGCAAAGGAAGTACTCCATTTCTGTAGAAAGTAAATAAAAAATAGATGTGAAATATTAACTATATATTGTTGTTGCCATTTTCTCATAACAACTGAAAGAAAATGTAATTAAAATACATGCTATTTTGAAAAAAAATATTAACGAATGATTTCTGTTAAAACAATGGAGCTATTATAAACTATATTTAATTTTAAGTATCTCTCAATCATTACATAGCCCTTTTTTGTCGATTTTCTTGAATGGCGGCATCTTTTGGCTACATTTGTGCATTATTTCGTGATAGTGATGTGCTATGCATGCTCTACGGTAGATGTTTAAGAGTAGATCGTAAATGTGGAATTCTTATGCGGATGCGAATGGCGTCATTTTACATAAAATAAAACGCGTGCTTTAAGTCTTAAAATTGAAATATGTTTTGTACTGCAGTGGAGGCCCGCATAACCGAATGAATTTCTTCTGATGGACTGGTGGCTTCAATTATTATGAAACAGATATTATAAATGAAGCGTTAGGTGGAGATGAAAGAGCAGCCGTAAATGTTTGAACACTGATTTAAAAAAAAATGGCAATTTCTTTCCGATTCTGATCAGAAAATCAGAGTTCAAACTTAAAAAAAAAAATATATATATATGGCCAATTTTATTCCTCATTCCGACCAGAAAATCAGAGTTCACACATTTTACGGCTGCCCTTTCATCTTCACCTAACGTTTCATTTATAATGCAGAAGAAAATGATTCATCAGAAGAAAATGAAGTAATGGAAATGCCGGGGTTAACACTAAATTCTGAAAAAGCAGAATTCCTTTTCTCTATTTATATATATATATATATATATTGTTGTTGTTCTTTAGTAACTCTTATAAAGAAATTTAGAAAAATAAAATTTTTGTTTGTTTATTTTTCTTGATTCGTATATTTCTTCTAAAAAGAAATTCACACTTTATAAAGAAGACAAAAAGATTTACTCTGTGAAATGAAGTTCGAAAAATAGATGATAATTGTATCCAACACATGTTTCAACAAAAGCTTCTTTAATAATTTCTCAAACATTACAAGTCTCATGAGAAATATGACTGAATTTATAATATTTGTTAATCCTATATTTTTTCTAATAATTATACCTACACACACAAACACACACACAAAAAAAATCGTTTAAAAAGCTGATTATTTTAAAAACAGTATACATGTTGAATTTAAAAGAAAATAGTTTTATTTTTTAATTATGTACATTGACTACATGTACATAATAAATTAACCAAAGTCAATGTATTTTTGCTTCTTATTCATAAAATTGGATTATGTATTTAAATTGAGAATGCAAATATAAAAAATAATATACAAAATAATATCCGTTTGTGTACGCGGCAATGATTTTTAAAGAAGAAATTCATCGAAAAGTTAATAATTATATAATCATTATTACAAAGTTTACATTTACTTTGAAAAAAAAAATCCTTTAAAACGCTGGGTATTTAATATTCTGGGTTCGACATTTACATTCAAACCATTAAATAATTAGAAGAAGTAAATTGAATTACTGTAGCGATCAGATCATGAATAACGTACAAAGGCATTTAATCCTTTGCACGTTTATGATACGTATGAATAGAATGTACGATTTTTCATTTTTCAATTAGGTACTTTTGATAATACTGTTTTCTACTTTGACAAAAATTATGTTTTAGTGTAGCTATTCTATAAAAGATTTTTTAAATGCTCTTTACAATACATATATATATATATATATATATATATATATATATATATATGTGTGTGACGTTTTGACGGCAAGTAGTTGGTATTGTCAAAAAAAAAAAAAGAGGGTTTCCATTCCTAAACAGCACAGGCGGCAGCCGATTGGTTTTAAAATAATAAAGAAAAATGAAGAATTAACACAAGGCAGTCGCTTGAAACATTATTGACTTTATTTCCACACTCACGATTGAATCTAGGGAAGATGCTCACTCCTTCCATGGTAAAAAGAATAAAGTCCATTCTCATCTCACAATTAGTTTTAAAACACTCCATCTCTTGACTGAGTTCTATTCTTTAATCCGTTAACATCTAACATCTATCACCCATTACGATACCGTTTCTTCCTCAGTCTACACACATAATAAACAGTATTCATCCACCATTTTACTACCTTCATCGAGCAGTCACATTGAATATCCAGTCTGCCACGACTGCAATCCACTACGTTCACCTCTACATGCTAAAAACTAAAAAGCTTCTAAGCTCACAGCCGCTCTCTGGTTCCCGCCATCCGTATTTATACTCCTCTCAAAAGATTGTTCTAGAAAATTCTTATATCCTCGCCCCAGATATCTAAAGCATAAACAAATGTTAAAATCTGTAGTCGAGATTATGCAAAAATAACCCTTTTTTCCCTCTTCAGACGATAAAAGAAATGAATTTATGTCTGCGAAAGTCTTAATCTTTGAAATATTTTAATTACACCTGGATATTTTAAATAAAAGAATAAATTGAAATAAGTAGGTTTTTTTCTTTAAGACGGAATAATATTTTAGCACTTAAATAAAGATTTAAGGGGAATATGATATACCGGGATTTAAAAGCGGAATTTAATAGGAATTTAAATAATAAAAGTTTTATTAAAGAAATGTAAATAATTGAGCCATTTTTAAATTTACGCAATTTGGAATAAATATGAATTAAGATCTTACAGATTATTAGACTAGGGTTTTTAATTTAATAAGCCGTTATAATATACGGAATATTACTGAAAAAGGAAATTTTACATAAAATACTTTAAACTTGGCGCCAAATTTTTAAATTTTGTAATATATATATATATATATATATATATAAGTGTGGGTGTGTGTATATATTAGAATACATTGTAAATCGAATAAAAACTAAAAATAATTTTGATAAATTTTTAAACTGGTTTTAATGACTTCAAATATTGAAATTTATTCCAATATTTTTATACATATTTATACAGAAATATAAACACATAAATGTAAGTTTGGAAATTGTAATTTTTCTCAGATAAATTCTACGAAATAGTGGTTTTAAGAAACATCTAAATAAATATATATACAAGTGGTTATCAAAATAATGTAAACGCCTGTTAATAAAAGTAACATATATGAATGTGCTTCGTAAGCATTAAAATGTAATTCTAGCTACCAGTTAAAAAAATATATAAACAGTAGTATGGGTAGCTTTAGTGAAGTTGTATACGTCTTTGATTTTTGAAAAACGTGTAAAATGTCAGATCTCACAGACTTTCAAAGTGGCCAAATTGTAGGAGGCCGACAAGCTTCCAACACTGTCACCGAAACATCCCTGTTTTTAGGCGCGCATGAGGTACGGTTCCTAAAGTCATTACAGAGTACACACAGCGCGGCAATAATAATTATATTATGAATATAATATACAATATTTAAGCATCGTCGTGAATAAACTGATATTATTTCTTTCAAAGAATTAATCTCACTCTATTTAACACTCGAAAATTACTTTAAAAATGTATATATATATATTTTAATAATCTGTGCTACTTATCTTATCCATATTATTTGAGCATTCAAGAAATTTTTGAAAAGCGTTTCAAAATTAATGAACATATTAACACATAACAGCTTAATGCATTGTTGGACATATGAAAAGCATTATGGTTAAGGTGGGATTGTCCATATTAATTTTTATTGTTATGATGTAAATATGAAAAATGTTCTCAATAGATTTACTTCCAGAGAACTTTAATGATAATATTTTAAACGTCTACTTTTTTGTAAGTTTAATCGTTAAATCGTATTTTGATGCTATTTGTTATTATGAGTTGGGAAAACTGAAATGTACTTGGAATTGATGCATGTTTGAATTTTCGATATTCGGTGAAACAGTACTTTAAAATCGTAGAAAGGAAGATAATATGTTTTTTCAGATATTTTATATAGAAATTTGTATGAATTATACATTTTTCTTTCATATGTAAATGTTCTAATGTAACTTAAAATCTACTAAATGTTATGTATACTATGAAATGATAATTAGTAATGGATGTTTAACAATTTTTTAAACGGAAAAACGAAAGAAAATAATAGAAACAATAACTTACACATATATTCTTAAAATACATGTGCACTTAGTATATTTTTCTAAACATGCTATTAAGTTACACTAAATTAATTGTAATGCAATTATTCTAATTGGTAATTAAATCATAGGAGTTGTAACATTTCAATTTCTCGAAAATGTCCGAGCCATATAATTCAAACAAGAGATATATTGTCTGATGCAGCAATGCTATTTCAACTGAGTTATCATAAGGTTAGCTGGGAGAATATAGGGTCTCCAGATTCTTCCGGAATAGCTGAGTTGGCAGACCTTTGACAGCTTCTGCCAAGGGATGTCTGGTTCGAATCCAGGCATGGACATTTTTCATCCAGTTGTAAAATAACAACTCATAATATTAAGTTACTAACATATTCATTGTATACTCTTTGGGAAAAATATACGTTCATCGGAAACGCATCTGATTTTAACTATACATAGAAAGGCTTTTAATATTAATGAGTTGTCAGCATTGTCTATCAAATACCACTAAGAATTCATCGGTTATCTAGGATTACCCGAATAACGACCATTGATCATGAATCGAAGAGCTATGAATGGCATATTAAAGACAAACCAAGATTATCCGAGTTACAACAGTAGAAATAGCAAACTACTGTTTTTTGTTTCATAATTAAATAACATTATTTGTCTATTAAGTTAATAAGTATATTATTACGCTAATATTAAAATACAGCGTGGTATCTATATTATGAAATGGTGTGCCAATGTATCATCAATGTAATGATCCCAAAACGTGAAAGAAAATTTACTAATAAACTTACAAATCTAAATACTGCATGTAAATGGCTACCAGTATGCGTGTGACGTTGAAATTAAATGGAATTTTAAAAATAGATATATGTGAGTTATGGACTTCAGCATAATTACAATATAAAATGTAGCTCAATGTAAAGACTGGAAATGAAGATCAATAAAATTAATTACTTTTTTACAAGTTCTACTGTGTTCTTTTAAAAAGAGGACGTTTTATTTTATTTTTTTTTTTTTTATCGTTGATAATAAAATTCGCTGGAACACAATGTACTCAATGTGCGATATATTACTTTCTTAGTGCAGCAGTAAAACCACTTAAGATTTATGAAACCACTTTATGTTGGAAAGATATATATTTCACAAGAAACATTTTACTTCTGCACATTCCTGTAGGATCCATTAGTTGATCTAAATGATATAATTCTTTATCAAAAAGAAAATTGAGGTCCCAAAGTAACGAATTGAAGCGTTATATGTAATTTAGGGACTATAGGTAATCGATAAATAACAGAAGGCGAAAGTGTATTATTAGACGCATGAAAATAATATTTACCATAAAAAAGTTTAACTACTAGAACTGTTAACTACTATTTTAGTATGTCAATAATTTAAAAAGTGTATTTACATTATATGCTAAGAGTTTTTATTTAATGGAATAAAACTATGGAATAATTTTTAATTTACATTATTTTGCTTTATTGAATGACGTACTGTAGAAGCAATAATGTATGTAATAATTACTGATAATCAAATTAAATAGATTCAAAATTTTTAATAAAAAACTTTCAAACGTTATAAAAGAATAAATATCTATACATTTTGAAGTTTTTGTAATTTTATTTGTAAATATTTCCAAACTTAATAATTGTTTAATACAGTGAAATGTCTTTATATATTAATTTAAAGTTGATTAAGAATTATTTGTTAATTTACTAAAATATATTCAAAGGACAATCCTCAAAATTTTATTTGCACTATTCTATTGACTTATATTAGCCTCAAAACTATCAATAGGTAAAATATTCTCTTTAATGCAGTCTTCTATATTGATGAAAATTTACTATTCAATTTTAAATAAATTTCGATTTATGCATCTATGAAAGACAAACTTTATTATATCCAAGCAACAGATATTCAGAAACAGTTTGCGATTAATTTCGAAATTGTTAAAATTGAGTATTTTTTGCATTTCTATTTTCGTCCCAATCCTCAGAGAAATCATAGCTCGGATGTTGCAAAGTATAAATAAAAATAAAGTTTTATTTAATATTTTAGTAACATATTTACCACTACATTCAGTGGATATTATTTTTCTTATTATTCATAAATTTACTTTTACGAAAAGTACTTGCAGTACGAAAATTGCGAGAAGCAATAATTTTTTATGTGCTGGGTTAGATGACGCATGTGGTATGGGACAGATGCCGCATGGAAAAAAAAACTAGGCTGTTTATTTTTTTTTAAGGAAATCACATTTTTATTTTCACAAACTACTCAAAATGAAAATTAATAACACTAAACTTACAAAAATTATTTATATCATTAAATTGTGAAAAATTTAACGAAAGTGCAAAAGTTTAAGCTCAAAAATAAAACTTAAGACAAGAAAGGAAAATAGAAAGTAAAACATATGAATTTATATAAATCGATAGAATAATTACTAGAAATAATAGACAACATAATTACAAAAAATATATAAATCACTGGTTTATATCCAGGTAAACATTGCAGTTTGCTCTTAATGTAAGTATTAGTTCTATTCAATTTAGGCCCTAGTCTATTTATTTTTTGCCTTTCTTCTCATTCTTTGATTTTGAATTTCCATTCGCCCGCAATCACACCACACTAAATGTTGAAAAAGTAAAGCGAGCCATTTTTCATGCAATTATAGATTGAATTTGATGCACTGAACCCTGTACGCTTTAGACTCTGTTTCTTGATAAGACTCCAGACACTCAGCACATTCACAGTCCTCATATTCCAAATCCATACCTGCCATCGGAATCCATAATAGGAAGAATTTCGTCATTGTCGGAAGATGAGTCGTATTTTAGTTTCCTCCTGAAGTAAGGTGTTTTCAAGTTGATCTTTCCCTTCCCTTTTTTACACATTTTACTTCCGCAAAGCCTTGGATCTTAGACGCTTTCTAGTTTCTTTTTCTTTTTATTTTCTTCTTCTTTTTTATTGTTTATAAACTCTGTGCTTGTAATATTTGCAGCTTTTTGCTTTCTCTTACTTGGCTGTATAGGTCTTTTGACCATTGGGATAGGAGATATTTTGTTTAGCAGTTTAGATGGTGAGAATTGTGAAAGACAACGTTTTCCTTATTCATATATTGTGCACCAACATTGTTGCTAAGAATATACTGATAATTAGCAAAATGCCTTAATATAACTTCATTTAAATGTAAGTTATTTAAATTGCAGTGATGAATTTATTAAACCAAAAATATATTTTGCAGCATCTGTCCCTCAACCTCAGTGAGGCATCTGTCCCATACTGGCAGATAAGATGCCTCCCGCCATTTTGTGTCATGTAAGGGACACGATAGAAAGATAAGCACATGTCTGTATTCTACGAGGATCTAGACTACAGTTGAAATCGATTTTGGTATGAAATCTCTGCTTAATTTTCTTAAAATATGTAACAAATCATTATTAGAATAATTTTAACATGTTACCACGCAGGTTCGAACCACAAAAACTGGCATAAATATGTAAATACTGACTATTAAGCGGTGGAAATGCCTACAACACAGCACACAGCACATAGGCACACTACGAACTGCTTAATGTGGTCTAGGGAGAATTAGTGCCGCCCATACAATATTTCCGGCATCTGTCCCACCACGGCGACTGCCCCCACTTTACCCTACAGTGCGTGTCAAATGTTTAAGTACAACATAAAATTTTAAAATAAAATTTTATTATTGACTGAAAGTTACTTTCCTTTTCACATGACCTACAAATTGTACTTTTTAAAAGATATTTAACACATTTATACTTTAAAATTTATCTCAAATAATAGAATTTATCAAAAGAACAAAAAAAGGATGTGACAAAAGTTTAAGCACAATAGTTCTCTAGCCTTTAGTAGAACAATATAATTATAAAATAATACTTGATTATTGCTCCATTTTGCTGAATTACTTTAAATATACGGTATTCCATCGATAAAATGAGGCACGGTATTGTTTCTGGTTCAATTTTAAACCACGCGTTCTCAATGCTATCTTTCAAATCATTAACTGAATAATAATGCTTTCAATTTGTAAAAAAATGCATGAGTCTGAATACCAAACATATTTCCTATAGGGTTTTAATCAGGGTTAATTGCCGGCTATTTCAAAAAAGACACATTTTTCAACTTAAGCCACGTTGAATTTGAATTTGAGGTATGGATCAAAGTATTATCATGTTGAAATAACCCATTTTCTCCCCCAAAACATCTGCAACAGGGAGCAAAAATTGGCAAGTGACTCTTGATAGTTTTCAGAGTTTTCATGACCACTGATGAATGCTAGAGATGTCTGACCATTGAAAGAAATAGGCCCCCTTCCATTACACAACCATCAGCATGTTTTTGACTAAATATACTCCTAGGTTGGTTGCGGAGATCAAACCAATTGTACTTAAACACATCAAGACCATCGAGGTTCCATCTTTTCATCACTGAATATGACATTCAGCCACTTATCACCAAATGGCATATGGTTCTTAGCCCGTTGTAATCAAACTTCATTATGGTATCGTTTCAGACAAAGCGAGCCATTTTATGGTTTTGGATGTATTCCGATTCCAAGACTCTTCTATGTATAGATTTTTTCGATATTTGTCCCCCGATTGCATGTTTTATTTGCAAAAGAGAGTAACTACCAGTTGAAGCCAAGTTCCTTCATGCGGCGGTCTCCGAGCAAAGTTTTGATGTCAAAAATCATATATTAATAATCTTCCTTTCCTTTTTTAAATCATAAACGTTTCCCTTTTTATTTTATTTTAATTTGCAACTCCATTCAAATCATTAAAGGATATTTTAATAAACCTTTAACATACCGCATTTATTTATATACAGCCCCTATCTTTAAAATTCGCAATTGTCATAAAACCTCTCCAATGTTAGCCGTTATAGAACCATATGCGAATCTTTGATTTCGATTCACTTTAACTGAAATTTTTCATGACCATATATGGTTATGATAATTGACCCTTTCTGCGGGCCGTTTGAAAGCTAAGCAAAAAGTATAATCATATCCTTATTTGGCTCACAGGTGTGCAATCAAAATCCCAAAGTATCTTCAAGATCCCCATTGTATTGTCTGCGTACAGCATTATAAAATTCTTACGGGATTTTGAAATTAATTCAAGGCTAAATGCGATAACCGGCCAATTCTTATATGAAAATTTCCCTATCAGAAAAATGCTATTTGGCGAGTTGTAACCCTTTGGCAAATTATTTGGCGAGAATGTAATTAAGGAGGAACGTGCAATGTATCTGAAACTCGCTCCATTGCTACAGACTCTGTAACATCCATTGTTTCGCTCTCTCATCTCGAATAAATATGTTTGCTTCTACGAACCTGGACTCGGTCTTTTATCAATCCTAAATGTATAATTCTAATAACTATACGGATCAACATTATCTTTATATAAATTGTTTTACGTACCTTATCGAGGTGAGGGTAGCTAGACTTCGCTATTTCTCTGACATCGCTTATCGACGGGACGTAAGAATCTGTGACTCTGCTGACTTCTCCATACGCCCGGATAAACCACAGTGCTCATATTGCATCTCGCCGCTGCGTCGTAATGGATCTCGAGTCGCTCATGTTACCCCCCGGAGATGACTCCCTCTCTGCGTCACGCCTGTTTGGAAAGAGCTAGAAAATGTTATTGCTCCTGGACCTTATACTCCTGCATAGATAAGATTCCTGTCATCGACGGACACCCAGAGATTTTCACACGAGGTCATATTCGTACGCAACTCTCTCCCACTCACGATCCGATGCAGTAAAATACTAGCGCCCTTGCCGCACCGCTTGTCCGGTACTTGGAAATACCTGTTGCCGCTATCTAATTGCCATCATATGTGCTTTATCCGTTCGCTTTCTACAAGAAAACAACCATAGATCTCTCGTGTGTCCTCCTCCCCTCTTCTGCACCTCTGATGTCGTCAAAAGGTCTTTTTTTCGACAGTGTACTTCTGTGTTTGTCTCCCATGCGTGCTTGTTGAAAAGTTTATATTATGTGCACGTGCTTTTTTCTAACCACTGCTGTACGTGACCTCTACAAATAATGTGAAATATGTTACAGTGGTGATATAATAAGATCATATGCGTATCCGTTCCAGATTTCAAAAGAATGCGGCAGTTGTGTAAGCAGACGGTGTAAAATATAAGTTTCATCTATAAAAATATACACAAAATGTGATACTTTAAAAAGAGATAAGGAATCTGTCCTCGAAATACTGTGCGAATTATTGTGTTTAAAAATCTGCAGCTTATTTCTGAAGTGTGGCGTGAATTCCGTCACGTAAATAATATTATCTTTTTCACAGTATGATCAAGTAATACGCAGATACATGATATCTGCAACATAAAATTATTTACAAAAAATATGATAGCGCACCAAATATTTAGTTTGGATATAAGTGATTCAAACTTTCAATTATAATTTAGATACATGATTATAATGTTACATATGTTATGTTTCTTTTTGCACTCGAAATTTATAAGAAATTAACTATTTAAAATAATCATAATTTTGATAATATTTTCAGTATTGCATTAAACTGACTTTAAATTATAATCGTGTATCAGAACATAGTATTTTGTGCTATTATTATTTTATTATTGTGTTTCTAGATAGAAATTTATCCTGCAACAGCTATCTTCTATTTAATTTCTGTTTTTAAAATATTTTTATTTAAATTTGATGAAAAATTTTATTTTTATAAGTATTTTAATTCTATAATTAAGGTATCTGTACATCCAAAGTAAGTGATATTGAAATATATTTCGAGAGTCAGTAATTTTTTGCATGCTTGTTAATATTTGTTTTTTACTATTTATGTTAGGGAAAGAACATTGAAAGGTATTTAATGTGAATATATATATATATTAACTCTTTTCAGTATTTATTCAGAAGATCTTTATGTAATTTTTAAAGGGTACTTTTATCAACTTGCAGATATGCAACATTTTCCCTTTGCAATGTCGTTTGTATATACTATGAAGTAGAAAGTGATACTTTAATTTGACTCCCATAAGCATGCATTTTTTTAGTGTTTAAACTGTGATATTTATATTTTTTGATGCTCTTTATTACTACATTTTTGTACTAATTTTATGCATATAGATATTTCAGTACTTCCCGCTCCCTATATATATTATCCCCTTTCCTTTTCTATCGGTTTGTTTTGATTAAATCATAAGTGTACATTTTGGGATGACAGAGCTAATTCAAAAATTAAATGAAAAACAATTACTTTTGATGGTGATGCAAGTCTGGTCGATTTCATTTTCAACCAAATCAAAACATTGGCTTTGAGCCCACGGCTGGAAAGAAAAAGAGACAATACACTTTCTTGGAAGCAAATTAGCCGGCACAGCATTAGCGTCCTTTAAGCACATCTCGGCAATTTATAAAGGGAAAAAATTAAAAGTAGTTGAAAACGAATTTAAGAAATTTTTCGTCCCCATTAGAAAAAACGTCAGCGTTAGTTGAATTTGATAACTTAATTCTGCTGCCTCTGGAAACTATAAGAAATTTCATAGAATAAATAAATAGAATAAATTTGCCGACTAGCCGAGTACACGAAACAATGAAAGTTAGAACCGCATTAAATGACATAAAATTCACAAAATTTATTTTCTTAATTCCAGCAACACTAAGAATTAAATTACAAGAGGAAAACATGTCGGATCATGAAGTGGCTGTAAAAAGAGCCCAAACATTACAGGACATTATGCAGAATGAAAACATCCAGCAGTCCTGTGCACCAAAAGCTGCCACTGACTCTATCTCAACACAATTACAACTACTTACAGAAAAAGTTAATGTCCTCACACTGACAAATACTGAAAAGGACACAAAAAGACACATTAATTAATACCCCTCCCCCACAAAATGATAGATTTACAGAACAGTATCCAAAAAAGGATTTCAAAAGGAAGCATACTGTTTCTCCAAGATACAAGGCATTTAATAAGAAATCCACTCCCCCGCCTACTTGCCAACAATGCTTATAACGCGACCACTCCGCAAAAATGTGTTTGAAAGGGCGTAGAGCGAATGCAAATAAAAAGAATCAGAATTATAAACAAACAGAAATTTCAGAAGGGAAGACAACAATCAAAATAATCCTAAAAAATTAAACTTTTACTGAGGTGTAATTCTGCTGGTGTGCTTGCAACTCAAAATAACACTGTCACATCAGCAACTTCGGATAAAATCACATGGACTTATGACTCATCTCTTCCTACACTTTCTAAAGAAAGACTGGTCAAATCAGTCGCTTCTCAAACGAATAGCGACATTAAGTTTTCCAAGAATTCTGCAGTTGTAAACAAAAATGATACGGCCTCACAAACTGCCAGTTTATGCGATGTAAAAGTTGCAATAATTTGCAATGTTAATAGTTTCACGGCAACACTTCCCCTCATAAAGGCCTCCATAGCAAGACAAAAAACAAATTTCTTACTGGATACAGGATCATCTACTTCCCTCCTTTCACAAGAGTTATTTGACCAAATTAAGGATAAATTAAAATACAAAATACTAGGAACGGGCGTCACTATTAAAACTGTAAATTCAAATGTTAATTTCACTGCATGTATTAAAACTTCCATTCGCATACATCAAAAGTCATTTTCACACAACTTCTACATAGTTGACATTCCTAATCCATGTACTTTTCAGGGTATTCTGGGTTTCGATTTCATTCACAAAAATAGAATTGTGATTGAGATAAACAGAAATAGGATGTCAACAAATGAATATAGTATACCGTTACTCGATCCATCCACTAATGAAAATGAAACAGACCATCTGGAACACTATAGACTTCTTTAATCTCGGACATTTGTAAAAGTATTTCGCCTTGCTAATAAAATTAAACTTGAACCGCAGGAAGCCAAATGGATCTCCATAAATACTGATTCGCTAGACCCATAAAATATTACTATTTTCACAGTAACATGAAAAATAACATACTCTGCTATGATAGTATTATAGGGTAAAAAAATAACGAATCAGATACAGGAGATCGAAACATAATACAAAAAAAAAAGAAAAAAAATACACAATTCTATATTTGTAGGCAAAAATCTTCTTCTAAACCTGTACACAGAAACAAAAATGCACGAATAGGAAATTTATATAAGGTAGAAGACATTATGGTAACGGCTCAAAGCAATACTTTTCCCCAAATTATGACTTCTTGCGAGAACAACTCTAAATTCAACATAAAACCTCAGGATAACTTGCATGAATATATTTGCAATTATATTCAGGTATCGAAAGAGATGCTAAATCAAAGAAAATCTTACATAATCTTACAATTGCGGATTTTAAATTAGATCATTTACAGGAAGAACAAACGAAAACTCTAGGAAATTTATTACTCAGTCACTACGCGTCATTTTCTAAGTCCATGAAAACACTAGGTCACACGGATAGAGTTGTTCCAAATTTAAAATTCCTAAATGGCTACCCCATGAAAACTCTACCTTTTCCTCTCTCTCAATTTCTACATCACGAAATGAAAGAGCAAATAAATCAGCTTATGGAAGCAAACGGTAAATTCGGTATTAAAAAGTTAATCATATCCTCTACCAAAAATTCAAACCATAATTTCTAATCTATCTGCATGTAAGTATTTTAACTCCCTAGATTTCCAGCAGGCATACCACCAGATTGAACTCCCAGCACAATTTCAAGATCCATTAACCTTACATTATTTACATGGATGTAAATCCATGTATGGGACGTTTCGATACAAAACGCTTAGTTTTTGTCTTAAAGTCATCAAGTGGGTGTTTTCAAAACTTGATGGATACATTAATTGATGAATTACAAATTGATGTTTATTTGCGTATCACGATGATGTAATATTTGGCTCTAATTCGTTTGAGGAAACTTGTTCAAAATTACACAAAATGTTACAAATACTAACGAAATATAATTTAACGTTGACTCCAAGCAAATGTACATTCCATAAAAAAGCTATTGACTCCTCCCACAACTAAATCCCTCCACCCACAACTAAAAGATAGTTAAAGAAATTTATCGGTCTGGTAACTTTTTATAAATCACTTGTACCATCATTTTCTAAAATTATTGAACACCTCATTGATTTAACTACACCTAAAGCTGCATTTACATGGACAGAAGATCACCAAAACTTATATGATAAAATGCAGAAAAATTTCTTTGATTCACCTATGGTTCGTTTACCGAATTGGTCAAAAACATTTTACGTAAACACTGATGCATCAAAAATAGTCATAGTTGGAGCATTGTTACAGGAACATAAAGGACAATTACATCCCATCGCATACTTCTCGAAATCGCTTAAACACACAGAAAAACGTTATCCAGCATTAAAACTAGAACTAATAGCCATTTATAAATCTGTCATTGCCTTTAAATATTATCTGTATAACAGAAAATTTCTAATTTTATCAGATAGTGCTCCTTTAAAGAAATGCAAGAAAACATGTAACCCTGCAGATCTAAACACGCTGGTTAACGGAACTTTCTGAATACACATTTTCCTTCGAACATGCCCCTGGATCATCTAATGTACTTGCTGATTACCTAGCAAGGTGTACAGTCGTGGAAAAAAAAAAGTAAACACCCCCTACTAACTCCGCAACAAATTATCGTAGAAGAAAGTTAATGGTAGCGAACGATTTTAAATAAAATCTACTTTTAAATGATGTATATAAAATTTGCTAAGGGGCCATCTACATATTAAAGCGAACCATAATTTCATTTTTTTCAATGGCAATACCCAATTCTGACAGCACAAAATGAACTCTACACCCTTCAAATAGCCTAAAAACAAATTTTTATGCAATTCGTACGATAAGTTTCCGAGAAAATAATTATTTTAAAACGAGCGTATTTTAAGGGCTGTATCCAAATTGAAGTTGGGTTCTTGATTGCTAACCGAGAGAGCCGCCTTCTTGATCAAGGCACCTTAAGCAGTCAATGAAGTCTGTTAGATAACAAGGCAGCAGAAGAAATTTCAAAATATCTACTCACTTCAATCATAGACCGCCTCTTAAACCATCATTTTGCCGTTTTTTAAGCATAATTTGAAAACTACATGGAAGAAAAATGTGAAATTTGGGATTTTCATAAAGCAGGACTTAATAAATCTAAATCCATCAAAAAAATTGTAGTTTGCAATTCATAATTTTTTCGAATATTAATTTCATAATTCATAATTCATATCATAAAATTATAAAAATTGCAAATTCAGCGTATTTATGTTTGGGCACATTAGTTTTATTTCTAAACAAAAAATTAGCACATTAGGAGCATAATTTCAGAAGATATAAATAAAAATATGAAAACATTAGAAGCACTAAATTTTGAATGTTTATAATTCAAAAACTTATCATTCAAATGACTTGAAATTTGGTGTCTAGGCATATTTTGAACCGAAGATTTGAAATATCTCGTTAAAATTAGGTATTGCCATTGAAAAAAAAATGAGGTTTGGGTTCGTTTTAATATGTAGATGATCCCTAAGCAAATTTTATATACGTCATTTAAAAGTAGACTTTATTTCAAATCGTTCGGTACCCGTAACTTCCGTCTACGATAATTTGTTGAAGAGTTAGTAGGGGGTGTTTACTTTTTTTTTTCCACGACTGTACATTTGAAAACAACACACAAGATCTAACGTCAAATCCTGAACTTGTTAAAGACCCACATGCCTTGCCAATTGTAGATAATTACATTTCGGTTAATATTGATCAAATTTATGAAAACAAATCACAAACATTAAACACAACATTATTTAATTTCTGGTAAGCATATAATTAAAGACCCATTACTCGATATGTCAAATGACACTTTTGTCTTTGAGCAGAAGAAAGATCCAAATTTCACTAGTATTTATGTGGAAATTATTAAAAATGGAACATGTCAAAAATTTCCCATCTATTTCATTCACCCTGACACTAAAGTTCTTATGTATTAAAATGAAAATAATTATAATGACATATTATATTAACATTTTCATACTACATTATAGTACCGGATTCACTAAAGTCAAAGGTTTTAACGAGGTTGCCATTTATCTCATTTCGGGTTAACTAAAACTTATGAATTTGTAACAGATAGATATTTTTGGAAAGGAATGTATGCTGACATTTTAAATTTTGTGGCATCTTGTACCAAATGCCTACAAGCAAAACATCATCGAACACCACCTGCTCCATTACAAACCACTTACACTACTACGCATCCTGGACATACCATAAGCGTCGATTTGGTCAGCCAATTTAGTAAGGACAATCTGTGTTAACAGTTGTAGCTCATTTTTCTCGACAACTTGAATTATTCCCTTTACGTAGCACAACTTCTGACAAAATTGCAAAATACCTATTTCAGTACATAACTTCTTTTGGAAAACCTTCAACAATTCTTAGCGATTTAGGTAGACAGGTAAGTTTTGACATGTACTATAGATTCAATGACTCATTAGGTATAAAAGTACTCCACTCGAGTCTCTCAAGACCCTAGTGTAATGCGATTTCTGAACTATTGAACAGATTAATCATATATTCTGTCGAAACCCTACTTCAACAAGACCATACATTCGAAAATGCATTACTTGTACATAAATCCCTTTATAATGACTCCACACATTCATCTACTTAATATTCCCCTAATTTATTGCACTTTGAAGACAATTTTCTTTAATATTTGATACATTTGATCAGAGCATTAATCAACCAATTCTTGTTAAAGGCATTGAAGTTTATCAGTTGTTACATGATTTAAATTCCATTTACAAAAAAGCATACATTAACATCAACAGTTCACAAGAGAAAAGAAATGAAAACTTCCAGAGACGTGCTAAATTAAGAATAGTTTTAGAGAAAGGCATAGTGTACCTCAAGTCCGTAGACAGACTTAAACGTAAATATACAGGACCATACATTGTTGAACACAAGTATTCTCCAGTCTCTGTGTCCATCAAACATTTACACTCACCTGATGACTCTGCATTCAGAGTTCATGTTGACAGATTAAGTGTAGCTCCATCTAGGAATGATCATTTATTTGTACGCCATGAGGAAATATCATAAATCCAGTAAACAATTCCACGAGATATAATTTAAGACAACGAAATTATTTTTTCTCGCAATATTGTGCAATTTGATATTATCCACACTTTAGTGCATTGATCGCGACTTTGTACTTATGTTGTGTCAATTTTCTTTGAAAGAGTCCTTGGCTGGTCCAAGTTCTCCTTTTCCAGAGAATGTTTTCTGATATGAATATTAATTGATATAAGTGAAAGAAAATTTTTGACAATATTTATTAAAACTATATTTTAAATATTTTTATGAAACTAGTGATCTCAAATATTTCAGTGACAAAAATTTTAAATTTTACAAGAAATAAATGCATAATATTAGTTAGTGAAATAATCTGTTGTCATTTTTATTGTAGTTATTTTATAAAGTAAAATTATTTCTTACATAAAAAATATTTATTTTTTGAGCCCCCGCCCCCCTCTTTTCACATGGAACTACAATCCATTATTTGCTATCTTTAAAACAGTAAAACATTAAAACGTAAGTTTTCAATGATTGGTAATAAAATATACCAATGTAGGGTGGAATAAAATGTGTGTTTCGCAAATTTTCATACATATCCCATTGATCCCTGGAAAAATATATGTGCATAATAAAAATTATAAAATTACTAAAATTATTAAAATTAAACAAGAATTCATTCGTAATTGAAACTATCGTGCCAATAAGTTACTAAATATTGAAGTATTCTTTTAAAATTATCTTTTATTACTTTGAAATTAACATTGTATACATTTAAAGTTACTGACTAAATATGAAAGTTGTCTTATTCATCTACATTCTGCCGTACTTTTAAAGTTATATAAATTTATTGAACCTAAAATATCTGTTGAGATGATAATAAAGACGTGGGTGTGCAAATGGATAATTTACTACTACCAAATTTTAGAAGTCGACATACACGATTAAACCCTTGGGAAACCTATCAATAATCGGGACAAAACTACGTTTTTCATGGTTTTTAAAAAAATTGAAAAAATTGTCTTACTTTCGAAATGGCGTACTGTGCTTGCTATTGAGCGCATAAAGAAGTTGTAAATATGAAAGTTGTAGATAATTTTGTCTTCTTTAATTTTGTATTTTACAAATATTATGCTACGGCAACAGGTCTCGAAATATTTAAAAAAATATATAAAAAAGTCCAAAAATTTTCTTGTATTTTGGCCACAGAAAATTTAGCCTTAATAAATTTTGTTTGAAAAATTGGTTTATCCATGCTTGCCTCAGTATAAACGAATTTAAAAATAAAATTTTCTACCCGACCTTTTGCAAGGTAAAATGTACATTTCCCCTGGACTAATGGTGTATATATATATTTTTTTAATTCTGCCCCATTGAAGTGAAGACCCGCTCAAAATTTTTGCCCCGTGGACTTGCAACTTCATTGTAATGAGAAACGACTTCGGATTGATGCATACGACACCACAATTCATTTCCAAAGGCCCTGTTTATACGATTATGCAATGCGTGCTCCTTCTTGAAATCAAAAGATTTCCGGGGAGCAGAGAGTCCATTATTGGGCTCTCACAAAATATTCTCTCCTCATCTAGGGCTACGTCATAAGCTGATGCCATCACATTGTCAGTTGACAAGATTAAGGGCAGCAATATTTTGTATGGATTGCGAGTCGATTTTTTTTTTTTGCCTGTCCTGTGTGGATACACATTTTTTTATTATTTTCAATTACAAAGTCTCATATATTTACATAAACATTTTTTTCATCTTCGACATTCATTCATCGCATATTTTTTTAATACATATGATTTACAATTTTATATATACTCTTTTATATTTTGTACAACTTTTATTGAATTTGTGTTTATATTTTTGTTCGAACAAAATTTGCTTATTTTTCGTATGTTAAAGGTATACCTAAATTTCTAAATATACAGAAATCCTGGTGATAAAAAAAATTATAACGAAAGAACATTAGCCAGTAAAATGCCTGTTCAACAATGATTGTTCCAAAACACAACGATACAAGAAATAGGCATACAAAAAGCATGGCACCTTACAATAACAAAAAAAAAGAACTGTTACAAGTTATTCAGCCCTGTAATTTTAAATGAAATTGTACCCAATACTTTCATGTTCATGTTTTGTGTATTGTCATTTATATTTTTTACGTAATTCTGAGAGAGATTTTCATATTTTTCAATGACCAGTTCAAATAATTTCAATTCCTTAAGAAAAGAGGGAAATGTATGATGCCAAAAATCATATGTTAATAATCTCCCCTTTTCTTTATTAAATCATAAAAATTTCCTTTTTTATTTTACTTTAACTTCCAACTCCATTCGGCCCACCAGTGGCCGAGAGGTTCTGCTCTCGAAGCTGGTAGACGGGAGGTGCTGGGTTCGTTCCCAATCGCGCCCGTCGGTCTAATCGTGCGGAGGTTTCGTGGTTTTCTTCAAACCTTGGTTCTCCAAGCGTTAATACGGGTTAGGTTCTCTTAGAAAGACCTCCACGGAAGGCACACCCCTTAGGGCCTGTATCCCACGTGCTGATAATTGGCCGACATAAATACAACCAACCAGCCAATCCAACTCCCTTCAAATCATTAAAGTATATGTTAATAAACCTTTAGCATAACCGCTTTTATTTAAATACAGTCCCTATCATTAAAATTCGCAAAAAAATCCTCCAAAGTTAGCTGTTATAGAACCATATGCCAAGCTTTGATTTCGATTCATTTTAACTGAACTTTTTAATGACCATATAGGGTTATCAATAATTGGTCCTTTCTCCGGGCCGTTTGCAAGCTAAGCTAAAAGTATAATCATATCCTTATTGGGTTCACAGGTCTGCAATCGAAATTTCAAAGTATCTTCAAGAGCCCCATTTTCTTGTCTGCGTACAGCATTATAAAATTCTTATGGAATTTTGAAATGAACTAAAGGCTAAAAGCGATAACCTGCCAATTCTTATATGAAAATCTCCCTATCAGAAAAATGTCATTTGGAGGGTTGTAACATTTTGGCGAATTATTTGGCGAGAATGTAATTAAGGTGAAACGTGCAATGTATCTGACACTCGCTCCTTTGCTACCGCCTCTTAACATCCATTTCTTCGCTTCCTCACCTCGAATAAATATTTTTTCTTCTACGAACCTTGACTCGGCCTTTTATCTATACCTAAATGTATAATTCTAATAACTATACGGATCAACAACATCTTTATAAAAGTAGACACAAGTAGCCTTTATAAACGGAATCTTTGATTGAAATCATTACCATGTGCCAAAACTTGAACAATTGCTCCTTTTGATCTTTTTAATGAACTTGCAATTTCAGAGACAGACATGTTTTGCTCTCATACTCCAGATATTTATCACCTCCTCCTCTGAAAGTTCTTTCGACTTACGTATTTTATACTAACTCGAAAACAGCAACTGACTGTTTCATGTATACCGATAAATAGTTTGCGTGCGCAACCGCTTACATCAGTTTGTAAAATGTGCATAAAAACTCTTATTTTCTCCTTAAACATTTCAGAAGGTTATTTCTGTTCTGTTCTTAAACTCCATGGTTTGAAATAAAATTTAAAAGATAATTTTATTTAATATGGTGTAAAACTGCTTTTATTAATATATACAACACATATATTGAAATAAAGTAAATATTTAAATGTTTATTTTTAAATTGGTATTGTGCTTAAACTATTCACACGCAACGTACACATATTTCCAAATTATTTTATCAAAAATAACAAATTGTAAATTAAAATTTATTTAATAGTTCGCAATGTCTATAGGCTTCCATACCCAAATTCAAAGTTCTAATTTATTCCGTCAAGTGGCTTTGTAGTTATACTTAAAAAAATTCCCCGCAATGTAAACAGTTTTGGAACGATTAAATTGGAATTTAACATTAAAAGTTCTAAATGTTGAAACGGAATGATTCCCAAAATTCTTGACCGAATGATTCCCGTTCGTTATCTAAAAATAAAATTTACATAACATTTCAACCGTCGTGTAAGAAGTAGGTGTTAGTTTTAAAAATTTAACTTTGTCACAATTCCTACATGCAGACGAGCCAAATAAATATTATGTACGGCATATATCAGTCGTCTTTAATTGTAATAGATTGATACCAGTAATATTTTTATATTATGAGTTTTGGCAAAGTTAGTCGTGCTTAATAACTTTATTTTTCGAGTCACCACAATTGTATTCTATCACAAATAATGTACCTTTCTATTTTTGGTATTTCACTACAGGAGTTAAATATATTGAATTATTTTAATCAAACTTATAGTTACTGCGTTTGTAATGATAGTATTATAATATGCAAATGTTTTTACAAACAACGCCGGCTTAAATCTCAATCTTCCACAACTGAAATAAACATTACATTTCAATTTGTGCTCTATATCCAAGAATTTAGCTTACTCCTCTTTGAATATAGCAACCAGTAATTTTAGTTATAGAATTTTGAGTTAAATATCTTTTTTTTTATGTTAAAGATTTAATTAATATCATTTTATTATCCGAAAAAAAAATAATTATATGGAGAGTATGTTCTAATTAAACAGTTCTACTTACTTAAATAAATGCTATAGGAATGGAACAATATTGCTACATTTTTGTTTCGGTTTGTAATTACTTCGAAGGGTAAGTTTTTATTATTGGGTTATTAAAACAGATATACTGTGTGTTTCTTTCTTGTATATCTCTGTTCATTCAATTATTAGTAATTTCCTAGTAGTTTGTATTTCAGATGATAAGTAAGATTCTTGAATATTTTGATACATGCCGATGACGGAAAATTATTATATAATTGTTTATAAGTGTATTGTAATCTAACATATTATATTATATATTAAAGATTATTAAATAATCAAATGAATTTATCGAACTGTATATTGGTAATATAATTTATCAAATATTTTGGTTATATAACTTGTGTAATAACGTAACGATATATTTTTAAATACTGCCATAATTTATTTAACTTAAACATTAATTTTTTTTCAAACTTATCAACGAATTATAAACCTACCTTCATAAGTATGTATGTATTAAGAAATCGAAATGCCAACATTAGCTTAAAACAAAAATCAAATATTGAATCAACAGACAGTTTTAGACAAAGAAAAAACATCAGTTTTCATGTAAAAAAGAAATTAATAACCTATTTTCAGGTAACATATGATGTTATTTCAAGAACATTAAAGGTTCTTTTACTACATTGTTAAATTTACAATTTGCATGGAAGCAGATACTAAAATTTATAGATAAATTTTATAGTTTAAAAGATAGCTGGGTTTTATGGCTTTATTCAATTTGTACTTAAAATTCTGTAATGAAGTATTTTTATGTATCCTTTCAATAAAACATGGAAGTGTACTTTTTTTTATTCTTAAACGTCCTCAAGCGATATTTGGTAAAAGTAATTGGATGTAAAATTTTAATGTTTTATTATTTTTAAATGTGTTTTCTTAAACGTTATAATTTTATTTTACAGACAGTAAAAACAGACGGTTAACATATGTTTCAATACATTTTTGATTAATGACCTCTTTAACGTGCCATATTATTTGATTGAAAAAGAATTTTTAAATAAGAGTACGCTTGGTGAAAAAATAAAGAATAGTTATCTACAGTAGATGTTTACCATTTCAACAGAAAATACAGATTTCAGAATATATACTTGAATCTATAATATTAATACATTCTGTTGTACATTAATAATATTGAGTCTTTAAACATTGAAAAATACCTTATAAAAACTTAAATATATTTATCAAAATTATGGAATAAGTGGAAGGTAATGACGAAAGAACATCTAAAAACAAAAGAAATAATCAGGACTTATGTAACGTAAAATTTAAATGATTCCTGATTGCAGAGAAACTGAAAATTCACAAACATTCAGTTTTAGAAACTGATTATAGTTTACAACAGATTTACCGTAACACGCCCGTGATTTGTCGTAATCGCAGCGCAAATTTTACAAGTGTAGGTAGATTTTTGCTTATATTTTTAAAATTTTCGTATTTTTAGCTTGAAGGTTAAGTTCAAAGAGAAATTATTCATGGATGAATGAAAAATAAATTTTTGTGTTTATGATTTTTTTTAGAGAATTAGGGTGAAAAATATTAAACACAATTTAAATTTTTTAAAAGGACTAGGTTCTTCTCTTATATATCACAGACATATGTCCATCTTTTCAGTTTGTGTATGACCAGCCAGAAATATATGAAGAGCTTTCTTTTCCGTCAACCATTATCGTGAACAATTCAAAATTGAAAATATGGCAATATAATTTTTAAACGTTATGCTTGGCCAACACTTTAATGTAGCGCGATTCCTATGCATTTAACTAGTCATAATGAATCTTCTAAAATGTGAAATAAACATTCATCTAATAATATCAGGTTTCATCAATTGTGACTGGCGATTATTTTACAGTACATGGTTGTTACAAGTTTTATATTTTTTCATTCGGATGCGTTTTAAAACAAAACGATTATTATTTGGTAATGAAAAGTTTGTAAAAAAATATGAATTGCAGAAATTGTTATAAAATTTAGGCACTTTCAAAGAGAAAAGAAAACGTTCCTTGTAAATTGTTTTTCTGTTGCTTCCCAATAACTTTATCTTTTTTGCGAGATCGGAGGTTATTCTTGAAGACTACTTCTCGAACGATAGGCAATTTCATCATTCAGTTCTGCAAAACTCCAATAAAAAAATTAATGTGTAACATTTGAAACTGCCATTCGTGAGATAGTCAACCATACTGACATTTCACCCATATCAGCGATTATAAAAGTAAAATAACGCAGCACAATATATCTAAAAATATATTCATTTTTATCATGTCTTAATAGTAATCACATAATATTTCTTTATTCAATATAAATTCGGAACAGCATCGAAAACTCAATCCTCTTTATACATCTCCTCTTCAAGATTAATTTACATTTCCAATCCGAAAACTCATGCATTTATAATGTCTCAATAGTTTTTGTTTTCCAGTGGTTTTCTGCATAGAAATATTGGGGTTCATGGCAGTGTTTTTCATATATTTTAATCGGAACTTCAATACTGGATTTGACATTATTTTGCAACATGTTGGAATTAATTAAGTCTGGAAATTCAGTACCGTAGCTCTTTGAATACTAGACTCAAGGAACATAAAAATTCTTTTAATAAAGGTACTCTGAATTCAAGATTGGTTGATCCTGCACTTCAGATCGATCAGCTCCCCCATTTTGAGAATCTACGAATTGTTGAAGCCAATTGCCCCGTATATTTTATTCGTGTCTTCCTTGAGGGCTGGGTGACTGTTTTAGTTGAATCGGGCATTATCGAAGCAACCCAGGATCCTGCTGATTATTCTATCCTACTTAAACCGTGATTTCAACTGTTTTTTCGTCTGCTTTGGCTCTTGCTGTTTTGCGACTCTACTCGTTTATTGATGAAGGCTATGAAAATAGCCGAAGCGTTTATATAAAATTAAAAAAAATAATTATATTTTAATTGTTTGTAATATGTGTATGTCTGTAGTTATGTAAAATGTGTTAATTAGTACTCTTAATTTTCAGTATTTTAAAGTCATATTATTTTAACTCTGTGGAAAGTACGTGAGATATTTAATTATAAAAGATTCGCTATTTATACAAAAAATATTTAAACTGGGGTAAAAAAAAAAATGTTATTTTTGCGTCATAAAATAATTTTTATTTTAGAATTTTATTCATAATTAAATTTTTTAATTGCAACAGAAAGTCGTTTCAACGCACCAACACTGACCGTAATATAACATTATAAATTCAAGTCACATGTCTAATATATGTATCTCAATCACTGTCTAATATGCGCATAGCTGTTGTTGTTTTATGCTTAGTTTAGTTATTGCTGTATATTTTTCCATAAGCGAGTAAAATATAATTTTATGTAATTTTTAAAACATTTATCTTAACATTAAATTTCAAATAATTACTTTGCAAATAATTTACTGCTCTATTATCTTTAAAATTAGACACTTCAGAAACAATTATTTTTTCTTGACGATAATAATAAACTTCAGTAGTAATTCACTATGTGACCCCTTGCTATTATTTAGGTTACACATTTAAATCGAATAATAGTTGAAAATAAGAGACATGTTACTCATTAACATTCATTTGAGATCAATTTTCAGTTCAAAATAATATAATTGTTTACCTCAGAGAAAACATAAAATTCGGGAAATACTCTACAGAAACGGTCCTCTTACGTCAGAGACTATTGATAAATCAATGAGTAACGGCAGGCGATTTTTTTTTCTCTTTAGTCACCAACAAAAAAGTACCTTTCTCAAAAACATCTTTATTATTTTTATGGGTTTTAGACTGTTAAACAATATATATTATACGTAGATTATATGCAATTATATTTTTCGTCCAGCCTTATAAAAATTAGGAACATTTTTTTTTTTTTTAATTTTAAATACGTTTAGATAAATAAGCACTGATAGTTCTTTTTCTGTATGAAAGGAATAAACTGATTATGTTATTATAATTTTATACTTCTTTTCAAATATATTATTATTAAATAAATAAAAAAAATATTTAGAACTTCAATATTCCAAGAATGATTATTTCATTTTTTTATACTTTATATTTTGTAACATACAGTACTATTTATATGTATCATAAAATAAAAATTTGTTTATATATCTACAATTAAAAAATTAAAATAAATCAAAAATGAAAAATCTACTATATACATATAAAAGTTTAATTTTTTTTTCATTTCAATGCGTGATGAAAAGGAAGGCCATATAAACATAAAATAAATTATGAAATGTGTAAGGATGTGCACGTATCTGTAAAAGTATTGTAATGATGCGGAAAATCTTAACAGCCGAAATCATTTTAATTCTAAAAATAACTACACGGGATATTAATTCAATTTATCCTACTGATATTTGCATATCAGGATGAATAAAAATATATAATATCTCGGCGGATCCATTATTCTGTTCGATGACCAATTAGGAGCGTAAAACTTAATTGCTGTGTACAGGAGATCATACCGGGTGTCCCCAAAAGGACTGACTGATTTTAAAATTCAATAACTTGCAAACGGTGACAGATATTTAAAAAATTCTTGCAGGAGGTTTATGCATAAGGTCAAAAATTTTATTACAGTGATTTTCAATTTTAGTTCGAATTACAAACAATAGATGGCGCTGTAAGCCATAGTCGCTAAATACAGGCTCGATTTTTGGTCCTTTCTCTTGTTTCATGCGGAAAAAGGAGATAGAAATGTATTATCCGGGCCACGAAGTACCAAAAATAGAGCCTGAATTTAGCGTCTATTGATCGCAGTGCCATCTATTGTTTGTAATTCGAACTAAAATTAAAAATCACTGTAAAAAAACTTTTGACCTTATGCATAACCCTCCTGCAAGATTTCTTTAAATATCTGTCACCGTTTGGAAGTTATTGAATTTTAAAATCAGTCAGTCCTTTTTAGGACACCCGGTATCTTTCATAAGACTTTTCTGTTATCACAATTTTTAACTGCCTTCTTTTAGCATCTTAATACGTGAAATTCATAGACAACATTTGCCAAGTAATCTGTCCTAAATACCAAAATTATGAATAAACTATAAATGAATTTGAAAATACGTATTTTTCGTCGAACATTTAATCGCTTTTCTTCACATTACTTTTTCATTTATTTTAATCTCCTATTAAATATGCTATCAATTTATTATTACTTTTCTGAGGTTTATTTTAATAAATTGTTAAAAGCTCTTGTATACTTATTAAAGTATTTTTTGTTCTTGTTATTAAGATATAACAAATTTTTGTTATTAAGATATAACAATTTATGTGTGTAATATATTTCTGAAATTATGTTTTCTTTTCCTTTTAGAAATCACCCGTACAATTTCTTTTCTGTTTTATTTTTTCTAAAAGTATTTTAATTTCTCCTTTATGCAATATTTGAATAGTGTTTTAACCCTTATGTCAATGACCGGGTACCCGGGTACCTTTTTCTCTTTTCATCATGTTTTCAGAGTGTTAAAATTAAAAGAAAATAAAATCAGTTTAGATCCCCATTATTTGTAGTATTCACTGTCCATTAGTATAATCACTTTAAAATTTGAATTATTTTTTTATTACTTTCTCAGGGCATTAAACATTTTTATACTTGTCATCAATGACCAGGGTATCTGGGTACCCATGCCAATTTTCTGTGGAAAAATACAGAAATTAATAGATTATTTATATTTAGATCAATAAAACTTGAATTTAAATTGAAATAAAGGGTTAGACATATTTTTTTTTAAGATAAAATAATATTTCATTTAGGTGAAATTTTGTGGACAAACTGTACAATAGCAAAAGGTGCAGGAATATACATCACATACTGGTTTTCCACATTGTTTAGATGATTTTCTGATTTTTCTGCGCCGTTTTTGAGATTCTAAGAAGCACATCTGACACAAACTGCTTTTATACTTTTTGTTTCACCTTGCCTTAAGCTTTCTGGACTGGGTTCTGAACGTGAGCCAGCTCCATTTACGGTCAAAGATTTTTTTTTTTTTCAGTTTACTTTCAATTCCGGATTTGGTCGAAAAATGTCTCATATCCTGTGCATTTTACGATTGATTTTGAATTTCTGGAAGCCTCAAGATCTCACCCAATTCTCGCAATAAAAGGTGGCGACGATTGTCTGTTTTATTTATAACCATATCATTATTTGCTGTATGTATATGTAAGTAGCAAGTGCTGCTATATCCACAACATAGAAAAATAATGCAAGTGGCCATGTGGTTGTACGCTTGTGTGTTGTATATTGTCCACTAATTTATCCATTATATCCACTCCATATTTTGTTTCCTTATAAAACTGAATCATTTCGAGTCTATCGTCCGGTCCTGTGATGGTTTTATCATGATGCATAGTAGACATTATAATAACAGCTTTGTTCCTTTTTGGAACATACGAGCAAATATTTATGTCATCATGAAATCCAAATTCTGTGGATAAAACGTTCACGATTTACATAACCTTATTTCTTGGAGAATATAAGGTTTGTTTCTTTTCAAAGTGCCCACCATTGTAAGATTCCATTATAAAAAATGCTTGGCCAAAGAAAAGGATGAAAAAAAAGTTGTACATGGTGAAGTTTTGTCCAGCATCCTTGAATAGAGAGATGAAGTCTTTCACAACTGTTTCACATTGGTTTATTTCACGGTTTATCCCTGTTTTCCGGGTGCATAGTTGGCCATTAAGAGGTTATAAGTATTTGCATCACATACTCACCGTATTTTAATCCCATATTTAGCCGGTTTAGACGGAATAAATCTGGTGGAATCTTTTTCTTCTTCGAAGCGGAAATAAATGGTCATCAACCATCTACTCTTCCGTCGGTAGGTACTTTTTCAATACGTTAGTATTTAGCATGGTCCATGAATCACGAATTGCTGCATCTTTAACATTTTGAAGACATTCCATTCGTGTTAAAATTAATTGGTTGTCAAAACGAATAAATCTAAGAATATTCAAGAATCGGTCTACACTCCTGGCTCGATAAAACGGATATAAGTTTTCCACATTTCTAATGTGCGATCTTTGTTTGAATTGTTGACACCTGAATTATAGTAGGATCCCGCTAATCCGAAATTCCAGTTAATCTGAACCAATTTTATTTAGATAAAATATATTAGAAAAATGTCGGGAAAAACGTGTTGAAGTTAGAATTAAACAAAAAATGACAGTAAAGCATTCTTTTTTCTTTTAACAGCTTAAATAGAATTAACAAAATACTCAATAATCTAGAAGTACAACATTTGTACAGAAATATAAAATGAAAACGAGCACTGTAAGCCTACTGGAAAAAACACATCTTAAAAAAATCTCGAATATCGGTTTGTTTGCCAGAACTATAAAATCACATCCTAAAATGCAAAAAAGTTTTTAATTCGGATGGTAAAAATTTATTTTTCCTTTCAACAGTTTGATTTGTCGAATTATCTATCGGATTTCATTTTGATACTTCTCGTCGACTTGGTGACTGACCTATTTATAGATTCGCGATTTTGTACCATTTTTACTGGGTTGTTACGTAATTCCTCATCCTGATGTTCCATTGGATCATTATAAACATCAGGAGTGATTAAACAAGGAAAAATATATTTTCTCTAAAGTCGTGCCTCATTACCCAGCATGCCGGACGTTAGGATGCCGGATTAGAGGATTTTTACTGTACTATTGAGTACTTCTAACTTACATTTTTTTAGCACACATCTTTTTATTTTCTATTTTTTTTCGAAATTCCGGATAATCCGAATTTTTTGAAAACCGAACTGGCACCGGTCCCAATTAGTTCGTATTATCGGGGTTCTATTGTAATTAATATTCATAAAAATGAGTCAAATTCCTCTTCTCTAAAGGCAAGCAGTTACACAGTATGGAATAGGGGTGTTTTATGGCTCGCGTCTGTTAAAACCGAAGCAGGTACCCGGGTACCCCGGTCATTGGACACAAAGGCAAATTTTGGTTATTGGTATAAGGGTTAAACTTCATATTTGTAATTACTTATAAATCCAGATAAAAAATCACATTTTTTAGTAGGCACTACATTTACAATTATCCTCATTTGCACAACTTCAAAAATTATTTTTGCATTATTTTTATCACTAATGTTTAATGTTTAAATAAGATATAAAGAATATGTTTTTTTGGAATTATAAATAATTGCAACTACCGGGTGTCCCAAAAAGGACTGACTGATTTTAAAATTCAATAACTTCCAAACGGTGACAGACATTAAAAAAATTCTTGCAGGAGGGTTATGCATAAAGTCAAAAGTTTTATTAGAGTGATTTTCGATTTTAGTTTGCATTACAAACAATAGATGGCGCTGTAAGCAATAGTCGTTAAATACAGGCTCGATTTTTGGTCATTTCTGTTGTTCCATGCAGAAAAAGGAGATGGAAATGTATTATCCGGGCCACGGAGTACCAAAAATAGAGCCTGAATTTAGCGTCTATTGATCGCAGTGCCATCTATTGTTTGTAATTCGAACTAAAATCGAAAATCTCTGTAAAAAAACTTTCGACTTTATGCATAACCCCCCTGCAAGAATTTTTTTAATATCTGTCACCGTTTGGAAGTTATTGAATTTTAAAATCAGTCAGTCCTTTTTGGGACACCCGGTATGAAGTTTAAAACATTATTGAAATGTTACATAAAAGAGAAATAAAATTAATTTTAGAAACATAAAGTAGAAAAGAAATTTTACGGGTGATATAGAAAAAAACATAATTTCAGTGAAATATCGCACACGTAAAATATTAAAATTTTATTGTTATACTATAGCAAAATTTAAAAAAAAATAAACAGACTGCATATAATCTAGTACATCTTTAATAATTTATTAAAATAAAACTTAGAACTGTATTCATAAATTGGTAACTTATTTAATATGTGATTAAAATAAATAAAAAAATAATGTGAAAAAAAGCAATTAAATGTTTGGCTAAAAATTCGTATTTTCAAATTCAATTCTATATTCTTCATAATTTCTTTCGCATATTTTATTAAAATAATATGTATAAGGATACACGTGTTTAGATGTTGATGTTTATTTATATAGAAATTCATTTTGTACACCTCTAAAGATTTATGCACTGCATGTGTACATATTGAATCTCTCTATTCTAAAAAAAAAGTAACTACCGCTGTCACCACCGCCGCCGCCGGTTTTGAATTTTTTGTGACCGGAGGTCTTTCTTCGTTAATATTAAGAAAAATAATGCATACAAAACTATGAAAATCGGTGGTATTATAATGAAATGTTTGATAAACACGCTGATGCAGACAGTTTTGAAATCGAAGGATTATTTTAAGAGATATTTAATGCTAAAGTTGGACAAAATCGTTCCACTAAAAAAATTTTATAGGAGCAAAAACTGTTCATGGGAATTTAATCATTTTTAGATCATTTTATACGTTTGAAGTTCCCGGTGTGCAGACTGTATTTCTTTTTGTAATTTGACTGATTTTTTGAGGTTTTATATCTATTTTAAATTCAAATTTTCAGCATTTCTAGAGATAATTTTACAGATTTTAGAAAGTGATATTAATTTAAACTGTTGCCAACTGTATAAACAGCGGAAACAATATTGTTTGCCTCAAAGAAAAAAAAAATATTTATACGTGTAAATAAATTAAAAATTTATTTACACGTGACTATTATAAACAGAAAAAAAAAACATTTGGAATTAGAATTAAATAATTATGTACAAAAAGCAGGAACTTATTAAAAATTACGTCATAAAAACTGTAATTACACGTGAATTTTAAGAGAGAAAGGAATTTGTAAAATAATAAATTTATTAACATACGTTAGAAATCTTATATAGGAGAAATTACGTCATATTTACGTCACATTACAGTAATTACATAAAATGAACACAAAATAATATTACAAAACGGTTTAAAATTAGAAATTTCGCTAGACATTTATTTGATATTTTGAGAGGATACTTTTCAACTATTTTTATTAGGAAAGCGCAAATAATATTTAATTTCTAACACAAGTATTTTCACGTGAAAATTAAGAAGAGAAAAAATAGTTTGGTAAAATTACGTAAGATAAAAAACGATTAATTTAAAATGTCTTATTTAAAAGAACTTTCTTTTCGCTTTGTTAAAAAATACCGGGAGACAAAGATTCTGTTTACTTAATTCCTTTTGTATTAGCTTATTTTGAAATGTTTAACTTATTTTACTTAATCAAAGACGAAAACAGCGATTGACATATGTATTTCTGGTAATACTTAGTTATCCCGTCGACCAAAAATCTATCATTCGCCAAACTATAAGATTAAATGCCAATAATGGTTGATCGTAAATGTCACATTAACTTGACTTTAAGCGAGTTAAACTTGTCTACGTCATCAAGTTTTTTTTATTCCGACGTTTTATTTGTATTTTTATTAATGTTGCACTAATTTATTTGTTATTTCGTTATTTAAAATAAAAATAATGTCAATTTGTATAATTTGGCGAGTGGTTTGGCGATTTATATAATTTGGCGAAATTGGCCGACGGGATAATCAAGTAGTACCGCAGCGGATTTGGCCTTAAAATTCCCCATTCAAAGAGAAATTAATAGAAATCCGTTTATAGGGAGATCGCCACTGTTTTTTAAATTATAATTCAATCTTCCGAAATCTTTTTAAAGCCGATCAAATTAGAGTACTTTTAGAGTCTGCGGTGTCTGAACGGGGGTTGACGAGCATAGCTCGTAGGGGGCCCCAATAGTTAAAAAAAAAAAAAAAAAAAAAAAAAAAAAAAAAAAAAAAACAGTGTGGTTCAGAACTATATGTCAAAAATATAAAGGCTAGTAGAAGGGACTTAAATAAGCAGATTTTGTACAAGAATGTGGGTGCAAGAAATGCAGCGTTGTGGTAGTAGAGAGCGCTGTTGAGTTCGGCGGATGAAAGCGCTTCGCTGACTTGAATCGTGATTTTCCGCAGGGATTTCGAGCAACGTGCATCATTACATCGATACGAAGCTTGCCGACATGCCTTTTATGTATGGGTCTTTTACAAGGAAATGGCTCACACATATTGCACGTATAACAGCACTCGATCCTGTTGACAGACTATCATCTACTCTGCGTAATACTGCTTCTTTCACAGCAAGAATTATGCGATATCTTCCAGTGTCCATATCACGCCTCGAAGAATAAAATGATCTACTCGCGCACAACTCTCCATGAAAACGCTCAAGTGTTCGGCGATCCAGCCGATTCGTACCCGGGGATCGTTCCATGTACAGTAAACATCCCCTACTAACTCCTCAAAAAAATTTCGTACAAGAAATTTACTGGTACCGAACGACTGCAAATAAAGTCTACTTTTAAATGATGTACATAAAATTTGCTTAAGGGGCCATCTACATATTAAAACGAACCATAACTTTGTTTTTTCAATAGCAGTACACAATTATGACAACATAAAAGAACTCTGCACCGTTCAATTAGCCTAAAAACAAATTTTTATGCATTTCGTACAATAAGTTTCTGAGAAATTATTTTTTTTTAAACGAGCGTATTTTAAGGGCTGTATCCAAATGTATGAAGTTCAAATATGAAGTTCGGTTCTCGGTTGTTAACGGAGAGAGCTCCCTTCTTGATCAAGGCACCTTAAGCAGTCAATTAAGCATGTTAGATTACAGGATAGCATAAGAAATTTCAAAATATTTAGTCACTTCTATCATAGACGGTCCCTTAAACCATCATTTTGCCGTTTTTTAAGCATATTTTGAAAACTAATTGGAAGAAAAATGGGGAGATTTGGATTTCCATAAAGCAGGACTTAATAAATCTGAATCCATGAAACATTGTAGGTTGCAATTCATATTTTTTTAATATTAATTTCATATTTGATAATTCATATTAGAAAATTATAAAAATTGCAAATTCATCGTATTTATGTTTGGGTATATTAGTATTATTGCTACACAAAACATTTCAACATTAGGATCATAATTTCAGAAGTTATAAATAGAAATGTGAAAATGCAATTTAACATTAGAAGCACTAAATTTTGAATGTTTATAATTCAAAAACTTATCATTGAAATGACTTGAAATTTGGTGTCTAGGCATAGTTTGAACCAAACATTTGAAATATCTCTTTACTATTGGGTATTGCCATTGAAAAAAATGAAGTTTGGATTCGTTTTAATATGTAGATGCCCCCTAAGCAAATGTTATATACGTCATTTAAAAGTAGACTTTATTTCCAATCGTTCGGTACCAGTAACTTTCGTCTACGTTAATTTGTTGAGGAGGTAGTAGGTGTGTTTACTTTTTTTCCCAAGACTGTACATCCTCTGAGCACCCGGTGCATTTCCTTGCGCGCCCCAGGCAGGAAATGCATGTCAGTGATTATTGCGTTCGTGTAACAATGATTGTTAACTGAAATGAGCGAGGAGAATGACTATTCAAGCCGCCGAAGTACTTTTATCCTCTTAACTCAACAGCGTCGTCTACTGTCTCAACGCTGCATTTTCGCACCCATATTCCCATACAAATTCTGCTTATTTATCACATCTACCTGCCTTTATATTTTTGACATATAGTTCTAAAACACCATATATAATCACTATGATAACATTTCTATGTTTACTATATACAGATATATATTTTCATTAAATATTTATATAAATACATTTAATATTTTAATATAACAGGAAATTTATTATATAAAAATTAGTAAAAAAATGCATTACCCCTTAAACTTTTGAGGAGTAGTAGTATATTATTTTTTTTAACTTTTTTTTTTCAATAGCCACATAATATGTACGAGAATTGTTTAATGCGATTTTTTTTTAAGTAACGTAAAATAAAGCATTTATTCATTAGTAAATAAATTTGTTTGTACACTCCGGTGGTATTTAATCATTTCACAATTTCAGGAAAGGGAAAAATTTGCCTCTGAAAGGGTTAAACAAATAAAAAAATAAACATAAAATAGAACTTTTATTTTTATTTTTACTTTAGAAAATTTCAGCTCATTCCAGCAGTTTCCCGCTCATTAAAAAATTTAAAATAATGTTGCTTTAAAATTGACTGCTCATTAAATTTCAATCTTAAATATTCAGAAATACTTAATAAAACTGCTTTTAAAAAATACATTTCTTATATGTTTATTAAGCTTTCTTTCAAATTAAATTATTAATTAACAGTTGCAAACCAATAAACCGTTCTCTATTACAAATCATTTTCCATTTAAAAAATTTATATTAACAAGTTACCTATCAATTATAACTTTTCAGAAATTTACAAAATTTTACCAGAGAATATGATTTATATGCAATGCATTTTAATATAACAATATTAAATTTGCTATTAAAAGTCTCTTTTTCAGAATATATAACTTAGAAAAGAAACCAATAAATACTAAAACTGCCTATGTTAGAAATGTTTTAAAAAAGTAACCTATAAAACTTCCTATCATGATTTCCACATTATGAGCGGATGTTTTATCGGTGCGCCAATCCAACTACATTTCCAGTAAACACAGATAAAGTCAATACATCTTTTTAAAAATGAACCCACATATCGCATTTTCAGCGATAGTGGTTTATTGATTTTTTACTTTAAGGACATATTTTCTGCTGCTTTCTTTTTATTAAATAGTTCTTTTCCTGCTCAAAGATTGCATTTCTTTTAAACGTTTAAACTATATTTATTTATGGACATTCCAGTTAAGCTTACACAAGTTTTAGCCACATTCTGCTTAATCTCAGGTTTTATTTAAACGTTAAATTCAATATAAAGTAGAGCACCGATTATCGAACAAATCTGGACCGACCCTAGTTCGGATACGCAAAAGTTCGGATAAATGGACAGACAATTTCTGACTATACTGAAACCTTCACACATTATTTAAGCTTATGACTGGCAGAATTAGCTATGCTGGCATGTTTAAAAGTTTTTCTTTTTGTCTTATTATTTTTTCTTGTTTACATTTTTATCATTATTTTTTTGTCTCATTTTATCATTTTCTGAACTCCAGAGATTATAATTTAAGAAAAACCTTTTATTTGTTGCTTGCTTCAACGAAGACATTCTGTCCAATGCTGTCATATCTCTAATTCTTCTTAAATAAGTTAGTTGAATAGGATCAACGTTCTTCTGCCCTTCGAGCGATTTCACAGCTGTTTCCAATCATTCAAAGGCTTCGTTATGGGATGGACCTGGTTTATTTTCATAGCATTCGTTTTATTTTCTTCAATTTCTTTTTCATCATAAATCTCATCCACAATCTCATTTAACCACTCGTTAACTTCATTTTCTTCATAGCTTAGGATTCTTCGCATCTCCTTTATTGTTTTACATTCTTCATTTTCTGATCCACTATGAGTTTTTTCTTATTTAAAATTTTATTCCAAGCCAATGGATAATTGGGAGTTCGGTTACATTATTTGGGGTAGAAAAGACAGTTCGGAAACTTAAAATTATGTTAATTGGAGTTCCAATAATCAGCGCTCACTGTAGTATGTACTAAAATAAGGAATTATTGATATATTCTCATCTTTTAATTACTATGGTACGTTTGAAATCTTCATTAAACTGACAGTGATATGCTTTTTCCGATGACAATACAATGCTGAATATTACTCAGTCTCCAGTAAGCCACTCGTAAAGACTTTGAATAAACGATGTTTCGTTGATAGGCTGCAAATACCGATATATGTGTGATATGGGGCACAATGCAAAATGTGAGAAAGATAACAATTAAATAAAAAACCTATTTAGTTAAAATTAAAGAGCAATTTATTTACAGAATATTCTCAATGAAAAAAAACAACCTTATTTACAATTATAAGCCTTTATACAGCATATCCTGTTCAACACTAACTTATACGGTGAACTAATGCCTACGTACTGGGTGTCATGATTAAACTATGCGCTGTTTCTATCTCACGTTATCGAACTCAACAAGGATTACCGGAGACACACACAGGTAATCTCCCTTTGCTTAGACCTTTCTCCCCGCAGGAGCAAATCCTTTCTCAGGAAGATTTTCACTGGCAAACACACGGCCCCAACATCCAGCCACTCACCACTGGACTCCATCCAAAAACTACTTAAACACCTCTTTTAGATTCCACCTCGAGAGAAAAACATGTGGAATCCCCCTCGTACAATTTTGGAATCAAATTATTTCCCCCTGTACTTCTCTCCCTCGCCCAGTTATTCAGTAGAGATAACCAAGAATCACTTTTGATCCTTATTTAATTTCTTTTTGTGACCTTATTCTCGTATATAAAAGAAATGCTGGTATTTCGTCTACACAACGGATCTTTTCATGCAATATGTTATGAACATAATAGCGCATTCCAAACTTCCAGATAAGAAAAAAGTGTTTCTCTAACCCAAGAAAATAGAACGTTATGTACATATAAAATACTAGGGGGCGGGGGGGGGGCTCTGATCCCTGCTCGCTACGCTCGCCGTTCGCGATTCCGTTTGGTATCGCGAAGCATTCCCTATTTTCTAGCCAACTCCAGCCGTAAATATTTCTCGTTTCCATTCTGGATCGCTTCGTGATCCCTTATTTTCTATGCATTCAATTTTTAGAAACAACTTGGTAAAAACGCGCTCCTCCCCAACTCCTGACAATTTTATTTCCTTATCTCAAAGCACATAATTACTAGAGCTTACAGAGTTTCATAATTATAAGAATTATTAAATATAAAATCATTAAAATAAAAGGGAATGTACCCAGTTAAACTGATGGCATTCAGCTTTCAGGCTTTCCACACTAATTCTATATTATACTTTTTTTCAAAGAATAATTTACCTCGAAAATTAAATTAAGGTGGGGAACTACCCCCCCCCCACACTTCCTCTTTTTCATCTTTATACTTAACCAAAGATCCTCCAAATCTTATCAGGAAGCACCTTATCAGAATAAATCGGTATACCAAATTTGAAGCAAATTGGATATAAAAACCCATTTATCTAAATTAAGGGAAACATATTAGGCCCCCGTTACACCCTTTATACTTTACCAATGAACATCCAAATCTAATCAGGGAAGCGTCTTATCAGAATGAACCTAGAAACAAAATTGAAGCAAATCCGATATTTCTATGAAGAGTTATCACAATACGTACATACAGTACCTGCGGGCGTAATAATAATTAAATAACCCACATACCTACCCTTATAAAAATTAGCTGAAGACTATCGAAACGCAGATTACCCCGACCCCCTTTCTCATTAGTTCATGAAAATTATCTTATTTCTGTAAAAATCCCTTTTGATACCGACCACTTGAACCCCCCCCCCAAAAAAAAAAAAAAAAAAAAAATAAAAAAAAATAAGCCTATTGAAATGCAGAAAACTCTTTCATTTAATTGCCCATCCTATCTAAATTCTCTACTTTCATGGTTTTCGCCATTTACATTTCTCGCTAAGAAAAAGACGATAACTACGCAGAATTTCATTGGTCCATTTCCAAATCGTTTCGCTCAGTTCCAAATCATTGCTTTTATATATATACTAGCAACCCCCGCGGCTTTGCTCGCGTAATAGACGAAATATGCCAAGTGACATTTGCATGACTATTTTTTATTAGAAGAACACTTTTTGGAATAATTCAAAAATTACAAATTAAGCCACACTTTGACTAAACTTTATTATTAAAGTGTAATAGACAGAAATGAGATTTTGATTAATAAGAAGAACTAAAACTTATTCGAAATAAATGATAATTTAGAAAGTATTTTGAGACTTTTATGCTCATTTCATACGCTCATTTCAGTATTCATTTGAAGTTTTGAATTCTTTAGAAACCATCCTAACACATTTACATCTTAAGATTAACCTCATATCAAATTCCAAGTTTTTTGTCTAACAGCCTACCACCTCTCTGGTGTTAGTTGCACCAACATAAAATGCCGAAACAGAGTTGAAATAGAATGTTTCGAAAAATTTTGAAACAGAGACTGTCATCATTAATTTGCCAAGATTAACCTTGAAATCAGTTGGTATTTCCTAATATTCTATAGAAAACGGAATTTAGATGTTTTTAAAGGCTTTCTTGTTCTTCCTGCCAACCAGGTGGTAGTGACACCGGCATAAAATATAGCCCGTATAGAATCATGGATTATCACTTTTGATTCGCAAGCAATAACTTCTGTAATCGGTTTATTATTTCCTGAGATTCCATAGAAATCGTAATTTAGGACTCTTTTAGAATGCTTTTCGCTCCTTCCCATCGCTTCACCCCTTTTTAATTTCGAATTTATTTTCGACTCTTCTTAGAGGACATTTATATTTTATACCGTGCTATATTTAAAGTTTCTAGCCTCTTCAGTACCGCAGAAATCGCAATTTAGGAGGTTTTTTTGTTCCTGCAACCCTCTAGAAGTTGTGGCACCAACATAAAATATAGCGTATGTTTTAGCAGGTTCTATCACCATCAATTTGCAACCATTATGTTTGAAATAGGTTTCGTATTTCATACGACTGCATAAAAATCGCATTAGAACGCTTATAGAACGCTTTTTAGCTCACTTCATCCTTTTAAATTTGTAAGTTTCTTTCGACAATTCTTAGAAAGAATTTGAATGTTTGAAGTAATTACCATTCCAAATTTAAAATGTTAGCCCCCCTCAGTAACACAAAAAACGCAATTTCGAACAATTTTTGCTCCTGTAACCCCCAGGTGGTAGTGACAACAACGTAAAATATAGGCTATGTTGGAGCAGGGACTGTCACCATCAATTTGAAACCATTACTTTTGAAATCGGTTTATATTTCCTGAGATTGCGTACAAATCGCTATTTAGAACGTTCTTAGAACGCTATTCGTTTATTTCCACCCCATATAAATTTCAAATTTCTAAGGAACTCTTCTCAGAGAGCATTTACATCTCATAAGTAATTACCATGCCAAATTTCCAGTTGCTAGCATCTTCAGTATCACAAAAATCACAATTTAGAACGTTTTTTAAAATGCATCCGCAATGTGGTAGTAACGCCGACATGAAGTAGATCCTATATTGGAGCAAGGGTTGTCAACATCAATTTCCAACCACTACTTTTGAAATCGGTTGGGTACTTTCTGAGATTGAGTAGAAATCGCCATTTAGTACGTTTTTTAGAACTCTTTTTGAGCATTTTCACCCCTTTTAAATTTAGAATTTTTTAAGAAATGTTCTTTGAGATCATTTATATCTTATAAGTAACTACCATTCCAAATTTCATGTTTCTAGGCCCTTCAGTAACGCAAAATCGCATTTTCAAACTTTTTTTTCACCTGCACCCCCTTTGGGGGTAATGGCATCGACATAAAATGTAACCTATGTTGGAGCAAGGGTAGTCACTATCATTTTGACACCATTATTTTTTTAAATCGGTTTGGTACTTCTTGAGATTGCGTAAAAATCGCCATTTAGAACATTTTTAGAACACTTTTTGCGCATTTTCACCCCTTTTAAATTTCGATTTTTTTAAGAAATGTTCTTAGAAATAATTTATATCTAATAAGTAACTACCATGCCAAATTCTATGTATCTGGGCCCTTCAGTAACACAAAAATCGCATTTTCGAACTTTTTTTGCTCCTGCACCCCCTTTATTGGTAGTGGCACCGACATAAAAAGTACACTATGCTGGAGCAAGTGTTGTCACCATCATTTTGACATCATTATTTTTGAAATCGGTTTGGTATTTCTTGAGATTGCGTAAAATTCGCCATTTAGAACGTTTTTTAGAGCGCTTTTTGCGCCTTTTCGCTCCTTTTAAATTTTGAATTTTTTAAGACATGTTCCTAGAAATAATTTATATCTAATAAGTAACTACCATACCAAATTTCAAGTTTCTAGGCCCTTAAGTAACACAACAATAGCATTTTTAGAATGTTTTTTGCTCCTGCACCCCTTTTTGGCCAGTGGCACGGACATACGATATAGCCTATGTTCTAAGTTGGAATAACACCATCATTTTGACACCATTACTTTTGGAATCGGTTCGGTAGTTCCAGAGCTTACCTCCTACAAATAAACAATTTTTACCTCTTTATAATAGGAGTATAGATATATATATAGAAGGATAATAAAAAAATAAAATAATACTAATTAACAGCAATCTTAATTAGTGACACGCTCATTAACTTCCGAAACCTGACAGACACTATTCCGTATATTTTTTACATGCTAGTTATTACTTATTTAGGAACATAAAGCTTTAAAAGTAACCAATAAATTCTAAATCTGTCCTATTTTCAGAAAGGCTTTAAAAAATTAAGAAAACTAAAAAATTTTTGCGTATCATGCTTTGTACATTATAAGCGGGTGCTTTATTGTCACGCCATTACCAGTAAACACATATAAAGTCAATAAATCCTTTTAAAAGTAACACACAAATTTTAGTTTCAGCTACCGTGGTTTATTGATTTGATACTTTAAGGCAAAAATTTTCTGCTTTCTTCGTTTTATTAAATAATTCTTTCCTTAATAAGAGGATGCAAAATTCACTTACTTTTAATTGGAAATAAGGGCATCCCTTCCTATGCTATGTAGCATTGACTATTACTGTCTTATTTCGGTCAAATACTTTTTATATTTATTTTCCTTCAATTTAGGACAAAATTTAATAAATTCCTCATAATAATATATTAAATTTACTTTTTATCTAAGTGATAGACTTTATTTGCTTTTTTTAGGCTACAACTAAATGTAAAACTGTGGCGTAGCGATTCATTAAGAATCTGGGGCTATACCATTACCGTCTGAATACTCAATGCCTCCGGACTGATTTCGTACCAAATGAAGATTAACCCCTTGAAGGACAAGCAATAGCGTTTGTGTAATGCTTAATTCTCACCGAAAATTAGGGGCGGTCGGATATATTTTATCCCACCTACGGTTAATCAGGATTTGCACCAGAATTTTTTTTGGAAATTTTAGTTTTCTGACATTAGTGGAGAAAAGTCGCAAAATTGATTTTCCTTATTTTGAAATAAAATTTTTCTAAATTTCCGGTGGGAATTAAGCATTACACAAACGCAATTGCTTGCCCTTCAAGGGGTTAATCTTCATTTGGTACGTCACGAAATCAGTCCGGAGGCCATGAGTATTGAGACGGTAATGCATATACTGTCCAAACCTGTTTTCTTGATAATCGGCCTTCAGGTTCTATATATCATCATATGGCCGGCCAGTTGTAGGTTCAGGAAACATTACCCAGACCGGAGACGATCAATGGACCTTTTGCGTGGCAGCAAGACGCGTTGACAATACTCCTTAATCTTCTAAACTATATGTTTATAAATAATGTAAATAATGTTCAATAATAAGTCATCTTCTAAACATAATATTTACTACTAATAATAACATTTATCGTGACATACGGAGTATTCAATATGGCATATGAAATATTAAAGGGAGAATGATTTTTTTTAAATGTTTCAAAGTTATTTTCTAGAAATTAGAACAATCATATTTTGCTCCATATATAAAATTTTAAGTGGCAAAAACTTTTCGTATTACACAGGAAGGCGCTGCACAGACAATCACCTCATCGAGTTTATGGCTGAAATACCAGAATTAATTAACTCTCTATTCGCATTTGTAAACGCAAATCATATCATGATTGAAAAAAAAACTGAAAACCTAATTTTAGCGGTTCACTCATAGGTTCACCATTGTGTTTTAATGAACCATGGAGGGCAGGGAGCAGGAAATTATACTGGTATCTATTAATCAACCGCTAAAATCAGGTTTCCACTTGTTTTTCACCAAGATATGACTTGGCAGACCGATTGCGTTTTAATATGCGAATCGAGTTTTAATTAATTCTGGAATTTCAGCCATGAACTCACTGAGGTGATTCTCTGTGCCTCCACTTTCCGGTCTGTATGTCATCTATTCATTTTTCGTACAATTATATATTATGATGTATCCAGTTCACTAGGAAAATAACTTTCTTCTAAGATTTCTGAATTGCAAAATAAAATTCAATTCGAGAGCAGATGCTGTTTTCAATATGTTTTCAGAGAAATCCCCTTTGCAAAATATCAAATAATGTGAGTTTCTGTGAAAAATATGAGCTCTCTTCTAGTAATTGAAAGATTTAATTACTAGATTTAATTTAAAGTGAAAGATTGAAACAATATATTACATCTTGAAATTTTTATAATATGAAAAGGACCGTGTTCCGAATTTTAATATTTTACAAACAATGTCTTATTTCATTTACTACGGACATTAGAAATGTATAATGATCGTGGTATTAATTTGCCTGACAACTTTATCATTTCCTGCTCGTACTACTAAAATTTACTACTAAAATACTACTAAAATTTATGTAATCGAATTGGGAGGCAAATGTACTTTCGAATGAAATTAGTTTGGTTTATATAGCTTAATGTTCTGTTAAATTTACAAAATTTTTAAATAATTTTCAAGCACGAGGTTTTTCAAAAGTCTCTCTCAACTACGAGTGTTTGTTCCATAACGTAAAATAATTAGTGGCTGGGTTACCATATTTGGCAATTTATTACTGAGACCATTTAAAAGAAAAAGGGAAATAAGTAAGATCAAATTAGCCTTAAGATACCGCAATCTGAGGAAAACTTAAACATGTTATTGAATAGGCCATTAAAAATACCTTAAATGCGTCACATTTATTCTATCGTGAACATGAAGTTAATATCAAATTATTAATATTGGTTAAAAGATAATTTGAAATAGAACATGATCACAATTGTATTTCTGCATTATTATTTTATTCACTTAGATTATGAGTAAATTTAATCTAGAGATTTATTTTGTTTGGCAACACACTATGTATTAAAAGTAATAAAATCATAAATTTAGAATATACAGTAAAATCTGTCTAAGGCGAACTCTGTTCAAGCCGGGAATTTGTCTACCGCGGAAAGTTGTTTAAGTCCCGGCGAGCCCATAGAAAATAACATTAATTCTTGTTGCATAAGCCGGAATCTGTCTAACGCGGAAACGGAAATGCTTTTAAGGTCCCACCGAAGCCAAATTTTTGCATAAGGCGGAAGAAAGGTATTTTAAAAATGAAAAGCATTTTCTTTATGAAACTTTAATACATGCGTCATATGTTCAATGTTGATAATTTTAATTAAATTCCGTAATAGTTTAAAAAAGTTAATTTAGGGAATTATAAATTGCTTGAATTGTAAGGAATTCTTGCATTTAAAAAATGTAATAATCATTTTTTTCCTATAAAGATTTGCATGTAAAAATTATTATTACTAGAAGGATGCACATTTATGAAAATATGTATTTTCCAAAGTACAATATATTATGCTTTAATGTTGTACTCTAATTCAAAGGAATAGCTTACTGTCTCATTCCCAAAGTTTTTATTTTTTTTTTTAGTGTGTATGCTTATTTGAGTGTAAACTTCAAATTTTCAGGTATTACAGCAGTACAAAGAAATTGAACACCATTTCTCATTTATCTGTAAAGATTTTCAGAATTTTAGTTTTCAACCGATTTTTGAGTCGGGATAATTATTTAAAGATCGTCATCGGCAAGCACTTTATTACAACTCAAGATACAACCTTTTTATCAAAAACATAAAACGCCTTTCGATTGATGTATGCTTCATTTCAATGAATCACGTGTTTAGATTTGGACACATTTGGACACATTGCACGGGTTATTTGTTCTTCTTGGTTTTATCTTGTCTAAGGATATTAGTAAGTGCATCGATTGCTTCAAAATCTAAATCTAATCTAAAATTGCTTCAAAATCTAAACGCAATAATCTATCCCTGCAGGATAAAGTCGATGTTACCAAATTAAACGAAAAATAATTATTCTGTAGAAGATTTTTGTATTAAGTTTAATTATGGTAAAATTCAAATTTATGAGTCTCTATCTAATCTATAAAAAGAAAGAGATGAAATAAATAATTGTATGGCTGCTATTTTGCATAAGCCGGAATATTGTCTATCACGGAAAATTTTCTTAGTCCCGACCGATTCCGCCTTAGACAGAGTTTACTGTATGTATAATTATAGCATATAGTTTTATTAATAAGAAAATATTTATATATATATGTATAATATATATATATACATATATATATATATATATATATATATATATATATATATATATATATATATATATATATATATATATTATATATATATGTGTATATATATGTATTTATTTATTTAAACTAAGGAGCCTATCGCGATTTTCACGTGTTACGCAATAATTTTTAAAGAATTATTTATTGGTAGTTTGAAACGAAATAATAAGTTGTTGAAATATTAGATAACACATATAAATAATAACAATAATACACTACTATATAGTAAATATTAATAAACCAGATTTTTTTAAAATTTTGTTTTAAATTTATTTTGGAAATATGCTTTTATTATTAAAAGTATCACATAAAAATTATTTTTGGTTAGTTGTAATACAATAGAATAATTTTTTGAACTATAATCAATAGGACCCAGTGGACGTATGAAAATTTACTTTTCCAAAGTTTTATTATAATGACAGTTTTGTCGAAAATAGCTTATGATGAATGATGTTATGATATGATGAAGGATGTTTTGATTAATGGCGTATGTATCAGGAATATTTTTACAACTAGAAAAGTCGTGCCTGGGACACTAGTAAAGTAACGAACTACGTTCAAAAGAAAAGGAATTGAAAATACAGTTAAAGAAATGTTTCACTTGACTTGAAATCCCGTATGAGACACTAGGAATGTAAAAAAAATCGACCAAATAGACAAAAACTCAAATTAAATAAGGAAAAAACTGTTTTAGAATATTTATAATCTGGAATAATTTTACAACTAGAAAAGTCCTGACCCGTACTCAAGCTAAGTAACGAGTTACGTTCAAAACAAAAGGAATTGAAAATACAGTTTAAAAAAAAAGTTTCATTTGTCTTGAAATCCCGTCTAGGAATGTAAAAAAAATAAATCAAACAGACACAATCTCAAAATGATAAAAGGGGAAAAAAATTAGATTTTTTTTTTCATTGATAACGTTTGTAATAAAATGAGATACGTTCAAAGGAAATAGATTCCAAGATATTATAAAAAACAATATAAATTGAAGTAAGATAACATTGCTTGAATGAAAAAAGTCCTTCCGGCCAGTGCCGGGAGGAAGAGGTAGCTTTCATATTCCTTATTTTTAAAAAGTCAACTTGTATTATTCAAACACATGAAGCTCAATTAAGTGGAAACCGAATGTAGGAGATTCAATACTAATTTTTATCAATACTAAATCATTATGAATGAGAATTTCGCGAAATTAGTCAGCTTTATCCAAGCTGCTTTTATTTAAAGTCACTTATATTTGGCTGCCAAATTCGGCGATTTCTTAAAGTGCCTGCCATTTTAAGACAACATGGTAGATGAGGCTAACCAGTGAACTTGGTCGAGACCTTAGTAATTGCTATGCACATGCTCACTCATATCGGAATCGGTTGATGTATACCAGTGCTGTCGCAGATAAAAAATTAGATTTTTCAAAATGTCACCCACTTTAGAAATTGAAACTGCCATATCTGAGCCATTTTTTAAGATAAAGACAAACAAAAAATGCTCCTGAATCCTTATATCAAGGTCAAATACTTCAGAAAGAAACCTTTTTCAATTTCTAATTTTTTTGCACCTCACTTTAAATATAATTTTTTTTTTAATTTAATGGCCGCCATTTTGAAACAAGATGGCTGATGAAGCTGGCCAGCGAACTTGGTCGAGATATTGATGTATACTATCCACATGCCTTCTTCCATCGAAATAGGCGAATACGTGTGGTATCGCGTGACAAATACAAGATCGTTTCAAAGTGTTAGCCATGATATAAATTCAAAGTGCTATAATTCAACCACTTTTTAAGATAAAAACAAAAGAACAAATTTTCAGAAACAAAAACTGCTCCAGAATCTTTGTATCAAGGCCAAACACATAAAAAAAATCTTTTTCATTTTCCAATTTTTTAATACCTCATTTTAAATTTTAAATTACATTTTTTTTTTTAAATGGCAACGATTTTGAAACAAGATGGCGAATGAAGCTGGCCAACGTTCTCGGTCGAGACATTGATATGTACTATGTACAGACCAAGTTACATTCAAATCGGTTCATAAATACGCCTGTTATCGCGTGACAAAAATCAGGTCGTTTTAAAATGTCAGCCACAATAGAAATTCAAAATGTTATAACTCAGCCATTTTTTTAGATGTAGACGAAACAAAACCTGTTTCGGAATCTTTGTATTAAGGTCAAGCACATACAAAAAAAATCTTTTTAATTTTCCAATTTTTTGGTATCTCATTTTAAATTTAATTTTTTTTTAATTTTTTTAAATGGCCACCATTTTGAAACAAGATGGCGAATGAAGCTGGTCAACGAACTTGGTTGCGTTATTTTTATGTACTATGTACACACCAAGGTACATCCAAATCGTTTCATAAATACGTCTGTTATCACGTGGCAAAAATCAGGACGTTTCAAAATGTCAGGCACGCTAGAAATTAAAAGGTCCTTCCGGCCAGTGCCGGGAGGAAGAGGTAGCTTTCATATTCCTTATTTTTAAAAAGCCAACTTATATTATTCAAACACACGAAGCTCAATTAAGTGGAAATCGAATGTAGGAGATTCAATACTAATTTTTATCAATACTAAATCATTATGAATGAGAATTTCGCGAAATTAGTCAGCTTTATCCAAGCTGCTTTTATTTAAAGTCACTTATATTTGGCTGCCATATTCGGCGATTTCTTGAAGTGCCTGCCATTTTAAGACAACATGGTACATGAGGCTAACCAGTGAACTTGGTCGAGACCTTAGTAATTGCTGTGCACATGCTCACTCATATCGGAAACGGTTGAAATATACGAGTGCTGTCGCATGCAAAAAATCAGATTTTTCAAAATGTCACCCACTTTAGAAATTGAAACTGCTATATCTGAGTCATTTTTTAAGATAAAGACAAACAAACAATGCTCCTGAATCCTTATATCAAGGTCAAATACTTAAGAAAGAAACCTTTTTCAATTTCTAAATTTTTTGCACCTCACTTTAAATATTAATTTTTTTTTTTTATTTAATGGCCGCCATTTTGAAACAAGATAGCTGATGAATCTGGCCAGCGAACTTGGTCGAGATATTGATGTACACTATCCACATGCCTTCTTCCATCGAAATAGGCGAATACGTGTGGTATCGCGTGACAAATACAAGATCGTTTCAAAGTGTTTGCCATGATAGAAATTCAAAGTGCTATAATTCAACCACTTTTTAAGATATAAACAAAAGAACAAATTTGCAGAAACAAAAACTGCTCCTGAATCTTTGTATCAAGGCCAAACACATAAAAAAAAAAATCTTTGTCATTTTCCAATTTTTTAATACCTCATTTTAAATTTTAAATTACATTTTTTTTTTAAAATCGCAACCCTTTTGAAACAAGATGGCGAATGAAGCTGGCCAAAGAACTCGGTCGAGACATTGGTATGTACTATGTACAGACCAAGTTACATTCAAATCGCTTCATAAATACGCCTGTTATAGCGTGACAAAACTCAGGTCGTTTTAAAATGTCAGCCACAATAGAAATTCAAAATGTTATAACTCAGCCATTTTTTTAGATGTAGACGAAACAAAACCTGTTCCGGAATCTTTGTATTAAGGTCAAACACATACAAAAAATCTTTTTCATTTTCCAATTTTTTGGTATCTCATTTTAAATTTAACTTTTTTTTAATTTTTTTAAATGGCCACCATTTTGAAACAAGATGGCGAATGAAGCTGGTCAACGTACTCGGTTGAGTTATTTGTGTGTACTATGTACACACCAAGGTACATCCAAATCGGTTCATAAATACGTCTGTTATCACGTGGAAAAAATCAGGACGTTTCAAAATGTCAGCCACGCTACAAATTCAAAATGCTATAACTCAGCCATTTTAGGTAGCTTTCATTACAAAAAGCTACCTATTGCAGCCGTTCGGAGGAAAGCGATTTCAAAATAATTTGGTATATTTTCATCGATCATGACCCCCAGACCCCGAAACCACCCTCCATTCAAAATTATATATATATACTAGAAAGGTAGCCCGTCAAAAATGACGGAAATTTAGATATAAAGATATATACAACTCATGTGCAAGAATATGAGTTTTCTCGCTTGTTCCGCAGTGATAGATGAAAATAACACATTTTAAGAACGAAACACATTTATGAAAAACTGTGTACAGTAGAAGACCACTAATGTGCACAGTTTGGTTCCAAGTGTTATGCAGATTTGAGGCTTTTTGCGGTCGTGTCTATTCAATCTTTTTTTACATTTTTTAAATTCATATATTGGACAATTTAGATTGTTGAGCCTTAAAAATAAATAAATAACACACTTGAAGTAAGGTTAAAAACTATTAAATTATCGTATACGATTTCATGAAATGGTATTATATGGTATTATATGTGTGTGCTTCACGATCTTGGTTACGACGTTGGCGAAATTGGCTGCAACTTGTCATAATCCTAATAGTGTGGGCCGCTATAACAAAAAAGTAACCAGTTTTTAGTAAAATTTCTGATATAAAGTAGCTTTCAAAAACTTATGTAAAATTGCAGCCCGTTCTCGTGTTATGTCAGTCCTAGGAATAATATTTCTAACACTGAAGATTTTCCATGTATATATGGAATTTAGAAAAGCTTCTCCAAAAGAAAGGTCTTGAAATGACATTGTAATTCCTCTAACCTCAAAGTTTAATCGGGCCCTGATGATGAGTACTGAAATCTAATAAGTACAGTTATTTTGAACATTACAACAGAATTAAACAGTTAAACTTATTTAACTTAAATCCGCTGTTACTTTACGATGTTATTTTTTAGTATTAAGAAAGAAAACTATTTAAAATTTTCAAATCATGCATTTATGATTTTTTTCCGTCTTTAATAACTAAATAATGAAAAAATAGGCTTTTGCTCTGAATTCATAAATATGACAATAAAATAATGTAACTAAGAGACATTTCAAAATTAAATCTTTGTTATTACAAACCATAAACAAACGATACCGCCACCATTTTACCTACTATGACGTCATTAGAATATTGCCCATTGATTGTTCGAGAGCTTACTTTGTGAATGATTACCTCAATGATTTAATATTTTTGACGTTTCACGATGAATGAATCAGTTGTGTTTGTTTAGGTTTATGGAATGAGATATTAAGCTGTGAAACTAATTTCAGTTGAAGTTATCCAAGGATATATGTATTTTTAATCGAAATTAAAAACAATGCTTTGATCTCGAAATAAAAAGTTTTAGTTTGTATAATTTGTTATTTCTGTTAATTATTTATTTAAGTACTTTTCCATTATAGCGCATTTTTAAAAAAAAGCTTGGCGCGATTCGGGCATCAGAAAGTGAGATATGTTGCGAAAATATATAAACAGCTATGAAAACAAATCTAATGAACTTTTATCTTTGTTTATATATGCACTTATATGCATAAAAATAGTTTCTAAATATATATAATTTTTTTATATACAAATTACGGCACAGATTTCAGATATGAACCGGGATACATATAACTGGCGCCAAAATGGTGTCATTTTGCCTGCTATAGTAATCCGGCTATTGTTTTTTATTTATTAATAAATTGTTTATTTACTTTTATTTTCTGTTTTTTAATTATATAAACTGCTTTGTTCTATAGTTATTATTTAAACTTTTATTTATTTATAGTTATTTCCTTTTCAAAATGATAGCAAATAATTGAAAAATATATAAGTAACTGGTATTCCAAAGCGAGATTTCTGCCAAATTGGCGTCATAGAAAAATCACGCCAACTTCCATGCGTATACGACATCTGTGCAAAAATTACTTATGTTTCTTTATAAAAATGTTTAAATAGCTTTTTTTATATTAAATTGTCGTCACAGATGTCATATACGCCCATATTGGCGCGATTTTGTTTTGACGCCGATGTCATATACGCACCGGGTACTTAATTGGCGCCAAAGTGTCGTTATTTTGCTTGTAATGGTAACCCGAATGTTGTTTATGCTGTTGATGTTTTTGCCAACTTGGGGTCGGAAAAAAATCGCGCCAATATATGACATCTGTGCCAAATTGTATACATATGGAAAAAATTGCTTGTGAGTATGAAGCAGTGAATAGGTTGCCAGAAAACACGTTGGCAAACTTCTTTCTCGCCAAGAAACTTTTCTCCGATGTATTGTACATAAGCAATGATTGCTAGAAATGCATTTTTAATTATGATATGCGCTTTTATGTTTCACTATATCTATGCATACTATACTGTGTGTATAAATGCTGCAGTTCATATGTAGGACCACACAAAAGAATTTGTAAGGGTTACTGACTATGAGAGTAAATTGCTTAAAGGTGGTTTTTAAAGGAGTTATGCATTTTTACGCTGAACTGCATTTAGCTTCCCAAGAAATGTTTGTGGAATATAGATAAAATGATACACATGGTCACGCAAAGAATTGCATACCTAACCGTCTATGGATGATAATATCTGGAAATGTGATTTCAGTAGTTTTAAGAGTAGTTTAAATTAAATTTTAGCTAAATAGGGGCATGTAATAACGGTACTATTGGCTGTGGACGGTAACTGCTGAAATAAATTTTTAAATTTTTTTATGCGTTTTCTAAAATGTTTATTTAGTTATCTTGGTACTTCTTAGTTATCCCGTCAACCAAATTACTGTCTCCAAATTATAAGATTAATTGCAAATAATGGTTGCCATTAATTAGTTAATTAAATGCCAATAATGGCCAATAAAACCATTAATTCGATGTTTTATTTGTATTTTTATTCATGTTTTACTATTGATTTGGCGATTTATATAATTTGGCGAAATTGGTCGACGGGATATCTAAGAAGTAACGTTATCTTATTTACCTTATTTCCCTAAATAACGAAGTTCTGTTAAAGCATTCAGGAGGTGTTAGAAAGAGTTTCATATTCTATGCTTAACGCATGATTTTTCTTTCTTCTTTAGTCTTATTTTGCATTTATTTTATTCTTAATTTTTTAGTCTTATACTGCTTTATAGAAACTTTGGCACAGTTTTCATATACGTTATCATATATTGGCGCAATTTTTTTTCCGACGCCAATTTGGCGAAAACGTCAACAGCATAAACAACAACATCCGGATTACCATATCAAGCAAAATTACGACACTTTGGCGCCAGTTAAGTACCCGTTGTGTATATGACATTGGCGTCAGAAAAAAAATCGCGACATCTGTGATGAAACTTTAATATTTAATGTTTAAACTCCTCGCTCCAATCCCCTTGCATATAGTACAAACTATAACACGGATAGCGCAAAATAATAGACAGTTTGGTACTTTTCCACTGTAGGGGTTTTGGCATTTTTTTTAAAAAGCTTGGTGTAATTTGGGCATCAGAAAGTGAGATTTGGGTACTTTTCCGTTATGCGGACACCATTGTCGCCAAGCGTAATAGTTGGCGCAAAATCGTGAATTGAAGTATTTGAAAAATAAAAGAAAAAACATTGTCGATACTAAAGTGAGCATTTAAAAAATATAACATTTGAAAATTCCAGACTTTTACCAACTATTTCATCAAATCACAAATATATACTTAAAATAAGTGAACAAATAACTGCTATAAAATAAAGCAATAAAATAAAACTCATATTAAACTGCTGGCATAAAATTACAAATATCTTTTAGCATTTTGAAATAATTGGCGCATTAACATACATTTTGGCATGGTGTCCGTATAACGGAAAAATATCGAGATTTGTTGTCGAATCATATAAATAGCTATGAAAACAAATTTGATGAGCGTTTTTGTTTGTTTTATATGTATATTATTGATGTTTTTATGTACAAATTACATCTGTTTCTGTATGAAATTAGAGAAACGGCTTTTTTATGTTAAATAAATCTTATAAATATCGAAAAAAAATGCGTGTGTATATAAAATGAAACAGTGAATATGTTACCAAATTTCCTTTTTCGCCAAGGCACCTATACTGGAAAAGTACCTAAAGCACATTAAAATCGCGCAGTTAGGAGCTCATACAGTACAGCGTCGTCTATTGGCGGTTATTTTATTAGTAGCATCGGGAGGAAGATGAAAAGATATACTTTAAATTCTCACTCATAGATTTCGAAAAAAAATCTTAAAAGAGCGGAGTTTAAATTAAATTTTGGTGACCTCCTTTATGAAAGATTAATGGTTTGAAATGGGAATTTCGCCAAATGAGCCAGCTATCGCCAAGTTGGCCAACATTTGGCGCTACTGTGATAACCCTGCATTAATATTTTTCAACAATTACTCATTTCAATGAGGCGGTCCTACCGGAATAGTGAGGGACACACAGAGACTTGGATTTTATATAAATAGATATATATATATATATATATATATATCTGACATTTGTCATACTGTAACTCTCGTATTTATGAACCGATTTGGATGTAATTCGGTGTGTACATAGTACATACCAATGTCTCGACCGAGTTCGTTGGCCAGCTTCATCCGCCATTTTGTTTCAAAATGGCGGCCATTTAAAATTTTTTAAAAGATTTAAAATTTGAAATGTGGTAACAAAATATTGAAAATGGAAAAATATTTTTTTCTTATGTATTTGACCTTTATACAAAGACTCCGGAGCAGTTTTTGTTTCGTCTATATCTTAAAAAATGGCTGAGTTATAGCATTTTGAATTTCTAGCATGGCTCACATTTTGAAACGTCCTGAATTTTGTCACGCGATGAAAGGCGTAGTTATGAACCGATTTGGATGTAACTTCGTTTATACATAGTACATACCAATGTCTCGACCGAGATCGTTGGCGAGCTTCATCCGCCATCTTGTTTAAAAATGGCGGCCATTTAAATTTTTAAGAAAAATTTAAATTTGAAATGTGGTACCAAAAAACTAAAAATTGAAAAAATATTTTTTCTTATGTATTTGACCTTGATAAAAAGATTCGGGAGCAGTTTTTGTTTCGTCTATATCTTAAAAAATGGCGGAGTTATAGCATTTTGAATTTCTAGCATGGCTGACAGTTTGAAACGTCCTGATTTTTGTCACGTGATAACAGGCGTATTTATGAACCGATTTGGATGTATCTTGGCGTGTACATAGTACATACAAATATCTCGACCGAGTTCGTTGGCCAGCTTCATCCGCCATCTAGTTTCAAAATGGCGGCCATTTAAAAAAATTTAAAAAATTTTAAATTTTAAATGAGATACCAAAAAATTAGAAAATGAAACCAACTTTTTTCGTATGTGTTTTACCTTAATACAAAGATTCCGGAACAGGTTTTGTTTCGTCTATATCTAGAAAAATGGCTGAGTTATAGCATTCTGAATTTCTATTGTGGCTGACATTTTAAAATGACCTGATTTTTGTCACGCGATAACAGGCGTATTTATGAACCGATTTGGCTGTAACTTGGTCTGTCTCTGTACATTGTACATACCAATGTCTCGACTGAGTTCGTTGGCCAGCTTCATTCGCCATCTTGTTTCAAAAGGGTTGCCATTTAAAAAAAAATTAATTTAAGGTATTAAATAATTTGAAAATGAAAAAGATTTTTTTTTATGTGTTTGGCCTTGATACAACGATTTTGGAGCAGTTTTTGTTTCTGAAAATTTGTTCTTTTGTTTATATCTTAAAAAATGGTTCAATTATAGTACTTTGAATTTCTAGCATGGCTAACACTTTGAAACGATCTTGTATTTGTCACGCGATAACACACGTATTCGCCTATTTCGATGTAAGAAGGCATGTGGATAGTATACACCAATATTTCGACCAAGTTCGCTGGCCAGCTTCATCAGCCATCTTGTTTCAAAATGGCGGCCATCAAATTAAAAAAAAATATATATATTTAAAGTGAGGTGCAAAAAAATTAGAAATTGAAAAAGGTTTCTTTCTTAAGTATTTGACCTTGATATAAGGATTCAGGAGCATTTTTTGTTTATCTTTATCTTTAAAAATGGCTCAGATATAGCATTTTCAATTTCTAATAAGGGTGACATTTTGAAAAATCTGATTTTTTGCCTGCGACAGCACTCGTATATATCAACCGATCCCGATGTGAGTGAGCATGGGCACAGCAATTACTAAGGTCTCGAGCAAGTTCACTGGTTAGCCTCATCCACCATGTTGTCTTAAAATGGCAGGCACTTTAAGAAATCGCCGAATTTGGCAGCCAAATATAAGTTACTTTAAATAAAAGCAGCTTGGATAAAGCTGACTAATTTCGCGAAATTCTCATTCATAATGATTTAGAATTGATAAAAATTAGTATTGAATCTCCTATATTCGGTTTCCACTAAATTGAGCTTCGTGTGTTTGAATAATATAAGTTGGCTTTTTAAAAATAAGGAATATGAAAGCTACCTCTTCCTCCCGGCACTGGCCGGAAGGACTTTTTTAAGATATAGACGAAACAAAAACTGCTCCCGAATCTTTTTATCAAGGTCAAACACATAAGAAAAAAATATTTTTTTCAATTTTCAATTTTTTGCTACCACATTTCAAATTTAAATTTTTCTTAAAATTTTAAATGGCCGCCATTTTTAAACAAGATGGCGGATGAAGCTGGTCAACGAACTCGTTCGAGACATTGGTCTGTACTATACATCCAAATCGGTTCATAAATACGCCTTTTATCGCGTGACAAAATTCCGGACGTTTCAAAATGTCAGCTTCGCTAGAAATTCAAAATGCTATAACTCAGCCATTTTTTAAGATATAGACGAAACAAAAACTGCTACGGAGTCTTTGTATAAAGGTCAAATACATAAGAAAAAAATATTTTTCCATTTTCAATTTTTTGGTACCATATTTCAAATTTTAAATTTTTTAAAAAAATTTAAATGGCCGCCATTTTGAAACAAAATGGCGGATGAAGCTGGGCAACGAACTCGGTTGAGACATTGGTATGTACTATATACACACCGAATTACATCCAAATCGGTTCATAAATACGAGAGTTACAGTGTGACATAGGTCAGATATATATATATATATATATATATATATATATCAATTTTGAACGGAGGGTGGTTTCGGGGTCTGCGGGTCATGATCGATGAAAATATACCAAAATTTTTTGAAATCGCTTTCCTCCGAACGGCTGCAATAGGTAGCTTTTTGTAAAGAAAGCTACCTAAAAAATGACTTAAACTTTAAAATGACAATTTTTTATTGTTTTAACCCTAATCAATTCAGCAACGTCATAAAAAATGCTTTGCACTTTTAAGACTGAATTTTAATAAAAGATAATTTAAACATGAACATCGGTTTATTATGTGCTGAAATCGACTTAATGAAAATATTCGTAGAAATGCTAAATCATTTCCACTCCATTTACACCAAGCGACTAAATCGAATGATTTTATCTGCTAATTACTGTTCTTTGAACTCAGAATAAAAATTTATTTCAAATATTCTGGAAATTTATGTCACCACAGGCTATAAATTATTAAGGCAGTTTGGTATTTTTAAAAGCATTAAAAACATGCAATGTCCAAAATAGAAATGACTTACAATGAAGAAAGTAACTAAGATACTCTAGGCATTGTAATTCTGCAGGCAATTAACTTATTTTGTCTTGTAAAAGTTTGGAAAATAATGACTGTAACAAAAAATTTGCTAAATAAGCGATTTGTTAAATATATAAAATGACATTCACACCAATTAAAGCCAACTTTCCCCCCCCTTAAAATCAATGATTTATCAGCCATCGCCAACGTAGTTTAGGAATTACGCAGCTTTAAAGAACAAATCATCTAAAGTTAATTTTTATTAGTTTAAAATTTCTTTGAACAAAACCTTAGAGTATCTTATACATCCGTATCACAGAAAATAATTATATATATCACTGTAGAAACAAAACAATTCGTACGTCACCTGAGACGTATAGCGAAGTTGGAACTGAATTAATGAAAAATCAAATAGCATACATGCCTCAAAAATCGAATCTGTAAATATAATGCTTTGGGTCTTGGATATAGATTTTGATAACTATACAAGCTTTGTATATTGTTTGCTTTTGAATTATGAAACAAAATTTCATTATTATATTTATTTTAATTCCCATAAATGCTGCACTGTTCTATCGAGTTATCTTTATTTTAGCCTACCATGATATAGGAAGATAAAAAAGGCATTACAAATACACTCAGATAAATTTTGTAGGTTTGATTAACATAATACAAAATTAATCATATTACAGTTATTTAATCCCAGTAATTTTTTTAACCATTTAATGTCAATTATATGACTGAAATGAAGCACAATAAAATTTAATGAGATACATATTGAGTAAAAAGCAATTCTTATGGTACAGATATATCAATAATCATGGAAAAAGTATACTAAATATAGTAACCTATAAATTTATTTGTTGAACATTCTTCAAGTGTTATCAAGTCCATTTTATTGACGAACAAGACAAACTGCAGAACAACACAGCTGAAAACCAATACTTTTTAGAACATAAACCCATGTTTCATGATTCTAGAGATAGTGGTTTATTGATTTGTCATTTGTAGGTCAGACTATTTTTATATTTCAATTTTATTTAACACAAGGTGTTCCTTTCTTATATATTTACTCAATATTTTTTTAATCTATAAATTATGTTTATGCTATACTCTTTATTATGTTATATTGATAATAAGGGCCTCATTATCATACTTTAATTTAATCCGCATTATAACACGCCTAACGTAATCCTCATTATTATACTTATAACATATTTTTAATATGTTATATTTAATTAAATGGATGCATCTCAGTTGCATAATAGTCCAGACTGTATAATATTCCATTATAGTCTTATTTGTAATTCATATCTTATATTTTAAACATTTTATATCAATATTTAATCTATATATATATATATATACGGTGTGATTCAAAACTAGATAAACAAAATTCTAAGAGGGATGGGATGCGGTGCACATAGACGACTTGGAATCACATATCAACTGGCATTTAAAGACAGCTTAAAATAGCATAACTTTCCTGATAGCGAATTTGCTCGATGTTTCGTAACGGGGCAATGAAACATTCGTAACATGGAATCTGGGATGTTTTGAAATACACTGGACGTTCTTTGGGTGTTCGCGATAGCAAAAAAATTCGCCATTTCAAAACACCTCTACTATCTCAAACGTGCAAAGTTATAGATTGAAAGAATGCACGTTGGCAGAAAACTCCATTCTCAGAAAAGTCATGACTTATTTTAAGATTATGACCATTAAATGTCACAACGATTCAGACCCTAACACCCCCCATTATCGCGTTAGCATTGCATTTCCTACCCTGAATTGCTATGTGATTCATAGTCGTCTACGTGTAGTCTTACCCATCATAGAAGTTTGTTTCTCTATTATTGAATCACCCTGTATATATATTTAAAAACAATATAAAAGTTGTAAACAGACATACAAACATATTTTTATTAAAAGATTCAAACTTTTTGAATTGTGTATTATTGTGTGTGTCGCCATTTTTTTATGTGTGTGCGTGTGTGTGTGTGTGGGGGGGGGGGGGTTCTGCGGAAAAAGGTACTATTGTTAGAAATAAATTCATAGAAGAAATTTTAACTCCTTCATTTGACGAATGTTTCTTGGAGTTATGCTAAAACACTCAATCCGGAACGGTCAGCTCTTTTAAGATGTGAAATTTAACTAATTTTGTTTTACTTAGTCATACAGTCACGTCTAGTATTTCAAATGCCTAAATAAGCTCTGGTTCCGTAAAATTTTTAACAATATTTGCTTTGAAAAGATAATGATTTTAGCTTGTTTGGAGTATGGGATTAACGCGAACATCCCAAATTACATCATGAGGAGGTAGGTGGGAGGCGAGATTCGCACACACAATGTTATTTTCAAAATGGGTACTTTTTTAGGCTATGAAGCCCTTTTTCTTAATGCATTTTGACATCGCTATCCTTCATTGCAGTTTTGATCTTATCCTGTTCCTAATCAGTTGAAGCGATTTCTGTTGCAATTTTAAATGTTGTTTACTTAGCTTGGGAGAGACTTAGAAAAAAGACTATTGCTTCTTCTAACATGGATACTGAGATTATATGGTCTAGATTGTCTTCTGACAAAATAATTGTGGTGATTAGAGGATCGCTTATTTCGGGACCCATTCAAAGAAGTCATAGTAAAACGTTGCCTTACAGTTCAACTTTGGAACGTGGTGATGTCATAATTTGTTGGTCACATTCTTCTTTGAATTTCGCGATTTTTAAATTTCTCTTGATGTGTATATTTTCTTAGTAATCTTCTTACGATTTCAGTAAATTAGTTCTAGATCGAACTCCAATTGTTGAGAGCCATAACGGAGAAATACATTCCTTAGGCTAATGTAAGACGAACGACAATTTATATGCTTTTTGTTTTAACATGAAAAAGAATCATTCGCTAACATGTGTTTATTTTTCATGTTGAAACAAAAAGCGTGAAAATAGTCGTTCGCCTGACATTAGCCTTAGTCTCATTTCATTTTCCGGGCCAATGTCTTTGCTGGTTATTAATTTAATAATCCAGATAACAAGTTTTTGAACAGTTCTTTGATCCTTCAGGAACCTTCACTTTTTGGTGTGTAACCTTATAATTGATTTCAGGGTTACAATTATCCAAGTGTATTCCCTTACAAGTTGCAATATCGAAGTAATAGATTTCCATTTTTTTATAAATGTTTCAAGGGTCGAGTTTTGTTTTACGCCCATATGATAAATTGGTTTCTCTAATGATCGACACTCGTTGTGCTTGTAGTAGTGAACTAATAATAAATTAAATTTAGCAATATATAATAAAAAGATATGGTGAAATGGCTGTATACCAAGAAGCTAATAATAACGTTAATATACAGTAGTATAATAATATATTATATATATATTATATATAATAATAATTAATACAATATTAGTAAAAACTTATCAAGGATATGAAATGTACGTACATGTTGAAAACATATGAGCACTTCTTGCTTAATTAAAAAAAAAAGAATTAATGATTAAAAACGAAATTGAGAGTAATGGAATTCCTGATCAGGTAAAAGTAAATAATTAGAAATAAACAGTATATTACTTATTAAATAATTTAAGAATGAACATTTTAAATGAAGAAAAAAGTAACCTACGGTTATAAATTATTTAAAAACAACATTTAAACACACAATAAAATAAGTTGATTTGATCATACGTATACGTTTCGTGAGTACTAGGACTCACATCCTCAGTGTAAAAAACTTTAAAAATCCCCCCCAACTACATGAACGGTGAAAACCCAAATGTCAAAACAAAATACCAAAAGACCATCAAGTTCTAACAGAAAATGAAATTAATGCGGAAGTGAAGTGTCGTGACACAACAAATCCACCCAGAAAGTTGAGATGTATGGTGTACTAGATAAATCATTAACCAAGGAGTCTTTAAATTTATGGATAAGTAGATCCTCAAAAAAGTCTAAATCCAGAGGAGTAATGCATTTCTTGATAATGGTAGCTGAGTCAAAATTAAAATTATGTCCCTCCCCCCAGCAATGAGAGGCGATAGAGGATTTCTGTAATTCTTTTTTCTTTACATAGTTTCTGTGTTTATTGAATTGTAACGGAGTTTACGTTTAGTTTGTCCAATGTAGTACAAACCACATTGGCACTGAATGTTTTAGCAGATTTATATGTGTATTACTTTGAGGTTAAAATGTTTAACCTTATCAACTTCCCATTTTACTGTAGATATGTAGATGATTATTTTGCACTCTTAGACCTTTCTCTATTTTCTGTTGACAATATATTAATAATTTTAAACTCAATAGATTCAGTCATTCAATTTACTTATGAAGTTGAAATAGATAATAGATTGCCATTTCTGGATGTGTTGGTTACACGTCAGCTTAACACCTTTGACACTTGCGTTTACCGTAAACCTTTTGCTGTCACACTCCCCCCTCCATTTTAATTCATGTCACCCCCCTTCCCAAAAAGCTTCGGCTTTTCTTTATTTGATTAATAGAGCTCGCTTAATTTGTTCAGATAATAATTCACTTATTACAGAATTAAATTACATTAGATATGTGGCTATTGATCGAGGTTTTGGTTTATCTTATATCAATAATTTAATTTGTCATAGTCTTAATAAATGTGTTAATAATCTTGATTCTCCTGTTACTGCGGTTTCCATCTCTAACCTTATCATTTTACCATTTTATAATAGCATTAGCTTTAAGATGGCTAATATCTTGAGACATTATGATTTTAATGTGGTTTTTAAACCAGTTAATACATTATTTTTTTCGCAACTTAAGGACCAAATTCCTCCTCATAATTATTGGGGAGTTTACAACATTCAATGCCAATGGGGTTTGTCCTACATTGGACAAATTAAACGAAAACTCCGTTACAGAGTCAATGAACACAGAAACTATGTAAAGAAAAAAGAATTACAGAACTCCACTATCGCCTCTCATTGCTTGGGGGAGGGACATAATTTTAATTTTGACTCAGCTACCATTATCAAGAAAGGCATTACTCCTCTGGATTTAGACTTTTTTGAGACTCTTCATATCCATAAATTTAAAGACTCCTTGGTTAATTATTTATCTAGTACACCATACATCTCAACTTTCTGGGTGGATTTGTTGTGTCACGACACTTCACTTCCGCATTAATTTCAGTGGCTGTTAGAACTTGATGATCTTTTGGTATTTTGTTTTGACATTTGGGTTTTCACCGTTCATGTAGTTGGGGAGATTTTCTTATTAAAGTTTTTTACACTGAGGATGTGAATCCTAGTACTCACGAAACGTATGCATATAATCAAAGCAACTTACTTTATAGTGTGTTTAAACGTTGTTTTTAAATAATTTATATTTCCACACAAGTTCTGTATTTACGGTTATAGGCATTTCTTTGGAATGAAAATATACAGAGTAGATAGATTTTTAAATTATAATCAAAATATTTATCCAAAAAATGCCCTGATCTTTTGATCTTTTGTGAATTCTATACACTGAATAATCTTAAAATCCTTTAATTTTGTTTTAGATGAATTTCGCATAAGCCTATATAATTCTGAAATGGCTTTGCGAATAATTTTCTTAGATTTTTAATTAACAAACAACGTTCTTATGTTTTTGCGTATTTTATTTCCCGATACATTATACTGAAAGAGTTTATGAAGGTTGAAATTACTCTGTGGCGCAACTAAAAATAGTTTCATAATGCGTTTCTCGATAACAGTATATTAGATAAGTGAAGTAGCAATTATCAAGAAGTATTTTCTAATTACTCTTATATTTTATATCTGATTAGTGTTATATGCAGCAATATTGCTATGCATACACCATAAACATACATATGCACTACACTGGTGTAACTTTAAAATAATTTTTATATTATTTATTAATTGTTTAAACGTAAATATTTAAATTTAAACATTAGATTTTTTTTTAATCATGTTTCATATATTCTTTATTTTTCTTTGGAATTCAGTTTTTTTATTTCCTCTCTTATAAGAGTCATGAAAATAAATGCGTATGCAAGAAAATAAAATGCATTGCAATTCAAAAATTATGAATTGTCGGTTAGTGAATTTTTCATATTGTCTCCATTTTTTTTTTTTCAAAATGATCCAGAAATGTATGTTATTTTTTTTATTTTAGTATTCCCTTCTACAAGTGGCTTAACATATTTTCAGCAGGAAAATCTAATAGTAACAAGTTACACTATTGTGATATTTAAACCTGTACGTGTAAAGTGCACATCAACCTGGTACTGACTATCCTTCTAAAGGATGTTTTTAAAGACAAAAATCAAGCTATTAGTTTTTTTCATGAAAAATACCCAAAACACAAAACACAGCAGTAATTATAGTTGTCAGGAAAAGAGCAATTTTATCAAACTCGTGGCTTCCGTAAATGCTTCATGAAATCATTAAATTAATGAAAACATTGTGGAAAAAAATTTTATTTAATTAAATGCATTATTGATAAAATGCTTCACTCTAAAAAAGCAAAAATAGACAAGTATGCAGTATTAATTGTGACGCACATTTACCTGTTACAAAGCTTAACCATTTGGAAGTAAAAAGCTTTCGAGTAAGTAAAACTAAACTATTCGAAATGATGTTCAATTTTTAATTCAAACCGATTTCGATGACGTGTGGCTCTCCATCTCTTTGTATAACTACAATATTTTTAGAGATATAAGTTTGTGTTTACCATATCTTATCTATGTGAAAATACTTCCCAGCTTTAAATGAAAACATAATTTGGGAAAAAAATAAGCAACGACTGACATATTGTTAAACTTTAAACATCTATATGGACATAAGAAATCAGTGTTTGGCAATGAATGCCCGGTCTTAACACCACTGATGCTATAATAATACTGCATACAAGATAGTACACATACTTTGGTAAAAAGTAAAAACACAACTAACAAAAAATTAGAGCATTCACGGATAATTGAATTGATTTTTCTGCGATAGATGATATTATAAGTTAGTTCAAGCAATTTATAAGCGAATCAAAATGGGCGTATCGTGAATTATTTTTAGAGTCGAACCTCGCCATGTTTGATACTTTTGAATGTTAAATGATGTGTCAACCAACTACAGTAAAACATAATTGCTTTTAATCGTTCAGAAGGACGTAATATAGAAGAAACTTCTGGGATTGCTGGAGTATCAAACAGTTCATGGAAATTTGTTTTTAGATAGAGGAAATTGAATCGATATTGAAACAAATTGAGAACCACAGTCAAATGGAAATTCGCAAAGAAATCGCCGAAGATTGTAATGTTATATACTGCAATATCATTTGAAACAAGGTGACAATTTTTCGATAACACAAATACTGATCCTCACATCATAATTTTTGTGTGAACTTTGAGGAGAGAACACTATTCTGAATGAAAATTTATCAAGAGCATTGTGTTCATAGTGTGGTACACGCACAATTTGGATCCATGTTGTTCTGAGGATGTTTCACGTATTCTTAATTAGGTCCAAATATCGATAATCCTTTAAGCATACGGACTATTTATAGTAACATAAAAACGTAGGAACCATACAGTATACTCCAAAGCATATTAAAGTCTAACTAACATTTATATAACACATATTTAAATAACACACACACGCGCACACCAACACACACACACACACACACACACACATATATATATATATATAGAGTCAAACATTTTGTAATAATAAACCATTATATATAAATATTTCTGAAAACCTCTCAAAACATATTCAATGTATCAATATACCTTATAACTGAAAACTCATCTTTTTTTCATTAATCAAATACGAATTATGTGCGTATACGCAACATTTAATTTATATTGTTAAACATCGTAAATTTCTAGTAAAGTTAAAATGACTTATTGGATCACAAGAAAATGTCCCGAAAGAAAATTTCTTTGGGAATTGTTTCTCTGCTAACATTTTATTCGAAAGCTGTTAAAGCCAAATCGTCCTTTGTTAAAACGTTAAGCGCCACGTCAGCCACCGGTGTCTGACAGCGAACTTTCCGTTTAAATGCGTCATTCACTGATGGCTGACGTCTAAACTATGATACAAATCTGAAAAATATGTATTGTTTTAAATAATTACTTAAGAAATATTTAAAATTTACCTACCTTTTATTTATTACAGGATTATACTTTCTTAAAAATTACATTAAAAATTTTAAATTTTCAGCGCTTCAGTCTCAGTGATCGTGGCACTAAACATGTTAACTGATCTACATCTCCAAAACTTGGCGGACCACATACTGGTTGGAAATCACCTGTTTTCAAAATTACCAGAATGTTCAAGGGTGAAAAATAAAGGCAAAATTGAAGACACATTGAATAAATGGGTTTCTTTACATCACCAGTATATTCTTCTATAACATTTACTTTAAAAAATAATTTTTATTTTACTTTCTTATTGTTGATAATCAAATGTCGCTAATATTTTCCTAATGTGAGGTTTCATCTGTATTTCTTGGTGCAACAGTTAAAACTACTTTCGAATAAAATAATTGCAGATATATATATATATGAAGGAAATTATTACTTCTGAACATTTCCTTGAGATCCATTAGTGGTCCCAAATGACACATTTATTTATCTAAGAGAAAACGCGATTTACAATATAATAAATTGAAACGATAGTCGTAATTACGAGACTATTGGTAATCAATAAATGACAGAAGGCTAGAGTTTTCTTCAGCTACATAAAAAGTATTTCGCATGGAATGCTTTGTTCTTTAGTAGTATTTTGTGACTTTATATAATAAAAAATATATGCAGATTATATACCAGAGAATTCCTGATTTATTTCTTAACTTTGATAACGAATATCGCTAATATTTTCATATCGTGAGGTTTCATATTTTTTTCTTGGTGCAGCAGTTAAAACTACTTTCGATTGCAATAATTGCAGGGAAATATATCTGAAGGAAATTTTTACTTCTGAACATACCCTAGGGATCCAAAGTGGTTCCAAATGATACAATTATTTGTCGAAGAGAAAATCCGAATTTCTAAAATAATAAATTAAAACGATAGTCTTAATTACGAGACGAATGATAATCAATAAATGACAGAATGCTAAAGTATTTCTTTAGATATATAAAAATGTATCTGGCATAGAAAGCTTTGATCTTTAGTAGTATTTTGTAACTTTATATAATAAAACATATATGTAGATTATAAACGAAGTATTCTTGTTTTCATTTCTTGCCGTTGATAACAAATATCGCTAATATTTTCGTATCGTGAGGTTTCATATTGATTTCTTGTTACAACTGTTTAAAAAACTTTCGAAAAAAGTAAGATCAGAGAAATAGATCTCAAGAACATTTTACTTCTGAACATTCCTTGGGATCCATTAGTGGTTCCAAATGATACAATTTTTTATCTAAGAAAAAACCCGAATTTTTAAAATAATAAACTGAAACGATAGTCGTAATTACGAGACTATTGTTAATCAATAAATATGAGAAGGCTAGAGTTTTTTTAGCTATATAAAAAAGTATTTCACATAAAATGCTTCGTTATTTAGTAGTATTTTATGACTTTAAATATTAAAAAATATATGTATATTATACACCAAGAATTCTTGTTTTCATTTCTTTCCGTTGATAACGGATATTGCTAATATTTTCGTATCGCGAGTTTTCATATTGATTTCTTGGTGCAACAGTTAAAACTACTTTCAAATAAAGTAACAACAGATAAATATATCTCAAGGAAATTTTACTGCTGAACATTCCTTGGGATCCATTAGCGGCCGCAAATGATACAATTATTTATCTAAGAAAAAACCCGAATTTCCAAAATAATAAACTGAAACGACAGTCGTAATTACGAGACTATTGTAATCAATAAATAACAGAATGCTAGAGTTTACTTTAGCTATATAAAAGAGTATTTCGCATAAACGGCTTCGTTCTTTAGTAGTATTTTATGACTTTAAATATTAATATATATATATATTATACACCAAGAATTCTTGTTTTCATTTCTTTCCGTTGATAACGGATATCGCTAATATTTTCGTATCGCGAGTTTTCATATTGATTTCATGGTGCAATAGTTAAAACTACTTTCGAATAAAGAAACAGCAGAGAAATATATGTCATTTAAATTTTATTTCTGACCATTCCCTACGGATCCATTATTGGTAGAAAATGATACAATTATTTATCTAAGAGAAAACCGGAATTTCCAAAATAATAAACTGAAACGATAGTCGTAATTACGAGACTATTGATAATCAATAAATAACACAAGGCTAGAGTATTTCTTTAGCTACATAAAAAGTATTTCTCGTAAAACACTTTGTTTGTTAGTAGTATTTTATGACATTAAAAAGTAAAAAATACGTTAAGAACATACACCGCGAATTTTTATTTTTTTTCAATAAGAAAAAAGTGCGTTTTAATATTTAAAGCTTGTTCATTCGTTCACTATGTATTGCTGAAGTTTGCTTTTGTAATATATAATATAAATCACTAAAACATCTAATCACTATGATCTAAAACACTTGTTCGAAATCAAATTTTCAGACGTTATATTATTAAAGTTCATCTTGACTTTACACCTTTACTTTTAAAAAACGCTAATTATAGTTATTTACATCTTAATATTTTTTAACACAGCGAATTATTTTTATACATCAGAATATGACCTAATTTCATTATTAAAATATTTACAAAATCATATTAAAGAAGAACCCGCGACAACATATATATAATTTTCTGTTTACTTATCGGAACCTGCAAACAGTTTTAAATTGGATATATTTTTAAGAACATATCTGCATTTATTAAACTTTATTGCTTTCATTTAAATTACGTTTCTGTCCATTGTACTGATAACTGACTTTATAAATAGTCCATTTCAAACTTCGAATTGATCTTTGTTTACTATATAAAAAATAGGTAAACATTAAAAAATAACTCACAAAAATACATTACAAAAACACGTGTAATAATATATACAAATGATTTTGCGAAATTTAAAACAGAAGATGTTAAACGCATACATAGATGTTTGAAAGCACTCGAAGTGCTTCCGATTAAACCTACGCCATTGTCAAAGAGAAAACTAAAGGAAAAATCTCGAACGTTCATCAACGTCTAGTCTTTCTTTTTAGATTTTATTCAGTTTGATTTTTGACTTCTAATTACCCTGTTCACTGTAAAAAAAATCCGAAAATGTTTCCTGTAGGAGACGGAAAACTAGCTGCCATTCTCGGGACGGAAAAGTTTTCGACGCAGCTCGAAATAAAATCCGAAAAATAGAAAGTTTCATCTATCTGTTAGGAAACTTTTCCTATTGAATTTAGAAATTAATCTTTAAACACAGAATAAATTCCGGTTTCTTACGGAAATCTTTCCTTGTGTAGAAAGAAATGTTTTTGTAGGGGTAGAATGATATCCCTTATATAAAGGAAAATTTTCATAATAAATAAATAAGCTCATCTGTAATGATAGAAAGTATTCCGACAAAATAAGGAAAACTTTCCATTTATACAACGAAATGTTTTAGTAGAATGGTACAATAGATAGAAAGTATACCATTTTAAAACAGAAACTTTTCCGAATCAGCCAATAAACGGATCTTGAAAAAAAGTAAAAATTCCCGTGTAGAACAGAAACTTTTTCTTTTATTTATGGAAATGTACTTTTTTAATCAGAAAAGAAACCTGTATCGTAGAGAAGCATTTCTTATAGGGATTAGAAACAATGACAAATGGAAATAGTCGCTTTTTTATACTGTTTTAATTTCATTTTACCTCTCTTAAATATTAAATATTTTTTGAATGCATATACGCACATTCAGAATTACAGATAAATGGGAAACAAGAGTTAATATTTTAAGTATTTTGAGATCATAAAACATTCGTATGTTTTGTATTGCAATTGTCTAATTTATTAACGTATTATCACCTTGAAATTTTATCCTTCTGTTACTAATATAGTTATACTAAGATTAATCAGTTATTTATATTTATAGAAAATAAGGTGCTATACATGAAATATTAGTGTTTTTTTTATACTTAAATTAGTTTTCAAACAATATAATTATGCTAAAAGGCATTTAAAGATTATAAGTAACTTAAACAAGGAGGAACAATTTTAAGGTGATATATTAAATAAATTCCCTTAAAAAGTGTACAAGTATACCCTAATAATAAGATATGATGTTTTACGGTATCCAAATACTTAAAATATTAATTATTGTTTCCCATTTATCTTCAATTCTGAAAGTGTGTGCATATGTATCCAAAAAAATATGTAACAATATTCAAGATAGATAGATGGAAATCGAAACAATGTCCAAGTATATTGAAAAGTACACCATTAAAATAGATTTTATGTTCATAAAGTACAAAACATACTTCTCTTTTATTTATAATCTTGAATGTTTATATATATTCTCAAAAAGAAAATTATTTAAGCAAAATAAAACGAACTCAAAATTGTGCCCAAGCAAACCTTTTCTTCTGTTGATATATTCCTAGCTCTTTTTATTATGCAAAAATATGCTCATACGTACAACAAAGAGAATTGTATAAAGATGAGATGGCAACTTATCAGATCCAAACTGTACATATTTGTAGCCAATAGCAAAGAATGTGTGAAAGATGATTGCCCCGGTTACTAAGTATTTAGATTCTACCCAAAAATTTTCAACATAAAGTATTAAAAAGGGAACACAATATTTTCAATTTCCCCGGATACTTTAAAACCCACAACTATGTATAGCACAAGTAAAAAGCATGTTGCATGCATATTAAATGCATGAACGACACTGACATTTCATTAGCGCTGGAAAGAATTTCTTTTGCTGTACAACCAAAACAAAAGAAACACCCCGTACATTTTTCAATCGCTATACATCCCTACCCCCCCCCCCCCCTGAAAAAAAAATAAAAAAATAAAAAACAGAAATATCCATTTCACTGAAAATTGTCTTCTTTCACTTAAGAATAAAAAATAATAAGCTTACGGCGTTGTCGTCATTCATAAATTGCACCAAACTCCAAACATTCCGATATTACCTAATTTTGACATTATATTTGGCTTTTATGGAAAGTTTTATCTTAGACTATCGGAAGACACTTGTCAAATAGTTTCAGAATTGTGAAATTTAAAGTTTGGAACGCCTAATATTAAATCAATCTGCAATTTATGCAAAACAGATTGCAATGACCATAGTTTTTTAAGTAAAATTTTATAATGTACTCGCGGGAATTAACTTTAATTTTGGATTTGCATATTTAAAGCAACTAGAAATTATATTTGTAAAAAAAAAAAAAATATATAGGTTATGTTTTACAGTTCTTTATAAAAATGTTTTTTTTTAATTGATTTTCGATTTCTAGAAACTTCAATATGCAAATACAAAATTGCAGCCTATTCCGTCAAGTAGTTTTTGAGTTATGCTTAAATCATTATCCACATTATCTTTAATCGTTGCAAAGCAGACTGCAAATTTAACATTAGGAGTTCCAAGCTTCAAAGCTTCAGAATTCTTATACTACTTGACCGAATAACTGTTTGGTTGTAATCGAACTGTTTTGTTTCATAGAGTAACAATTAGTGAAAAAGCCAAACAGAATATCAAAATTATGTGTACGAATGGAAAATTTTGGAGTTTGCTCCAATTTCAGCATGAAAACAACACTATAAATTATTTTTTTCAATAGACAATTTCCAGTAGAATGGCCATTTCAGTTTTCTTTTTTTCTTTTGGATTTTTTCCCCTTTGTTTTGTATGCATTTGTTGCGTTTGTTTATTTTGTCTTTTTCTTAATTTTACTTTCAACTGATTGAAACAAGTTGCCTATTAATAAAAATTAAAATTTGTTATGAAAACTTATTTTTTACTTGTATAAACAATAATTATTTACAGCCACATTTTAATTATGTATCTCTCGGTTATAAATAATTTTAAATAGCATGAAAAATGATATACTGTGGGAAAAGATGATACTTTAGATCTCTGACTCGTACATTGTTTTATTTAAATGAGCTTGCCTTTAGTTGTTTGTATTTTAAAAGTCATCTTACAGAAGTCATTTCATGGAGTAAATTACTGGGTGATAACAAATATTTTCCTTGATGAAAATCATTTAAATAAAATTCACAAATTACTTATTTCAGCTTAGTTTAGAACCAGAACTTTTATTTTCTGAATTTGCATTATATTTTCTTTCTCTGGAAGTTTATCCACTTGAGAATTTTTCGGATAGTAAAATGAATTTTTACTGAATATACCGCAAACATTATTGACACTACTTCTAACTGTGTCATTTGACACCGGCAGAAGTAGTATTAAAAATATATAATACTGATAATTTGCACAATACGAAAGCAACAAATATTCAATTGCTAATCTTTAACGACAAACCCTTAAACTCAGTATTCGGTGCACTTGATTCAAATAACAAAAAAAAAACAATGCACACACACAAAAAAAACTTATTTGCATAAAATTTAATTTAAAAAATATAGATGACCAATTTACTTGTATGCAAGAAGAGGGAAGATTAGTACTTTATTTGGTGCACGGCAAATCTAATTTAACCATTTTCTAGTCTCGGTCAAAACACATGTGACCATTTTTTTACACCAAATATCCTTCATACATGTTTTTATTTTTACGCATACACGGTCTTTAGTACAAAAAATTCAAATTCTATATGTACTAAAATATTGTTATATATAATATATTTTCAAGATCACAAAAAATCTCAAAATGGAAGTTTTTTATCTCTAAAAAATGTTCAGAAATAAGACTTAAATAGTTATAAAAATTATACATTCAATTATTTTAGATAATGAGAAAATATATCAGACATTTAATTAATTTCATAATTATATAATCATCTTTGCAAATTAATCGAAATGTTATGTCATTTGAAATTTAAAATTTCTGAAAAGAGAGAAATGTAAGGATTAACACTTAATTCTTTTACACTTTTTTTCTGTAGACATTTCTGATATCGGACTAAATAATATAACAAGTAGAGCACATGATCTTTCTATTTTTTTTTCTTAGTCTATTAGGATCATATTTTTTCATGCTAAAATCTACTGCATTTGATCCTTAAATTGCACACAAAATTTTATTTTATACTAATTGAATTTATAAAATTAAAATTTCTAAAATATGGCTAACTTTAGAAAGTGAAGAAGTTAAAAATACATGTCTATTGTTTTCTAACAAACTTTAAATAGGTTTCCTAGTAAAATTAGAATTTTTTATAATGTATATTGAAATATATACATGCTTATTTATAAGTATATTAGAAACAATCTTTTATGGCTTGAAAATATGTTAATCTGTTTGTAGATATTGAAAGCTTGTTCAAATTATCCTGTGTATGAAAAGCTTCTAAAGCCTCTGTTTAGTCTCGTATTCAAATATAGTTTTTATTTTAATAGTACAACACTGTCCTTGTTAAGGAAATCATATACTCGGCAATAATAAAAAAATATATATATTGTTAACCCTTTCGGCCCTGACTTTTTTCTTAAAGTCCAAAACAAATTAAAATTTACATGAGACAGCAGTTTTGACTAGTAAAATACATATAAATTTATTTTATTTTGATTAGTCGAAAATTATACATTTTATCAAATGCATACATATGTGACCATTAGGATTTGCAGTATTACATGATCATTTCATATTTATAGTTTAAAGCATTTTAAAAGTAAGGAACACGTATGTGACCGCCATTGCCGAAAGGGTTGATTTTCTAATGAGCTATACGGTAGTCGGCCACATTGAGATAAAATACGTTATGAGTAGCTTATTTTTGGTTTCAAATGAAATATTACAATTCACCTATATGTAGCCATCCTTTATACGTCATAAGCCATCAGCAAAGAATTGTGGGTATTTTTATTGCATTAGTAATCAGCCATTTTTTATTTGGTTGCGGTCAAATAACCGTTTTTGCTGTTTTTTTTTTTTTTTTTTTTTTTTGTTAACCGATGACAAAATATTTAAAAGTCTAGTATTAATTTATTTTTTATTATTTTCTAAAATTATAAGACTGTACTATTAAAAAGTTTAATAAACTAATGTTTTTCAGTATAAAGGTTAAATAAGTGTGCTTGTATTAATTTTAATGTGGCAGACTATTGGGTATTATATTTACTTACATGTTCAGTAATCGGCCACCACGGTTGACTACTGGTTAAAAGACCGTTTCACTTTTTTGAGTATATTTTTAATAATTTGATTTTTTTCATAATTTATTTTCTCAATTTCAGATTTATATAGCCTTTTACTTGCATTTTATTTTATGCACACTACATATAAAGTGTCCCCGGATAATAACGCCACGTTAATTCTCTACCAATTTTTACTGCTTAGCTTTAGATTTTTTCCCCAAACAAACATAGGATTTTATACAGCAACTTATTGATTATGTATACAAGAAAGACTATTTTATCAGATATATCTATTCGTAAAATGTAGTGGCGTGATTTCTTGACCAATGCTATTAGGCGTTACCCACCTTGTGGGTATATAATATATAAGCTCGACTATATAGCTTAGACTATCGGAAGACACTTGTCAAATAGTTTCAGAATTGTGAAATTTAAAGTTTGGAACTCCTAATATTAAATCAATCTGCAATTTATGCAAAACAAATTGCAATGACCATACTTTTTTAAGTAAAATTCATAAGGTACTCGCTGGTGTAGAATTACCTTTAATTTTGGATTCGCATATTTAAAGCAACTAGAAATTATTTTTATTAAAAAAATTATAGGTTATGTTTTAAATTTCTTTATAAAAATGTACAACTATGTGTAAAATGTAAAACTATGCAAAACTGATAATGTATATATGTAAAATGTACAACTATGTGAAAATGTAAAACTATGTAAAACTGATAATGTATATATGTAAAATGTGCAACTATGTGAAAATGTAAAACTATGTAAAACTGATAATGTATATATGTAAAATGTAAAACTATGTAAAACTGATAATGTATATATGTAAAATGTACAACTATGGGAAAAATGTAAAACTATGGTCATTGCAATCTGTTTTGCATAAATTGCAGATTGATTTAATATTAGGAGATCCAAACTTTAAATTTCACAAAATATCTTATATATATGTATATATATACATATATAAGATATATAAGCTGGATAGTCGAACACCATGCTAACAAACACTCTAGAAACGACATTTTCAAAAACTGAGTAAAAAATACTCAAATCTGAGTATTTCGCATAGTCAAAATGGCTCCGAAACAAAATTATTTAAGTTTGAAACATGTATAGACTCATTTTTTAAAACATGGACATACTCAAATATCAGCACATAACGCTTTGTTCATGATGTTTATTCACGATTATACACGATGTTTGTATTTATATGTTGTTGATGGTTGTCAAATTCTACCTGCGAAGTCCTTCCTTTACGAATTCCTCCATTCTTCAATTTCAAAGGTTCAACAATAAAATTTACCCTTTCGTGATTATATTACGACGGCTTTTAAGTGTTCTTCCGGAAACGCGATAAAAATGTAGTTCGCCACATTTCATGTTATAAATTATTACTGAAAGGAGATTTTCATTCAAAATAATAACAAATGACGTAATATAAATAAATTCAACTACCCTGGTGAAATTTACTACGTTTAACGAATGAAAAGTAATTCTGTTTGAAATTGAGTATTTCTGGTATTTTAAAATTGAAAGCATTGGGTCGTCATATTTGAAACAAAAATTTTCATAACAAAATGAAAACATAGATTTACTCAGATTTGAAAGTTTCATTTTTCTCAGTGAAACTATAAATAAGATGGAATTGTCCAATTCTAAAGATACAAACTCTACACCTCTGGAAATTGACAAATTGCTTTTATTTACCATTAATTGCGATATCAGGATGCAGTAATAATCATATGATATTTTATTCTTCTGACATGAAAAAAATAGCAGCATTTAGGACGTACAGAATTCTCTTTATATATTTTTAATTTTCAACAAGGACAATAATGGTCTCTCGTGTATAAAATTAAATATAAAATTAAATTAAAAATGCAGTTCTGTCACTGAAAAGAATTAACCGGGGTAATAACACTAATGGATGGCGTTATGACCCCGGTATACATTTTACGGAGTATATTTTAAACTACAAGTTACCTCGTGAATACATCCGAAATCTCCCACAACATTTTGAAAGTACATGAAATACACTACAAATTTATGTAATAAACAAAGTATTTCCTAACCAATATATCGCTCATCCGTAAGAAAAGTGACACATCTCGACAAAAGTAAATTTCACAGGAGAGGCTAAAGAAAATTTGCATGATTTCACTGCAACATGAAATTATAGCACTAACTCTGCATGCAGGAATAAAACGCGCATAAATGCATAAAACCTTTAAGAATGAAGACGTAGGAGAAGGTTTGGAGGGTTGCGTAATTCTACCTCTCCGCACAATTCACCCCTTTTCTTTTGTCACAAATGAACATAGTGTAATAATGTGAGTTTTCGAATAACTGCACTTACGAAATTTTAATGTAGCTAGACGCACCTATGACAGACATATTAGTGGAATAGAATGCAAAATAAATTCTTGCGAGATGCGTCACTTTTCTTACGCGTGAGCGATATAGTCTTCACATCAAAAAACTTATCTAGCAAATTTTAGATCGGACGTTGACTCTTACGAGCTTATTCCAGCGATAAGGTCTATAAATATAACAAATTAACTTGTAGCTGTTGTTTGTGATTCAGGTGACTCAGAGCCTTTGAGAGCAGAACCTAAGTGCCATTTTTTCGGATTCTGTCATAAGTACGCCTAATATTAGCACTTGGTGTAATTACCCACCCTGGCGTTTATACGCCAAGACACCTGATATAAAATGCGAATGGGAATTTCGTTCCAGCCGCTTATAACTTTAGTTCTGCTGAATAGATTTCGATGGAATTTGCATCGTTAGCAAGATAATATTTCTGGAAAGGTTTTAGTTTATTGTACATCATTCTATGTTGCTTAGTTATATCATTATGGGGAAAAGTTCTATCATCAGGTGAACTCGATTGTGAAATATTAGTATATATATATATATATAAAAAAAAAACTAGACGATTTTGATGAGATTTTTATTGGTAATTAGGTAATGTTTTAAAGATGTTTTAGTATATTGCATTATATTCTAAAAATAAAAAAAATTGCATAAGTACCGTTATTTACTAATCCTACTGTAAATGATAAACTCGATGATTGTTAAATGATTCTTATCAACGAAATTTTGTCAGACAAATGAAACATATAATGATGCAATGGTACTTATATCCGCAATGAAATTTCAGACAAAGTCCTACTTTGCTTTAAAATTTGTAATGACGGCGATAGAAAATACGTAAACTGCGAATTTAATATTCTATTTACAAGGCTGAAGCCTTCTAATATACTAATGTTGTAAAAAAGAAACGTTTGTTTGTTTCTTTTATAGGAGGAAATCTTTGGAACTGTCGAATCACTTTTAAAAGTAAAAGTTAAAAAATTATGGTGACAGTCTCTGGAGAAGCAAAACACGTTCTAAAATATCCTTTTTTTTTGTAATATTGACGGGGTTACATATTAGAAACTTGACATGGTGTTTTTTGAAGAGATAAATGCCCACTAAAAAACGGTTTATAAAAAAGTAAAATATAAAAATCTGAAATGAGTAGAAAATATCCTAAAAACTTTGAAAATTACGATTAATATCAAAATTTAAAGATAAAAACTTGAAATATTAAATGACAGTTATTTATAACATGTAAATGTTTGCGCTTAATACTAATAATAAATTTGAAATTTAAAAAGAAAATTAATCAAAAAACGTTATACCTGTTAGGGATAGAAGTAAAATACGTAATTTACATATTTGATTGAAATTCGACATAGCTGTTGCTTACACGCACAGAATAGGTTTTTTTTCAAAATGGAAAATTTAAAGTGTGAAATATGCGGAAAGCATACTTAAAACGATGATTTATTTTGGAATTGCGAGGGCTATTGCTAGAAACTTGAAATTTTACATAGGTTTTACTTTTAAGACATAAATGCTCTCACAAAGTAGGTTATATGATATTCGAAATTTAAAGAAAGTGAAATGTTTCTCACAATCATCTAACGGGTTATTAGGAGGAAATTTCAACAAATTGAGATTCAACTAATACTATTTAAAACCCGTTTTTTCATATCTTATAGAGATATCACGAAACAGACGGAAACATTTGTATTATACAAATCTGTAATTGAATCATTAACATTTTATGCTCAAAATTGAAAACGAAATAGTACCGCCAGAATAAGGATTTGGAGACCCGTTTTTTTTTCAAAATGGAAAATTTAAAGTGTGAAATATGCGGAAAGCATACTTAAAACTATGATTTATTTTGGAATTGCGAGGGCTATTGCTAGAAACTTGAAATTTTACATAGGTTTTACTTTTAAGACATAAATGCTCTCACAAAGTAGGTTATATCATATTCGAAATTTAACCCCCTCACTGACAAGCCCGTGTTAATACGTTCACTAAGCTCCAGGTTTCACTGCAATACAAGCAATATTTAAAGTAATATAATTCTATTGATTTAATGTATTTTTTAATACATTGAACAATGATTAATACTTACAAGGATTGCATTCATATTCGTTATTAAGTTTTTTTATAAAATGTTCAAAGAATAATTTTTTTTAGCATCTAAAACAAAATACAGTGAAAACAACACTACAATTTTGCCCTTTTCCAAGACAGTCGGAGGGTTAAAGGAAGTGAAATGTTTCTCACAATCATCTAACGGGTTATTAGGAGGAAATTTCAACAAATTGATATTCAACTAATACTATTTAAACCCCGTTTTTTCATATCTTATAGAGGTATCACGAAACAGACGGAAACATTTGTATTATACAAATCTGTAATTGAATCATTAACATTTTATGCTCAAAATTGAAAATGAAATAGTACCGCCAGAATAAGGATTTGGAGACCCGTTATGCTTGGATAGTACTTGGATACCACGAACAAATTGAAATACTTAAATCGTATTAATCGAAAGAGACATGTTAAAATTTCATTTCGAAATTCGGTGACCAGATAGTACCGCCAAAATAAGAATTGGTGCCTCATTCTGCACATATCGTTCAAAGATATTACGAGGCAGATTGTAATATTTGTAATGTACTATTCGAGATATGCAACCTACCAAAATTACATTTCGAAACTCGATGACAAGATAATACCGCAAAAATGAAGAACTGGCGCCGCGTTCTGCTGATATCTAACCACGAAATCCCAAGACAAACTGAAATATTTGTTTTGTACTAGTCGAGATATGCAACATATTAAAATTTCATCACGAAACTCGATGACATGATAGTAACGCTAAAATGATGATTTGGCGCTCCCTGCTAATATCATACCAAGATATGCATCGACAGATCAGTCATTTATATTCTGTTAATAATATTGTCCTATATCATAGTTTCATTTTGACTTTAATTGTCATAATTTCATTTTGACTTTAATTGACATAATTTTTTTCAACATTTTCTCTGCCAGCCGGCTAGTCTACGATGGCTAAACACAAAATTTGAAAGGCCGACTACTAGATAATTTGGTACTTTTAACTTTACTTTCCATAAGAAACAAGAATGAAAAATCATGCATCAATAATTTATTACAAAGCACCTCCGATAACTTGCAGAATTCTTTAACGAAATTTAGCTGCTCAATACTGTAAAAAAGTAAACATTTTAGGAAAGGCATAATACTTTTGAAAACCAGATTACGGTCCCTAACCGGAAAAGGAGTTCAGCTCTTTTGTGCAGTTCTGTATTTAATCTAAAGATTTGTATATTATTCAATACATAGTATGATAAAAACTTAGTATAGTAAGAAAATACATAACAGATTCAAAATCGGCCTTCAGCAGTTTCTAGCACTATACGGAAACATACTTGAATTATTTTGTACAGCCCTGTATATTACAACAGATTATTATATACCGCACATATTAAGCTAAAATTTAATTCAGGCTAAAACGTGGTTAAATCTACTTAAATCATACTACCGCACATTATTATCCTTGGGAGGCATGTATTCAATTATTTGCGTGGCCCTGTATATGAATTTATTTATATTATACAAACATCTCTTAGTATACTAAATATAGTTCAGCTTGAAAGAGCATAACTCAATTAAAAGCCTCTTTTAAGCCATTCACGCTGATACTCCGCAAAACTTACAAACTCTTTTTGTAGCCTTGTATATGATCTATATCAGTTATACAAACCGCATACTAAGCAAAAATTTAATTAAACTTAAAATGGTATGTCAGAAGCGAAATCACACTGCCAGCAATTATCGCTAATAGAAAGGTACAGTGCTGTATCCGAATTTTTTGTGTGCCCCTGTAAATGAACGATAAATGCTATGCATATCATGTTATACAACAAGTATATTGTAGTAAGCCTCAGTAATATAATATGTCAATTTCATTATACTTGATGTAGTGTAACAGAATTAAAATACGCCGCAAACCTTTTTTCCCCTGACACTATTATGTAAAGGAATACTTTCGCGGACCCCTATAAATGAATAATAAGTACTTTGGACACCATATTGCCCAGAATGCATATTTTAATGCACTTCAGAAATGCATATAAATTTCATTATATTTGAAATGACCAACATCATTAAAATAAACTTGAAGCAATTATTTCGCATTGAGCGTAATATATCGGAATACTTTTGACTGTCCCTGTAAATGAACTATAAATTCTACACACCTTACTTTCAAGAGTGATCGTGCTATTGTTAACGTCAAAAACATACAAAAAAATTCAGGGAGATTCGAGTATATTTACGAGTGTTAGAGCTCGTACAGACTGGAGACAATCTAAATTCACAAACACTTTTAAACTATGTTGGAAAGTATTAAAAACTATTATAATATTTTAAATTATTAATTAAACATTATAAGAAAAGTATAAATTAACACATTTTATTATTAAAATGTTTTTTCTGTTTATAAAATTATACTTAAGTTATACTTAAATTATATTTAAATTACAATATTTACAATAACAAAGCATTTAAATGGCCGACAACTGGTCCAGTGATTGCCGAACACTAGAATTGAGTGGCCGACTACTAGTGACTTTTCTACTTTTAAGTTTAACTTTTTATAAATAAAAGCTATAATCAGCTTTTTTACAAACAACTGCTGAAAAAGTAAAAGAAAAGAATACATTGACACGTGTCATTGTTAAAAATGTTGTATTGCTTTTTAAAATTCCGCTTTGAGCTATATACTAAAAGAAAGCGCTAAAGTGGCCGACTATTGGTGCTTTTACCCTATATTTTTAATATATATATATATATATATATATATATATATTATTAAAACAAAACACACAATAAGAAATATGCACAAAAAATTTTGGGAGATATTATCTTCCATAATTTTAAATTTTATAAAAATAAGTTTTTTACATTAATTATATTTTAAATGTATTTTCTTTCCCTGGAGCATGTAAAAAATTGCTAAAATTATGTGGCTTTCTTCTGGCTTCTTCACATCGGCACCTAAAAACTCTTTAATTCGGCTTTGATGAGAAATCAGCCAAATAATGGGTGAATACTAAACTGTAGTCCAATATGCCATGGATCTTCACATTATATCTTCAGAATCTACAATTATACCTTCAGAAGAAAATATAACAATGAAAACTTAGTAATAACAATAACTGATCATTATTTGTATAATAAAAATAAAACAAGATAGATAAAATTAAAAAATGCTATAAAAAGTGATAGAAAATCTTTATTAAGATTGACGATCGTTTCGTTGAACAAACGGCAACATTTTCAAAATCATTCAATGATAGAAAATAAATTTGATAATGATTTATTTATTTTCAATCATTGAATGATTTTGAAAATGTTGCCGTTTGTGCAACGAAACGATCGTCAATCTTAATAAAGATTTTCTATCACTTTTTATATTATTTTTTAACTTTATCTGTTTATAAGTGATTATTATACATGTGTTTATAAAACAAGATATATCACATACTGGACAATTGCACCATAAAATATAGTAGACTAGAAACCACCGCGGCTTTGGTCCCGTAATATTTGAATTATGCCAAGTGATATTTGTATGTCTAATTTTTATTAAAGTGTACTAACTAAATTTTTATTTTATTAAATGGTAATATTTAATTTTATTAAAAAGGTACTTATTACTTTTAGGAATAATTCAAAAATTACACAGTTTGACTAAACATCATTATTACACTTTATTAAGCAGAAATAAGACTTAAATTAATAAAACGAAATAAAACAAAATAAAAGATAATTTAAAAAGTATTTTGAAACTTTATGCTCAATTAATACGGTCATTTCAGTATTCATTTGAAGTTCTGAATTTTTTAGAAACCATCTTCTTACATCTTAAAATTAACTTTCATGTCAAATTCCAAGTCCTACCACCTCTCTCAACATAAAGGGCTATGTTGAAATAGGAACTGTCACCATTAATTGCCAACATTAATTTTGAAATCGGTTTGCTATTTCCTAAAATTCCACTGAAACATAATTTAGAAAGCTTTTAAAGACCTTTTTAGAACGTTTGTTGTTCCTGAGAACCCTAGGTGATAGAGTCACCTGCATAAAATATAGCCTGTGTAGGATCAGAGACTGTTACCATTGATTCGCAACTATTACTTTTATAATCTGTTTATATTCCCTGAAATTGCATAGAAATTGTAATTTAGGACTTTTAAAAAATGTTTTTCGCACCTCACCGTCGCTTCACTCCTTTTTAATTCGAATTTATTTTCGACAGTCCTTCGAGGGCATTTATATTTTATAAGTAACTACCATGTCATATTTAAATTTAGAAACTCTAGCCTATTCGGTATCACAGAAATCGCAATTTAGAAAGTTAGTTTTTTCTTCTGCAACCCTCTGGTGGTAGTGGCACAGACATAAAATATAGCTTATGTTTGAGCAGTTTCTATCTTACTATTCTCTTTCTATCTCACTTAATCTTTTTAAATTTGGAATTTTCTTTCGACTGTTCTTAGAAAGCAGTAAATGCCATGCCATATTTCAAAGTGTTAGACCCCTCAGTTGTGCAAAAAACGCAAATTAGAAACTCTTTTGCTTTTCCAACCCCCAGATGGTAGTGCAGCAGCATAAAATATAACTTATGTTAGAGCAGGGACTGTCACCATTGATTTGCAACCATTACTTTTGAATTAGCTTTGGTATTTCCTGAGATTGAGTAGAAATCGCAATTTAGAATGTTTTTAGAACGCTTTTGCGCATTTTCACCCCCCTTTTTAAATTTCCATTTTTTTCGAAACTGATCTTAAAGATCATTTATATCTAATACATCATTTATATCTAATACATATTTACCTTGCTTAATTTCAAGTTGCTAGACCCTACCGATCACAAAAATCGAAATTTAGAACGTTTATTTTGCTCCTGCAACCTCTAGGTGAGAGTGAGAACCGACATGAAATAGTGTGTCTATGTTAGAGCAGAGGCTGTCAGCATCAATTTCCTACCATGATATTCCAACGGTATTTTTTTTTTAATATATAACATTTTTCTATAATAGGGGGCCCAAAACTTGTCAACTAATAGTTGAAAGCAGTGCTCAATGTTGAAAACATGTTAATAAAGTTCCTAATACTTAGCACTTTAGATCTTGAATTAATCGAAACTATCTATAGGTTATGAATTAATAATTAGACTAAGGTTTTAAAGAAATGCGCAAGAAATGAAGAGAAATGCTTAAAGCAGGCCCTATGGCCCCAATAAAAATATCAGGGTGTTGGCCCGGAGAGATAAGCCCAAGGTGTAACTTCCAAGTTATGACTAAGAGGATGGCACAATTATTGTCAGAAAAATGCATGGCGCACAAAAAATTCCTCTGGAAGGGGTGCCGAACACGCCCAAGGGAAATCAGAGTCCTATAATGTAGAAACGGGGAGATAACTAAATGGAAAAAGGGACACCACAAACGAAGATTAGATTAAAAAGTAACTATTAACAATTTATGGCACAAAAATTTCAAAGAGCCCTATACAGGGTCCAGAGGTCTTAACTCGGTCTTAACAGTGTCTTAACTGGCCCAGGTAGCCGGGTCTAAAAAAAAATCTGAGCCTCAGGAACATCAGAACCTGCCCTGGACTATCCTCATCCAAATTTTCAAACTTCTACGTGCGATAGATATCGCTACCCATAGCACACAGACACACAGGCACACACATAAACAGAGCGAAACTTTCTTTTTACCCCACTGAAAAGAAGGGTTGTGTGTTTCACGCGTATTTGTGTAAGTGGATTTCTTTATACCCACGAAACATCCCAACGTCTGGATGAATTTTAATGAATGACGTCTCTATCAATTTGTCTTAACTGCCCGATGGTTATAGGCTAGGTTTTGTTTTTATAAATAAAAAATGGCGGTAGAGACGAAAAAAAATACGTACCCTATTGAGTGGCATATCATTGGATAGGTCTTTCAAAATGAAGAAGATGTTTCATTGACTATTTTACAGTCAGAAGCTCCGTTAAAATATTAAACAACCTGGAAGTTTTTTATGTGGGATCTCTAGCTTTACTGCAACTCTAACCATCATATATATGTATAGGCTTCATCAAAACAATGTTTATAGAAAGGAACTAACAATTAAACACAACTTAAAAGTCATCATTACAAGTAAATAAAAAAAATAGGTAAGTAATATAAACAAATAATAAAAAAAAAATTAAGTCAATTCCTACTTAGGTCAATACGATATTTTTTTTCCTCCCAATTTTCTTTCCTCTTGTGTGGCGCTTAAAATGCCTTAATCAAGAAGATGGCTATCTGAGTCTTAAAATACCTTGATCAAGAAGAGGCCTCCCTCCATTATTGAAAAGTAATTAATTTAATTAAATTAATGAATTAATATTTGAAAAAAACTGGATTAACATCAAGTGTCATCCACTACAAGTTAAAAAAAAATTTTGAAATTGACTGGGTAAATAATAAGTATTTTATTAACGATTGAAAATTTCAAAAAGATATATATAGCGAAATTGTGAGCTAATAGTAGGAATCGAAAAAAAAATAGTTTCACATTGATGAGAAGTAATTAATTAGTTCGCTTTTTACGCAGTCGGTCTCTAGGGGTTCGCATCATGATGGTGGTTCTCGGGTTTGCTGAAAAGATGATTAAAAAAAAAAACGCCAACATATCGATGAAAGTACAATCACTTATTTATTTCTGTTCAAAAACAAAGGAAGACATCTCGTAAAAATGGAACTTCGGATTTCAAGCAATACAGAAGGACACATAAAGTATATCGATGTGTATAAACAAATTCGTTTCATCACTGCTACGTATCGTCACAGAAAAGAAAAGGAAAACAACAGCGGTCCTTTATCGGATCTTCCAGTCAGGCGGTCAAGAGAAAACACCGTCATAACACGTACTGAACTCATATGCCTTGGCATATTGTATTGTCGCCAACTAATCAAGATTTTGACGCCTATATTACAAAGACAAAGCATTGGCGACAGGATTAGCAGACAAATTACGTAGCAGCCCCGCCTTTCGGCGCAGCCACAGGATGTGAAGCAACCCTACATGTTTCAAGACTAAGAGCAACATCAAGTCTCGATTATGTTTACATTAAAAAAAACAGATTGCAGTTAAATGTGATTGAGTGATCTTTAATCAATGAATGTGAACAGTAGAACGCATAATGATAATTGAAGATATAATTAATAACTGCAATTCCAATAAATACATCTTTCCTTTATTTCATTTTTTTTACCCGTCAAGTTCTAATTGGAAATGAGAGTAGTTTATTTATAGCGCAAATGAAATACGTTAGAAAAATCAACGGTTAAAATAAAGTGCAGCTGTACGGAGTTAAATATGATCGTGATTGCATGTAAATAAAAACTGTTAGTAACGGAAATAAATAAATAAATAATCGAGTATGAGAATTTTGAATAAGTGAAACAAAATATCTGAACCATAAATCTTTATATGTGTAGAGAAAAGTTCCTTGTGAAAGGAAAAGAAAAAAAAAAACTAAATGCATGTAGAAGTATGAATTGTTTTAGGAAAAAGAATTACTATAATGAATTTACTTGTTTAAAGTAGATTTTGAGAAACGGGGGGGATGAAATTGATCATCGGGGCAACCTAGAAAAAGCTGTGACGATACGTTGCAGTTTATAGAAAAACAGACAAATTGTCCATCTTCAAATTGTAAATCTTCAAACACAGTTTTACAGAGTAAACACGTTAGAAAATGCTTATATATGAGCTTGCAATTTGAAGGGAAAAAAACAAATGTTTTAAAGTTATATGCATGTAAAGCATAAATTCAACTAGGTTGCTTAAGTCTTTGGATCCATTGCAACTTTAAAGTCAGTGAGCAATTATTTTTTTTTTTGTCCTTGGTACCAAGACTCACTTTTTTACTTTGACCCTATTTGGGATCAGCCATGTAATACACATTTGCAAGCATTTAAAAGAAATCATAATAAAAAAATAAAAAAAAAAAACACAATTCAAATACACTAAAAATAAAATGAAAAATATATAAAGTATGAGTAATTATAACCAAAATTTAAATGTACACATGAGGAGCATAAATGTAAAAATTGAAAATTCGTGCACGTGGCACAGGACCACAAAATAAAGAGGTGCCTAAAGCACGCCCATAAAAAAGGGGTGGCCCTAATTCTTGTATTTCAACAAGTATTATGGCTTCGGTTTAAGACCTCAGCCCTAGAGGAAGAGGGAATAAAAAGGACGCCTCACATTGAGCACAACATGAGCCTCCTCGATCCCCAGTAGATCACAGTGATCTGCGAAATGAGCGCGATTCAGTATCTCATATAAATTCTTTGTAAGTAATTTGAATTGGAAAACCAATTCACGTGAAAGATGTCTCTCATCACAGTGTTGCGTGAAACTTAGGGCAACAATTTTGAACGATTCACGACTTCTTGGGGGCAATGATTATACAAGGGAAAAAAATATGTTGTAAATATCAAACTTCTCAAAAAGGACAATCCTAAAGTGGTGAGAGACGAAGTGTCATACTCTTGTAAAATTATGTTCAAGTTATGTAAGCAGGTATAGAATTTAATTGAAGGGTTATTTTTTTTTACACTAGGGGGCTCTGCCCCCTATGAGCTACGCTCGTCAACCCCCTTTCAGACACCGCAGACTCTAAAAGTACGCTAATTTAACCGGCTTTAAAATATTTCGGAAGAGTGAATTATAATTTAAAAAACAGTGGCGATCTCCCTACAAACGGACTTCTATACTTTTGTCTTTGACTGGGGAATTTTAAGGCCAAATCCGCTGCGGTACTACTTGATTAACCCGTTGACCAATTTCGCCAAATTATATAAATCGCCAAAGCACTCGCCAAATTATACAAATTGACATCATTTTCATTTTAAATAACAAAAGAACAAATAAATTAGTGCAACATTAATAAAAATAGAAATAAAACGTTGAAATAAAAATAACTTGATGACGTAGACACGTGTAACTTGCTTAAAGTCAAGCTAATGTGGCATTTACGATCAAACATTATTGGCATTTAATCTTACAGTTTGGCAAATGATAGATTTTTGGTCGACGGGATAACTAAGTAGTACCAAAAATACATATGTCAATCGCTGTTTTCGTCTTTTATTAAGTAAAATAAGTTAAACATTTCAAAATAAGCTAATATAAAAGGAATTAAGGGTACTTTTTGGTTAGCCGGGCGCCAGTGCTATGTATACATACATATATATGTATATATACATATATGTATACCTATATTGTATGTATACACATATATCCATATATATCCATATATATATATATATATATATATATATATATATATATATATATATATATATATATACATATGTATATATACATATACATGTATACATAACACTGGCGCCCGGCTAACCGAAAAGTACCGAATTAAGTAAACAGAATCTTTGTCTCTCGGTATTTTTTAACAAAGCGAAAGAAAATTCTTTTAAATAAGACATTTAAAATTAATCGTTTTTAATCTGACCTGATTTTGACCAAACTATTCTTTCTCTTTTTAATATTTACGTGAAAATACTTGTGTTAGAAATGAAATATTATTTGCGCTTTCCTAACAAAAATAGTTGAAAAGTATCCTCTCAAAATATCAAATAAATGTCTAGCGCAATTTCTAAATTTAAACCGTTTTGCAATATTATTTTGTGTTCATTTTATTTAATAACTGCAATGTGACCCAAACATGACGTAATTTCTCCTATTTGAGACTTCTAACGCATGTTAATAAATTTATTATTTTACAAAATCCTTTCTCTGTTAAAATTCACGTATAATTATAGTTTTTATGACGTAATTTTTAATAAGTTGCTGCTTTTTGTACATAATTATTTAATTCTAATTCCAAATGTTTTTTTTTTTCTGTTTATAATAGTCACGTGTAAATAAATTTTTTATTTATTTACACGTATATATATATTTTTTTTGAAGCAAACATTATTGTTTCAGCTTTTTATACAGTTGGCAACAGTTTAAATTAATATTACTTTCTAAAATCTGTCAAAAATATCTCTAGAAATGCTGAAAATTTGAATTTAAAATAGGAATAAAACCTCAAAAAATTAGTAAAATTAAAAAAATTGCACACCGGGAACTTCAAACGTATAAAATGATCTAAAAATGATTAAATTCCCATAAATAGTTTTTGCTCCTATAAAACTTTTTTAGTGGAACGATTTTGTCCAACTTTAGCATTAAATATCTCTTAAAATAATTCTTCGATTTGAAAACTGTCTGCATCAGTGTGTTTATCAAGCATTTCTGTATAATACTACCGATTTTCATATATTTGTATGCATTATTTTTTCTTAATATTAACGAAGAAAGACCTCCGGTCACAAAAAATTCAAGTTTTTTTTTTCTTTATAATAATTTATTTTTTTCTATGTTAATTTACTGTAGAATAAAACACTTTGTACAATAACTATTTTTTTTTTTTTTTTTGTAAAATTTCTGGGGAAAAAATCAAAATATGAATAAATATGTCACGCGTTTTTTATCACTTTCAAAGCTTTCTGAAATTCATATTTTTGTCACACTGTGAGTTTACAATATGGTGGTTTTTCACCCCATATGTGACGTGACATACGTTACATGCAGTGACATAACAGTGACGTCACAATATTTTTTATAATTTGAAGAAAAATATTTTTTGCAGTATATAACATGTTTTGAGGAATTTTTGTAATTTTTTAAAGTTTTCTAAGAAATTCACATCTCAGTCACAATGTGACATCACTGAGTGGTGGCATTTAGGTCACAGGTGTGATGTGACCACAGTGACTTACAGTGACGTCACAATGACGTCACTGGGACCATGCATGCTGTTAGGGGTGTTTTCTATATAATGCCCCATCTTGAAAGCGATTAACGCGTTGGCTACCTCAGACTGGGAACCTCCGTGGCCAAGTGGTTAAGACACGACTTTGCTAATCGCTTGCGAGCGTAGGAGAGTTGTCGGGTTCAACTCCCGGTGACTACGTTTTCACTCTTTGTAAAGCTCCCGGATGTAATCTTGATGTGTTTTCTTTTTCCTTGAGTCTATCCCGTCTTTATTGATCGACGACTGCTAATAAGCGGGCACTTGATGTCAAGCACACAATATACAAGGATGTATGGGTTCATTACAGAAACTAACCGGAGACGGTGACAAAATGTATTTTTTTACAAAGATTTAAAAAAACAGTTTTCAGTTTTTATTCGGTTGATGCACATTTCCCAAACTCAGTTATGTTTTTGAATTTTATTCAAAGCATTAATTTTATACATTTTTAATTCAAAAATTGATATGTTAATTGATTTTAAACGTTCAATGCCAATACAAAATATTTATGTTATACATTTTTAATAATAAAATGTTCAATGCCAAACTGAAATCACTGTACATGTCTGTGGGTGGCTTATTTTTAAATACATGGAAATAAATTAGATCAGAATAAATTATGGCAAACAATAGTCTTCAATGAACATATTAATGGCACACGTATTCGCGTGATGTGCTACCCGAGAAATATTGCTGGCACATTGCGCATTGACTTGGTAGGCAATCTGTTTATGTGTTGTGGGAGTCAATGATATATTTAAGCGGGTGATTTTATTTTAGATATTTTTTTCATGTAACACAACATTTTAAAATACCTAGAGCAATTTAACCTTTTTTTAGCATTCTCTATAACTGTATACCACATTGTCGACCTACTTTAGGAAGGCAATCTTTTCGCTAGTCCTTTTTGTTAATTTATGGGTACATCAGTTAATCCTGATTTTATTTTGCTCTGTGCAGAATATATGATAAATAATCTCTAATGATAAAACTATTTTTTTTTTACATGAAAAATAGTACCAAAATCAAAATATCATCTCAGTACCAGCTATCAAAATACTACAATGATATTAAAATAACTTGTAGGTCCTTAATTAAATTTTCTTTTATTTACGAATAAACACTAAACACATTATACTTCCTAACTCTATGCTGCTTAACTTTGTGCTTAAGTTATGTAATTTTAAAATGCTAATTAATCCATTGAACTAAAATAACATGTGAAAAAGTTAGTGTTACTTTTTAAAACTACACTTACATAAAATGCGTAATATATAGAGAAACGTATTTTATTTCTACTATTAAAAAGACCTATTTTTCGTTCGAATTATACATCAAGCATCTTTTCCGGGCAGTGTGATCATAAAATATTACAAGCCGTTTATGTTCCAACATTATGCATATTTTAATTCCATATTATATTTAATTCACTTTTTTATTTTTTTAAGCAATCGCATATTTTTCGGAAACATAGTTAATTATGTGACATTTAAAGCTACTGAATATTAATGTATAAACTCACAGGATGTTAACATTGGAAGTAAACCTTTTAAATCTTCAAACACAGGAACACTAAATGGAAGTAAAATAATATAAAATGACTATAAAAAGAATAAGGAAGAAAAATCGTTAAAGACTTCATTATTTATGAATCAGTATTGGGCCATGATACCTGCTGTATTAAGTGCTTATTTCTTTAAATTTGAATGAAATTTTTAAAACAGTACTTGGAAATCTATTTTAAATATTGAAATTTATTCTATGTTGTTCAAGATGCATTTTATGAATTTAAAAGTTTTAGATTAGAGAAAATTTATTTTCTTTAAAAAAATAAATAAATAAATAAATAAATAAACCAAAAAAATATTCTAAAAAATGATTTTAATTAGTAACTTAGTAATTACTTTTGTAATTACTTTTTATTTTTTTTTAAGCTAACAACATAACCACAAAAAAATTACACATTTTATACTGACCGCCAACAAAAAAAGTAACTTGTTCATTCATCTATTTTATATTTTCTTATTGTTAGAGTCGGCAGTATTTTGGAAACTCCTCGGGCATTAAAGAACTCGTTATATTTTTCTTCTACTCATCAATTTTCAGTTTTTGCGAAAAGGCTTTTCTTTATAAATAGAATGTAATATAGTTTTAACCTTATAAAATATTTCTATATAATATTTTTTGAGGTAATTATGTGCTTCTGGATATTTGTTTAAAAGAAAGTTTGTAAGAAAAAAATTTAATGTCAAGCAGAAAGTTTATAATTTTCTATTTTTCGGTGATATTACGAATAATTTTACTGTTTGATACTATTTTTTCCTCTAAAATGAGACCGGGTTTTTCTTCGAAAAATGTACAACGTCATGTTTTGGAAAGTATATTTTTTCTCATGTGTAACAATTCGATTTGATGTTCTCTAAAAACATGGCGTACAGATCAAAGTAATTCTAAACATTTCAACTCTTAATACTTTACCATATAGCAGGGCATGAGATTTCAGTTCAAGGGTGCTCGCCAGACTAAAACTTTTGCTCGCCATTATTTTACATTCATTTAAAACAGCAACGTCGGTCACCACACTTGGCCAGAAAATAAACTATTTATGATAAACTGAATTTAAATACACCGTTGTTAGAAGGAGATGTCTGTTAAATGAGGAATATTTTACATTCATGAGAAATATGAATAATTTTTAAAGTGTTAACAGATGTAGTATGAAGAACATTCTGGTGACCGAAATCATAAAAGAATGCAAAAATTGAAAAATCGAAACATATTTACTGCGAAAGAAAAAATATAATAATAACTCAAAATAATGTTGCCATAAGGATTCAATGGTTAAAGAAATTGTCACATACCACTAAAAAGTCATGAAAGAAAAAGTTCTTGTACTTTTAAAACTTCATGTTTGTGTAACGTCACCTTTCTGCACTGAAATACATTTATCAACCCATTAACTGCCAAAACCATAAGGTTGAAATGTTCAACTTTTTAGCTGAACGTTGTTTGCCACCACAAACACTCAAAAATATTTTCGCCTTATATGATATTAAAATTTTATGTAATTTTTGAATTCAAAATAGTGGTGGGTATGTAAATAACATAAATATATGCATTTATTTTGACCGTTGCGTGAACGCAACACCAGCGGGTAATGGGTTAATCGCAGCTGTAGGGTCAAAATCTGTCAGGGTGGATCCATTAATAGAAATTCTGAGTAAATCATCCAGTGTTTCAGTCTTCAGTGAGTTTCTGTATGCAGTCTTGAGTCTGTTGTGATAGCTGAAGCCTCTCGCTCACTGGTAGAACAGCACTAAACGTTAGAATCTGGAGCGAATTGGGGAATCTTGCTACTTTTCACTGTAAAACTTCTCCAGAATATCTTTGAGTGTTATTAAAGAAGATATAAACTTAAATTCTGCCTACTCTGCAAATGCAATATATATTTTTTCATTAAATAGACTTAGGTTCAAAAACATGAAGAGCTTTTTTTATTTCTGCTAACCCAAATTTAAGAATTTTTTCTTTGGGAGACCAACCCAAAGTGTCAAAAGCATGCAGACATGTAAACACATCTGTTGACATATTACACTCTTTCTGTGATATATATATTTGCATGTTTAATTTATCTCTCTCTTAAAGTCTGAAACTCTCGCTCCTTTTTTAATATTTGCCAGCTGTACAACCTTGATTATCCCTGAGATGGATAGTTGCTAAAAAACTCTTGTTCATTTGGTCCAACACTAGATTCGAGATCTGTCAGAACTGAGATGCAATGTTCGATTTATATTTCCAAATAAATGACAAGTGCCTTGTTTTGTAATGCTACACTTAAAGGGTTCAATTTCCTGTATAAATCCCAAGGGAAGTACAGAACTTAAAGAAATTTATAATCCTTCAATCTTTTCAGCAAACTCATAGCTTTAGCACTATTATTGCCTTTTCCGTGGGCCTCCTGTTCAAGATGGCTTGCAAAAGAGATATCACCCAGTTTAAGAATTCTTTCTCCTAGAATTCTGGCTGTTTCTTTTAACATATGAGGTCTTTCAGCTGAGACATGGTAAAATCTAAAAATACTTCTAACCACAGAATGAAATGCTTTCAGATCATCATCAGATCACTTCATCAACGATCTCATGCATCCAAAATAGCCAACTATAAATTATGCGCAAGGCAGTGAATGTTTATCAATTTAGCACAAATCGATTTCTTTTTTATAGCCAGTCCTGGTTTGTATCCAGCCATATTTCGAGCACCATCAGTACCTAAGCCAACAATATAACACCTGTTTCTATATTCATTTTGACCTGTATTCTTATCAATAAAATCTGTATGGCTGTGAAAATAACTGGATAAAGTAAAATTTGGCAGCTCTATTGCTCCTAAAATGTCCTGTTTGATATGAATATCTTTTACATTCACATATCGAACATACACATTTGCATGTTTAACATCTGATCTATTTGTGGTACCATCATACAGAATGTTGATATATGTACACTTTTTTTAATTTTTCACTAAATCTAACTTCATAGTTTCAACAATAAAATGGATAAAATACATGCATTAGTTTCCATTGCCATACTTTGTTAAAATATCCACATTTCTCAGCTAACCACAAAAGATCTACAAGATCCGCATGTGTCTGGTTTGAGGTAGCATATTCTGAGCGTATATAGTTTGATTTAAAACACTAGGGGGGGGGGGCTTTGCCCCCATGCTCTCTACGCTCACCAACCCCCCCCCCCCCCCTCGTGAAGCAGTCTCTATTTTCTAGCCAACCCCAGAAGTAATTGTTTTGCGTTTCCATTCTGGATCGCTTCACGATTCCTTATTTTCTATGTATTCAATTTTTAGATTCCAAATACAGATGGTCCCCTCCCCCCTATCCCATTAGATAATTGAAATTCCTGTAAAAATCACTTTTGCCATTGATCCCTAAAAAACAAAAATGAAAAAACAGAAGTTTATCGAATTGCAAAAGATTCTTCCCTTTCCCGTCCATCCTATCTAATTTCTTCACTTTCATGGTTTTCACCAAGCCCAATTCCCGCTAAGCAAAGACAGAAAACTATCATGAATCAGATGCGTTTTGCGGTATCCACGCAGATTTTTATTGGTCCATTTCAAAATCTTTTGGCCCATTTCCAAATAGTTACTTTTTTTATATATATAGAAGGACAACATTTAAAAAAAACAAATCTTACTTGCCAAAACTAAATATTTGCTAGCCATGGGCGAGCTGGCGAGCGGAAATTTCGAGCCCTGCCATATAGTGAACTTAAAAATTCAATATTTAATAACAATGCATTTACAGGGACAATTGTATAATATAACAGCATAAAAATAAGTTTTGAAAGTTGGAGATAGAAAATATTCTAAAATTACATATTATTGTTGTAATTATTACATTACCCACATAATAATTAAATAAATGCAAATTTTTTTATATATTTTGGTACAATATGAATTAGAAAAAAATTAAGCAGTAAAGAAAAAAAAATCATTTAATAGTAAACATTGCAACATTTTCTAAATATCTGAAATTTTTTCAGAAATTTCTGACAATGTTGAGTCACATTCATGTTCAGAATTTATATATAAATCACCTACAATACTTTCAATATCGCTTATGTCACTTCTTACTTCATCAAACCATCACAAAATAGTTTTCTTCAAAAGCCTTATAACCATAGCGTGCTCGCTTTGATGCCCCGTCATTTCAATATCACAGAGCAAAAAATTACATAAATTTAAACACGCCATCTAGCAGGCTGCGTTGAAAATAAAATGATTTTTCTTTCAATAACTAAAAATGCGGCGGTGTTGCAAATGTCAAGGGGCGGCAGATGACCAATAGAGTAACGATTAGATTTCGTGATAACATTGAAGAGGCGTTCATTTTTGTGTAAACGGCACATATGTAGACGGAACCATATTACAGGCTGTAGATTTCCGGTCAAAGATTAATAAAGTTTTCCACATTAGTATTAAAGTGTAAAAGATGTAAATTAACCTCTTAACTGTGACATTTGTTTTCTTACAAAAAAAAAAAAAAAAAAAAAAAAAAAAAAGGGGGGACTGGACACCACTTTTTCCATACTAATATATTTACCTTACTTAATCGAAAAATATCTGTCAAACAATAAAGATAAAGTTACAGTTACAAATTAGTGGTATCAAAATGCTTTTAATAACGAAGCAAGGAAAGTGTTCTTGCCCGAATCCAAGTCGAGCCACACTGTTAAGGGGTTATAATATGTTTTATTCCACTTCGAACAAGACTGAATGTCTAATCAACAAAAGTGCGAAATTCTATTACATGACAAAATTTTCTCATTTATGCGCTAAATTTCTTTTTATGTTTGTTTTCCACAAGTGCTTTTAAAACAATTTTTAAACATATCTGTTATGGAAACAAATATTTAAAGATATACTAAACATTTGAGTTTGATATTTAGAATTTTTTCCCCATATATGTTTTTTTAAAAAGTTTTTTTTTCATACTTACTCAAGTAAAATGACTAAACTAAACATTTTTTTCAACTTCAAACTATTTTTCACAAAATATATAAAACACAATACAAATTTACCCGATATGTATATAAAATCTTAATGAAACGAATTTATGAAACGGGTATTATGAAACGACTGAAATGTATCCAATTTCTGAAACAATTCTATGAAACGACTGATTAAACAACTGATTATGTTTCACGGTGAGATCTTCTAAACTATGGAATACTTTGCGATGAAATTAACACCAAAAATCCGAACTGATCAGCAGATCTCAAAACTGGTAATAGAATTTTTAAATTCGAATTAGTTTTCGAAATATTATTTCTTTTTTCTAATTTTAAATATTTTCTCTAATGATGGCAACTCAAATTTTAATCACAACACATATTTTCTTTCATATTTCAGAAAAGGTAATTTTAAACTAATTTGGCGACCAGTTTGGCCTTCCTAAAATGTATGCTAAGAAATTTATCATGTTAATTTTATTCATAAATCAATTTACTTGAGCATTCTTTCGCCAAATCGAAAGATTCTGATAGAGAAATCAAGAAATCGGTATTTTTATGTTTGCGAGACGCAGGTGATAAATCGCCAAACATTTTCCTCCGTCGCCTTTTTCTATATTTCATTAATTTCATTTAAAATATAGTCCTTTCATTCATTTTATTTAAAATACAAAACTTTCATTTAAAATTGATGGCTTTCACTTCTTTCTTTTTTTTTTAAACAAAAAGAAAAATATTAAGCACAGATGTCATATACGCACGGGGATACCTAATTGGCACGAAAATGGCATTATTTTGATTGACATGGAAACCCGGCTATTGTTGTTTATTTAAAAATAAATGTTTATTTCTTTTTATTTATTTATTTTTTAATTATATAAATTATTTTGTTCTATAGTTATCAATTATTTTTTTTTTGTTATTTCCTTTTGAAAATAATAGAAAATAGTTAAACAATACGATGCTACTTAGTTATTCCTTCGACCAATTTCGCCAAATTATACAAGTAGACATAATTTTTATTTTAAATAATGAAAGAACATATAAATTAGTATAACATTAATAAATATACAAATAAAATGTCGAAATAAAAATCACTTGATGTCGTAAACACGTGTAACTTGCTTAAAGTCAATTGAACTTGACATTTACGATCAACCATTATTGGCATTTAATCTTATAGTTTAACGATATATTTTTGGTCGACGGGAGAACTAATTAGCACCAAAAATACATATGTAACTGGTATTCAAAAACGAGGTTTTTGCCAAATTTTCGTAAAAAAAAAAAAAAAAAAAAAAAAAAAAAACACGAAAAACATGACATCTGGCCAAATATTAAATAATGTAACATACCATGACATTTAATTTCAACTTCAAATCAATGTTTTAGTTTACCACGCGAAAAAAAAAATCTAACTGGCGAGTTGAAAAAAAGCTATTGTCGAGATTTGCACCCGGCTAGCGTAACAGTACGAAGAATTCTTTGCGACCATGGCAACGTTAATGTAGTTTTTTTCAAAAAAACACTGACTTCTGAAATGAGAAACTTTCGGCACAGATGTCATATACGGCCCCATATTGGCGCGATTTTTTTCTGACGCCAATGTCATATACGCAACGGGTACTTAACCTGCGCCAAAGTATCGTTATTTTGCTTGATATGGTAAGACGGATGTTGTTGTTTATGCTGTTGATGCTTTACCCAAATTGGCGTTGAAAAAAAATCGCGCCAATATGGGGCCAAACTTTGATATGAAAGACGAAGGTATCAGACCGTATTTGTTTATGGCAGTTGATGACTTGAACTGTTATATTAAAGATGAAATGATGGCGATAGAATAATTTTTGGTGACTTATCACCTGTGCCTGGCTAACATTAAAGTACGAAAATGGCACCTAAAGTAATAAACGCGAAGTGGTCCGCCGGAACTGTTGATGATAGTCATATGACTTAAACTATTGTTATAGAGATTGTTTTAAAATACCGGGAGACAAAGACTCTGCATACTTAATTTATTTTAGTTTAGTTTCTTTTCAAATGCTTAACTGATCCTCTTTAATCAAAAACGAAAACAACCATTGGATGTCTTAACTGCAACTAATTCGGCCTTAATTTTTTGTAATCAAATGAATTGAATGGAAACCTGGTTACAGGGAGATCTGCACAGCTTTTTTTCAGTATAACTCAATCTTCTCTAATATTTTTAAAACCCATCAGATTAGCGTGTTTTTAGATTCTGCTGTGTCTGAACGAGGGTTTGCGAGCGTAGCTTGCAGGGGGCAGAGCCCCCTAGTATTTCTATCAAAAGTTGCCATCATTGGATCCGTCTGGGATTGTAGTAGAAATTTCGCTGTTTTTACTTTCACCACTCTGCAGTACCATGAAAAAAAATATTGGCACTCAAGCCACAATATAAATATTAAGATGTTTTAATTTACATTTCCTGCTTTAATCAGTTGAGGCGGGCGAGAGTTTCTATCCGCGTTGGTCACGTGGAGTGGTGGCTTTTGCAGCTTGAGATGACTTAGTGTTCTCCTTTTTTTTATAGTTGTGGTAGTGGTTTGAAAAGAGGGCTTTTTTTAATTTTCCAATCACGGTCAAGATTTTTACACTATAGAGTTAAAAAAAAAACATACGGCCCAAGATAAAACACATACTATTTAAGATAGAATGTCAACAATGAAAATAGTTATTTCTTATATATTTTTGAAAACGTGGGACTATTAGGTATAGTTATAATTGAACGTGTTGAGTTATATATATATAAAGAATTATATATTACTGTATAATTCCTTAAAACTGAAAAAAACAATATAAGTTTATACATATATACATACATATTAAACACATTTCAACTATACATCGATTAGTTGCAAACTTTTTATTACATATTAAAAATTAATTTATGAAAAAAAATAGATACATTTGCTAAATATTGAAAACTACTATTTTCTATCACATTTAAAATAATTTTTAGTGACATAATTCAGTATTTCGAACACCGCCTCCTAAATATTAGGCCTGAGCGCTGACTAAAAGATGGCGGCTGCCGAAGGCGGATTTTCTTCAGCGTATGTACGATCCCTTGAATATTCGTACCAATAATTTTTAAGAGATTTTTCCACTTTACGTATCTAATATTAAAGAAGTTAAATAAATCTTTAATAAAATACTGGTGACTAAATTTAATAGACCGTACATACGTTTAAAAAAATCAGCCTTCGGCGGCCGCCATTTTTGTGTCAGCGCTCAAGCCAAGTATTCAGGGGGGAGTGATTTCGAAAGTAAGAATTTACAATATACATACATGGCAGTCTAGTTGAAAACTACTATTTTCTATCACATTTACAATAATTTTTAGTGACATATTTCAGTATTTCGAACACCGCCTCCTAAATATTAGGCCTGAGTGCTGACAAAAAGATATACAGTATGTATTTTCTAGAAAATATTTTAAAAATATTTTAAATACGTTAAATACGTTAACGGAACATATTTTAAAGATTTTATTTAAATATTATAAGCATTTAATTAGTCAATTTTTAGAAAAGATTCTTACTTATAGAATTGCTTTGTAGTATTTCATAAAAATGATCTACAATTCTGCAGTTCTTGGTTTATTAAATATTACAACATCAGATAATACCTAAAACGCTACCGGTATCAATGTTGTGAAGTTAATTGACAAAGTAAAAAATAGCTGATAAAATAAGTAGATAACATTAGAGATATTTTGCTTTAACAAATTAGATCAAATTTTAGGGGTGACGTACAGTATCACAAAAAGTAAATGTACATATTTGGAATTTGTTAGACTTGACAAAGAAGAACATGCACATAAATATGTACATAAAATATGTACACAAATGTACAAAATATACAAAAATAATAATTTTACAAATGCATTACCTTAAATATTGATGATTTATTTTAAAATGTTGTCACGTTTATACCAATTTAAACGAATATATTATATCTTTATTAAGTAAATAAAGTATATTTTTACATTTAACAAAAAGAAGTAGTTTTTTTCAATGTTAAAGCATACTTTTTTTCCATAATAACAATACAGATGTCACTGTTTTGGCATATGTTTTAGCGCTGTTTCTTCATTACAAAAAAAAAAAAAAAAAAAAAAAAAAAAAAAAAAAAAAAACAGGCTAACAAAAACATTTGCTGCTGAGCATGTTATCAAGTCTTATTCAGCTGACAAAGTAGATGAATTGCGTGCAGTTTCTGTCATGAACATATGGTCACATGTTAAGTAGATAAGGAATATTGCAATTCTATCATAATAAATTAGCAGATAATATTGTTTTCTGTTGATTAATGATATAAATGTGAAATATTTATTTCTGAAGTTTTTTAAATAACCTATGTGTATATAAATAAAACAACGTTTATATCGTCAGATCACTTTATTTCTTCTTGTTAACTAGTTTCGGTAACCATGCCGTACCGTCATCAATCCAAAATATGGTATTCAATCATATTTTTTCTCTGATGATGGTACGCTATGGCTATAGCAACAAGAAATAAAGCATAAAACAGCACAAGACAGCACAAGAAATAACAAGAAAGAAAGAAATATTTGCAACAAGAAATAAAGTATTTTGTTGCTTTAAAATGTTGTTTTTATTTACATTGTACTGCGCCAAGTAATTTCTTATTGTAACATAAGTGCATATTAAATTTAGTTGACTAAATTACTATGTCTATAATATATGTTTTGCCAATATAAAAAAAAACGAATTTAACGTCAGGAGTTTTTTCAATCTTTATAACTCCTAATTATCTTTACCAAATGATTTCCCGTGTGTTATTCGACGATAAAATTTACAAGAAATAAATATAATAATGATGCAAGAATTAGGTGTTTTATTTAGAAACTAGCTTCGTGACCACGAGATGTGTTATATATATGTTACAAGATTTCTTCCAATTTTTTTAAGAAAAAAGAAATTTAATACTATTCTGCATTTACAAAAACTTATACAACTTTTATTAAATATTAAATTTCAAGTAACAATTCCTTTTAACAGTGTAGGTTAAACAGAAATTGAAAAATCTCATTTTTCAGATTACATGATTTTTTATTCAAAATTTTATTTGTGAGATGAATATGTATATGTTTTCTATTGTCCATGCTGTTGCAATGAGAGTGACAACTCTTATATATAAACATATTTCCGATTTTATTATAAAATAATTATTTATAAAAAAATATGTTTTACGTCAAGCCATTTTTTTAATTTAGCTCTTATGAGAAACATTTTTAAAAACCATCTTTTATAAATTAATTGAAAATAGTACATGCATTTCCTTTAAATCAATTTTTGGGAATAAGGGTACATAATGTCCATTCTAAATGAACGAATTTAAATCTTCCTCCATGGTTGAATGTAAAGCTGAGAGAAATATTTAATATAATGTCCGGGATCCAAATAGGTGTTTCGCTGTTAGCGAAACGAGACTGACCAATGAAGTTTGGATTTTTGTGAACATTTCACTGTTTGCAAAAATGCAGGCTACTGATTGGCCAATCTCGTTTCACTAACAGCAAAAAATCTATCTGGATCTCGACTATTGATTTACAAATGTGAATATAGTGACAAGAGTTTTTGTTTCTGTAGAAAAAAATATACATGAAGCATGGCAATGCATATATACATTTTATATTTCTTCAAAGATTCTTTTTTCTCATTATAATTAAATGGAAATTAACTTATGACATTAAAGAAATCTACTCAAGATTACAGAGGATAGAAGTGGTATGTGAAAAAAATATAGTCTATCATATGATTGAAGATAATCACTGTTAACTCTTAAATTACTGTTTGAAAAAAACCTAATTCTCACAGAGTTTTTAATTGATAAATGTAGCATTTGACAATAAACGAAAATATATATTCGGTACTTCAAAATGATGATTGTGTATGTTACAACCTTCATCACCTGATCTCCTCTTTAATTTCCCTCTTCTCTACTTTTCTCCAGTCATACACAACAATGGAGTAATTTGTATGAGTTGTAAAGTTATAACTGTGCGAAAACTGTCCAGACCAGGATTCTAACCATGGATCCTTTGACAGAAGCCGGCAATGCTCTACCAACTGTGCCATCATGGACTTGACTGGAGGACCTAATTCACCCAGCCATCATGGTATCTTGCCTGATATATGAATGAGCTCAACAGAATAAATCACAGGTATATCATATATCAACCAGATAACATGATAAATAATGTACGAGAGGGGTATAAGTTTTTGCCCTCACATAGAAATAAATGAGTAAAATTTATGAAATTGCCACATTGTATTAGTCCTTTTCTGTATAGTCACAGTGCGCAATGACGTTTCTGCAAACAGTATTTCAAAAAAAAGGGGGGGGGGGAGGATGTATTCCAGGAGGCGGGATAGTAGACCCAAAGGGGGCTTTTTTCTAACATTTGCCGACCCTCACATGTGACATATTGTTGGAATAGCATGTGATCACTTATTCCTTGTTATTCACCCCCTCCCCCCAAAAAAAATTTCCGCTCGGGGCATGAATTGTGTCTGCAAAGTTTAGAAAAGTGTCACCGGAAGGCAAATTGTAGGGGCTTGGGATGTGCATAACAGGGATAAGTGGTCACAGGCCCTTCGAACAATATGTCACGTGTGTGTTTGCGGGGTGTATGTAAAAGTTAGAAAAAGGCCCCCTTAGGTTCTTATATCATGCCTCCTGGAATACATCCTCCCCCCACCCTCTTTTTTTTTAAATACCGTTTACAGAAATGTGTGACTGTGCAGGGTAACTATATAGAAAATGAATATTACAATGTAGCAATTTCATAAATTTTACTCAATTGTTTCTACGTGAGGGCAAAAACTTATTGATAGCCCCCTCGTAAGCTGGGTGAATTTGGTCCTCCAGATTCATCAGGGATGACACAGTTTGTAGAGCACTGTCGCCGTCAGCCAAGATATCCCTGTTTCAAACTATGGTCTGGACATTTTATCACCCAGTTAGAAGTTTTAACATTTTTAAAACATAGTTAAAAAGTGTTGATATAAATGCTGCCTATAATGATAGTTTTTCCTAGGAAAAAAAAAATTCGTACCAAATTCTTAATAATGAAAATACAAATTAATAAGTTTTAGCGTTAATATTGATGGTTTATTAAGTTATATTTATATATTTGCAATAAAATTAAAACTAGGATTGTGGGTTGTTGTAAGTGTTATTCGTGGTTAGAAAAATAAATTAAAAATATCTTTTAAATGATGTCATTTTCTTATTTTCAATCATCAACAATTGTTTAAATCATTTTTTTTTTCGAATGGAATTCCTCACACCCATCAGGAAATTCCGATAAATAATGTAGCAGTATATATCTGCACAACTTCTTGTGTATGTAAAAAAACGAAAGTCAATTTATTCAGTAATTTTTTTTTCATATCAAAGCTAAAGAAATATGCGTCGTTGTACCAATTAATATTTTTAGATAAAGATAAGGTATTCTTTAATAATTTTAACTCATTCATACAGACAAACTGATAATTTTCAAAGTGATTGAAAAACGTGTCAATGCGCGAATAGAACCAATACCTTCGTTTTAAATTAACATGCTAAATCATTACCTGGTTACCTGGACCGACAAAGAAAAATCAAAATTCCTTTGGTCAGTCTCTGTTTCAATCATTTAATAGAGTTTCATTAACTGCGCTATATTTTCGGTCGCGGTTTCAGATGGTATTGCCAGAACTTTAACTTACTGAATTTTGTCTGTTACTTGTCGGTGGGCGTTTCTCAATAAGCAGGCCATTGAAAATTTTGCCCTCGGTACTGGCGTCGCACCAAGAGACGTTAAACTAAGCTCTTCAAATTATTTAAGTGATCTCGGGAATTTTAAAATTGGAAAAACTGAAATAAGGACCATTTTCAACATTTAATATCCTAAAATGTGTATGATTTAAAAACACAATTTTAATTGTGAAGAAAGATATAAGTATTTGCTTTACTTTCATGTATTAAAAAAATGAAATACCCAGAATTAGTATTTATAGGGGCTCCAAACTATCAGACATTTATCGAGCAAAAAATTGGTATGACAGCTTACGCGCAGGATTATAAAATACATTTTGCAACTAGAATGAATTTTTTTGTGCCTAATTATACTTCAGATTGTAATAATTGCCCTCAATCCAAATAAATTTGTTTTTAAATCATTTTTATATTTGTAATACAAAGTTGTATTTAGCTAATACAAAATTTTGAAAATTTCAACAGAATAATTGCCTAAAAAATATCTTTTTTAGTTTATACATACTAACATGAAACATTTATTTTGAAAATTTCATGAAACAATGATCAGAAGTTTTGAGATACCCTGCGAGTTATGCCTAAAAATGTCATTTGGAGAAAAAGTCATAATAATTTCGGAAACGCCGCTTCACCTATTACCGGTTATAAATCTATCAGCCATAACTTCTGTTCTGTTGGGAATTTCACGGAAACAATTATATCAAAATTGATATTATTGTTTCCTTGATATGATAGGAGTTTAAAAAATATATATAATCATATATATTATAAAGCAGTAAGCTCTGAAAGTTCCGCTCGAGTGTTTTCAAAAACTACCCAGTGGATTTTTTTCCAAATTGTATCATTCGATAGGAAATATTCCCGGGGTGGTTTATGAGAAAATATACAGGGATAGCTATGATTTTTTATTACAAATTTCGTATTTTACTGCTATTTTGAACGAAAAGGTTGCCAGTGATTATCTTTTGGCGAAAGGTCTGTTGATTAAAGAATTAAGATGGCTATATCTGTTAGAAAATAATACAAAGACCTCGCGAATAAAAGAATAAAATACTGATATTTAATTTTAAAAACCACAACAAAAAAAGTTTTAATAAGACATAATATTATAAAACGAAAATATTTAATTTTAACATGGAATAAATATTGTAATGCTTAAAGTATAAATTATTGTGAAAATTTTACAATTAGTACAATATTTGGCGAATTATCGCTTGCGATAGGTCAAAAAAATGAATCGGAAAATTTGATTTGACAATTTTGAATGGATTTTTTTTTTCTTTTTAGCTCTTTTATCGCATTCGCCAGGTTAATAAAAACGTGTCTGAAAACTTGATGAAATAAAATCTAGGTTACATTCTTTATTAGTCTTTTTCTTTTTTTTTTTGTCAATTTAATAATTATTTTTATATAATTCTCCCATCATATGATTTACAGGAAAAACTAGAAGTATTTGTAAAAATGGCTGTATTGAGTTACATGCTATTTATTTATTACCTTCGACGCCAAACAATGCAATTTTTAGCCAAATAAGACAAAAGTGTCAAATAAGACGAGAGAAGAGCATTTCGGAGTACATTTTTATATTCAACTGTAAATTATATAAAAAGCAGTTAAAATTATAATTATGTAGTCAATCATTTAAATTTTAGTGTAAATGTTTTCCATTAGTCTAAAATAATTTACTTTCAAACATTTAAAATATTTTTTACCATACTATGGAATACCATTACTATGGAAACATGCTTTTTGTTTCCTCAAGCATGTGATTTTTATATCCTCGAACTCAGATCATTACTTATTAATTGAATATTGTGTATTATGTTATTTTGTTTAACATGCCGAACATATTGTCGATTTCTCTGATAGGAATATTCACTGCTTTAAAAGTTAGGATATAAGAATATTATTAAGAAGATTTCTGCAATTATACGTTATTACTATAAAAAAAATGCAATTTAAGAAATTACAACGACCATTTGGAAAATGATTTTTTCAAAGACTAAAATTTAAGACATAAACAGTCGCGCGATGTTGATCATACATTACGTACGCCATGGATTACATTTTTCGGTACTGTAAATTTTTAAACTTCTACAGATCTGGTCATACATTACGTACGCCATATATTAAAGATTAATATTTATAGACCAATTTTAAATGAAATTTCATTCTTAAACTTCTAAATATTCCACAATATTACTTTTTACACAGTCGTATAGAGAAAAAAATGTACTTTTAAATGATATTTTTTAAAGCTGTATCTCAATTTGTTTCTGAGTTATTAATTTGTTTTTATAGAAGTATCCATCTCTGTTGAAAATAAACGGAAAATACAGATTACTGTATAGACCAATCAGAAAACAAATAAAATGCGGTATTCAACTAATAAAACGCTTCAGATATGCTTTTGATTTCCTATCCTGGCCAAGGAAAATAACCATTTTTCCAAATGGTTAATAAATAAATAAATAAAATAAACATTTTGCAATAAATATTGCTTGCTAATATGTCATTTCTTTTTAGCTTTTTCTGCATAACTTTCTTTTGCTTAACCATTGTTTAAAAAATGTTTTATTCAACATATTGGACTAATCTTACGGAATCATGTCACCTGCCAACGAGCATGTTGCATGGCGTATCAAAATTCAAAAGATTAGACAGATTTTGAAATTAGCGATTACTAAATTATGGTTTTTCATAATGAAGCAAACAAACAAAAGAAGATTTATTATTATTTATTTACTACCTCAAATTATTTTACTCTCATAAAAAAAACAATACTTTCAATGTAGGGGAAAAAACTTTATGGTTCCAATGGTGGCAAATGGAATAATGCCCATGGACTTATCATTTCAGCCTAGATAGGATTAAATTACCTGGACTTTCGATCAGTATAAAGCGAATTGTCCTGACGCACACTCTAGCAGCTAAACACAGCAACAAATTAAGAGTTATTTTCATAATCTGGGTTATTTTCGCAACAGACGGAAGATTAATTTACTCTTAAATATAAAGAAAATAGCAGGCCTATTTATTTGTCCGTGTTATTATGCTCTTTAGAAAAATGCTAAATAAATCTTCGGTTCAGGTATTCACCAAAATGCATATTGCTAAAATTTTTGTATAACTAACTTTATTTATCATTGTCAGTTCTTAACCCTGGTACATGTGCAAGAATATTGTTGCATCAGTTTTAATGTTTGACGGGAATCCTCACAATAACGTCGATTACGGATGATTATAAAGATTTTATTGGATGCATGAGGTTTATTTTTCTACAAGATTAAGTCATCGAGTTTCTTTCCGGGTAAACGGTTACATGATTTCATCTGGTCTACAAAATGAAAAGACAGTGAAAATGACGTCAGTTTAGATTTATTCAGGCAATTCAGCTTTAAAAACACACATTTTTATGTTTCAATTTTCTTTTAAATATGAAAGTTAAACAATCTTCTTTGTCTGCAAATAATGTATTCCTTTTTTGACAGCATTTACCCTGCTAGAATTCAAAGAGGAAAAAGAGTAGTAGTACAAGAGGGTATTTATTAAGAAATATAACTAACATCCAGTGAGATTGTATTTCAGCTACCAGAATCACATATTGAGCCAGCTGAGAGACCAGGAGATCAAGGACAAACAAACGAAAATACACCACCCGAGCATAATTCAATTTCAATGGTAAATCTCTGCAATCATTGTAATGCATCTCTAAATTAATATTGTCAGATATGAGAACATTTTAATTCCTATTGTCATAACGGCCTCTTTTCTGTACCAAAAGTGCACTGTGAATAATTAACTAAAAGAACTGCTTCTTGATAGCTAAATTTTGTCCAATGCATAAGATAATATAATATCGCAATGACGTTCGCATCTTTTCAGCAACGCGGAAGGACATTCAAGCTAAAGGTCCATTTAAAAATATATACAAGTTCGAATTCATCATTTCGCTTAATTCAAGGTTTATTTGGAAATACTGACCAGCGCAGCGGGCATAGTCAGCTAGTAAATAAATAAACAAATAATTAGAAATTTATTAAGTCTAAGAGCCCTGAGACCCTTAAAAAGCTTCTATGTTTCTCGAAAATATATTTTTTTTTATCTTTACAATACATAGTAACACATCATGAGCATTAATTTATCCACTGAAACATATGACGAGCTGTTTTACAGTTATTTGAAACTCAATTTTTTGCTCCTAGATTATTTTGGTCAAATGAATGACGGGGTTAAGCCAGGGGTCTTTGGTTCAACGCTCGGCTTGGAAACTTTTTCATTCACATCGAAATAAGTCAATAGGCATAATGACTAGCGTGTGGTGTATGTCGTGGTAGCAAATTAGGTTGAAATATGACGTTTATCATTGACATTTAAAACATAATACGTTGTATAATGAAATTAATAATATGGTCGCATACAACCATACGATTTAATTATGCTCTGCTAAAAATAGTATTAGATGTAATTTGGATCTAAAGCCGTACTATAAACATGTCGATTTAATCTGAAATAACAAATAGAAGATAATTCAAAATTATAGACATCCTTACTCAGATGCAACATTCAAAAACAATTTCAATCAAAGCAAATTTTTTATATCAAATACGTATCAAAATATTATGCGACACTTAAGACGTTAAATAATAAATATGTAGCATATAAAAATAGGATTAAAATATTGAAATCACTATTTCAGGTAAAAAGGTTCCACTATTCCCTGTTTTTTGTTTTCACAGACATTCCTAAAATAAACGTATCAAAATACGTATCAAATTTGACTGACTGGCAAATTAAATCGGTTAAAAATAGGAATATCTTTATTATTAAGCTACTTTTCAGCAACTTATTAACTTAATATACTGGTTTAGCCTAAATGATTCATCACATTTCAAAAGACTGTTTATTTACAAGTATACAAAGTACAGATTCGGGTGATCCATAAAAAGTTATATTCACTCTCCAAGTTCCTAGTACATACGACAAATGTTTAATGTTTGCGATGTTAGTCTCCCGGCACACATCCCAATAGTAATTCAGTTCATTTCATACGTTCAAAAAATAGCATGCTTCTGTGGATGTCCATCACAGCAGTAGTGATGCTTCCTGCACGGGAGTCACGATGCGGGTTTCTAAACTTATTGGGTGCTTGTTTCTCATCATGGATCACACTTCTTTCTAGGTCGTAGAAGTCTAAATACACAGTGTTTTAAATCCGATGAATCGTTTAGTCGAACCCTGTATATATAAAAAATAATAATACGTATACATGATTATGAAAATAACAGAGTTTTAATACCACATTATCAAGCAAAATCATCTATAAGTTTTCTAATAACTCACTTTTTTTTAGTATTGCCATTTAAAATATGTTAAGACAAAAAAATCTTTATTAAATAAAATTTATTCAATTTCTAATGTGATAAAACGCAATGCCCAAATTATTCTGTGAAAATTGCAATTCAGAATTTTAAAATCTCTTTGTTTGAAATTATATATTCAATAAATGTCTTACATCAAACTGATAAAAAAAAAGTTTCTCACATCGAAATACTTTGGTGTAATCTGTAAGGTCTTAAAGAATTGACAACGGAGCAAAATATATTATATTTAATTAAAAGAAGCAGAACAAATAACCTTAAAGCAATTGTTCATTTCATTACAAGGATTGGTCTACAACTTCAATTTTAAAATTAATTTAATTTTCTTAAGGTATATTATACTTTAAAATGTGAGAATATGGGGAACATTTCAATCCCGATCGAAAGAGGACAGTTCAATTATAATTGAAAAGTATTGATTCTGAGTAGATGAAAATAACTTTACATTTTTAGTCAGTTAATTTTGTTGAAACAGAATTCAAATATGAATTCATCAAATTAAATTGTGGTTTAAAAATATTTTTTATTAATTTCAAGATAATCTCGAAATGAATAGTTTCTTGAGATCGTAAATAAATGTTTCTCATATCGAAATACTTTGTTGTAATCTGTAAGGTCTTAAAGATATGAAAACGGAGCTAATTATATTATATTTAATTAAAAGAAGCAAAACAAATAACCTTAAAGTAATTGTTCATTTCATTACACTGATTGATCTACAACTTCAATTTTAAAATTAATTTAGTTTTCTTAAGATAATGATTCTCAGTAAATGAAAATAACTTTACAATTTTAGTTTGTTAATTTTGTTGAAACAGAATTCAAATATGAATTCAGCAAATTAATTTGTTGTTTTAAAATATTTTTGATCATTTTCAAAATAATTGAAGATATGAATGGAAGAACATGTTATGCTACATTTTCTTAAAAATTATTTTATCTTTTGGACGAAGGTGTTATCAGCCATTCTATCGCACGGTAAAGCTAAAATACCAATGTTCTATTTAGCCTTGAAGATTTAAGACAGTATTCAATAATATTTAATATTTTAATATTTAATATTGCAAATAAAATTAATATATTTTTTAAATATTTATATTAAATATGAATAAGTTTTTATGATAGAGTTTAGTATTACACCTGTTAATTTCTTAAACGTATGGTATCAAACAGAAAATAAATCATTAAAATTGACAACAAAAACTTTCACATCAAATTTCTTCAAATGTAATTTTTGTTACTTATTATGTTCTTCCACTTAGCTCTTCAATTTCGAAATGAATAGTTTCTTGAGATCGTCCAGTACCTGTCAATTTGCCTTTTTAATTAAATGATTTTCAATATTTTAAAAATCTTCTCGAAACGAACATTGTATTACAAGCAAAATATTTTGCTGCCAAACTTGAAAAGCAACGGATGGCGAGATTCAGATTTGGAATTACTTCACAGTCTAAAAAAAATAATTCTTCAAAGCAGAATATATGAAATGCTTCAGAAAGCGTTTTTTTAGGAAGAAGAATAATTGCTTTATGGTCCTTGTATAGCTTAAGACATTAAGCTTTTATTGATCACGAAATATGCTTTTTATATATAAATCTGTTTTTGAATTTTTCTCAAAATGATATTATTTTACCTGGCCAATGATATTTCTCTGAAACTGTATACTCAATCGATATAGACATTGAAACTGTTTAAAATGTATTTGTTTTAGAAAAACCTAAAGAAAAAATATTAATAATTTTGCAAAATTAATTCATTTTCCAGATGCCTTAATTTACAAATAAAAAATAGTTAAAATTCATATTTTTTTTCATATAGTCAAACTTTTTTTTCAATTTTAAACATTTTCCAAGAAAAGCTGGTATAAGTTTTTCGAAATTCAATACATTTTTATAATCGTACTTATTCACGTTTCAGATAATGAGAATTCTAGAATAAATATTGTCCAGCAGCGGGTGTACTCCGTGAAGCGTTAGAAGCGGCAACAAACTTTAGGCATAAAATAGCAGTGATATTCATGATAAATCTGTATCTACATGGTGTTTCAGCACAGCGTTTACGGTTTGCTTTGTCAAAGAAATATTTCCAAAATTCCTCCCTCTTTCGAGATTTGGTATTCATTTTATATTTTTGTTCTTTTAATTGTAATTTCTAATAAGACGAATGAATAACTTCTTGATATCATACCACATGCAAGAAGGCTTTCTTCCAAATTATTTCACAAAAAACAATTTATTTGATATATTATACTGAAGTATCTTTGTTGTCGGCCTGCGAAAAAGTTTTGTTCCATACTTGGAACTTTCACGGAACACTTGCATTGTTCGTAATTTAAACATTTTCATACAGATATATCAAACAAAAAACGGTTTGCTTTGTCAATGAATGTTTTCCTACTTTTTTCTACCCTCTTTCGAGATTTTGGTAATCATTATATATATATATATATATATATAATTGTATTTTCTAATAAGACGAATAACTTATTGTTATCTTACCACATACAATGAGGCTTTCTTCCAAATTATTCCAATGTCACAAGAAACAATTTCGTTGATATATTTTACTGAAGGATCTTTCCTGTTCCGCTGCTTCAACAATATATAAATTTTATTCATTAGAAATGCTTCATTAAATCAACATACATGGTAACGCTGTCTCCTTCAGTTGTACTGGAGTTCCAAAAACATTACAAAGAATTTCTCTTCTAATTAAGGTCATGTTTAAATTAAAAGACCGTATTGTTCTGTCGAAAAAAAAATTAGCGTCACAAATTAGTGGTTAAACAAGGACAAACATCAAACAAAGACAACAGTTGCAAAAACGAACCATTCAACACAATAAAAGTCATGTGTCTACTCACATCGTGATAAAATAGTTATCAGATTAGATTTATGCTGCAATCTATGAGATTTTGGAGTATAAATTTGTATTAATGTACGAATTGCTCTTTCTATCACTGTCATCTGACAATAAAGTTCTAATAAATCAATTTATCATTGAAAACATTATTAATTAATAGTAATTTACAAATTAATTAATTATTCAATAAATTATGTATTATTTTTTGATAAAAAGGCATTAAAAACTTTTTTTAAAAAGAATACAAATATTCACTTGAGATGTGGAAACTCAAGGTGGCAGCATTTTGCGCTGAAATTTGGAGACAATTTGTTTCCGCTAGTTTCTCGCCATACAAGGGTGTATCAATATGTTTTTGCCCCCACATACAAATAATTGAGTGAAATTTATAAAAATGCTACATTGTATTACTCCTTTTCTATTTAATCACCGTGCACAGTAACACATTTCTGCATAAGGTATTTGAAAGAGAGGTGGAGGATGTATTCCAGGAGGCGCGATAGTAGACCCAAAGGGGGGTATTTTTCTAAATTTTGCCGATCCCCACATGTGACATATTTTTGGAAACGCTTGTGACTACTTATTTATCCTATGCGCCACCCAAGCCCCTGCTCTCAACTTTGCCACCCGGGGGCATGAATTATGTTCGCAAAATTTTGAAATATGTTCCCGGAGGTCAAATTTAGTAGGGGGGGGGGGTCTCGGAAGGCACATAGGATGAATAAGTGGTCACAGCCATTTCCAACAATTTGTTACATATGGGGGTGGGTAAAAGTTAGAAAAATACCACTTTTGGGTTTACTATAGCACTTACTGGAATACATCCTCCTCTCTCTCTTTGATATAACTGTTGAATAATTGTATTGCTGTGCACAATGAATATATCGAAAAATCTCACAAAATGTAGCAATTTCATAAATTTCACTCAATTATTTCTATGTCAGGACAAAAAATTTTGATACACCCACGTATAATGACTCAGGAAATGTGAATTTTGAGAAAATGTTTTTCTATCCTATTGAGTATGTGTAGACTTTCAACGCATGAAAATCTCTCCGGTCTTTCCAAGAGCTGAAAGGTGCGCTTTTAGATGAGTGGCGTGGAGTTCCACAACACTTGGTCAACACTTTGGTAATATCTATTAAATCAAAGTGTGAGATGTGCATGTCTTTCCGAGGTGATCACACATATTAAAGAAAACAAAATTGCACAAGAGGTGGCGAAAGTTTTTCATGAATTTTCAATTTCCATAAATTTGGTTTTAATTTCAGTATTTCAGAATAATAAACTTCCAAACATTGTAAATTATGTTAACTTATGTTTTTGTACAAATTTCTATTAATAATTTTCCTTTAAATATCAGTTATATTTTATTTCTGTCATTATCCTTTAATTTTTATGACCAGTGTTATATATAATACGATTTAAAATGTAAGCAAAAAAAGAAATAGATTCAAGCAAAAAAGATCTACAAAACTATATGTCACCATCATGTTTTTTATGCTAATTATAATATTTGTTTTAATGTAATTTTAAATATTTTCTCTCAATATGTATAAGTATTTAGATTTTTTATAAAACAGTTGTTTTCATTAACATCCTCTTTAATGAAATTTTATTGTTGATTTCGACTCTATTAGTCATGTAAAATCAAAAATCTTTGATATTATTTAGAATACATTTTACAAGATAAATAGGCAATGAAAGGCAAAAAGAAAATGATACATATCATAGATTTACATATTCTCCATTTTTTCGGAAAAAGGAAATTTTAATCAAAAGTTAATTTTCTTTTCCTTTCATGTAGGAATAGTACCTTAACAGATTTTTTTAGCTCACAGTTTATCAAAGCCTGAGAGCTAATGTGCCCGCCGCACAGTGGAGTATTTGACCCGAAATCCTGGTCAAAAATATTTTTCGATATAAATATAGTCCGATCGGCTTGAAATTCTTAGATGTTATTGGGTATCAGTATGATATGTATCGTATTGTAAATGAAGTCTATAGCCTTTACGGTTCATTTACAGAGACACCCAAAAGAATTCTCTTACATTATGGTCTATGGGGAAAAATCGTTTGCTCTGTATTTTAATGATATCACACTTTTAAACGTGCTGAAATTTATATACATCACTAACGTGTACTAAGGCACTTATTGTAGAATATGGTGTGCATAGAATACATCGTTCATTTACAGGGACACACAAAAGAATATGGCTGAAGAATAAATTTAACTATTGAAGTCTATGACCAATAATTACTGGAAGTGCGTTTGCAACTGTGATATGCGTTTTAAAATAGAATTTTTTTAAATATTACTTGGTGTCGATACATTCTATAGATCATATACAGGATTGCACAAAAGTTCTCATTTACATTTCCGTTTATTCACGGAAATGGCTGAATGGACATTTTTAACTTACCTATGCGTTTCACTGAACTAACTTTTAGCAAACTATGAAGTATACATACAAATCCATAGCTTAGTTTAATATTTTATATCTTAAAGCTAACGAAGTGTAAGTAAGATTTTAACACTTCACATAATAATAAATATACATTTTATAAATATTTTGACAATTAATTTAAAAAAAAAGAGTCATCATTTAAGAAGAGTACAAAGAAAAAAAAAATATTAATTTACTAAGTAGATATTTTAAAAATACGAATAAATCACATGTCCATTGACTTAACATTACCGAAGGGAGTTTGGAAGTTGAGCGACTTGTAACCTTAATTATTTACTGTTTTTAAGAGGAAAGTAATTGTTGATAGGTTTGTCTTATTCACTATTAATGTTTAATTAAATGTATTTAATTTTACTCTATATAAAACTTATTATTTACATTTAATAATGGTTATTACATTTAAAATAATTTTAATAATAATTATTGCATTTAATTTATGTTTAATAGTGTTATATTTAATAGTAGGTTCAGTAAAGTGGGGTCTATATAGTATAGATTGCTAGTTTTTTTAATATACTAGGGGGCTCTGCCCCCTACGAGCTACGCTCGCCAACCCCCGTTCAGGCACACCAAAATCCAAAAAGCACGCTAATTTGATCGGCTTTAAAAATATTGAATTAAAATTAAAAAAAAACAGTAGCGATCACTCTGTAAACGGGTTTCCATTCGTTTTTCTTGGATTGGGGATTTTTAAGACCAAATCTGCTGCTGTTAAGAGATACAATGGTGGTTTTCGTATTTAATTAAAAAAATAGTTAAACATTTGAAAATAAGCTAATGTAAAATGAATTAAGTAATCAGCGTCATTGTCTCCCGGTATTTTTTAACAGCGCTATAAGATAGTTCTTTTAAATAATTCATTTTAAATGTATCGTTTTAAATCTGACGTAATTTACACCAAAGTTTTATTTCTCTTATTAATATCCACGTGAAATTACTTTTGTTGTTAGAAGGAAATATTACTTGCGCTGTCTTCGAATTCACGATAATAGTTGAAAAGATTATCTCAAAATATCTCGCACAAATATATTTTTCAATTTAAATTGTTTTGCTATATTTTTTTGCCATTTTAAATATGACGTAATTTCCTCAAATTACAAGTTTTAACGCATAATAATGATTTTTTTTATTTTAAGATTTTGTTTCTCTTTTAAAATTCAAGTGCAAATATGGTTCGTCGCAGATGTCATATACACATATTGGCGCAAATTTTTGCTGACGCTAATTTCATATTACGCAACGGGTACTTAACTGGTGCTAAAGTGTTGTTATTTTGCTTGATATCGTAACCCGGATGGGTACAGATGCCATATTCGCCCCATATTGGCGCGATTTTTTCCGGTTTCCAATTTGGCGAAAACATCAACAGCATAAACAACATAATCCGGGTTACCACTTCAAGCAAAATAACGACACTTTGGCGCGGAAAAAAATTGCGCCAAAATGCTCGTATATGGCATCTGTGGCTATGGTTCTTATGACGTAATTTTACTGCTTTTAACATGTAATCATTTAATTCTAATTTTAAAGTTTTTTTTCTGTTTGTAATAGTCACGTGTAAATAAATTTTTAATTTGAAGTAAACATTATTGTTTGCGCTGTTTATGCAACTGGCAACAGTTTAAATTAATAACATTTTCTAAAATTTGTAAAAAATATCTCTCGAAATGCTGAAAATTTGAATTTAAAATTGAAATAAAACATCAAAAAATGAGTCAAATAAGAAAACTAAATACAATCTGCACATCGGGAACTTATAACGTATAAAATGATCTAAAAATGATTAAATTCTCATGTATAGTTTTTGCTCCAATAAAACTTTTTTAATGGAACGATTTTTTCCAACTTTAGCATTAAATATCTCTTAAAATAATTCTTCGATTTGAAAACTGTCTGCATCAGCGTATTTATCAAACATTTCTCTATAATACCACCGATTTTCATATTTTTGTATGCAACAGTTTTTTTTAATATTAACGATGAAAGGCCATGCTTAAGCATTCAAATTGGATGTGGTCTACCCGGAATATCTACGCAGATGTTCATTGGTCCATTTCCAAATCAAAACTTTTTTTTATATATAGAAGGATTTAATATATTACCAGTTTCAAAATGATTCTTGAGAACTCTTCTTCATCTTCTATATCACTCTCTTCTTAGCTTTTATCGGGACTACCATCAGACCTTGCTGGAAGAAGAAGTTGTAGGGTCTCGCTACTGTATGGCTTTTTCTTATTAGTTGATAAACGGAGTTATTAGAAAATATGAAGTTGATTATTTTCACGTACATTTTAAAAGGAAATTTTTAATTAAATTTTCTTGGTGCCGTTTGTCAGTTTTGGAATTAGGTGTCCCTTTTTAAGGACACCGCCCTCGAAAAGGTTAATTCCCTCCTTTCTCTCCTTATGTTACACACATGAGCCCCAAGAAATAATTAGGGAACCCATTTTCAATAAATAAGTATATACAATTTGAAGGGGATCGGATATTTCTATCAAAAGATATCGAGTTGCGTGCGTATGTATGTACCTACATTCGTACATACGTACTTACGTCCATGGATACAGACAGAATATGTAGGTGAAAAAGCTCTTCAGTATCCTATGAGCTAAAAACCTGCAGTACGACAGTAAATATATAGTTTTTATTTCTTCAATTCAGTGGCCGCAAAACAGAGCATTTAAATAGTCATCCCGAAAAAAAAAAATAATAAAAAAATGGCAACAATATGCGGAAGATTTTTTTGCAGAAATTGACACTCAAGACTAATACGATTATAATTCAAACATGGCAGGGCATAGCGCGGCACATATTTAAAAAGATTTCGATATGCATATATTAGAGCCAAAAAACGATTTAAAATAACACTTTTACACATTTAATGTTATTTTATTACATTAAAACGAAACTATTTAAATTAACAAATAGTTTAACACTAAGCTCTGACCTTTGTTAAACAAGTAAGCCCTGTTTAGTTTCAATTCAACAATTCATTGGGCCAAAAAAAAATTATATTTAAAGATAACAACAATGCCAAAAAAACAACGTCTTCTCAGAAAGAAACTTCCTCTTCAGCTGAAGCCAGGAGCCACCGGATATAACTCAGGTTCTTAAAACAGACATAGATCTATGTACCAATTAGTTAGCTATTAAAAAATATGACTTTTACAATTGTTGACGAACTCAACAAATTATCGTAGAAGAAAATTACTGGTACATAAGGATTGAAAATAAAGTCTACTTTTAAATGATGTATATAAAATTTGCATAGGGGGCACTCTACATATCAAAACGAAACATAACTTTGTTTTTTTTTCAATAGCAGTACACAATTTTGGCAGCATAAATTTTGACAGCACAAGTTCTAGACACTTTAATTAGCCTAAAAACAAACGTTTATCCAATCCGTACGATAACTTTCCAAGAAATTAATAATTTTGAAACGAGCTTATTTTAGGGGCTATATACAAATTGAAGTTCGGCACTTGATTGTTGACCGAGAGAGCCTCCTTCTTGATCAAGACATCTTAAGCGCTACTGAAGCAGTCATTGAAGACTGCTAGATTATTGGATAGCAGAAAAAATTTCAAAATATCTAATCACTTCTATCATATTTGGCCCCCTTAAACCATCATTTTGCCGTTTTTAAAGCATAATTTGAAAACTACTTGGAAGAAAAATGTGAAATTTGGGATTTCCATAAAGTAGGACTTAATAAATCTAAATCCATCAAAAAAATTGTAAGTTTCAATTCATAATTCTTTCGAATATTAATTGCATAATTCATAATTCATATCATAAAATTATAAAAATTTCAAATTGTACGTATTTATGTTTGGTTATATTAGTATTATTGCTACACAAAAAACTAGCACATAGTATAGCGCGAGTATAATTTCAGGAGATATAAATAAAAATATGAAAATGTAGTTTAACATTAGAAGCAATAAATTTTGAATGTTTATAATACAAAAACTTATCATTCAAATGACTTGAAATTTAGTGTCTGGGCATGGTTTGAACCAAAAATTTAAAATATCTTGTTAAAATTGTGTATTGACATTGCAAAAAATGAAGTTTGGCTTCGTTTTAATATGTAGATTGCCCCCTAAGCAAATTTTATATACGTCATTTAAAAGTAGACTTTATTTCCAATCGTTCGGTACCAGTAACTTTTGTCTACGTCAATTTATTGAGGAGTTAGTGGGGAATGTTTACTTTTATTTCCACGACTGTACGTAATGCGATAACTCTTCATAGAAATGTTAGATTTGCTTCAAATTTGGTATATAGGTCCTTTCTAATAAGACGCTTCTCTTATTAGTTTTGGGGGTTCATTTGTTTAAAGTGGGAAATTGGGGGATTACCCCCTTAATTTAGATAAATGAGTTTTTTATGCAGAATTATCCGATTGTCTTTAAAATTGTTACACCGGTTAATTTTGAAAAGGCGCTTCACTGATTATATTTGGAGGTTCATTGGTTAAGTATAATAGAGGGAGTCCGGGATAACCCCCTTAATATAGATTAATCAGTTTTTCTTGCAGAGTTATCAGATTTGCTTCAAATTGTTATACCGGTTTTTTCTTAAAGGTGCTTCCCTGATTATTTACCGTTTTGCTCAAAAAAGAGTGACTTTTTGTTTATGTGTAATAGACATAACTACGAGTAATATAAAGTTCAAAGTCATCAGTTTAACTGGAACTTTTCTTTATTTAATATTTATTTCAAGAAATAAGCAAAATGAGTTTAACTAATCACCATCGAAAAATCCATAAAAATTATTAGAATATAATAACTAATGTGCATTTGTATAATATTTATTTTATAAAAATATTTTTATTATTTATATGTAATTCAGTAGAGATTTGAGAAAGATATTTTCTATAAATAAATCATTTCTCAATTTACGATAAAATAAAACATAAATATAATTTTAAGTAACATTTGTGAAGCTAAATGTAAACATATTCAGATAAAATCATATTTACTTTCAGATGTAGTTAAAACACACACACACACACACACACATATATATATATATATATATATATATATATATTGTTAATTTTGTTTAATTTCATTTTGAATATTTAATATTTTAAATAAAATCACTTTAATATGCATAAACAGTTACGCTTCAATTAATTACATTTCCATTTTTAAGGGGGTAGGACACTTCTGAACACGTCGAAAAAGTAAAAAAAAATATATATATCACTATGTTCCAAGCTTCAAAACTTATGTAACAAATCAAAAACAAAAATCAAACTTCATTTAAATATAAAGCTCATATTTAACTTCATATTTAAAAATATATATATATACTTCTAAATTCATGAGTAAATATTGAAATGATAAGTTTAAAAACATGTGATAATAAGAAAAAAAAATTTGTGCGCACGATAAAATCTGAAAATATGCATATAAAGTGGGAATTTTGCTGAAAATAAATACATATTAGTGTTACCTTTATACTAAAACCCGAATATTTGTAAAAAAATATTGACTAAATTATAAATTAAAAATTAACAAAAAAATTAAAAAAATCACTTTAAAAAATATATATTCATATTTTAAAAATAAATAAATAAATAAATAAAATCTTATCTTTTTTCTGAATTTAAGTTGTAGATAATACAGAAATAAATATTTGCTGAAATTAATCTTTTGATTTCCATACATACTTTTTTAGTATCACTGCGCCCAGTATCAAAATTTATTGTTTTGAATAAATCCAACGCAAAGTTTAATAATTCTACGTAGTCTTAATATGTAGTCTTAATAAAACTGCCATAATTAGTAAACTAATGGGAATTCTTTAAAGCGGTTTTTTGCATATTGTTCAGAAATGATTATAGAATCAAAATACGAATACATTTTTTTTTTCGAAAATTTTTAAGGTTTAAAGGTATTCTATCCCCTTTTAAACTGGATACTAACTGTCCTGCATGTCTATATAAACCTCGTTATCAAAAGAACAGCCTATAAAAGAATTCAAGGGCAGTTTATTGTGTAGTAACATAGTTTTTTGTACATCTTTTCTTTGAATAAAAAGTGTACTGCAGTTCCTGAGTTTTCCTTTATATACATACTTATCTTCTGACATAAAATGATTAATGATCGTAGATTACTGATTCTCCATACAAAAATGTAGTTTTTATCTCAAAAATCCATAGAAATATCGCAGAAGCTTAAATAAGTTTGTTGTGCATATTTAGAAATAAATTTATTTGTACTATTTGTGTGTGTGTGTGTGTGTGTGTAACATGAAAATTCTCCGGTGACAGTTATTTTTTTTTCTCGATATGATCATTGAAACAAGATTAAATGTAGCATATTATAAACAAAAAAAATTATAATAAATAAATAAATAAAAACTTTAAAGCTATACTAATTTTATGTTATATATATTATACAAAATGACTTAATTTGGTTATTTAAAAATATTACTCAAAATAGAAAATAATTAGTTTAGTAACCAAGTATTTTTATGTAAAATATAAGCTTTTATGTAAAATATAAACTTATTAATTAAATTCATATATTTTCAAATTTTAACCTAAACCGTAATAATCAAATATGTATTTCTACCACATATTTCTAATTTTAAAGTACAATGCGTAATTCAATAGGAAAGGTAATAAAATATAAAATTTAATTACTCCTTTAATTGTATAATCCACTTTACCTCGTCGAAAATATAGTTAAATTAATCCTCTTGTTCTTTTCCCAAAACTAAGTAGCACGCACGTACACAACACAATACTAAATTTTAGATCGATGGTAGATGTAATATTGTAGCCTGATTTCCAATCTAACTACGGTTTCATCTCGATGAAAAAATAATTTAAGGCAATTCGTATGTTGAGGCGAAATGTTTTAATCTATCACATTTCTTAAAAAAAAAAAAAAAAAAAAAAAAAAAAAAAAGTTGGAATAAAGTTTGAAACATTGAAAAGGAAAATTCATACTTATTAATTGCGGAATGTTTCTTTTTTTTTTTAATAACTAATTATTTCGGAAGCACTAAAAACAGGGAATATTAATAATACAGAAGCATCCATGTCTTCCGTTACTTTTTATGATTACGTATTTAAAGACATTGCTAGGCCTGAAATACTATGCTAAATTCTGTTTTTAAAAGCATTTAATTCAAAACCAGTAATCTTCTATTTTTAAAAGTTCATTCTTCAGTGAATAAAAGCTACTGAATTCACCATAATGAAAATGTAATCTTGTGGAAAGAGAAAATTTGTCATGAATATTTCATTTTATACAATCATTTGTTACATTTGGTTTTAAATTATACAGATCATTTAAAAATAACTTTAAAAAATTCTTTTAATATAGTGATCCATCCTGGATTTAAAAATAATAAAAATAAATAATCCTTTACATTATTTACAGTAAAAGATACCAGATTAAAATATATTTATATAAATATGTATGAGGACGTGAGTTTATAAACTCGTCTTATCCAAAAAATCAAATTTTGGGAAATCGCGAAAAAACTGTAACTGCCCCCCCGTGCATCGAGTACCTCAAATTTTTTGTATACTTATACCCAGTTGCTCAGTGATATTATGTTGTTAAGTTGGAAAATCTACTTTAATTCATTTATTAATTAATTGGAAAAGGTTTCGGGTAAGAAGAGTTTTGTTGTCAAACTATGAATAAAAAAGTTTTCATATCAATTTCTTAAAAATACACTTTCTGAAAGAAATTAATAGTTTCTATTTTTGGTCACCAGATGATAACATTGTATTAAAAAATAATCCTTATGACAACAATAAGTATGATTAAAATTTAGTTTGACGTTTTATTATAAAGAAAAAGTCCTTCCGGCCAGTGCCGGGAGGAAGAGGTAGCTTTCATATTCCTTATTTTTAAAAAGCCAACTTATATCATTCAAACACACGAAGCTCAATTTAGTGGAAACCGAATATAGGAGATTCAATACTAATTTTTATCAATATAATGAATGAGAATTTCGCGAAATTAGTCAGCTTTATCCAAGCTGCTTTTCTTTAAAGTAACTTATATTTGGCTGCCAAATTCGGCGATTTCTTAAAGTGCCAGCAATTTTAAGACAACATGGTGGATGAGGCTAACCAGTGAACTTGGTCGAGACCTTAGTAATTGCTGTGCACATGCTCACTCTCATCGGAATCGGTTGATATATACGAGTGCTGCCGCATGCAAAAAATCAGATTTTTCAAAATGTCACCCACAATAGATATTGAAACTGCTATATCTGAGCAATTTTTTAAGGTAAAGACAAACAAAAAATGCTCCTGAATCCATTTCAAGGTCAAATACTTAAGAAAGAAACCTTTTTCGATTTCTAATTTTTTTGCACCTCACTTTAAATATATATTTTTTTCTTAATTTAATGGCCGCCATTTTGAAACAAGATGGCTGATGAATCTGGCCAGCGAACTTGGTCTAGGTACTGATGTATACTATCCACATGCCTGCTTACATCGAAATAGGCGAATACGTGTGTTATCGCGTGACAAATACAGGATCGTTTCAAAATGTTAACCATGCTAGAAATTCAAAGTGCTATAATTCAACAATTTTTTTAAGATATAAACAAAAGAACAAATTTTCAGAAACAAAAACTGCTCCGGAATCTTTGTATCAAGGCCAAACACATAAAAAAAATCTTTTTCATTTTCCAATTTTTTAATACCTCATTTTAAATTTTAAATTATTTTTTTTAATGGCAACCCTTTTGAAATAAGATGGCGAATGAAGCTGGCCAACGAACTCGGTCGAGACATTGGTATGTACTATGTACAGACCAAGTTACATAAAATCGGTTCATAAATACGCCTGTTATCGCGTGACAAAAACCAGGTCGTTTTAAAATGTTAGCCACAATATAAATTCAAAATGCTATTACTCAGCCCTTTTTTTAGATATAGACGAAACAAAAACAGTTCTGGAATCTTTGTATTAAGGTCAAACACATACAAAAAAATCTTTTTCATTTTCCAATTTTTTTGGTATCTCATTTTATTTTTTTTATTTTTTTATTTTTTTAAATGGCCGCCATTTTGAAACAAGATGGCGGATGAAGCTGGCCAACGAACTCGGTCGAGACATTAGTATGTACTATGTATAAACGAAGTTATATCCAAATCGGTTCATAAATACGCCTTTTATCACGTGACAAAATTCAGGACGTTTCAAAATGTCAGCCACGCTAGAAATTCAAAATGCTATAACTCAGCCATTTTTTAAGATATAGACGAAACAAAAACTGCTCCGAAATCTTTGTATAAAGGTGAAATACATAACAAAATAATATTTTTCCATTTTTAAATTTTTGGTACCACATTTCAAATTTAAAATTTTTTTTTAAATTTTAAATGGCCGCCATTTTGAAACAAAACGTCGGATGTAGATGGCCAACGAACTCGGTCGAGATATTGGTATGTACTATGTACACACCGAATTACAGCTAAATCGGTTCATAATTACGAGAGTTACAGTGTGACATAGGTCAGATATATATATATATCAATTTTTAACGGAGGGTGGTTTCGGTGTCTGGGGGTCATGATCGATGAAAATATACCAAAATTTTTTGAAATCGCTTTCCTCCGAGCGGCTGCAATAGGTAGCTTTTTGTAATGAAAGCTACCTAAAAGCAAATTTATCAACAAACAAATAAAACTTATCATAGCTAGCCTATGATTAAAATATTTTTTTTTAAATTTGATATAATATAATCTATATAATCTATAATACTATATATATATATCTATATATAATATAATGTACTTACAGAATATCGAAAAGTAGATTAAACAATTAACTGATTGAGTTTTTCTTCTGGAATATCATCGTAATCCTCCTCGACCATCTCCTTTTGTTCTGGTACCTTAGAAAAAATATTTTTATAGAAAAAAAGCACCTCTATTTCTGATCAGTTTTCATCAAAATGTTTTTTTTTTTTTTTTTTTTTTTTTTTTTTTTTTTTTTTAACAATGCGTGCACATCCTTAAGTTTGTCTTGCTTCACATGGACTCCATACCCCTTCTTTTTAACAAGAAACTCCAATTTTTAGATACCTCTAGCACAACATTTACACTTTGAATTTTGATATTCCAAGAATCTTCCGAAATACACTTCCACAAATTTAAAGATGGCCATGGTTCTTAGTTTTTATATAGTACCTTATGGCAATGCCTTTGGAAGCGCACTGAGATGCACTTAAGAAAACTTTCAAAGTGAAAATCTCACTTTCATGGAAGGAAAGAAACCAGGACGGTTTCTTGAAGGACTTGTTTGAGATGTGAACTTTAAAATAATGTTATCTTATGCAGTTTTGTGTTTGCTTGGGAAAAAAAAAAAAAAAAAAAAAAAAAAAAAAAAAACTTGGTGGAAGCGTCATACATCTTGCATTGAGAGAATTATATACTCAGGTTCTCTTTCTGGTGAGTGCACTTTAAGAGGACCGAAAATGCCTTAGGTTTATGCATAAGAATGGAAATTAAAACTTTTAAGACCTTCTGACAGTAAGAAAAACAGAAAGTGATTCGACATTTTGAACGTACATTTTAATCTTCTTTTGCGTGTATTCTTTACTAGCCCATGTGTTCGTTATTTCTTTTTATCTTCTTCCCCCTTCATCCACAAAATACAAGAGTTTATTCACTGTCCGTTATACATAAGACATGCTGTAAAACTTAATTAATTAGTTTGCATGAATGGCACATAACAAACTTTAAACGAAAATAGCAACAAGTCGCAGAGAAATGAAGGAAAATTGCTGTGATAGTGGCTGATAAGTTAGTCGTCCGTTGGTCTACGCATGCGCATGGATAAAGATTTGTTGCCAACTTCCTCGTGGATAAGACGAGTTTTGAAACCAAACCAATATTTTAAGAACCCAAAAATAAATAATAAAATATTTTTTTTACAGATTATAGTGTTTTTTTCTGTGCAGCTTTACCAATAGGTAGAGAACACTCAATTTTTTTAAATTTGGATAAGGCGAGTTTTGAAACTACGTCCTAATATATAAAAAATTCAAAACCGTTTAGTTTTTTAATGTAATCTATTAATGATTGCTGAAAAACGATAAAAAAAAAAAAAAACATGGAATTTTTTCATATCAAACGATACGATTATTATTAACGATGGAAACGACATCACGATTTTTTCTAAATATATATATATTCTCAGAATACCTCAAGGAGCAATAAATATATTTAAAAAATGTGTAACGGAGATACGTTACTGTTAAAAGTGTGTCTTAGAGAGGGATCAGAAATAAAAGTTATTCCTACAAGTTTTGTGACAGAAATAGTTGCTTTGCTTACCCGTTATAGTTTTTGTTCTATACTAGTATTAAAATATAGTTTTTAGGCATATAAAATAAACCATTTGCAAATTATGAAAAAAAAATATTTTTGTCTTATATTTTTTTAACAAAAATATACGGAATTATTAACTCATAGTTATTCACTGTCAAAACAAAAAAATGGATTTAGAATGATACAATTCAAAATGTTTGTATTTCCATAATTTGAATATATGTTGAAAAACATTTAATTCAACCAGACAAAAACTGACATATAAATGTTTATAAATGCAATAATTGCAATAACAATTTTACTTGGAGACAAAAAAAATTCTTTAAAAATATATCCTATGATTTTTCATTTCACAAGTGTGACTTAAGCTATCATTTGAAATGCGTGAGTTTTGCAGTCTTTTATGTATTGATTCATTTTCTTCTGATTTTGGCACATCATGCAAACTTATATATTTATATTTCTTTTCTATTCATTTCTAAAAAAATCACTCTGCTACCCTGCTTCCATAAATAGACTGTTCTCTTATTAAATCAAAGTTGTTTGCTTTTTAAAGTTGTGTTACAAGTTTTTATGTAACGTACGCGCGCACAGTGATGCACATGCGTATAATTATATTGGAGATTGCTTTTAAGTGCAAGAATACAATTTAGCAATGATGGCAATATTTAAATTCGAATTACACTAAATTATAATACTAGACCATGGAAGACCCATTTTAAAGATTATGTAACTTAAATAATCTTTAAAATTATTATTACAAAATTTCTACAATGCACATAATAAGTAAAAGATATATTTTTTAAATGAACATATTTTCTTAAAAACAAAAGTTTAAATCAAAATTTTGAAAATGCAAATTCTTGAAAAAATTTCTAAAAGGATTTACAGAAATATTGTCGCTCTCATTTTTAGGTAGATTTCGTAAGAAATACTACCTATTGCAGTCGTTACCATTGTGCGACTTTTGAAAAATTCCTTCATAACTTTTCATTATAGGACCACAGGAATCCAAAACCAACCCCACCTAAAACGTTTATATATATATATATATATATATATATATATATATACAGTCGTGGCCAAAAGTTTAGGACCACCGTGCAGAAACTAGCGTTATTAAAATTGAAACCACTGATAACGGCATAAATCAAATCGATTTTCGTCAGATGGCGTCATTCCGTCTGACAGTGGAGTTACTGTATTCGATTTTCTTTTAAACTTTGAGTAATAAATGTCGCAGATGCAATTTTTTGTTTGGATCTTAAATTCAGTGGTGGTCCTAAACTTATGGCCACGACTGTATATATCGCCATATATATAAACTATATAATAGTTATAATAACTATAAACTAACTAATATATATATATATATATATCGCCATATATATAAACTCGCTAACTACTTTGAGATGGCTAATATCTCGGCGGGGATTGAAAAAGGGCAAAATTCGTCCAAGGGAATGGAAATGGGAAGGTCGAAGGAGAATTTTTGAATACCGTCTTAACAAGATTCTGATAAAACCACTTTTTACACAACAATGACAGGAAAAAAAAATATGTTTCGTTATAGCAACTGCCAACAATTAAAAAAAAAAAAAACTATAAAATTCTCACCACAACAATTGCTTTTTTATTGCAAGATTTTCACGTGAAAAAAAAAAGAAAGAAATAGTTTTACGAATTGAAAACAAATTGAATATTGCGTCATAAGTTTTCTAGACCAAGATTACTGCATGAAAAATTAAAATGAAATAAACAGTTTGACGAATTAAAAAGTATATACATTGCGTCATATTGGAAATATAATGGACCTCAGCTGGTGAATATGTAACGTCATGTGAGTTTGAAGAAACATATTAAAACATGATAAAAACCCGACTATGGAAATTTTAACATATTTTAACACTTTCAGGTTCTCTGGATTTCTTTTAGCCATTTTAAAACCTATTCCAAATGCATGCTTGTGTGTATTCGTGTATATTAGATTGTTCACAAAATGTTTAGCTCCTTAGAGCTCATTCTTAGTAAAGGAACTGGGTTTATCTTTAATTTTGATTTAAGTTTTGTTGGTGAATTTAGTACTTAACTTCGAAATCTACCTCCGCCTGTAGGCCCAAGACGGCAGGAATTTTTTTATTGGTTTTATTACTTAGCGTTTGAAAATAGTTATATAAATGGTTCACAACCATAATAGACCAAGTCCTTTTGAATAATATGAGGTAGTCCATTTAGAAGATGCATACATTTTGTTTTATCCACTCTCACAGTCAGCCAAGTAAGTTTTCACATAATTACTTATATATGTCATCAGTTTACAGGCTTGGTTTACTGTGGGAGTTGATAAAACAGATTTTATGCAACTTCTAAATGAACTGTCTGATTCTTTTTTCAGAATGGACTTGGTCTATTATATTTGTGAGCCCCTCATATTACACATAAATTATAAACAAATATAAAAAATGAAATAATTTTTTTCCGAAATTTATCGCAGACTTTTAGAGTTTAAAACAGCTTTGTTATATAGCCCTATTGCTTTTGTGCCTTTTTTAATGGAGCCTTTTCCAATACGGTTCTACTGTACTTAATGAAAATTGTTAGATTGGCATTACCGTAGAGATTCACAAGTGTCACAAGTGTACCACCTCACAAGTGTTTGGGGGTATACGATATTTATAATGTTCAGACAATTTCGTATTTTTTTTTAGAATTTCAGATAGATTTGGGTCTTTAAATTTAACTATTTGTAACAAGTCACTAGCAAACTTGGTTTTGATTTACACAGATTTATTCTTAAAATATTACGAAACGTATTTTCTATTTATTTTTTTGTGTGAAACATGTTTTGTTTTATAGAATAATTACTTAAATATATAAAAAATAATATTTATTTAAAACATCTTTTATTCTACACCCACATTGTATCGGTTCTTTAAGTTGCTCAATTGCTTGTTATTAACTAACAGTTTTGCTTTATACTTCCAAATACGAAAAATTTTCAAATGCCTCCATTTTATTAAAAGGAATTTATTTCTGAATAGTTGATTTATAAATGTCGCGAAACTTAACTTGTTATACAATTCCTCTATTGCATATATAAAGTGTATTTAGAAACAAAATCTCCATAATTTTATAGTAAACAAAAAATGAAATTTTCGTCCAGCACTGAATCTATGAATTTTCAGATTTACGAAACTCTTTATGACATGCACTGGCTTTTTCCTCTTGCTTCAGATTTCCCAGAATTAGAACAAATTCATGTAATTATAATTCCGTGCACTTCACGAAAACGTTCTTTTACATTTATGTTTATTTTGCGGTTGAATAATTTATATCTAACTTTTAAAGTTTATATTATTTATAACATATTTAAAGTGTATTTAGAAACAAATTCTCCATATCTCATAGAAAACAAAAAATAAATATTTCGTCCAGCACTGAATTTATGAATTTTGAGATTTACGACACTCACTATGACATGCACTGGTTATTCACCTTGCTTCAGATTTTCCAAGAATTAGAACAAATTGATGCAATTACAATTGCGTGCACTTCGCGAAAAAGTTCTTTTACACTTATGTTTATTTTGCGATTGCATAATTTATATCTGTTCTCAGTCAAAGACTGGTAAGAGAAGGTATGGAATAGGTATCTATGAATTTTAGAGAAAATATCGTATACATAATTCCAGAAAACATTGCAAGAAAAAAAGTTGAAAATACTGTACTAAATTCAAGATAATACTCAAAAATACCGAATAAAAGTAAATAAATATAAAGTGCAGAAAAATAGAAATACTGGATTGTATGCTGTAATGAAACTAATAATTTTTCATTTTCATACAGTTCATTTAAAATTTTAAAATGTACCGTAATTCTATAAGTACTGAAATCAACGAGTTTTCATGTTATTTTTCTAAAAACAATTGGTATTGATAGAAAACTTTTCTTACATTTCTCAGTTTCAACAATTTTTCTTAAGAAACTGTAAACAATTGAATGAAAATAGAAACAATCACTAGTATTAGAAAATTGTGCGCGAACCAAAAGCATTACGTTACTATGGAACTTGCGCATTGTCAGCTGATGTTCTTTGGCATTCAATATTCAATATCATTCTCCCCCCCCCCCCCCCTCTTGTTCTCAAAGTATTTGTAATCCAACTTTAAAAAAAAATGAATTTTATACACTTAAAATTATTTTAATGCTTAAATGTATTTTACAATTAAATGATCATTCTAAAAGATTTTTCCTTTGATTTGAGTTTTATAGGATTTTCTGGGTATGACGACTAATCTTTAAAGATTCTTCACATTGGATGTAGCAGTCCGTTTGATAGATATAATACACAGTAGAAGACTGTGTATAACAAAAACGGACTTGGAATGGATATTTTTCTGATAACATTGAAAAAAAAATTAATGTACAGTAATACGGAATTGTATACCAGTCTAAAACAGGAATTATCCCTTATGGATATATTTAAGTTGGTTTTACTGCATTTATTAAGTAATTAACTGAAATAAAATATAGTTATTTGCTAGTTACCAAAACGGGACAAAAGAAAAAAAAAATGATTGATTTTGAAAAAAAGAACATGTAAAAATCTGGACTGAAATATAAATCTACACATGAACACCAGAACAAAAATGATAAAAAAAAGATTGAATATTGCACATTCCATACATCTTTTCATATTAATGTGCATATTTCTAAAATATAGTATTTTTCTGTATTCTGTAATCTAATATAAGCAAGTTTGTACTCACCTACCATTTTATTGTAGATGTCAGGAATATGATTCTAATTAACCTTCAGACTACCAAAAAAAAGTATATGCAAGAACTACCATTCGGGTCCATTGGACCCATATGTAAAATATATAGGATTTCAAAATATACAAAACACCCATTTATCTACAATGAATATATTTGTTATTAATGCACCTTATACAATATATAAAAGTGATATATATAGTAATAGAGTAAGAAAGTAACACATACAGTAAGAAAGTAATATATATAGTATATTATAATGACTACAAAATGTTTTTCATCATAATAAAATTATTCTGTACATGAAGTACAAATAACGACGGAATGTTCTCCGCAAACATTTTTCGTACACTTGCATAATGTTCGTGTTTTTCGATCTTTTTTAGAGGGACAAATATGACATCTTGATTTTTTTCGTGGCGGTTCAAAACTATTTGCGTAAAGTTGTTTTGAAGTAGATGTTGAGACGGCGATACCTCCTTCACCTACTAATTCTTCTGCAAGTTGAATAATGAAATTCCGCCTTTTTTTCATTTTCGGATCACATTCAGCATTCAGTGACAACCATATTATGTATGCATTCATCGCACTTATATCGATCATATTATAAAATACAATCAAAGGCCACCGACGTGTCATGCGTTTCACACTATATGCTCTTACCATTTTGTCCATCGTATCTACTCCGCCTTTGGTTTTATTATAATCTAGGATTATTTGTGGCTTTTTTTCTAAGCTGTTGTCAATATCATAAGTGTTATGCATTGTGCTTAGCAAAGTAACAATTCTACCTTTTCTGGGACAGTAAGAGATGATGGTCGCCTTCTCTTGAAACCCAAATAAAGTAGAATATACAGAACGATGTTTTGGATTTGTGAACACAGTGGGTAATTCAGGTTTATTTTTTCGAATTGTTCCAATAAGAGATAATTTTTTTGAAGTAAGATGTGTTGCTAATGCATATGACGTAAAAAAGTTATCACATGTAATATTACGACCAGAATTTTCAATTTCCTTCGTCAATCTTTTAACTACATTTTCTCCCTGATGAGATTCTCTTACTTCATTTTTGCCTGTATATAGTTCCAGTTTCCAAGCATACGATGTTACGCTGTCACAAATAACCCAGAACTTCAATCCATACTTTCCAGGTTTAGATGGCATATACTGACGGAAAGGACATTTTCCACGAAAAGAAACTAATTGCTCATCGACAGTCATAGACCAATTAGGAATATAAGGGTCTTGTAAATAGCTATTCCACAATTCAAAGCATTCTCTTATTGGCTCTAATTTATCAGTTGATCTTCTTTTACGCCTTTCAGCAGCATCATCAAATCTTATGACACGTAATATACTTGTGAATCTATTGCGACTCATAATGTCCCGAAATATTTGTCTTCCATTTTTTATGCTCCAAAGTTCGCTTACTGTTTCATTTTTCGATTTATATACTCCAATAAGTAATAAAAGTCCGATGAATTTTTTAAGTTCTATAATATCTATAGGTTTCCACTCTTTATCGAATACTCTATTGCCTTCCGCGTTTGTCCATTTTACTATAATTTCCAAAAGTCTTTTTCGGAAATAGATAAGAAATGAGGATGATATGGAATCCACTTCACGATTTGCAAATCTTGAAGGTCCAGATTTTTCACGTAAAATATTGATTTCAGTACGTCTTCCTTGTGGTCTGGCAACTTCATTCTTATACCAGATCTGTGAATTATTTTTGGAGACAAAAGTAGAATTTGAAGTACTTGTGGTTGCTACATTTACTTCATTGGAATCATTATCAGATTCTGAGTAGGAATCAGAAATTTCATTATGTATTTCAGCATAATCTACTTCACCTTCATCAGACGACAGATTTTCATCATCGGTGTCGAATTCTATATCGTCCGGATTTTCCATAATTTTTTGAATTTCCTCTTGAGTCAATACTTTTTTTCTGTTCATCTTCAATTCAGTTTTTAACAAAAAATAAGTTAGGAAATAAGAAAATGATGAATATTTGTAAAATAACAAAGCACGTACAAACTACACTTATTACTTGTCTTCAAATATCAAGTCCTATTTTCAATGAAAAGACTCAAAAACATCAATAGACACCATTCGCTCACTAACTGTGTCTGTTGATAAATGACTCTCTGAACCAGAAGTAACCTTTTATATATAGAGCACGAAGTTTACTAGATCAGTCTAGAATGTTCTCAAAACTTCATTATAAAGTCGCCAAATTTGGCGAGATTGGCGCTAAATATCCATCGCCAAATCGGCGATAAACAGCCAATTATGGTAACCCTGTTCCTCCTCATGATTTATGGCAACCCTAGAAAAAGAAAGCAACGGTATATTACGTTTGTTTTAATGTTGGGTCCAATGGACCCGCGTGGTAAACAATGAAACAAATTAAAAATAGGTAAAAAATTTCGAACAAAAATTTAATCGCAATTGCATATACATAGAGGAGACAATTGCAGGAAAAGTCATGTAATCGCGAAACTTTGAATGCTATTTTTCATGAGAAAAATTTACATTAAATATTGCTGTCGGGTCCAATGGACCCGTCTGGTAGACGGAAGGTTAAACATAACACAAAAGGCAAAGAAGGATGCTGCGCCGTGAAAAAAAATAATGAATTAAAATAAAAACAGTCATATTTTAAAAAAGTAAGATCAGCAACTCGTCATAAACAGAGGATGAATGGATCAATGCAGTTTAACGAAAAAAACAATGACGTGGCATATATATTTAAAATCATTTAACAAAGTCAAAATATCACAGCTAAATGACTCAAAGAAAATACCTACAATAAAAATCTGCAAAATGTGTAAAAAAAAATGGAAGAGTAACAGGTTAATAGCTACGTAAAATCATGTAGTGTCAAATTCTACAAATACAGTATTTTCTTCATCTGCCTTCGAGCCATAACTTTATGAATCAGATTACGTAGCCTCCTCCTCATAGTGGAAGAGCTGTTTGGAATCCTTTATATTAGCAAGTGCTGATCCATAACTTAATATCTTGTTCCTTCTCCCAATGGTTTTCCACTGTCAAGGGGCTTCATTTCAGGATTTTTTTTCTTTTTTCTGTGGGCGACATTTTTGGTTTGGTTTCTAAGTTGGACAAATATCATTTTTCTGCAATTTGCTTTGACAGGCAGACTGTCAGTGCATTTGATGAAACAGAAGCGAGTGAATAAATTGTTCTGTAGAATTTGTTGGTTTCCACTAGGGAGAGAGATAGAAGAAAGTGAAGTGTTTCCATTAAGAGTGCAAATAAATTGAATTAAGATCCCCGCTCCACCTCCCACTACCGAGCCAAACATGTGGATGCACATACGTGACATACAACAGTGCTATAAGGGTACATACGTCCACATGATACAGCTATGCCAATCTCCAAAGTTAACGAGAAGGATGCATGTGTCCCACTCAAATTATTCCTAGCAAGTGGCAAATCATCTGACCAATCGTTGGATGCATATGAGACCAATATGCACTTCCAATCTACCTAAATCGGGGACCAAAGCAATGTGTTGGTTTCAGCAACTGCCAGTATTCCATTTCTAGAGACTCGGGATTAAAAAAAAAGTTTATTGCAGTATATGAAACTAATTGTAGAGCTCATGCGATTAAGGTGGTAAGTGGAAAAATCAGTATTTCGAGAAAATGAGTTTTAAAGTTCCAAATATCTATTTGCCTTTACTGTCAAATGCCTCCTTTATCAATTAAAATATGTATGAGTTTTAGGGTCTTTCCTCAAATAGTAATTTAAAAGATGGTATAGAAACGTGATTATCTTCAATCTTATGGTTAACTATTTTTTTTTTCAAACCACCTTTATCATCTGAAGTCTTCGATTATTCAGATAACTTACTAAAGAAATGAAAGTTCTTGTAATAGGGACAAAACATATGTCACTGTTACCATATGTAGGGGATACATAGAGTACAATGCAATCTGTCATGACAATGATAGTAATTTTTTACTGATGAAAAAATGATGAAGCTATTTTAAATTATTTTCCGTTGAAAAAAACATTATATTACGAATGTAATAAATTAACTGTTTTTTGGAAAATTAGTTTTATAATTAATATATTTAATATGTAGAACGACACAGATGGTTGTAATGACAAGCCAGCTTAATAAATTTTGAACAGTTGATATTCTTATATATATATGTATGCATTAATTTGTTAATATATCATAAATATGTTTGTTTATACGTATTTTAATGCAGCAAGACTGTATAATAAAAAAGATTGAACCTCCTATACCCTTTGGCAATCGACTGTTGCAATTTAAAATCAATGGTTTTCCTAAGTTTAAGCTTGCATAGTTTTTTTTTACCATGTAACTCCATTTTTCTGTTTTGTTTATATTTGCTCATATGTAAATTAATAATAAATATACGGTGGTGGACAATATTGTGGACATTTTTTGAAATTTTCATGTTTTATAAATTTGTGTACTTATAGAATATATTAATTTTAACTTAAATACAAATTTTTATCCATCATATTCAAGGAAGTGTAATGTAGAATTTAATAAAAAAACAGAATTAAAATATCTGCATTAAAAAAAAGTTACATTTACTTTAATCCAAAATACAAACTAACTTAGTCATGAATGCTGAAGTATATTGTAATAAAAACTTTCTAGCCAATCATAATGGCTGTGCTGAGAACCAATAAAATGCCAGCAACTAAATTGTAGTATATTTTGATTTGTATTTTGCAGAAGGGTGAATACTAGTGTAACTAAGTAATTATTTTCTTCCTTTTTTTTCATAATACAAATAATTTAAAACAATGTCATCAACAACAAGAACTGCTCAGATACCTACAAAAAAAGCAGCAGAACTGTCATATTGAGAGAAAATGGTCTCGTATGCAGAAATTGTATGGCAGGTTTGTAGATCAGCCACTTTATCTGACGTGCAAAAGTTGTGCTTATGTTATGAAGAAATTAAATCAGTAATAAATAAGGCAAGATCAGGCAAAAAAAAAAAAAATGCACAAGCGCTTCTGGCGACAGAAAGATAAAGAGGATATGCCTGAAAGAATTTCATCAGATGCTGTTAAATGTGAAATGAATACAATGGGTATTTCACTTAGTTCAAGAACAATAAGAAGGAGACCAGCAGGTTTAGGACTGAAAGGCAGAATTCCGAGAGAGAAAAGACATTTTTAAACATTCAGCAACGCAATAAACGAGTTCCCTGGTCACACGAACTCATAAGTTCGTCAGAAAATCAGTGGAAGCAAGCGATGAGAGTAAAATATCGTTCTTTATGAGGCTAACGAGAAAGACAGGCTACCGCGGTGGGTCCGATTCGTCTTTTTTTACAGACCGCTGGAGTCACGTGATGCTCTTTTCCCACACCTTCATTGGTGCATTCAAGCATCACGTGACTCCAGCGGTCTGTAAAAAAAGAAGAATCGGACCCACCGCGGTAGCCTGTCTTTTTCGTTAGCCTCGCGTTCTTTAGTAGTGACTTGATAAAATATGTGAGTCATAGAGTAGGGGAAGACCTGCATCCTGATTGCAGTGAAACAATTGCAAAGAACCCAGCAAATATCATGATGTGGGCCTGTATATCTGCAGATGGTGTGCGCCGCATTTAACTGATTGATAGCATTCTGAATGCAAAAAAATACATCGAAACTGTCATAGAACTAAAATTGATACCTTCCATCAAGGATGTCTTCTCAAATAAAGCACCATTTATCTTTCAGCAGGATTCAGCTCCATGCCATTAGGCAAAAATATGCAAAGAATGGTTTAAAAATAAAAACATACAATTATTACCCTAGCCAGGAAACTGCACTTATCAGAATAATATAGAAAATTTGTGGCGAAGTTCGAAAATCCTTGTACAAAAAAAGCGTCTATCTAATAAAACGCAACTTATTGAAGCTATAATTAATTATTGGCATCATGCGATTAAAAAGGACGAACTCCAAACACTAGTTCTCTCAATGAAAAAGCGCTTTGAAGCTGTAATAAAAAACAAGGGTTGTCCTGCTAAATATTGATGGTGTAATTGTAACATTAAAATACAATGAAATCTAAGAAGGATCTTAATTTTTGTAAGCGTAACTTTTTTTGTAATTCAGATACTTTAATTATGTGTTTTTTAATTAAATTCTATATTAAATTTCCTTGAATTAGATATATATACGTTTGTATTTAAGTGAGATTAATTATATTCCTGAAGTACACATATTTATAAAACATGAAAATTTCAAAAAATGTCCACAATTGTGGCCACCACTTTTCATTACACTAAAGATGTCTATAGAATATTTTTACAATTGAGTTACTCCGATTAGATCATTGCCTTGGCTTAAAGATTCCAAATATATATTTTGCTACTCGCAATAACAGTTTTTTATGTGCTGGTATTTATGTTTTAGTACAGCCTAAATAATAACTAACAATGTAACGTACATTTATAGAACTATTTTTTTTTAAATCGTTTTAATATTTAAATGTTGCCTAGTTTTGAAGAGTTACCCTTATTTTATTCAAAACGAAATTCTAGAAAACATTTTATGACTTTTATTTTATAAAATAGATTTCAGGAAGACATATTTGTTTCTATTTCATACTTTGAATATTTTTAAGTTTCATTAAAATACAAATGAAAACAGGAGATTCCAGAAAAGATAATATCAGCCTTTCAACAATCCAATATGATTTCCAGCAAATCAGAATCTAATTAGGTCTTGGAAACTTCTTGATTTGAAAGATATTGAGAATAATCTTCTAATCTGCAAGCAAAATAATATGTATTCTAGTCAACACCAATTTTTTTTAAAGTAATTCTGTTTTAAAATTTCACGGTAATTCTAGAAGAAGACAAATCTCATGAAAGCTTCTTGATTAAATTGTTGTGTGGTTACATCATTCTAGGACGGTGCAATAAAACAGTTTATATATTAATTGTAATGTAAATTATTCAAATAATACTATATTATTTACATTTTTTTTTCACGGATATGTACCTAGCTTATTTTTCATATGATCAGATTTTATATAAGTCCTTCTAAAAAAATGTTCGTTAAATATGTTTTTGGATATATATAAAGTTCTAGAATTCAAGCATTAAAAACATTTTTTTGATTTTTATTTTGTGAAATACGTTTCAGGAGGACTGTTTTATTTACTTTTAATCAAATCTTAAAATGTTTTATTCTTCCAGAAAAGAAAAACAATTCAAGAGGAATTTACTTTCATATAAATTTCATCCTTGTTATTCTGCAAGATAAAATATAGAAACTTTATGTACATATTTCTGTTCATTATTTATTCTATAAAAATTAAATTTAACAATGCCTTTCATTAATGCTGAAATTTAATTCGAAATATATATAATAATGCTTAATGTTTATTCAAAGAAACTGTCAATGTACTAAGACAACTTATAACTATAAATATATTTATTTTTAAAAAAATGCAATGTATAAATATATCTAAAATTATCATCAATTTTGTTTTAGACCTCATAACGTTTAAGCACATTATTTTATTGGACAAAACAGTATAGTATTAAAGGATAATTTAATAAAATATTCCAATTTGCGAAGTATTATAAAGAAATCGGAAAGAACTTATACTTCTATAAATTTTAGATGTACTTAAAAAGTAACTTTAACAATTGGACTTTTAATTTTGAAAACGCATTTTTTGTAATGAAATAAGTAAAATTTACTCACTCATTGTCAGTTAATTGTAACGGAAAACCATATATATTACATAATTTAGTTAAAATTTCCTATTCTCCCAATATTGTGTTCAATATTCACTATGGTCGGTTTATTTATGAAACAATTTGTTTTTAGTCTTTTATGGTTCCATTTGCAAGTTTACTATCCGAAAAAAAACAGTTACCACACAGATTATGGATAAAAATTATTTTCGACAATCGTTGTTTTATTAAATGCACCAGAAATTTTAAAATGACGAAAATTCACTAAAGTGTGATCGTGGTTTAGGAAGTATCTAATCTATTTATATTATTACCTGTTTGTGCATTTATTTATGTATTAGAAAAATAAAATATTTGTTAAATTGTAAAAATATCTTATATATATTTATATATATATAACTAGGGGGCTTTGCCCCCTGCAAGCTACGCTCGCCAACACCCGTCCAGACACCGCAGAATCTAAAAACACGCTAATCTGATGGATTTTAAAAATATAAGAGAAGATTGAATTATACTGAAAAAAACCTGTGCAGTAAATGGGTTTCCATTCAATTCCCTATGACTACAAAAATGTAAGGGCGAATCAGTTGCTGTTAAGACATCCAGTGGTTATTTTTCGTTTTTGATTAAAGAGGATCAGTTAAACATTTGAAAATTAGCTAAAATAAAATGAATTAAGTATACAGAGTCTCTGTCTCGCGGTATTTTAAAACGATCTCTATAAAAATAGCCTAAGACTATCATCAGCAGTTCCGGTCGGAGCACTTCGTTTTTTATACTCTAAGTGCATTTTGGTACTTTAATGCTAGCCATGCACATGTGATAAATCACCAAATATTATTCTATCGCCATCATTTCATCTATATTATAATAGTTCAAGTCATCAACTGTCATAAACAAATACGGTCTGATCACTTCGCCTTTCATATGAAAGTTTGGCATAGATGTCATATACGATATTGGCGCGATTTTTTTCAGACGCCAATTTGTGGAACGCATCAACAGCATAAACAATAACATCCGGCTTACCATATCAAGCAAAATAACGATACTTTGGCGCCAATTAAGTACCCGTTGCGCATATGACATTGGCGTCAGAAAAAAAATCGTGCCAATATGGGGCCGTATATAACATATGTCGACGAAATATATGTAACGAAATGTATGTAAACGGCGAAATATATATAACGAACATATGTAACGAAAGTTTTCCATTTTGATTAAAAAATCAATTTTTTGTTTCGAATAAAACTATAGAAAAGCCGACATGTTCGCAAAGACTTCTTGGTACTGTTACGCTAGCCGGGTGCAAATCTCGCAATTAGCTTTTCTTCAAATTGCCAGTTAGCATTTTTTTTTCTTTTATTTAGCTAGTGGTAAATTAAAACATTGATTTGAAGTTGAAATTAAATGTTATGGTTTGTTGCATTATTAGGAAGGGCTCCATACTGTGTACTGTTTGGCGCAATTGGCGAAGAAATCCAAAATGGTGCCAAAAAGCCATTTTAGCATCTTATAAATTTTTCCAGATTGGCGGAAAAACATGGTCTTTAAATATTTGTAAACATATATATATATAATAAATGTTATATGTCACATTTTAAAAATATACGATGTTTATACAGATAGTTTCATATACATTACGTATAGAGATATACCTTATGCATACATAATATATATACACCTATAAATAAATATTATGTACTTTTATGTATTTATTATATTTATTATACAGATTAAATTAAAACAAAATTTATATATTTTTCCGAAAAAAATATAGGCTAAATGCAAAAAATTACGCAAAAAACATATGAATAAAGTCCATTCCAGAAAAAGCAACTCCAAAGGCTGGAGATCGCAACCACATCGATTCATTTAATGCCAAAAAAAGCAGCACACAATAAGGAACTCTTCCCGCATTATTTAACATTTGGCCAGATGTCATATACCCACCGCAGGTTTGGCGTTTTTTTTTTTTTTTTTTTTTTTTTTTTTTTTTTACGAAAATTTGGCGAAAACGTTGTTTTCGAATACCAGTTACATATGCATTTTTGGTATTACTTAGTTATCCCGTCGACCAAAAATCTATCGCCAAACTATAAGATTAAATTTCAATAATGGTTGATCGTAAATGTCACATCCACTTGACCTTAAGTAAGTTACACGTTTTCACTCAAGTACGTATCACTCAAGTGATTTTTATTTCGACGTCTTATTTGTATATTTATTAATGTTATACTAATTTATTTGTTCTTTCGTTAATTAAAATAAAAATTATGTCAATTTGTATAATTTGGCGATTTATATAATTTGGCGAAATTGGTAGACGGAATAACTAAGTAATACCGTATTTTTTAATTATTTTCTATTATTTTCAAAAGGAAATAACAAAAAAAATTTAATAACTATAAAACAAAATATTTTATATAATTTTAAAAAAGGAAATAAAAGTAAATAAACTTTTATTATTAAATAAACAACAATAGCCGGGATACCATGTTAATCAAAATAATGCCATTTTGGCGCCAATCAGAATCTTTCGATTTGGCGAAAGATTATTCAAGTAAATTGAATTATGAATAAAAGTAGCATGATACATTCCTTAGCATATATTTAAGGGAGGCCAAACTGGTCGCCAAATTAGTTTAAAATTATAACATTTTACGATATCTAAAAAAAATTATCTGTAATGATTGAAATTTGAGTTGCCATTATAAGAAAAAAAATATTTAAAGTTAGAAAAAAAAAGTTGCATTAATATTTCGTTAAGTTCGTTAAGTTAAATTAATATTTCGAAAACTGAGTCGAATTTAAAACTTCTAATACCAGTTTTGAGATCTGTGGATCAATACGGATTTTTGGTGTTAATTTCATCACAAAGTATCCTATATTTTAGGAGAAATCGCCGTGAATCATAATCAGTTGTTTAACCAGTCGTTTCATAGAATCGTTACATAAATTCGTTTCATAATATTCGTTTCATTAAGATTTTATATATATATGGTAGATTTAAATACATATAAAAAAAAGAAATTTCCATGCAAATTGTCCACATTTTTATTATAAATTGTAAAAATAATTGTTTGTTTTCGGGTATAGCTTGTAGTATGCGTAGAAATGCGTAGAAAGGTTTTCGAAATTTATAAAAAAATACGTGTCCACAAGAAAAAGTAAAAAAAAAAATAAAATTCGAAGGAAAGTCTATAATATATATATACTAGTAAACCCCGCGGCTTTGCTCGCGTAATATTTAAAATATGCCAACTAATATTTATATGTGTAATTTTTATAAAAAGAATTTATACTTTTAGGAATAATTCAAAAATTACTATTTAAAACACAGTTTGACTAAACTTCATTATTACACTGCATTAGGCAGAAATCAGACTTAAATTAATAAAAAGAAATTAAATTAAATAAATGATAATTTAGAAAATATTTTAAAACTTTTATGCTCCATTAATTCGCTCACTTCTGTCTTCATTTGAAGTTTCGAATTTTTTAGAAACCATCTTCTTAGATCTTAAAATTAACCATCATGTCAAATTCCAAGTCCTACCACCTCTCTCAACATAAAGGGCCATGATGAAATAGCAAGTGTCACCATAAATTTACCAATAGTAATTTTTAAATCGGTTTGTTATTTCCTAATATTCCACAGAAACGTAATTTAGAAAGCTTTTAAAGGCCTTTTTTAGAACGTTTGTTGTTCCTGTGAACCCCAGGTGGTAGAATCATCGGCATAAAATATAGTCAGTGTAGGATCAGTGACTGTTACCATTGATTTGCAACTATTACTTTTATAATCGGTTTATATTCCCTGAAATTGCATAGAAATCGTAATGTAGGACTTTTTAGAACGCTTTTTGCATCTCCCCTTTGCTTTAATTATAAAACCCCTTTTTAATTCTAATTTATTTTCGACAGTCCTCCGAGAGCATTTATATTTTATAAGTAACTACCATGCCATATTTAAAATTTCTAGCCTTTAAAGTATCACAGCAATCGCAATTTTGAAAGTTTTTTGTTCCTGCAACCCTCTAGTGGTAGTGGCACGGACATAAAATATAGCTTATGTTTGAATAGGTTCTATCACCAACAATTTATCACCATTATTTTTTAAATCGGTTTGGTATTTGATAAGATTGCATAAAAATTGTAATTTAGAACGCTTTTCGCTCATTTCATTCTTTTAAATTTTGAATTTTCTTTCGACTGTACTTAGAAAACAGTTGCATCTTGTAAGTAAATACCATGCCATATTTTAAAATGTTAGACCCCTCAGTTGTGCAAAAAAGCAAATTAGAACATGTTTTGCCCTTACAACCCCCAGATGGTAGAGACAGCATCATAAAATATAGCCTATGTTGGAGCAGGGTTTGTCACCATCAATTTGCAACCATTACTTTTGAAATAGGTTTTGTATTTCCTGAGACTGAGTAGAAATCGCAATTTAGAATGTTTTTAGAACGCTTTTCGCGCATTTTCAAAGCTTTTAAATTTCAAATTTTTTCGAAACTGTTCTTAAAGATCATTTAAATCTAATAAATATGTACCTTGCCTAATTTCAAGTTGCTAGCCCCTACCGATCACAAAAATCGAAATTCAGAATGTTTTTTGCTCCTGCAACCTCCAGGTGATAGTGACACCGACTTGAAATAGCGTGTATGTTAGAGCAGAAGCACTCTCAGCATCAATTTCCTACCATTATTTTTGAAATAATTTTGATTCTTCCTAAGATTGCTCTCAGATCTGCCTTTAGAACGTTTTCAGAACGCTTTTCGCGCATTTATACCCCTTTTAAATTTTTAACGAAATGTTCTTAGAGATCATTTATATTTAATATATATATACCATGCACAATTTCATGAATCTAGGTCCTTCCTCAATTCAAAATTCTCATTTTTAGAATGTTTTTTGCTCCTGCATCTCCTCCGGGTTAGTGGAAACAGACATGAAATATAGCCTATCTTGGTCAAGAGCTGCCACCATCATTTTTACACCATTATATTTGAAAGCGTTTCAGTACTTCCTGAGATTGCATAGAAATCGCAATTTAGAAAGTTTTTTTCAATGCTTTTCGCGCATTTTCACCTCTTTTAAATTTCGATTTTTTTTTAGCAAAACTATTATTGATTACCATCATTAATATTTTTGCTCAACGTTATGGTCGCAGTTTTATTTCAAATTGTTTTAAATCAAGAGCTTGAAAACCAGGAGACACCAAGTCAACTTAAAATATTTCAAAACTGCGCCCTTAATATTTCACAAACATATTTAGCGTAGGTACTCATTTTACTCAGAATTTTAGGTTCTACAACTTTTGTATTGACAATGTTTTTTCCAGAGTTAGCTGTTTTGAGATATTGTTAAGGTAATTAAAAAAAAAACAAAAAAAAACGTGTTTCTCGAAAATAAATATGTACATATTTTCTGACATTCACCCAAGTACGAGGAAGAAAACATAGTACGTTCATTTTAGACCTAAACTGAAGGGATTAAAACAATTTCCAGTTTACTCCTAATTAATTCTGAGTTTAACCCCCTGACCACGTATCTAAAATTTTAAACTGGAATTGCGACCTTAATGTTAAACAAAAATATTTAGTGTAGGTACTCATTTTACTCAGAATTTTAAGCTCTACAAAATTTGTTTTGACAATATTTTTGACAGAGTCAGCTGTTTGGAGATACTGTTATGGTATGTACAAAAACATGTTTTTTGACTATAAATATAAATCTATACATATTTCCTAACGCTCACCTAGTACGAGGTTGAAAACATAGCATATTCATTCTAGACCTAAACTGAAGGAATTAAAACAATTTCCAGCTTTCCCCTAATTAATTCCGAATTCAACCCCCTAACCACTGGGCTATATGACTAGTTTTTTAATGTATTTATTTACAACAAAATAAATAAATAAATAAATATATAAAACGTTTGTAATATATAAAAAAAAATTTCTGATATTCAAGTTAAATATATTGAAAGATTTTATATTTTTAGGCTATAATGAAATTTCATCCAATAGAAAATACATTTGTGTTTGAAAAAATTATTTTTGGATATATATTTATTTAATGATTGTAAAACAAAAAATAATGCATGTATTGGATAGTTTTTTAAAGGTTATTTAAAAATACATTAAGAAAAATTCAGCATTTTATGTATACATTAATACAAAAAGAATATATATATATATATATATATATATATATATATATATATATATATATATATGTATAACAGTAATTTGTCGACAGAACGTTAATATAGTTTACTGTAAAGGGATTCAAAATGATGAAATTTTGACGTACATAAACTGTAAGCAAGGGACTTCACACACACACACACACACAAAAAGAATTTCAAACTTTCTACATTAGTTTGTAAATGCTTTATTATTTTATCGCTGTTTTTAAGGAAAAAAAAAAATTAACTTTACTTTTAACATTACTTTTTATGTTTTACATACATGCTATTAGATATACGAATAAAGTGAAATTTTTAAAAATCATTTGAAAGCTAACCGATAAACATTTAATGAATATTTATAGAAGAATATAAGATATTAAAAAAATATTTTATACATACCATTAAAATAAATTATTACAAAAACTATCTGCTACACGTTAATATATTCGAGTTAAAATATATACACGTTAATATGTATACACATTAACATATGTACACGTTAATGCAAAAGAAATATAATATCAAATGCATCACATAATATGTATGTACAGGAACAAAACCAACAAAACAAGAAAAATATTTTTCACAGTGACATTAAAGTTTCGTTTTTTTTTTTTTAAACACAAAACTACTTTACATGAAATTTACTTCATTTTTCTATTTTAATTTTTGAAAAATAAAATATTTAGATTTTGAATTTCAACACGTTTTACATTCATGGCGTCTCTTATGTAAACGGAATAACAGCATTTTTTTTCTTTTCGAAACGAAAAAAACTGAATCTATCATTAGAAGTTGAAAAAGTATATCTCACAGATTTTGATATTTTATATATAAAGAAGAAATTTCGTAGAGTTCAAAGTACTTTTCTACTTCAGAGACGTCATTCAGCACTTCAAAGAAGTACTTAAGTTTGTGCTAATATATATTTAAAGGAAAGATCTAAAATTTTAAAACGATGTATATTAGGGTGGGTCGAAAAAACCGAAATATTTATAATCGAAACGTAATAGCGCGGAAAAGTTGCCTTTTGTAAAAAGGATAAAATACGTAAAATATTACACCGATTGGTTAATATCTTTTACCGCCGCAAGGGGTCCAAATTTCGAAAAAATCGCAAAAAACATACTTTTTGCATTTTTTTTTTAAATTGTTGAAACATACCTATTCAATTTCAGATAGAACGTAATAGCCACGCAAGGTATTAGTAATGTAACATTAACATTTCATTTTTGTGACATTGTTGCTTTTACCGCCGCAACAGGGCCAAAATTTCTAAAAAATGTTAAAAATTAAAGTTTTTCATTTTTTTCAATTTTCATAACTTTTGTAAAGTTTTCCGATTTTTTACATTTCTTATAGGCTGGGAAAGGCATTTTATGTTGTTAATTTCATGCACATTGTTAACCATGATCACAGTAATTCTGTTAAAAAAAATTGCTCAATGATAGAAACACCTGCAGCTGCTTGCACGTAAAATTAATTTCTCGCTGCTAGAGGGCCACGTTACACTTTGTTCGTTTTTTTTTGGTAATGTACTCATTTTAATCTATACTTTGATGGCCCTAAAGATAGAAATATCTACCAGGTTAAAGAGGTGGCAAAGTTCCATCTTTGCGAAGTCAAGGAGGAACATATCTCTTTCATTCTAGAACCAGGTCTCAATTATTTTCGTCATTTGACCCCATCGTCTGGCAAGGCGAATTCTATATGCAATGACATTATAGATTTTTTGAAGAAAAACGAAATCCAAACTGTAATAATAATTGCAGTCGAATTTCACGGAACTGTCTTCAAAACAGGATGCAAAGATGGTGTTATATTAGGATTACTTGAGAACAACTTTTAAAAAAACCACTTTAGTGGCTTCCTTGACCTCACTTCAATGAACTTCCACTGAGACATCTTTTCAAACTCTCTCTTTGATCTCTTGTGATTTGCGAATTATTGCCAATTGCAAAATTTAAGCCAGTTTAATCTGATCACCTAGCTGTTGATAAAGATGATTTGTCTACTGACCTGAAGTATATGTCTGAAATATTGCAAGCTCTTTCAACACGCATGTATACAATTGACCTTTTTTGCTGAGTTCCTGGACAAATATTTTACGCAAGGTGGATCATTACTGCTATTCGAATTTTGAGACTCTACGTTGGAACAAAGAAACCCTCTTCTTAACTTGTCATACTCTTTGAGTACATCCTGAAAGTGTACTGCATCAGTTGGTTCACAATTAAAATGAATCATGTTTTCCAGAATCTGTGCGCTATAGTTAGTAACTTACGTTACTTGAGAGATAATCTACGAAAGATTATAGTTCCTGTATTTTCACGAAATGACTATTTCGCAAATCATATAAATAGCCTCTTTGGGATGATAGAATATGAAGAGGCCCCAACCATGAAGAAAATTGCAAAAGCACGAAGTTCTGTGGACTAGAATAGTGCCATCCGTCACTTTATCATAGCAGACTTCAACATTGAATATTAAAATTGTATGGCATTAGTCTACTGGCAAAACTGAAAACTAACGGAACAACCTGTTATGGTTTCTCTATCGACTAACAACGCTGGTGAGTTTAAAATGTTCGATTAAAGATACCAGCTATTATAACTTTCCTTGTCCCACTCAGTCACTAGAAAGATGCGCGAAATTAGTCATTGAAGTGCTGATAAAGTTTGTTTACTAGAATAGAGGGAGGATCACATCTGATCAATTTTGGCCTCTCGAGGAATAATGGCTTCATCTGAAAGCAACTTATATTATAAAATTCATTTACATTAAATACTTCTTCATTTTAAGTTTATTTAACCTTTTTCGGTTAAACATCTCTATATTTTAATTAATAAAATACTAAAACATTTTGTTCATTTTATATAATTTTTGTGGCATGAATTGGCTGTTATGAAGTAAAACATCAGTAGATGAAGCGATCGTCAAGAAAAATGAATGATTAACTTTATTTTCAAGTCTATTACAAATAGTTATACAAAATTATGATATATTAATAGATATAAAGTAAAATTATTTATTTCTAGACATATTATAGAATGTAGAAAAATTTTGAAAAAAAAAAGGAAAAATAGAAAATTTTGAAATTTTTACATAAAATATGGTCTTTTTGCGGCAAATAAAGATATGATTTCATCATAATGAACATTTACCGGGACATTTCTCATATCTTCATGTAGCTATTGCGTTCTGTTAGAAATTATATTGGTATGTTTGGATAATTAAAAAAAAATGAAAAAAAAACATGTTTTTTGCGATTTTTTGAAACTTTGTCCCCCTTGCGGCGGTAAAAGATATTAACCGATCGATGTAATATTTTAGGAATTTATTCTGTATTACAAAAGGCAACTTTTCCGCGCTATTACATTTCGATTATAAAAATTTCGGTTTTTTCGACCCACCCTAATGTATATGTACATGTTTATGTTCCATTTATTTATTTTTTTCCAATTATTTTATGTAGGTTAGAGTCATAAAAGCTGAATACAGTGTTATATCATATTAATTTAGAATTAACAATATTTTATTTCAAAATTAATGTGTTACTTAATAAATAAATATTGTATTTCATACATATCACCATACGAAATTATTTTATTTTTAGCAGACGATATCTATAACAAGTTTAACCCTTTAACTACTCACGTTGCTTATAATTACCATTAAAATATCTTGTTAAATAGCCATTTAATACATCGATTAGTTGTAATACACTTTAGAATGACTTATAGATACATTTCTTTATCTTCTTCCTAAAGCATTATTGGTTACAAAAAACAAAAATATTTTTAAAAGGATGATTTCTTTTGCCTTTGCATCTTTTCAACTTTCTTGGCGCTGGGGGGGGGGGGGGGATTTTTCAATTCTGTATTTCTATTGTAAGAACATTATATTTGTACATTTCCTAATTCTACAAAATACTAAGAAAAATATTTAAAATAAAAGATTTCAGTGGTGTTATAAATATTGCACAAAATTCCTATAAATTCACATTTAATTAATCCTTCAATCCTTCTAAAATATTTCTAAAATATATTAAATGATCATGTAAATCTTCTAATGTAGTTTAAACAATTCAAGAAAAATCTTTTTGAAGATAAAAGTTTCATGAATTCAGAATTCAGTACAGAAAGGGATAAACAGTTGAATGTAAAATGAGTAAAAATATAAAATGTTAGTGAGGAAAAACTGTACTCAAGATATTTCCTTAGGGAAAGTTCACTTTCACTTATAGACCTACTACTTTATAAAGAGAGTTGCGTACGTAATACTATAAACTTTTGCTAAATAACTTAAAAACCTCCATTAGAAGATAAAAATCATTATGTTATTTCTTAAATGACAATTAATATTTAAATAAATAAAAGCAATTATTCCGTTATAATCTTAATGATTGCTCAAGTATATTTCTTTGAAAACAAAACCTAAATCATAGTAATAATAAAATAGCATGTATTTTCCCTTTCATTATTACAAGTAACATATAAAATGTAGAATATTTTATCTCCTTAAACCATAAACTTATTGATTAAACAAAATCTTATCTTTTAGCGTTTTAAATGTAGCTGTTTTAATTTTGATACGTATGCAACATAAGCGTTTGCTGAATATTAAAATAAAATGCAATTAGAACATAAAAATCAAAATTCTATTGCATGAATTATAATTCATATTTAAGTAATTAAGCCCAATTATTGCGTTAAACTCTCACAGATTACTCAAGTAATTAAAAAAAATCTTAAATAATAATAAAAATAAAACAGCATTTATTTTCCCTTTCATTATTGCAAGTAAAACGTTAAAAAATACAATATATTTTGTCCTTATATAATACCAGTTTTTGGTTACTTTTTTCTGTGTGTTTTAAAAGCAGTTGTTTTACTTTTGAGCTATAAACATGTTTAATATTAAATGACAGTAAAATTTATAAATTATTTCTGTTATAAGAAGCAAAAAAAATAATAACATAAAATGTTTTTGGCAATTTTTTTTTTGTTTTTATATTAAATATATTCCCGACTGTAGTAACGATAAGAAGATTATTATGCTATTTCATAATAAATAAACATGGCCTTTTTTTTTTTTTTTTTTTTTTTTTTTTTTATCAGGGAGTACTTATTTTACGAAATATAATATTTTGACATAAATTTTATTTAAGGATTAAAGTAACATTTATATTAAAATTTATAGTTCTTCTTATGTAAAATTCAATACAAAAATGATTGAACTTTTGAAGAGAAAATACATTCGTATGTTAACATAATTTAATGTAAAAAAGGGTAAAACATAAATTATACAAAAAAAAAAAAAAAAAAAAAAAGAAAAGAAAAAACGTCAAAGAATTTTCCACAAATATAAAATTTTTTCCGAAAAAAGTCAGTATTATACGCAAAATTCAATTTTATTTTCAGCCCTAAAACTTTAAATAGAATGTTCATTCTTTTATGGTTTAGGTTTGTGAAAAAAGTTTCTAGTTTTAGCGATACTACATTTTATATCACATGTAGTCTTTAGGGTATACAAAATAAAGTAAGATTTTCGAAATTTTTTGTAAAGTAGATATAAATCTTTTTATCGAACATTTATAAATAAGCTATCGCTAGAAGATAAACAGGAATATTTTAGTGTTTTTATTATATTAGATTATTATTACTAATATTAAAATATTATTATTAATTTAATCGAGGAGTTATGCCTTTATGAAGAATATTTGCAAATATCAAAGAAAAATAATTTTCAATAATTCAGATAGAAGTAGAAATATATGTGATACTGCTGGATGTGGTATCATCTATGTACTGTTGTATGATTCATCTACTACACTATATGGCCAATGATGACCGATCACTTGCGATTATAGATGTATTGTTAAATATCTAGACAAATACTTGAGGAATAATTCTGAAACTTCAAGTATGCAAACAACATAGTAGACGTCATATATTTCCGCGAAGCCCCATGGGGGAGAGTAAATAAATTGAAGAATAAAGAATATTTTTTGGATCACGCTGTAAAAACTAACGTCGCAAAAACATCGCAACTGCAGCACGTGATTAAGAGGTTTCTTGTAATAAAGTGTGTTCATTTTTATGAAGATAGCACACATACTTGCGGAGAAATTAAAGTTTTTATAAAAACAATCCCAAGTTTCACCATGTTTTTTACTTATAATTTCCAAAGCTCTTAAAGTAAAAGAATGCTCTTTTTAGAAACCATGGGAAACAATGTTATACAAAATACCCTTCAAGCAGAATTAAAAAATAATGAATATTAGAGGAAAAATGAGTAAGTTCACAAAATAAGGATTCTTGCGCATGCGCGAATGTAATCAAAATATAATGTGCATAATTTATTAGCTTAATGTATAGACCGAATTTTGTGAAAGTCTCAAAAACATAGCTTGAAAATTCTGAAAGGGATCGTCGATAGAATAAACTCGAAATTTGTCGTTCCCAAACGGAAGCAAAAAGGTGGGGGTCTGTATCCAATTATAGTAGTTCGTTCAAAAGTGTGTACGTGCAATAGTGTGTAACATATCAAGATAGTATGTCATTAAAAGTGTACAATTTAGCACATATTTTATTGCATAATTGTTTCCTAACACTAATCTTGCGATTCAGTTTAATAATAGACAGTATTTGAAATAACTAGTGCCAATAGGATTATTTAAATTGTGCACCATGTTAAGAGGCTACTTCAGTCAAATGAAAAGACCCGTTCGCTAATGCTAATCTATCGAAGAAATTTATAAAGATATCTCGGTCGCATTTCAATATTTTTAAATAATTCCTTTTGCATTGAATAGTTGAGATTGATCTGTACAAAGGCCGTTGTTTACTTTTTCGATTTTGTTTACAGGTATTTCTTATGAGAACACTTTTATTTTCGGAAACGGTTTCGAAAGTAAAAGCATCCTCATAAAAAATATCTGCAGTCAAAATCGAAAAAGTAAAAAAACGGCCTGCATACAAATCGATCTCAACTATTCAATGCAAAAGAAATCATTTAAAAATATTGAAATGCGACCGAGATATCTTTATAATTTTTTTTTCCATAGGATTAGCATTAGCGAATGTGTCTTTTCATTTGACTGAAGTAGCCTCTTGAGCAGCAGAATTAGAGACGAATATGCATATATATATATATATATATATATATTTCTAACAATATCAAAGTATATAAATGTAAAAAAAAAAAAAAAAAAAAAAAAAAAAAAAAAAAAAAAAAAAATTCTGCAAGCATATATCATCGTGTTTAAAATCTTCAGGATATATCATTTTAAAAAAATATGGCTAAGATGTGTTGTTATCCCACCGTCCGCGATGTTGAGTATTTGGCGATTTTTATCGCTCTGGCAACCCCGGCGATTGACGTCTAGTAACTTATTATGGCAATCCCCTTTTTTACGACGCGAGAGCGTGCTTTTTGCGGGAACATTCATTTCACTTCTTGGCGTCGTTGCTGTCGGTTGCTTGACTCTTGTACCAGGTTGTATCTTTTTTTTTTTTCATTTTATTTTGAGGATTTTTGAGGATACGCGACAGAGAATTGTTTTTTAGTTTTTTTTTTTTTTAAAGAGATTGGCTTATTGAAATCTAGCATGTGTTGTAATAAATGTAGCGGCGATATGAAAATTAGAAAAATAACGCAATTCTCTGACGGTTGCACGTGGGTTTGTCGTAATAGGAGAGTTGTGGATGGTCAGAATAAAAAGTGTAACACTGAAATGTCTTTTAGATATGGTTCCTGGTTTAGTGGTTGTAGTAAATTGACGATTGAGGAGATTTTTTTGCTGACGTTTGAAATTATTATTGGGACAAAGACAAATCAAATTGTATCGCAGTATATGTTTAATAGTCATACTATGGCCGATTGGAGGCAGTTTATCAACGAGCAGGTGTTGGAATATATTGAGAGTAAGTCAGATTTTTTCATATTTTAAGTAATCGGGAGATTCAACCTGGTATCGGAAATATAATTTATTATAATCCAGAATTTTCATTTTTTCGGAATTTGTTTATTTAAAGGGTGTATTTCAAGTCGGAAATATAACAATACAGAATTTTAATTTTTTCGGAATATGTTTATTTAAAATGTGTATTTCAAGTTGGAAATATAACTTGTTATAAATCGAGAATTTAAAAAAAAAAAAAAAAAAGGTAAGTAATCTTGAAAATCTAATATATTTATGTGTATTTTTCTAGAAATATTGATTTTATTACAGAGAATCTAATGTCATTTTTGTATTGCTTTTAATTTAGAGGGGAATTAATTTTGGTTACATTTTCTTTAATGTGTTTTTTAGTGGTTTATGTGTATGTTAGGCTTAACGAAAAAAAATGAAAATAAGAAGAAAACATGCGCATGTTAGGCTTAACGAAAAAGATATGTAAATTAGACAAATTTACATTGTTTTTGTTAAGCCTAACATACGCATATATCGGTACTTGGCGACATTTTCTACTTGGCGAAAAAGGGGTTTTCTCGCCAAAATAATCCAAGATGGCGGAGGGTGGGATGATAACACATCTGTCCCAAAAATATATTGAAAAAATATTTCTACATTAATCGAATAACGTTTCAAAGAACGCAAATTCTTTCAAAACAAATTACCACCTAAGAAAAAAATAAAAGTTTGTTTTTTCTTTCATAGAAATAAACTAATGAAATAACATTTTCATCTTCTAGTCCAAAAGGTCCAAACGTCTCAAAGGAAATTAAAAATTCTTAAAACTATATTTCAGTGTTTGCTTTTCAAGACGTTAATGGGATTATTCAAAATAAACGTAAAACAAATGCAGAAATAAACATTTCACTTAGTAAAAGGATGTTGAATAAACATTTTTTTTTCAGTACTGTAAGTTAAAATAATTTAATAATTAATGTACTGAAAACATGTTAATATTGAAAAAAAAAACAGAGTTTATTTTCCAAACATGTAATTTAATAACTTTTTCTTTTACCAAATATTGCACTTGGAAGCATATATGCTACCATCAGAGTTTCCAGTTGAGAGAGATTTTGCTTTTTGTTATTATTCAGATTGATTTTAATCTACCACTTTTTAAAAATAATAATATTCTCCTTATTTAATGATGTTAAATAAGACTAATATTACTGTTAGAAAAATGGATGGCAGTCAAACAATGTGATTTTTACTTAAGAAAGTATTAGATTCGTGAAAATTTTTAACTCGTTTTTGACGGCTTTACACGTTTTAGGAGTCAGATATCCGGAAAAACATGTTTTACAAAAAAAATGCCTGTCTGCGAGTCTGTGACCTGCGTGTCTGCCTGTATGTGACACTAATTTTGTCGTCGCTCTATCTCAAGAAATAATGTACGGAATTTAATTACAATTTATAATCAGGTAGTCCCTTATATAAATTGTTGATTATTAGTTGTTGGCGTAAATCTCCCAACAGATAGCGCTGTTATGATGCACTTTTCACGATTACCGCAATACTGCTATCTCAAGAACTAATGAACGGATATTCATAAAACTACAAATTCCGTTAGACATTGATATAAAATGGTGTTGATTAGGCTTTAAAGTATATCATCTAACAGGTAGCGCTACTACGCTGCATTTTTCACGATTTTCTCAATAGCTCTATCTCAAGCACTGAACGACTAATGCACGGATCTTCATATCTTTAGAATCCTCATGATTGGCATAGTTTGTCATTTATTTATGTATTATCCAATATAACTCATATTTGAGTATTAGCATTTATGAGATAGTTTTGGGATTGGCACATCCGACAGATATATATATATATATATATATATATTATTTAAAATGCAAAAACACCATAACTCAGAAAAGAAGGTGTAAATATGCAATATTTAACTATAAAATACTTTTAAATAAACAAGTAATAGACAGGTAAAAAACAAATACGGTCTGTTCTTCTTCAGTGGGAGGACAGACTTAACCTACCCCCCCCCCCCACTGTTAAAAATCTGCAGGTTTCTGAACACACGTCCAACCTGCACCCAATACAGAAAAACTATTTTCAATTCAGTAACTAAATTTAAAAAAAGCTAAAATAAACCAAAATTAAATAAAAATAAATAAATAAATAAGTAATGTAGATAAAGCATAATTTAAAAATCCTTAATAAAATAAACTTTTAGAAAAGTACTTAAAAATTAACAATTTAAATGTAAACAAATTAATATGTATGAATGCAGATGAACGTGCACCCTCCCATACCTGCAAAATGAAAAAAACTTTTCAAAAACATGAAAAACAGCAATACCTGTATAATGTTCCTCACCTGTTAACAATGAACAATTAAATTTTCTTCCGTATCCAACTTCAAAAACTAAAAATCCCGAGTCTGCATTCCTCCATCGATTCGATACATCAACCTACATTCGTTCTTTAAACAGGACTTTAGAATGCAGCTTTCATTTAGAATCTTCTGGACGGATGCGATCACATGTTGCTCAAACCGCCAAACCACAATGTTGCCACTCACTTTTTAAAACTATCTTTAAATAATATTTCAAAAAATTTATACGATAATAATTATTGTAAAAAAGATTAGCCAATAACTTAAAAATATATTTATAAAAATTACTATCTTTGCCACAAATTTTATTGAAACGAATTATTTGATTAATTAAAATATTTATGTAATTTTTTTTATGTAAATTAGAAAGCCAATGTGGCATACTTCTTGTAAAAAATTGGAAACTATTTCTTTTATCATACAAATCTAAAATTAATTTATTATCAGTAATTTCAAAGGAAATATCCAAAAATTCTGCATTATATTCATCACTGTTTGCCCTATTTAACTTTAAACAATTTGAATATACATTGCCATATTCGTTAGTAAAACCAAAATTAAAAACTAAAATATCATCAATATACCTAAAGACTTTTAAAGATTTATTATATTTCATTGTATACCTAAATTCATAATAAAACAAAAATAAATTAGCTGCTGTACTAGAATAATTAGTCCCCATTCCATTTCCACAAATCTGATTAAATGTATTATTGTTGAAAGCACTGGCGGATTCAGCCAGGAGGTCCCGGGTTCGAATCCTGGTCCGGACATTTTTCGCCCAGTTGGAAATTTGCATCTACTATGATTTGTTTACCAATTAGAATAATTGTGTTAATATTAATCTAGTGTAATTTCGTATCCAGCGATTTCTGGAGTTCCATTACCCGAGATTTATTCTGTTGAGCTGAACCAGGTTTCAGACCAGATGCTGTAATCATCAAGGTTAGCTGGATGAAAAAGTTCGACCAGAATCGTCCGGGATAGCTCAGATGGCAGAGCACTGGCGGCTTCAGCCAGGAGGTCCCGGGTTCGAATCTCGGTCCGGATATTTTTCGCCCAGTTGGAAATTTACATCTAATATGATTTGTTTACCAATTAGAATAATTGTGTTAATATTAATCTAGTGTAATTTCGTATCCAGCGATTTCTGGAGTTCCATTACCTGAGATTTATTCTGTTGAGCTGAACCAGGTTTCAGACCAGATGCTGTAATCATCAAAGTTAGCTGGGTGAAAAAATTCGACCAGAATCGTCCGGGATAGCTCAGATGGCAGAGCACTGGCGGCTTCAGCCAGGAGGTCCCGGGTTCGAATCCTGGTCCGGACATTTTTCCTCCAATTGGAAATTTTTATCTAATATGATTTGTTTACCAATTAGAATAATTGTGTTAATATTAATCTAGTGTAAGTTAAAGATGTATTTGCATCTGAAAAAGTAATTTGTCTATAATTAAAAATCTTACTGCTCAATGGTTTAAGATAATTATAAGCAACTGAAATAATACAATCTTTAAGAGGAAAAAGTTCGTAAATATCTTTGTATATTGTATTCAAATTCAAATTATCAAATGATTTATGTTGAAATTATATATTAAAATGAATTACATCTTTATTAACTTCATCTCTATTCAATAACTTAAAATTAATTAAATCATTTAATAAATCCTTAAACTGTAAGTTCTTAAATTTGAAAGCATCAAGATATTTTTTTTTTCTTAAGTATAATAATTTTCAATTTAAAAACCTCAATTTTAACATTTTTAACACTATAATTTTTATCAAAAATAAATTCCAAATCCTTAATCCGTATATTAGGAATTATATAATTAATATCTTTTGCAAATTTACGAGATCCTCTTTTTCCTCTTTTTATAAGAACTTTATCAGTAAAATTATAAAATAAATCCTATACAATACGAACTTTCAATAAATTAACCTTATTAACCAATGTATTCAAACCATGGGGATATATTGTTCTAAACTGTAACATATAATCTTTTTCTTTATTCAATCTATCACTTTTAACTTCAACATGATCTAAAACTTGGATGAGCTGCATTCTTGTGCTTCTGGCATATAGATTTATACATATTCATTATGATTCCGAAAGTTGGTGTATATCTTTGTTTATATTGTTTTTGTTGTTTATCGGAATATTAAGCCTAAGTGCTTATAAAAATCTTTTGCATAAATATGTTACGATATATATCTAGATAAAAATTATGAGATAATGTAAATGTATTTGTAAATTTAATAATATAGTATATAAAATAGATTGTTTAACTTGACAGCAGAGTTATGTAGGGCAAACAGAAGAAGATTTACATGTTAGAAATAATCAGCATAGATGAGATGTTAGAAATGATAATAAGAAATGCCCCACTCTTGAGATTTTACATTTTAGAATTCATCGTTTCAGTAATATTAAAATTCAAATTTTAGATCATGTTGAAGCTAAAAGTGATAGATTGAATAAAGAAAATGATTATATGTTACAGTTTAGAACAATATGGTATTACCATGGTTTGAATACATTGGTTAACAAGGTTAATTTATTTAAAGTTCGTAATGTATATGATTTATTTTATAATTTTAATGATAAAGTTGTTATAAAAAGAGGAAAAAGGGGGTCTCGTAAATTTGCTAAAGATATTAATTATATAATTCCTAATATACGGATTAAGGATTTGGAATTTATTTTTGATAAAAATTATAGTGTTAAAAATGTAAAAATTGAGGTTTTTAAATTGAAGATTAATATACTTAAGAAAATTAAAAAAAATGTCTTGATGCTTTCAAATTTAAGAATTTACAGTTTAAGGATTTATTAAATGATTTTAATTTTAAGTTATACATAGAGATGAAGTTAATAAAGATGTAATTTATTTTAATATAAAATTTCAACAAAAATCATTTGATAATTTGAATTTGAATACAATATACAAAGATATGTACGACCCTTTTCCTCTTAAAGATTGTATTATTTCAGTTGCATATAATTATCTTAAACCATTGAGCAGTAAGATTTTTAATTATAAACAAATTGCTTTTTCAGATGCTAATACATTTTTAACTTGTTTTTGTAATAGTATAGAAAATAAAGATTTTGTTGACAAATATCATGGTCATATGATTACAGGTAATCTTGATATAATCAAGAATAAAAATGTGAAATATTTAATGAATTTTGGTACAGAATTTAGAATTAATAGTAAAATTAGTAACAATAAAGCACTAAAGATTTTTGAGGATAATGTCAACAATTTTATAAAGAAATATAGTCATAAATTTAGTATGCCTCTGGAGGCATTTTATGAATGGAGAATGCAAGTTTCAACATTGATAAAAATCCTGTTGTTAAAAAATTTCTTGCATATAAAAAGAAAGTTAAAAGTATGTTTTCATACAATTTTGATGTTTCTAATCATCACTGTTTGCCATTTATTTTTTGAACACCTAAATTTCATAAAGATCCAATTAAATTTATGTTTATTTGCAGTACATCAAAAAGTGTTAATAGAAATTTTAATATTGGTTTCCAGAATCTATTGAAATATATATATGTTTTTTTAAAGTATAAATTTAAGAAGTATAGTCATTTCTGGTCGATTGATAATAGTATTGAAATTTTGGACAAACTGCCTTTGACTCCTGTGAAAATGCACGCATTCGACTTTGAAAATCTGTTCACCAATATACCTATTGTCTTTATGATGTTTTAGTGAATATTTTTGATTTATTTTGTTTAAATGATGAATTAAATATTAATAGAGATTTATTTTTAAGTTTATGCCATTTCTGTTTTTATAATAATTATGTAACTTTCAACAATAATACATTTAATCAGATTTGTGGAATTGGAATGGGGACGAATTATTCTAGTACAGCAGCTAATTTATTTTTGTTTTATTATGAATTTAGGTATACAATGAAATATAGAAATCTTTAAAAGTCTTTAGGTATATTGGTGATATTTTAGTTTTTAATTTTGATATTACTAACTAATATGGCAATGTATATCCAAATTGTTTAAAGTTAAATAGGGCAAACAGTGATGATTATAATGCAGAATTGTTGGATATTTCCTTTGAAATTACTGGTAATAAATTAATTTTAGATTTGTATGATAAAAGAAATTGTTTCCAATTTTTTACAAGAAGTATGCCACATTGGTTTTCTAATTTACATAAAAAAATTACATAAATATTTTAATTAATCAAATAATTCGTTTCAATAAAATCTGTGGCAAAGATAGTAATTTTTATAAACATATTTTTAAGTTATTGGCTAATCTTTTTTACAATAATAATTATCCTATAAAGTTTTTGAAATATTATTTAAAGATACTTTTAAAAAGTGAGTGGCAACATTGTGGTTTGGCGGTTTGAGCATTATGTGATCGCATCCTTCCAGAAGATTCTAAATGAAAGCTGTATTCTAAAGTCCTGTTTAAAGAACGAATATAGGTTGATGTATCGAATCGATGGAGGAATGCAGACTCGGAATTTTTAGTTTTTGAAGTTGGATACGGAAGAAAAATTAATTGATCATTGTTAACAGGTGAGGAACATTATACAGGTATTGCTGTTTTTCATGTTTTTGAAAAAGTTTTTTTTTTTTCATTTTGCAGGTATGGGAGGGTGCACGTTCATCTGCCTTCATACATATTAATTTGTTTACATTTAAATTGTTAATTTTTAAGTACTTTTCTAAAAGTTTATTTTATTGAGGATTTTTAAATTATGCTTTATATACATTACTTATTATTTTTTTTTGTTTAATTTTTGTTTATTTTAGCTTTTTGTAATTTAGTTACTGAATTGACAATAGTTTTTCTGTATTGGGTGCAGGTTGGGCGTGTGTTCAGAAACCTGCAGATTTTTAACAGTGGGAGGGGAGGGTAGTTAGTTTAAGTCTGTCCTCCCACTGAAGAAGAACAGACTGTTTTTGTTTTTTACCTGTCTTTTACTTGTTTATTTAAAAGTTTTTTAAAGTTAAATATTGCAGATATACACCTTCTTTTCTGAGTTATGGTGTTTTGCATTTTAAAGTAATGAAATATATCATTGTTGCATTTGATATGAGCTGCTATTAGCGCCAGTTGTGAAAATTGTTTCATTATTTATATGAAATATATAGATATATAATCCTAATGAAACGAAATTATGAAACGGATATATGAAACGAGTGAAATGTAACGAATTTATGAAACGATTCTATGAAACGACTGATTAAACAACTGATTATGCTTCGCGGCGATTTCTCCTGAAATATGGAATACATTGCGATGAAATTAACACCAAAAAAGGTATTGTTCCGCTGATTTCAAAACTGGTATTAGAATTTTTTAGTTTGAAATAGTTTTCGAAATATTAATTTTTTTCAAATTTAAATACTTTTTTCTAATGAGGGCAACTCAAATTTTAATCACAACAGATTTTTTTTTTCATATTTTAGTAAAGGTCATTATTTTAAACTAATTTGGCGACCAGTTTGGCCTCCTTTAAATGTATGTAAGAACAATTCCTTTTTTTTTTTTCATTTAATGCAATTTTTTCATTTTATTTAATACAAAACTTTCATTTAAAACTGAACAGTTTAAAATTAATGGCTTTCACTTCACTTTTTTTTTTTTTAAAAACGAAACGAAAAGAAAAATATTAGGTGTATGTGTCATCCACACCGCACCGGGATACCTAAATGGCGTTATTTTGCCAGACAGGGTAACCCGGCTATTGTTGCTTATTTATTAATAAATGTTTATTTACATTCATTTTCTTTTTATTTAAAAATAAATTTATAAATTGCTTTGTTCTATAGTTATTAATTATTTTTTTTTAATTTATTGTTATTTCATTTTAAAAATAATAGAAAATAATTTAAAAATACATATGTAACTGGTATTCGAAAACGAGGTTTTCGCCAAATTGTCGCACGAGAAAAAAAAAATCACGCCAAACCTGTTAAATAATGCAGCAAATTCTGACATTTAATTTCAAATTCAAAGCAATGTTTTAATGGTACTAAATAGTTATCTTGTCGACCAATTCGCCAAATTGTATAAATCGCCGAACCTCTCACCAAATTATACAAATTGACGTAATTTTTATTTTAAATAACGAAAGAAGAAATAAAGTAACATAGCATTATTAAAACTAAAAATAAAAATAAAACGTCGAAATAAAGATTATTTGATGGCGTAAACACATGTAACTTCCTTACAGTCAAGTAAATGCGACATTTACGATCAACAAATATTGGCATTTAATCTTATATTCTGGCGATAGATTTTTGGTCGATGGGATAACGAAATTGAACCGTTTTAATTTACCACTCGAAAAAAAAAAAAAAAAAAAAAAAAAATGCTAACTGGTGAGTTAAAAAAGAAAAGCTATTGGCGAGATTTGCATCCGGCTAACATAAAAGTACCAAGAATCCTTTGCGATATGGCAACTTTTATGTAGTTTTATTCGAAAATATAACTTTGATTCTTTAATCAAAATGGAAAACTTTCTTATGAAAAGCGAAGGGTTGTAATTGTTTGTGGCAGTTACATGACTTGGACTATTATATTATAAGTGAAATGATGGCAATGGAATAATATTTGGCGACTTATCGTTTGTGGCTGGCTAACATTAAAGTACCAAAATGGCCGCGGGGAATATAAAAAGCGAAGGGAAGGCTATTATTATAGAGATTGTTTTCTTTTCTAAAAACAGTGCAAAGAATAATATTTCCTAACGATTAAAAATTTATTTACACGTGACTTAAAAACAGAAAAAACTCTTTAAAATTACTATTAAATGGGTAAGTGTTAAAAGCAGGAAAATATTGAAAATTATGTCTTGAAAATTGTATTTACACGTGAATATTAAAAGAGAAAGAAAACTTTAAAATAATAAATACATAAATATGCGTTTAACCCTTTCAGGAGCAAGGTACTTCTATTCGTAAAATGTTGAAATCAGTGAATGGCACCAGAATTTACAAACAAATTTCGAAATACGAAAACGCTTTTGTTCACTTACTTAATAAAAGGAAAATGTTCATTCCAATATCCTGGTGCCAATGTGGCATTTAAGAATTAAAATTAAGTTGTCCAAAAATGAACCACCGGCCTTGAAGGGGTTAAAGCAGCAAATTTTAGTAAATTCTATTATGTCAATCGTTTTATAACGCTGTTAAAAAATACCGGGAGACAAAGACTCTGTTTATTTAATTCATTTTATTTTAGCTTCCTTTCAAATGTTTAACTTGCCTTCTTTAACCCTCCATTACTCGCGTGGGGTGTTCTGATCACCCCACGAGTAAAAACATGCGCACAAGTACAGAGTTTTTCTAGCTCAAGGTCAAATATTTTCAGTAGCTGCACATTCCTAGAGGCCACGCCTACTGACGACAGATGTTCATTCTACCATTTTTTCCGAAGCAGTGAGGACGTGAAAATTTTCCAACGGGGTGCTGAGAACACCCCGCGAGTAATCAAGGAATATTTTTTGACTGAAAACACAATTAAGGTAAGCTATATTGCAGATTTATTTTATTTTTATCATAATAATTATTAAATTTATGAATATTTTTTGTTTTATTTTAATTTATTTTGAGTCTTTTACATCGATATTTTGCCATTTTTTCTAGGAAATGTCGAAATCTCCGTGGGAAATGGAGCAACAGCGTTTGCGGCATCTTTTGGCTTCTGTTTCATCAGATTCTGAAGATGATGGGGTAGCAGGTACAGATAATACTTTTTCGGATGATGATGAATACATTGAGGAATGTTCTGATCACAACTCGGAATCAGAACAAGAACCTGATGAAATATCGGAACACGATTCAGATATCGAACTACAGTCTGACTCTCCGTATTACTTAGGAAAGGATAAAATCACGAAATGGTACAAGAAAAAAGGTAAAACTTCTATACGTACGCGTTCTTCGAACATAGTTATTCACTTTCCGGGTGCTTAAAGGCGTTGCTAAGTCTTGTAAAACACCTATTGAATTTTTCAAACTGCTTATATCAGATCATATAATCGAAGCTGTGGTTAAGCACACAAATGTGTATATAAATAAAATGCAATCAAATTTTTCCAGAGAAAGAGACTGCAAAGTGACAAATGAAACCTAAATAAATGCTTTCATTGGCTTATTAGTTCTTGCTGGATTATGTAAATCTAGTCACAGGAAATTGAGCGATTTATGGAATATTTCCCGTCTTGGTATTAATATATTTCACAAAACAATGACTTATAATCGTTTCTCGTTTCTATTACGTTGTATTCGTTTTGATAATGTTTTAGATCGTGATGAAAGAAAATCTTTGGATAAATTTACTCATATCAGAGACATATTTTCAAAGTTTAACGAAAATAGTGCCAAATATTATTCAGTAAGTGAATACGTGACGATTGATGAGCAGTTGCTCAAATTTAGAGGACGTTGCCCATTTTTACAGTTTATGCCAAATAAACCAGGAAAATACGGTTTAAAGTTATTTGCGTTATGTGATGCTAAAACATTTTATACTTTAAAATTTGAACCTTATGTTGGTACTCAACCAGATGGACCATTTAAAACTTCCTATCCCACCTTAGATATAGTTATGAGGTTAAGTGAAAGTATATATGGTTCAGGAAGGAACATTACATGTGATAATTGGTATACGAGTGTTCCATTGGCTGAGGAATTATTGAAAAAGAAGCTAACGTTGGTTGGTACACTAAGAAAAAATAAAAAGCAGTTGCCGAAACAATTTATACAGCAACAAGAGACGAGTACGTCAGTATTTGGCTTTCATAATAAGGTGCCCATGACTATAGTTTCTTATTGTAAGAAAAAAAAGAAAAATGTAATTCTTCTATCTACAATGTATTACAATGATGACACATTAATCGAAACAAAGCCCGGAGTTATGAAGCCTGAAATTGTACAATTTTACAATTCTACTAAATGTGGAGTTGATACAGCTGATCAAATGTGCAACACTTATGATGTATCAAGAATTTGTAATCGTTGGCCGCTTCGATTATTTTATCATCTACTAAATACAGCAGGAATTAATGCTTTTGTATTAAACTATTCTGTGTTTCCAAATACAGAAATACCACGTTCGAAGTTCATAGAAGAAATTGGATTCAGCCTTATACAACCTCACATAGATGAAAGAGCACAAAATCCAAATATCAATAAAAGCCTGAAAAGAAGCTTAAATCCTGATACAAGTTTCGAAAACACCAACCCTCCAAAGAAAGGTCGTTGTGTGATGTGCCCTCGATTAAAGGACATAAAAACTAACTGCTACTGCGTTTCTTGCAAAAAAAAAAAAAAAAAATATGTGCTTAAAACACATGTCTTCCATTTGCCCAAATTGTTTTAAAGAATAATATTATTAAATCATTACGCATAAACAAATCTTAATGTATGTTATAATATAGCAAATAAATGTCATTATCCAATATTTTTTGAGTATAAGTAATATAAGTAGTAAATGTAAATATTTTTTATATAAATTTGACTGTAATGTAGTAGTATATGTAAAGTTTTTTTATCTATTTTTTATAAAATTATATTTTTCTTGTATTTCCAAATTATTTTTATTTATAATAAGTCAAAGTAAGTTACTTTAATTATGAGTAGATGAAAAATTTATTATAATTCATTATAACTTGAAAATTGCAATAAAAAGATTGGGGTGTTTACAACACCCCCGGGAGTGATCGTGTGACAAAAACAGGCGCGAGTGATGGAGGGTTAATCAAACACGAAAACAACTATTGGATGTCTGAACAGCAGCTGATTCGGCCTTAAATTTTTGCAATCAAAGGGAACTGAATGGAAACCCGTTTACAGAGAAATCGCTATTGGTTTTTTCATTATAATACAATCTTCTCTAATCTCTTTAATACCGATCAAATTAGAGTGCTTTTAGATTCCGCTGTGTCTGAACGGGGGTTGGCGAGTGTAGCTTGCAGAGGCCAGAGCCCCCTAGTATATATATTTTTTAACTCCGAACAAGACAGCTCTTATTCAAACACATGTACAGTTCGGGGGGAAAAGTAAACATTCCCTGTAAATTTTGAATCTTATATTTAAATATTCTAGTAATCGATTTCTATTAAAAAATATATGTATATATATATGTATGAACTGATCATTTTATTGAAATTTGATTTTGATTTATTTTTTCAATTTCGTTTGTTTGAATTTCAGTATTAAGACAATCAGGTAAATTTAGATATATTAACATAAATTTAAAGAAAAGAAATTTTGAAGTAAAATTATTTTCAGTAACAATTAGAAGATTAAAATTTATGTTGTATTACTTTTTTTTTTCTTTTATGACTCTGCACTTTATTCTCATGCTGAATACTTCCAAAACTGAATGGTATAAAATAAGCAATAGATAAATAAATTAATTAATTATTTAACATACACAATTTATTATAAAGTTGTACAGCTCTGTAAATTCTTAATTTACTTAAAACTTTATTTGAATTAGGATTATTGATCATTCAATTGATTCTTTACACATTAGTAATATGTTGGACGTATCCAAAAATTAATAACCAAAAGCTATATAAATTTCATAAAATTGTTTTTCAATTTCTTAGTTCTATTGTGTTATATGTGTAGAGCAACAATAAATGTTTATTTATTGTATTTTTTTGCATCTGAAGTATTTTATGATGTAATGAATGATAATTATTAATAAGGTAGAATTTAATAGACGGAGATTAATTTCCTGAATTTTCCTGAATAAAAACGGAAATTTTTCTGTAATGTATGGGTAAAAATTCCCGTAAAAAAACGGATATAGTATATACGTCTAGATTTCCAGTGATATTTCCGTTGTTTTGTCCGTTCTTTTTTTTTTTTTTTTTTTTTTTTTTTTTTTTTTTTACAGTGGTGGTGGCTATCTTCTGTAATCCTGTTGTCATTCTTTTCCGTTTAAATAAGGTATTTTCTATGACAATGGCCTCATCCATCGCTGTCGTAAAAGCAGTTTCCAGGATTGATAAGTAAGATCAATTAGACATATGAAAATCAGCTTGTATAAAATGGTAACGTTAAAAATGTCGTTATCTCTGCCTTTTCTAACGATACTATAGAAAATCTCCTTCTTTTAGTTTTGAAGCGAAAAAACTCCATCTGCTTTGGAGTATCTTTGAGAACCCTGGTATTGAAAAGCATTGTATTTTTTAATGTTTTACCTGATAATTTATTTTTGGATCGAGTTTTAGATATTTTCAGGAACTAGCGTATTCATGATATAAGCTTATAAATATAGCTTATTCATAAATTCTTTCTTTATTTTAATATACCATCATGTTTATTTTACAATGTATGTTGTTTATAATATTTAACATGAATATCCGGATTTTCTAAAATGTATTTATGGATAGTAATTAGAACAAAATAAAACGAAAGTATTTTGCGCATACATTTACCTGTATTTACGCTTCCTCAAATGATCTAATATATAAACAAATTTGCCAGTCACACTCTTTATACTATCTGATATCACATTAAAATTCGTCGGAATGAAAATAAATGTATCGTTTTAATATATGACGCAATTTTCACTATTAAATGCATTGCTCATGTAATAATTTATTTATATTTTTAACTTTTTTTTTATCTCTTAAGATTCATGAGCATTATTCATTATTATTTAATTTAAAAGTGTTTGGAAATATGATTACTTGATCTTTTCAAATATAAAAGTTTTCAACATTAAAAGTTTTACACGCGTAATAGTAGGACAGTATTCCTGCGAGATCACAATTGATAAAAATGGCGATTTTTATAGCCTCGAACCGAATGGAAGAATACCGTCCGTACACTTTAATTATGAAGATATTTAACATTTTGGAATTTTGACGTAATTATCTCATTTGAATGCGTTTCAGATGTTTTTTTTTTTTTTTTTTTTTTTTTTTTTTTTTTTTTTTTTTTTTACACGGCAAAAAAATGATTTTTATTTTTTCAAATGTACCTGAAAAACATAATTTAATCATAATATTGTTTCACTACTCGTTCAAATAAAAGATAATTTCAATTATCAATTTGAATTCACGAAAAAGAAGAAATCTAATTTCTATAGTTTTCTCGTTCTTCTTTTTTTTTCCAAAAAAATGAAATAATTGTGTTGCCATTACAGATTTTCACTACAAAAATGTAATTAAAATTAGAAAAAAAAATTAATATTTCGAAAACTAATTCAAATTTTTAAATTCTATTACCAGTTTTAAGATCTGCGGATCAATACGGATTTTTAGTGATAATATTACCGCATAGTATTCCATATTTTGGGAGAAATCGCTGTGAAACGTAATCAGTTATTTCATAAAATCGTTTCATTCAGTCGTTTCACAAAATCGATTCATAAATTCCTTTCCTTATGTTTTAATATATGGAAAGAATATTTAAGAATTAATTTTGAATACCTCGAATTTGAATTAGCGAAAATAAATATGAATATTATGAAAAAAGAATGGGACTTAACAGATTTCAATTCACGATTCGATTTTAAAAACAAAAACTGCGATTGGTAATTAGAATTTAGAATCAATTTTAAATATGCGTTACTTACCCCATTTTCCCAGAAAGTCAGGCAGACACTGACAATAAAGGAGCAGCAGTATATATATAACACGGCACAATTTTATTATACAGATGACACTGAATATCGAAGAATATTTCAATACAACACATTATACTTGTATGAAAGATGAGAATTTCAGCTACGAAGAATATAAATGGCCGTAACATCGACCAACGTGGGTGCGTCAAAGTAGACACCTTCGAATGAATTTGGTTGGGTTATTTAACAACGATGAATTATACATAGTAAACGAATACACATGAATAACTTTCTTACTTCACATCGAAATAATAAATATTAGACTCAAAGAATAAACCCCTTAGCGTACTTCATTTCCACCGTTCGAATTCCGAATGTTTTGATTTTAGAGATTGTACATGTAGAGGATGATGTCACGTTCTTACGTCAGTTGCTCGGTTGCCTAGGTAACAAGTTTTTTCACTCGCAGTACAATTGTCCATAACCTCCGGGGGACCGGCGTGGACTTCAAGTAAAGCAGCAATCTGCTGAATCGGACCCTTGAATGTGCCTTCAGCGGTAGGGATAGTCACAACTCTGACAACACCGTCCGCACCAGGATGGATGTTTTCGACCAGAGCTAACTTCCAATGAGTTGGATGAATTGAAGATTCTTTTACCAAAACTAGCTGACCAATCTGGATAATATGATTGCCTTTTTTCCATTTATGTCTTAAGGACAATGTTTGGAGATAATCTTTAGTCCAGCGTTGCCAACAATTATCTCGAATCTTGATACACAGTTTCCACCTGGAAGAGAGACTAATACATGTATTATTATGAGATGACATGTCAGGTAAAGCAAGTAATGGATCTCCAATAAGGAAATGTCCTGGAGTTAAAACGGATAAGTCATTAGGGTCTGTTGATAAAGGAATAACTGGACGAGAATTTACACATGCTTCAATAAGGCATAGGGTTGTAGATAGTTCCTCAAAAGTCATAAGAATACCTTGGCATGATTTGGTTAGATGCCGCTTGGCTAGCTTTATGGAAGACTCCCATAATCCTCCAAAGTTTGGACCATAAGGAGGTATGAAATGCCAAATAATTTGGCGTTGTGCGCAAAAGTCTTGGACTTTTGATTCTTTGAGAATTCGGAACAGTTTTTTAAGATATGAGTCTGCATCAACGAATGTTTTACCGTTATCTGAATAAATGTCTGTTGGATGTCCTCGGCGTGATATGAAGCGCTGTAAAGTGCATATAAAGGCTTTGGTGGTAAGTTCTGAAACTAATTCAATGTGTACTGCTTTGGTACACATGCATATAAAAAGACAGATATAGGATTTAAAAGTAGTAGACTTCCGTTTATGTTGGCATTTTGTGTTGATTGGTCCTGCAAAATCAATCCCGGTGCGCTGGAACGCTCTGCAAGGATTAATTCGTGACGAGGGCAAGTCACCCATGTTTGAGTAAGCGGTTGGCCAGATATTCGAATGCAACGGATACACTTTCTTAATTCTTTCTTAACTGTTGATCTGCCATCCGGAATCCAAAATTTTTGACGAATTAAGGAAAGAACTTGATCAGGACCCGTATGCAGACTATAGAGATGGAAGTACCTGATAATAGCTTCTGTGAAGGGATGATTTTTAGGAATACGCATTGGATGTTTGAAATCGAATGACATGGTTTTGTGTTTGCTGAAACGTCCACCAACTCTCAAACTATTATCTGCGTCGAGAAAGATATTAAAAAAAAGCAATTTACTAGATGTTGGTAGTGGTTTGTGCTGTTTAAGTAGTTTAATTTCATCAGAAAATGCTGACTGTGGTAATCACTTGACAATACTTTTACAAGCGTTGTTAAGTTCAACAGCATTTAATGGCCCTTTAATTTTTAAGTGGAATTTTGTGTTGTAGGCGAATCTTTGAATCCAAGCAACTACTCGGATTACTTTTGTATATGAAGAAAATCTGGTAAGAATGTCTACATCGATTTCTAGTTGATTTATTAAAAAAGAACTTTCGGTTGGTAAAGACTCAACTGCAAAGTCTGAAGTTAGAGATAGATCATCAATGAAAGAATTAGAAGACTTGTATAGCCAAGTAGGCCCAGACCACCAATATTCGCAATCTTTTAATTGATAGGGATAGAATCCCCGTGTTGCACAATCTGCTGGATTATGTTTACCAGGTATATGATGCCAATGTTCAATTGAGGTCAAATCTCTGATTTTATTGGCACGGTGAAGCACAAATTGGTTGCTTTTGGTTGGAGGTTTTAAAATCCAGCTTAATGTAATGGTCGAATCGGTCCACAAGAATGTTTCGTGGATAGCGTTAGGTAATGCATCTTGCACAACTTGAATCAGGTTTGCTAGCAAAAGAGCTGAAGATAGCTCTAACCTTGGCAATGTTATTGCACTGGTGGGCGCTATTCTTGTTTTAGCAGCAACTAGCATTACCGTGACAGGATTAAAGGATTTTATATAGACAACCGCAGCAAATGCACTTATAGAGGCATCACAGAACCCATGGAGTTCGAAAAGTGATGGTGTGCTGAAATTCATAAATCGTGGAATGTGCATAGAAGTAAAAGCATTTATTTAATAATAGAATCTATTCCACGTCTCTAGAATAACTGAGGAGAGAGGATAATCCCACTTCAAGTCTGCCTTCCACACTTCTTTCAATAACATTTTCAAAATAACAGTGGAAGGTGACAAAAGACCCAAAGGATCAAAAATGCCAGCAATTACGGATAATAATTGACTTTTATTCTTTAGTGTAGGTTTTTCTACAACTTGTAAAGCAGGGAATCTATTTCCCGGTTCCACTCTAACCCTAGAAAACTTTCAGATGAATTCGAATTGAAAGAATGGGTTAAGTTACTTGCCTTTAAACAATGTGGCAAACTATCATCTTTTGCTATTATAACAGCAACAGGAAAATTCGTTTTTCCCCCTCACAAATTTGTTTATTTTGCCGAATTGAACTGTGATACAGTTCTTTAGCTGCATCGGATTTAATAAACTCCTTAGCATGAGAAACAGACTCTGAGTTGAAAAAATCAGTCAAGTCTACTGAATGGCAGACCACGGTCGTGGCCGTTTTAGACGAATAGGGTACTGGGCCACTGATAATATATCCCAATTGAGTTGGGATTGCAACGGGTTCACCAGATCGTCCAAAAATGGGTGACCCTAATAAGAGATGTGCAAAAACATCTGCTCCTAGCAAAATGACAATATATTTTGAGATATGAAACTCGGGATCAGCCAGCTCCAAGTTTACCGTATGCGTCCATGAATGCCTTTCCAGCCTGAAGTTAGGGAGAGGGGTAGTAACCTGATTAACTACAAGGGCTTTTAAAGAATTGTAATTATTTTCGTTATATGGCGAGAAATTAAATTCGGTGAAATTTAGGCAGGTTTCAGCCGAAATGTCATTTATACCTACAAGCCTATGGTTCGTTCTGCCTACAGGAAAATTCTATCTTTCTACACAATTGTTTGAGATTAAAGAATTTTGAGAAGCATTGTCAATAAGTGCTCTGCACTGAATAACATTACCTGTGCTAGATTTTACATTAATAAGAGCGGTAGATAATAGAACATTATAATTCTGTAAAGATGAATGACACTGCACACTATTAGAAACAGAAATTCCTGGTGCATTATCATTAACAAACTCTCTATTAGTTTGACTAGTCGTATACACATGTAATAATGTATGAAGCATTTTGGAACAATTTTTTGCATTTAACATTAATTCTACACTGCCCTACTTTTTGGTTTTGTCTAAGACAATTTTCACATAATTAGTTTAATTCAACGATTTTCCACCTCTCTTTCACTGGTTTTGAATTAAATACAGTATAATAAAATAAAATTATAATAAAATAATCAAAATCTTTATAAATTTTCATCAATCTCAGGTCGACTCCCTCCGGAATTTTTTAAGATTTGGTACTCGGCGATCTTACAAAGGAAACTTGCCTACGCGTGTGCTGTCTGGTTTCCGCGTATGGCGCAATATCACGGTCGTCGACATTTGCTCTCGGCACAAAGGAAAGCTTTGTTGCTGATAACGAGAGCATATCGCAATACATCAACAAACGCCCTGCAGGTCCTCACAGGTCTCCCCCCACTGGATTTGCAGTTGGAGGCGGAGGCGGAGTATTCGGGGACGATTCGTCTCGGCAAGTCAACAGAAAAGGCTTTTTCCCCACTATACTATCCAAAATGCTCAAAATACAAAACATCACCACTAACAAGTGAAATACAAATTTGTGAAATAAACGACTATGTAGGAAAAATTACAATATACACGGACGGTTCCAAAATGTCCGAAGGCACAGCCTCGGCATTTTGTGTGTACGAAAAAAACGAGCAAAACGAAAAAACGAGCAAAACGAAAAAACGAGCAAAACTTGGAGAGCGAAACTGTCCCAGGATAACTCCGTCTTCCAGTCAGAATTCTTCGCGATCTCTTCAGCATTAGAGTGGATAGAGTCGGACAAACATTCTCAATACATAATCATAACGGATAGCCTATCAAGTTTAAAAGCATTAAACAATTTTGACAATACAAACTATTTAATACTAAAAATTCTTCAACAATTACAAACAACAGTAAAAGACATATACTTCAATTGGACAAAATTACATAGGTGTTGAGGGCAATGAGGCAGCTGACCAACTGGCAAAATCAGCAGTAATGGATGAAACACTAATACATACATTTTTACCATATCCAGCTTCTTCACTAAAATCACAGACAAAGCAGAATCTGTTAAAAAATTGGCAAAAACGCTGGACGGATTCAGACACAGGCCGATGTACGAAGAAATTCTTGCCATTGGTTGACCACAAATATTTCGTAAACAACAGATACTTACACATATTTTTAACAAATCACGGCCCCTTTCAGGAACACTTATACAAAATTAACAAAAGAGACTCCCCACTATGCATTTGTGGCTTGCCGTCAACATCATTACACTATGTATTATACTGTACATTAACATCGCATTATCATCTCAAAAAACACACACATATGAATTTAGCAAGTTGGTGGCGGGATATAAAAGAGAAACCACAACTACTCAACAAGATCATACAATGCATGAGGTTTATAGAAACAAACGAGTACATCTTTTCAAATCCAGAGCCATTATAGTCCGACTCCATCACTAGGGTGTAGTATGGAGGGAGAAACGGGTTATCAGCGGGTGCCAGAAACTTCTATCACTTTTGAATTTTTATCTTGTGCATCTCTCCAAACTCTTGTATGCGCAAATTGTAAATAGTAGGTGTGCTGTAATGTGTTTCTAATTGTGATGTTCAATATTGAGTGTTTAATGTACTGTGAAATCCCAGTAAATCCATGAAAAATGTAAATAATTATGCAATCACATTGAAATGATCCTCATGTAATCACTACATACAGTCATGTAAATAGTATGTGTTTGATATTGTGTTGTAATGTGTTTCTAATTGTCATGTTAAATATTGTGTGTTAAATGTACTGTGACGCATATATATCCAAGAAAATTGTAAACAATTATGCAATCACATTAGGTGAAATGATCCTCATGTAATCTCTACATACAGTCATATATCTCGATGTGAAATCTTCGGTTCGCCCAGAAAAATTGGGTAACCAATTGTGATTGCAATTGTAAATCTCACAGTAACCGAAATAAATCTCAGCAGCTTGATCAGGGACCCGACGCTCCCTCTCAGACTCTGGTTGAGAGTCGGGAGGAGTGGATGTGGTCTACCCCTCGGGATTGAACTAACACTCTAAAGCGAAAGCTGAGTTCCGGAGGTGGTCATCGCCGTCATCGCTGTGTCTGAACGGGGATTGGCCTGCGTAGCTTGCAGAGGTCAGAGCTCCCTAGTATATATATATTTTAACTCCGAACAAGACAGGTCTTATTCAAACACATGTACAGTTCGGGGGGAAAAAGTAAACATTCCCTGTAAATTTAGAATCTTATATTTAAATATTCTAGTAATCGATTTCTATAAAAAAATATATGTATATATATGTTTGAACTGATTATTTTATTGAAATTTGATTTTGATTAATTTTTTTAATTTCGTTTGTTTGAATTTCAGTATTAAGACAATCAGGTAAATTTAGATATATTAACATAAATTTAAAGAAAAGAAATTTTGAAGTAAAATTATTTTCAGTAACAATTAGAAGATTAAAATTTATGCTGTATTACTTTTTTTTTTCCTTTTATGACTCTGCACTTTATTCTCATGCTGAATACTTCCAAAACTGCATGGTATAAAATAAGCAATAGATAAATAAATAAATTATTTATTTAACATACACAATTTATTATAAAGTTATACAGATCTGTAAATTCTTAATTTACTTAAAGCTTTATTTGAATTTGGATTATTGATAATTCAATTGATTCTTTACACATTAGTAATATGTTGGACGTATCCAAAAATTAATAACCAAAAGCTGTATAAATTTCATAAAATTGTTTTTCATTTCTTAGTTCTATTGTGTTATATGTGTAGAGTAACAATAAATGTTTATTTATTGTTTTTTTTTTTTTTTGCATCTGAAGTATTTTATGATGTAATGAATGATAATTATTAATAAGGTAGAATTTAACAGACGGAGATTAATTTCCTGAATTTTCCTGAAGAAAAACGGAAATTTTTCTGTAATTTATGGGTAAAAATTCCCGTAAAAAACGGATATAGTATATACGTCTAGATTTCCAGTGATATTTCCGTTGTTTTGTCCGTTTTTTATTTATTTATTTATTTTTTTTTTTTTTACAGTGGTGGTGGCTATCTTCTGTAATCCTGTTGTCATTCTTTTCCGTTTAAATAAGGTATTTTCTATGACAATGACCTCATCCATCGCTGTCGTAAAAGCAGTTTCCAGGATTGATAAGGAAGATCAATTAGACATATGAAAATCAGCTTGTATAAAATGGTAACGTTAAAAATGTCGTTATCTCTGCCTTTTCTAACGATACTATAGAAAATCTCCTTCTTTTAGTTTTGAAGCGAAAAAACTCCATCTGCTTTGGAGTATCTTTGAGAACCCTGGTATTGAAAAGCATTGTATTTTTTAATGTTTAACCTGATAATTTATTTTTGGATCGAGTTTTAGATATTTTCAGGAACTAGCGTATTCATGATATAAGCTTATAAATATAGCTTATTCATAAATTCTTTCTTTATTTTAATATACCATCATGTTTATTTTACAATGTATGTTGTTTATATTATTTAACATGAATATCCGGATTTTCTAAAATGTATTTATGGATAGTAATTAGAACAAAATAAAACGAAAGTATTTTGCGCATACATTTACCTGTATTTACGCTTCCTCAAATGATCTAATATATAAACAAATTTGCCAGTCACACTCTTTATACTATCTGATATCACATTAAAATTCGTCGGAATGAAAATAAATGTATCGTTTTAATATAAGACGCAATTTTCACTATTAAATGCATTGCTCATGTAATAATTTATTTATATTTTTAACTTTTTTTTATCTCTTAAGATTCATGAGCATTATTCATTATTATTTAATTTAAAAGTGTTTGGAAATATGATTACTTGACCTTTTCAAATATAAAAGTTTTCAACATTAAAAGTTTTACACGCGTAATAGTAGGACAGTATTCCTGCGAGATCACAATTGATAAAAATGGCGATTTTTATAGCCTCGAACCGAATGGAAGAATACCGTCCATACACTTTAATTATGAAGATATTTAACATTTTGGAATTTTGACGTAATTATCTCATTTGAATGCGTTTCACATGTTTTTTTTTTTTTTTTTTTTTTTTTTTTTTTTTTTTTTTTTTAAGTTTTCGTACATTATTAATACTTACGTGTAAATATTTTGACGAAATTTTTCTTATTTCCTGCTTTTGACACGTGATCATTTAATTCTTAATTTAAAATTTCATTCTTATTTTAATAATGTCAGTTTACACGGCAAAAAAATTATTTTTATTTTTTCAAATGTACCTGAAAAACATAATTTAATCATAATATTGTTTCACTACTCGTTCAAATAAAAGATAATTTCAATTATCAATTTGAATTGACGAAAAAGAAGAAATCTAATTTCTATAGTTTTCTCGTTCTTCTTTTTTTTCCAAAAAAATTAAATAATTGTGTTGCCATTACAGATTTTCACTACAAAAATGTAATTAAAATTAGAAAAAAAAATTAATATTTCGAAAACTAATACAAATTTTTAAATTCTATTACCAGTTTTAAGATCTGCGGATCAATACGGATGTTTAGTGATAATATTACCGCATAGTATTCCATATTTTGGGAGAAATCGCTGTGAAACGTAATCAGTTATTTCATAAAATCGTTTCATTCAGTCGTTTCACAAAATCGTTTCATAAATTCCTTTCCTTAGGTTTTAATATATGGAAAGAATATTTAAGAATTAATTTTGAATACCTCGAATTTGAATTAGCGAAAATAAATATGAATATTATGAAAAAAGAATGGGACTTAACAGATTTCAATTCACGATTCGATTTTAAAAACAAAAACTGCGATTGGTAATTAGAATTTAGAATCAAGTTTAAATATGCGTTACTTACCCCATTTTCCCAGAAAGTCAGGCAGACACTGACAATAAAGGAGCAGCAGTATATATATAACACGGCACAATTTTATTATACAGATGACACTGAACATCGAAGAATATTTCAATACAACACATTATACTTGTATGAAAGATGAGAATTTCAGCTATGAAGAATATAAATGGCCATAACATCGACCAACGTGGGTGCGTTAAAGTAGACACCTTCGAATGAATTTGGTTGGGTTATTTAACAACGATGAATTATACATAGTAAAGGAATACAGATGAATAACTTTCTTAATTCACATCGAAATAATAAATATTAGACTCAAAGAATAAACGCCTTAGCGTACTTCATTTCCACCGTTCGAATTCCGAATGTTTTGTTTTTAGAGATTGTACATGTAGAGGATGATGTCACGCTCTTACGTCAGTTGCTCGGTTGCCTAGGTAACAAGTTTTTACACTCGCAGTACAATTGTCCATAACCTCCGGGGGACCGGCGTGGACTTCAAGTAAAGCAGTAATCTGCTGAATCGGACCCTTGATTGTGCCTTCAGCGGTAGGGATAGTCACAACTCTGACAACACCGTCCGCACCAGGATGGATGTTTTCGACCAGAGCTAACTTCCAATGAGTTGAATGAATTGAAGATTCTTTTACCAAAACTAGCTGACCAATCTGGATAATATGATTGCCCTTTTTACCATTTATGTCTTAAGGACAATGTTTGGAGATAATCTTTAGTCCAGCGTTGCCAACAATTATCTCGAATCCTGATACACAGTTTCCACCTGGAAGAGAGACTAATACATGGATTATTATGAGATGACATGTCAGGTAAAGCAAGTAATGGATCTCCAATAAGGAAATGTCCTGGAGTTAAAACGGATAAGTCATTAGGGTCTGTTGATAAAGGAATAACTGGACGAGAATTTACACATGCTTCAATAAGGCATAGGGTTGTAGATAGTTCCTCAAAAGTCATAAGAGTACCTTGGCATGATTTGGTTAGATGCCGTTTGGCTAGCTTTATGGAAGACTCTCATAATCCTCCAAAGTTTGGACCATAAGGAGGTATGAAATGCCAAATAATTTGGCGTTGTGCGCAAAAGTCTTGGACTTTTGATTCTTTGAGAATTCGGAACAGTTTTTTAAGATATGAGTCTGCATCGACGAATGTTTTACCGTTATCTGAATAAATGTCTGTTGGATGTCCTCGGCGTGATATGAAGCGCTGTAAAGTGCATATAAAGGCTTTGGTGGTAAGTTCTGAAACTAATTCAATGTGTACTGCTTTGGTACACATGCATATAAAAAGACAGGTATAGGATTTAAAAGTAGTAGACTTCCGTTTATGTTGGCATTTTGTGTTGATTGGTCCTGCAAAATCAATCCCGGTGCGCTGGAACGCTCTGCAAGGATTAATTCGTGACGAGGGCAAGTCACCAATGTTTGAGTAAGCGGTTGGCCAGATATTCGAATGCAACGGATACACTTTCTTAATTCTTTCTTAACTGTTGATCTGACATCCGGAATCCAAAATTTTTGACGAATTAAGGAAAGAACTTGATCAGCACCCGTATGCAGACTATAGAGATGGAAGTACCTGATAATAGCTTCTGTGAAGGGATGATTTTTAGGAATACGCATTGGATGTTTGAAATCGAATGACATGGTTTTGTGTTTGCTCAGACGTCCACCAACTATCAAAATATTATCTGCGTCGAGAAAGATATTTAAAAAAAGCAATTTACTGGATGTTGGTAGTGGTTTGTGCTGTTTAAGTAGTTTAATTTCATCAGAAAATGCTGACTGTGGTAATCACTTGACAATACTTTTACAAGCGTTGTTAAGTTCAACAGCATTTAATGGCCCTTTAATTTTTAAGTGGAATTTTGTGTTGTAGGCGAATCTTTGAATCCAAGCAACTACTCGGATTACTTTTGTATATGAAGAAAATCTGGTAAGAATGTCTACATCGATTTCTAGTTGATTTATTAAAAAAGAACTTTCGGTTGGTAAAGACTCAACTGTAAAGTCTGAAGTTGGAGATAGATCATCAATGAAAGAATTAGAAGACTTGTATAGCCAAGTAGGCCCAGACCACCAATATTCGCAATCTTTTAATTGATAGGGATAGAATCCCCGTGTTGCACAATCTGCTGGATTATGTTTACCAGGTATATGATGCCAATGTTCAATTGAGGTCAAATCTCTGATTTTATTGGCACGGTGAAGCACAAATTGGTTGCTTTTGGTTGGAGGTTTTAAAATCCAGCTTAATGTAATGGTCGAATCGGCCCACAAGAATGTTTCGTGGATAGCGTTAGGTAATGCATCTTGCACAACTTGAATCAGGTTTGCTAGCAAAAGAGCTGAAGATAGCTCTAACCTTGGCAATGTTATTGCACTGGTAGGCGCTATTCTTGTTTTAGCAGCAACTAGCATTACCGTGACAGGATTAAAGGATTTTATATAGACAACCGCAGCAAATGCACGTATAGAGGCATCACAGAACCCATGGAGTTCGAAAAGTTATGCTGTGCTGAAATTCATAAATCGTGGAATGTGCATAGAAGTAAAAGCATTTATTTCATAATAGAATCTATTCCACGTCTCTAGAATAACTGAGGAGAGAGGATAATCCCACTTCAAGTCTGCCTTCCACACTTCTTTCAATAACATTTTCAAAATAACAGTGGAAGGTGACAAAAGACCCAAAGGATCAAAAATGCCAGCAATTACGGATAATAATTGACTTTTATTCTTTAGTGTAGGTTTTTCTACAACTTGTACACGCAGGGAATCTATTTCCCGGTTCCACTCTAACCCTAGAAAACTTTCAGATGAATTCGGATTGAAAGAATGGGTTAAGTAACTTGCCTTTAAACAATGTGGCAAACTATCATCTTTTGCTATTATGGCAGCAACAGGAAAATTAGTTTTTCCCCCTCACAAATTTGTTTATTTTGCCGAATTGAACTGCGATACAGTTCTTTAGCTGCATCGGATTTAATAAACTCCTTAGCATGAGGAACAGACTCTGAGTTGAAAAAATCAGTCAAGTCTACTGAATGGCAGACCACGGTCGTGGCCGTTTTAGACGAATAGGGTACTGGGCCACTGATAATATATCCCAATTGAGTTGGGATTGCAACGGGTTCACCAGATCGTCCAAAAATGGGTGAACCTAATAAGAGATGTGCAAAAACATCTGCTCCTAGCAGAATGTCAATAGATTTTGAGATATGAAACTCGGGATCAGCCAGCTCCAAGTTTACCGTATGCGTCCATGAATGCCTTTCCAGCCTGAAGTTAGGGAGAGGGGTAGTAACCTGATTAACTACAAGGGCTTTTAAAGAATTGTAATTATTTTCATTTTATGGCGAGAAATTAAATTCGGTGAAATTTAGGCAGGTTTCAGCCGAAATGTCATTTATACCTACAAGCCTATGGTTCGTTCTGCCTACAGGCAAATTCAATCTTTCTACACAATTTTTTGAGATTAAAGAATTTTGAGAAGCATTGTCAATAAGTGCTCTGCACTGAATAACATTACCTGTGCTAGATTTTACTTTAATAAGAGCGGTAGATAATAGAACATTATAATTCTGTAAAGATGAATGACACTGCACACTATTAGAAACAGAAATTCCTGGTGCAATATCATTAACAAACTCTCTATTAGTTTGACTAGTCGTATACACATGTAATAATGTATGAAGCATTTTGGAACAATTTTTTGCATTTAACATAAATTCTACACTGCCCTACTTTTTGGTTTTGTCTAAGACAATTTTCACAGAATTAGTTTAATTCAACGATTTTCCACCTCTCTTTCACTGGTTTTGAATTAAATACAGGACATTTGAATAGCACATGGCTTTCATTACATAATATGCAGTTATTACCATTCCTCACAAACGCGCTGTTCATTACGTTGGTTTTCACTCGACTAGCATCTAGAGGCTTTTTTGCGAAATTGAATTTGGGCTCTACTTTAGTGAATTTTGACTCCTCTACACTTCGAGCTTCCCGCTCAATAAATTTTCGAAATAAATCCATATCCGGTATTTTATCATTGTCTAACAACAATTTCCATCTTTGTTTGAGAGGCTGATCTAATTTATTCAACATAAAATTTATTAACATTAAATCACTCAAGGCATTAGATTCTAATCCCAAAATTTTCAAATTCCGAATTGCTTTATTACACGTATCAAGCACTTCTAACAAAGATTTTGAATTACTAGCTTTAATAATCTTTATCGAAAATATTTTATTTATTTGACTAAATGCCAATTGTCTTTTATTTTCATATCTTTGACTTAACAAATCCCAACACTGAACTAAATTTTCTGCTTTTAAAGAAAATCCTCGAATTAATTTTGCGGCATTTCCGCGAACAGAAGAATGTAAATATTGCAATTTCTCAATATCAGATAAATTTTCATTCCCCAAAATCGTAGACTGAAATAATTCTTTAAACGAAACCCATTGTTCCGAATCGCCGTAAAAATGACAAAGATCGAATTTGGGCAATTTAACTTGCGAATAATTCTGTTTACTTTGAGTTTCTACACGAATTTCCGTCGGATAAGCAATTTTGGTTTTCTCCTCTAAATCGACTAACAAATCACAAATAATTTCCTGATACTTCAAAAAAGTATCCAAATTCTCATTATTTTCTTTCGGCGAAAGTTTATCAAATGCTTGCGCAAGAGTATCTTCATAAGAAGATATTTTCAATTTCAAAACTTTAATTTTTGCCTGCTCATCTGAATTCGCATTTTGAACTTTATCTTTAATTACATCTATTTCCTTGCAAATTCGCTCAAAATACAGCTCCTGTTTAGTTTGTTTAGTCATTTTTAATACTTACACATAACAATATAAGAACTGAATAAATTATAAAAATACATAAATAACACAACCTAATACAAAATGCACCAAAGTATACAAAATATAAAAAAACAAACTAGAATTGAATAAATAAACACAACCGTTTTTACTTTTTTTTAACTAATTTATATCTAGCACAGATAAATTAATTGACAGCTACGACTTGAGAACAGATACCATCGTAACTCCTGGCTCGATACGGGCCAAAATTTATGGAAAGGAGGTTTAAGAATTAATTTTGAATAGCTCGAATTTGAATTAGCGAAAATAAATATGAATATTATGACGAAAGAGTGGGACTTAACAGATTTCAATTCACGATTCGATTTTAAAAACAAAAACTGCGATTGGTAATTAGAATTTAGAATCAAGTTTAAATATGCGTTACTTACCCCATTTTCCCAGAAAGTCAGGCAGACACTGACAATAAAGGAGCAGCAGTATATATATAACACGGCACAATTTTATTATACAGATGACACTGAACATTGAAGAATATTTCAATTTGAATAAGAATTTTCAATACAACATATTATACTTGTATGAAAGATGAGAATTTCAGCTACGAGAATATAAATGGCCATAACAACGACCAACGTGGGTGAGGTAAAGTAGACACCTTCGAATGAATTTGGTAGGGTTATTTAACAACGATGAATTATACATAGTAAACGAATACAGATGAATAACTTTCTTACTTCACATCGAAATAATAAATACACTGCTCAAAACAATTAAAGGATATTGCAGTTTTAGGTAGATTTTGTATCTGATAAACTGTTTAGCTGATTGATACATGGTCGACAGACATAGTAGGTTATATGAGAATAAATTACACATGTTTGGCAGAAAAAAATGCATTTTATTGCGCATTTGTGTACTAAAGGAAAAAACACAATTTGTGCATATGAGAAAAAAAAAAGAATAAGAAAAGGTGTTTTCTTCAAAGAAAATCATTTTCAGTAGGGGGTATGGTTTCCACGGGCGGCCAGCAACGTTGAACACCTTTGAGGCATGGACTCAATGAGGCTATTAATGACGAGTTGGGGTATTCTGCCCCACTCTTCCAGAAGAGCTCTTTCCAGTTCTTGGAGAGTTTGTGGGGGTTGTTGGCGGTCAGAAACTCGTCTTCCTAGAGCGTCCCAAACGTGCTCGATTGGATTCATGTCTGGAGAACACGCTGGCCATTCCATTCGAACGATTCCTTCCTCGAAAAGGAAATCCTCCACCAGGTTTGCACGATGTGGCCTGCAGTTATCGTCCATTAAAATGAAGTTATCTCCGATTGCTGCAGCGTAAGGGACTACAATAGGTCTGAGGATCTCATCCCTATATCGGCGACCAGTCAGAGCTCCATCTCGAATGATGTAGAGGTCAGTGCGCCCGTCAATGGAGATGCCACCATACAACAACACTCCTCCACCGCCAAATCTGACATTTTCGTGCACGAACGCAGGATTATTCCTACTGCCACGGTCCCTCCAGATGGAAATACGCCTATTATCCGGATGCACAGAAAAACGGGACTCATCAGAAAACAGAATATTGCTCCATTCATTTCTCCTCCAGTTGACATGCTCAGTTGCCCACTCCCTGCGGTCGCGACGATGCCTTGATGTTAATCTAACACATACCATCGGTCGGCGAGCATACAGACCTACAGCATGGAGCCGGTTTCGGACAGTCTGAGTTGAAATCGTGGTGCCTGTAGCCGAGCGAAGGTGTTGTTGGAGAAGAGTAGCGTTCATGGTTCGGTGTCTCCGAGCTGTTAACGCTAAATACCGATCTTCATTGGGCGTTGTTGCCCGTCTACCACCTTGCCCTGGTCTTCGGCCTGCACATCCACTCTCCAAAAAACGGTTCCAGATCCTGGAAATGACACTTTGCGACACTCCAATGGCTTGCGATACTTCGGCTTGAGTTTGGCCCCATTCTAACCTACCAACAATTCTCAAAGCTTATGAATCTGTCAAATGACTTCGCTGAGACATCGTACTCATCGAAACAAAGCAATCTCTGAATGCCGATCATCCTTGTCTTCATTCTCTTTTATCCAGTTGAAAGTCAAATTTCATTCGCTGCCGCTGAAGCGACGTTTTTGACGTCGAACTCAAAATTTGCATACTCCACAGTTTGAAAACCAGAAAAATTTGCATTTGTGATTCTCTTCTTCTATTTGCAAAAAAAAAATCGTTTATATCTTTATTTTATATAAAACTTCAAATATCCTTTAATTGTTTTGAGCAGTGCATTAGACTCAAAGAATGAACGCCTTAGCGTACTTCATTTCCACCGTTCGAATTCCGAATGTTTTGGTTTTAGAGATTGTACCTGTAGAGGCTGGCGTCACGCTCTTACGTCAGTTGCTCGGTTGCCTAGGTAACAAGTTTTTTCACTCGCAGTACGATTGTCCAATATATATAGTGTAGATTTTTAATATCTAGTAATTGTGGACCGTATATGTCAAACTAAACTTTATATAATATCGATTTCTGATTTTTTTTTCGCTGTGATAATTGATATTATCTGTGTTCAAAGCTACCAGTAAACACGTAATTATAGTATTATAGTATTATTGAAATTTTGGTTCTTATGTGGTTGAATATATATTGCATGATAAATGTATTGAGACTGATGACCTATATACTAAGTTTAATTAATTGTACATAGCAATGACTTATAGCAAACAATTATTCATTCTACATATTAGAATATTGCTACTCGCGTCATGTATTTATTATATTAAAAGCAGAAATGCTATGTTATATGATTAAATTAAGCGTCGTTAATTTTAAGCAACTTAAAATAGTGATCAAAACAGTGGATTTTAATACGCTTAATATACTTTTTTTCGAAAAATTAAGATATTAGAATTTAAGAGTAGCCTTAATTGCATACATTTAATTTCTGAATATATTAGAATTTGCGAAAATAATATAAATTATTTAATATGGTATTTAACCAATCACATTACTGAAACAAATCGATAATAAGAATAAATCGTATTTTATATTGTAAATAAAAGTAATAAATGTTTTTACGTTACTTTTTCTTGTTTTATATTTTAAGACACGCATAAAGTATCTGACACACATAAAATTAATTTCTTACCTTTGTTAATTTTTCATGAAAAAGTATACATTTAATGATACTATTGCATTTTATATTATTCATTTTTCTTTTCAATGATTTAAAATGTAAATCAAGCGTATTTAATTCAGGTAAATCAGTCATATATGTAACATTTGTTTATATTTCTTACATTATTTTTTATAATTTTTCTTCAAAAAAAAATACTAATAAAAATAATTTATCTTCCTTAAAATTTACAAAATAACCTTAATTATGGCTAACACTATTTAAAGAACTGTTCTAATAACGGATAAAACAGCTAACCTTTAAGCATTCCGTTTTTTTTGGTTGTAACGCAGTTTTATTCTAAGCAATGGAGAAAAGTATTATGTGTTACTCTTGTGACACAGACGCACAGTGGAGTATTTGGTGGATTTAGCCGGCCAAAAATATTTCTAACTGAAAAATTGGACTAAAGTTTATTATTGATTAGTTTATCTTATTACTATCACTTTTTAGTAGTTTTCTTAAAAAATACATTATATATATATATATATATATATATATATATATATATATATATATATATACAGGGTATATGGAAAACATTGTAATACGTAAAGATGACTTTAATGCAACAGAATATTAGTGAATATATTGTATTCTATCCGTCAATACAAATGCAATAATTCATATACAGTGAAACCTCCCTGTGCGGCCACCTCTATTAAGCGACCATCTGAACGACAATTTTTGTCATGGAACAAAATTTATTCCCATAGGCTCAATACAAATTTTACCTTCAGAGATTGAACTCCCCAATTGAAACTCCCCCAACTCCCCAATTGAACTCCCTCCATGAACGACCAATTTCTTTGAAGAAAATGAAACAAATTTCGTTTTTTTCTGGTCACTTTTAAAAGGTTTTATTAGAAAAATAATTCCTGAGAGCGCATTGTTCATCAAACTTCTAAACTAAGTTTAGAATTTTAGTTTGTTATACCTGTAACCATTAAGTCTTTAAACCCCTTTATGCCTTTTATGTTCCTTGTAACCAATATGATTTTTCTTTAAAAGAAAGAATGCTTATTCCTACTTTAATCATGCCCTCTTTTCTGAAATTCAGGCTTGATATGGGGCATGCTCACAATCTTTCGACTTTCATGTCCCTGAATAATAATTTTTATTTTAATACACTTTTTTGTGTTTTTTTTTTTTTATTTCATATACTAGGGAACATCCCATTGCATGATTGCACAACAATATTAACGAGATAAATAAGTTTTGGACGATGTTGGGGTGTCCAAACACTTGGAAAACTCCTATAACGTTCCGTGTCCCTGATGCTGAATTTTAAGTTTGGGGCTATCTGGTTAAAATTGTTTCAATGAAAATAATTCGATGTAATTTTTTTCTGAAACTGAAACTACTGTTTTATATAAATATGAACCTATAAATTAACCTGCAGACATTTTTAGGGTTGTTATTATTTTTTTAAACTCTGTCCCTCGGTTTTAGATTCTTTACCATCCCTCTTCTAAAATTATACAGAAAATCATTTCATATGCAGCCACATAATTTTTTTCAAGTTTTTTCGCATGCAGGATATTTACTGTAGAATTTAAATTAGCATTCCAATATCAATTTCAAGCATCGTGGTTTTATTGGTAGTCTCACCGTCCCCAAGGTTTATTCCTGCACTTTTCGAAGTAAATTAAAAAAATTAATTTAATGCAATGTTAACAACTGTTTCTAAAAATCAATGAACATTGTGGCTATCAATTAGTCTTAACACGATTTTCCTAAAAATAGGTGGTAATTTTCCTTACCGTTCCATCTTTACTGTCCCTTTTTTTTACCATTTCGTCCCTTTTTTCCAATACCTTCCCCTTTATTTTACCTTACCGTCCCTTCTTTAACACCCCTTTAAGACGATGCTATACCAAAATTCAGTATTAAAAGTACTACATTGTTATTATTTCTTATTTGAATGTCCTGTGGGTACTATGCAAATTCCTTATAAGTAAAAATTTAGACGAAAATAAAAATTTATAGGTGTAAAATGGTAAGGAAAATTAAACTCGCAAGTTTAACTTAAACCTCAGTTAAATAAAATTTTTTTTGCTGCTGACCATTTTTTCTTTATTTTGAATCATTAAGGCATTCGTCTATCAGATTAAAATGTTATTTAGCAAGTTTAATTTTTCAGATTTTTTTTCCCCAAAGTCAAAAGATTGTGAGAATGCCCCATATATATTTTTTAATCATTTTTTATTTGTAGCTTTTGGTTTTCTGAATAACTATTTTTATTAACAAGATAATCCTCGAGAAAGTCTAGTTTTTTTATCGAAATCAGGCAAATTCTAATCATCCATACTGTTGAAAAGCACTTGTCTTGATATAATTTTAACTCCAGATGGACCTGAAATAACCTTGTACAGAAAATAATAAGAGTAATTAATTTTAAAGATATTTAGCTTTTAGAATTTTATTAAAAATGCTCATATATAGAAACACATATGTTTGTGTAAAAAAAAAAATCCATCCTGACATCCTGCCAGTTTTTTTAAACTTATTAACCGCATAGCTGTTGCATTTAAACTGAAAAACATCAACTAGAATCATCGAAAGCGTAAAAATTTTCTTATACACTATACAAATTTAAATAAATGGTCAAGTGCGAGTATTAATCGCGCACAGAGGGTTCCGTACAATAATATATGAATTAGTAAGTGTAATTAAGAAAAAAATACTGTATCTAATAGAATACTAAGACTTTGCAAAAACTATACAACGTAGGGTTGGGTATAGCTGTATAGTATACAGGGTGCAAAGGAACCCTTTAACCTGAAAATACTTGCGAACGGAGAGAGCTACAGCTATACAAGTAAGGTAACGGTACAGTAAAACGACTACCCCCGAACTAATGAAAACGAAAGCAGCATCCCTAGTGGCAAAATTTGGAAGATAGCCATTGCAAATCGAAAACGAAAAGAGGTAGAGCAAATTTTCCAATTAGAAAGTTTTAGAGCATCAATCTATTAGTAGGTAACAATACTTGGTTCACACGGATAAGACAAATCGTCGCCTGCAAACCCAAAAATGTCCGAAATCGATGAACAACGATTTTACTTTGCCTATTCACATTGTGGAAATGTTGCAACATTTCCGGAATGTGAATAGGCAAAGTACATTTGCAGATTTGCAGATTGTGACGTTGTACTGTGCTGTAATGACTGTAAAGATTTAATTTCCATTGCATTTAAAATTTTAAAATAACCCTTTCAAGGCCAGAAGAATTCTGTTCGTAACCTGATAAAATAATTGACTAACACCAGAATATTCAAACGAATTTCTCAGAAAACAAAACCCCACTAATTTGCACTTTCATTACAAAAGCAAAATTTTATTAAAATATTCTTGGTGCTATTTGTCAGTTTTGGAATTAAAATTAGGTGGCTAGACCGTCTAGCCACCGCCCTTGAAAGGGTTAAATCTATTTCGTCGCATTGAAGAGGCTTGCGATAGACGTTCAATGCTGAGAAATGTGCATGCAGAATTACTCTCACGAATACAAACGTGTATCGTGAGCAATGGCGAACTTTTCGAACATACTGAATGTTAACTTTTTATCACTGTGAGACAGTTTGTCTTTTTTTTCTGTGTGTGATGTTATCTAAATGTATTGAGATAAGTACGTATTTATAGCATAAATTGTGGGTATTTCTTCATACTTCTGACTATTCCATTCAAACGTTTACACAAAATGGACATTATCGATTTCGGACCTTTTTGGGTAAACAGACGAAGATGCATCTTATCCATGTAAACCAAATGTCGTATTCTACTAATTACTTGATGCTCTAAAACTTTCTAACTATAAGTTTTCCTCTATCTCTTTTCGTTTTCGATTTGCAGTGACTATATTCCAAATTTCATCATTAGGGTGCGCTGCTGTCGTTTTCATTAAATCGGACGTAGTCGCTTTACTATACCGTTATCTCACTTGCATAGCTGTGGCTCTCTCCGTTCACAAGTATTTTCAGGTTAAAGGGACTTTCCTTTGCACGCCCTATACTAGAGTATAAATGGATATACCATGAAAGTTCAAAGATATATGGAACCTAAATAATAGCAAATATAGCTATTCTGTATATTTGCTATTCCATATAGGTTTTTAGTCAACCTTTAAAGACATAGTAGGTGCATTGAGAGAGCCACTCAATGGAAACTAGTCGCGAATCCCATAGTATTTATGTGATTAATTCTCATTAAATTAGTCTGTTTTTAACAATTTGAAGTTTATTGCTTTTATACTGCTACTGGGCATTGCATTATTTTTATATATCTTTAAAATTTGTTATCTAGGCTTTGAAAGCCGATGGAGCATAGAGTACGCCGTCCCTGTCATTATGTATGTCCAAACCGTCCGTATCTCTAAGGGTTAATATCTCGGCTAATTACCGACGAATTTTTCCAAAATTCATGATCAACAATGCTTTTATACTTCTGCTATGATAGGTACCTCCAGCTATGCAAAACACTTTTGCTGAAGCTCGTAAATCAAAATTTGAGTGTAACGGAAAAATGCGATTTTCTCAAAAACTATATGACGTAGAGTAATCGCAATAATTTTCCTGTAAAGTTTAAATTAATGTCTACAACCTCTAATTTTTTCATAATTTTAGGTTCAATAGATTCGGAATTAGATGGTGGGAACATATTTTTGCGCTACATTTTCCACCATAACTTTGAAAATATAATACCTAAAATTAAATGAAATATATATTTGATTTCAGAGTTACGAAAGCTTTCACACGATACCCCACACGATATACAAAGAAAAGATTTTTTTCCAGTAACTTAATTAGCCCCTCTACATTTTCCCTAAATATATTATGAATATTTATTAATCTGTAAATATGTGGGTCAATAATCTTTATAACTTCCCCCAATTTGAACTTTCCACGTTGCATAGTTTACGAGTAAAAGGGCTGTGACAGACAGACACGGGAGTGATCTTATAATGGTTCCGTTTTAACTTTTTAAGTACGGAACCCTAAAAATGAAAATTTGATGCTTGATCTTACAATTTAAATACCATATATAAACATATGATATGAAATATAAACATATTTACTTGGCTCTTTTGAAATCTAGAAATATACAAACTTTCCTCTCACAGAACATTAAACCCCATTATAACATACAGTAATATTTAAATAGGTGAATAAATCTTTCCTAACAAAACTATTCAAATATATACATTTTTTAATTTAGAATGGATGACCGATGTCGACGCTGTGAGTATTTTAAATCTACCTGTTGAGTATTTAAGTAGAAATAGAAAGATCTATAACCTTTGAAATTTCTACTTTCGTGCAATTCTACTTTCTTAATTCGTGCAATTTCCATTGCACGAATAACTAAAAGAAAGTAGTAAAACTATACTCCTATGCATGTAATTCTGCAACTCGAAGGCCAATTTCAGCAGATTTTAGCAATACAATAAAATTTGAAACTTTTTCTTGATGTAGAAATTTCAAAGGTTACAGATCTTTCTTTTTCTACTTAAATACTCAACAGGTAGATTTAAAATACTCACAGCGTCGACAACGGACATCCATTCTAAATTAAAAAATGTATATATTTGAATAGTTTTGTTAGGAAAGATTTATTCACCTATTTAACCCCTTCACCGGCGAAGGGTATAGGGAAACAGTGCTTTTACCCCCGACTTATCTCGGGGCAGCCGTTGAAGTGGTTAAATATTACTGTATGTTATAATGGGGTTTAATGTTCTGTGAGAGGAAAGTTTGTATAGATGAAGCCGTTCATTTAAGACAATATAAATTTTAAGTGTACAGGAAAAATGCCAATTTGTCTGAAAAAAGACCGCAATAAATTAAAAAAACGTAAAAGCAAAGTACTTCCAAACTAACATTTTTTGTATGTGTTAGAAAAAATAGTGAAACATAATTAATAATGGTGTTATGAGACGTTAATTCAATTCAACTCATAACAAAGACGACAGACATACACACATACGCACTCACACAAACGTCTTGTCTAAGATGTGTTAGTATCCATCCAGGCGAGCAATAATATCCAGAGAACATGAGATCGAATATAACTTATTTCGTCAGAAATAGAGGCTGTTTCATCCCAACTGATATCAACTTGGTTGTAATAATTTGGAGAGAAAAAAATATTGCAATAAAAATGTACAAATATGTATCTTATTTTGCACAAAATGTGATAACATCACATAAAGGTCAGGAAAAACAGTTTGCTTACGCAATTTATGATACCGTATGAACTGAGGATTGCAGTCCAAAATATGGATAGTCAAATGCATACTGCTGGCGCGTATAATGGAAACATCTATCACATTTTTATGTTATATTTACAACAGAGGTGAGCAAGAGCATGTCTATTAAAAGTTTGATTAGAACATACTTTAATCTTTAGAAAGATTTTACCGCCAACCAAAGTTGGATTAGGATAGATCGCACTGTATTTGTGACTAAATAAGAGGTCTGTGACCATGTGTTCTATCGTAGTTATTGCTTGTCTGGAGGGATACTATCACTCCTCTTATTTTTAAAAACTTTTGAGACTCACCCTGTAGATGACGCCTTTTAACATGTAGACATTATATGTGAGATTTGGTATGCAATCTGAAACAGCAGATACGCTGTACAATTTTTTTTTTCGTGCTTAAATAATTTACCTCATAATTAACGTGCATCGGAAAGCTACAAAATTGCAGATCTCTCATTTCAATGAAATAAATAATGTAAATATTTTTTTTTTTTTCAGTTATATCATTATGATGTGTTTTATCTATCATTTTCATAATAAACATTTACACAGAAGTAGAGAACAATAAAATAAATAATCATTATTAGTTAAACTTAAAACGGATTGATGGGAGCGTAATCTACGTGTCAGTATATTTTTAAGTGCATTTGATGGCCAAAATCAAGATTATATAAGTGTCATTGTTTTGACAAAGTTACAGTAACATTACTCAATTAATTTATAACTAATTTTCTTATTAAAAGGCGTAAAAGTTTTAAAAGGGAAATATGAAATAGTTTAAATGCATATATGTATTGTTGAAATGTTAAAAATGTTATATTAATATCAATCATAAGAATCCAAAATTGTAAAAGCAGAAGATAGTTAAGTAGGGCAAATTTGTATACATTGTAATATGGCGAAACAAGTGAAAAATACATCTGCTGAACTGTGTTTCGTCCGTTTCCCTTCGGATATCTAGAGTCACGTGATACTCTTTGATGCATCAGCATTCGTGCTTTGCCTAAGCTTGAGTCATGGAAAGAAAATGACGTGACTCTAGTGGTCAGAAAGACACTGCGTTTAACGCAGCGCTGCAACCTATCTTCTTCGTTAGCTTCGATAATAATGGGATTGAGAACACAGTCAAACTTACTTACTTTTTTTAATAACTTCTGCTATCAATGTAGCTTTTACAAGCCTGCAGTGTATGAATATTGATTTTGAAACTTTCTGTAAAGATAATAATGTTGAATCAAGTACACTGGTGTACAAAATTAAGGACCAATCACAAAATGCTAATTTTCAAGTACACGAATACTCAAAAGGAAGTAATATAATTCGAATAATTACTATCTCTGCAGCACAGCTAGTCCATATAACATCTCATTGATGTCACACATGGTCACAAGTGTCACAATCACTATGATGAAGCAAAAAAATAGGAAATTCCATACATCTCATTATGAGTCTCAAATGAGACTATATGTGACTCCACTGAGACGTAACTGTGACTGCTGCTTTGTGACGAGTCACCATGTGACTTTACAGTGTAGTTACATCGTGACTCTTATGTGACTGTCATCTGTAGACTCAATTTCAAAGTCACCGTGAACGCTGCATTGTGATAAGTTAGCAAATCATGTCACATTAAAGTCACATGATGACTTTCAGGTGACAGATAGACTTCTGTGAAGTCACCATTGCGCACTTTTGTGAAAAGACACCATGTGACTTTAATGTGATATTATTTGGTGACTTATCATAATGCAACGTTCATGATGACTATGAAATTGAGTCTAAAAATAACAGTCACATGAGAGTCACAATATAACTACATTGTAAAGTTACCTGATGACACGTCACAAAGCAGCAGTCACATTGACGCCTCAGTGGAGTCACATACTGTGATCATTTGAGACTCATTATCAGAAGCGTGGAGTTTCCTATTTTTAGTTTCACGGTAGTGACTGTGATACTTGTGACCATGTGTGACATGAATGAGATTCTATATGGACTAGCTGTAGTGTAGGGATAGTAATTATTTGAATTATATTATTTACTTTTGAGTATTCGCTTACTTAAAAATAAGCATTTTGTGTCTGGTCCTTAATTTTGGACACCAGTATATTTTAAAACGCTCTAGAATATGTGGTATTTTGACTATAGATATATGCTAAGGAATACATTTATTCTAAAAATATATCAAAGTGTACGATAACTGGAAACAACAAATCCAAATATGTATTCTAATTTTGAACATATTTTAGTTCTAAAAATCAAAATTATCATAAAAACTAATATTATAGTTAAAATAAATATTTAATGCACATAAATCATTTATTTGAAAATGAAGTATAAATGGCTAAACATTGTATTAGCAATGAAAGCAAAGAATTATCACTTTTACTTCTTTCAGGACATTTTACAGTACGAATTTTGAAATTATACTCAGTATAAAATAATAACCTAAAATGAACTAGGTATTCCATTTTCCTAAAATCATTTTATATACAATATAAAATTTTGTTACAGAAAAAAAAATTCAAAAATATAATATATATAATATGATGTTCCAATTGTTAAATAAAATGTTTGAAAATGTGACCTACACAATGGAATAGAAATGTTTTAAACAATTACCGGAAAGTAAAATAAACTACGAATTATATCAATCTGCCTTATAATGGATTTTAATTTTAATTCCGAAGAAAGCTTCTTCTGCATCTTTTAAATGGCTCGAACGTTCTTGAATAGACTATATAACTGAATAAAATGTAATATCACATAACCAGTTAAATTCGTATAAAACACATCTTAGAACTCCTAATATATAATGAAAAAACTGAGAAAACATAAAAAAAAGTATATTTGTGAGCTTGGATTAAATACTACTAAAACCTGCATAGCATCTCTTTCCATATTTTAGGTAAGTCAAGGGAGGCCGAATCATTGCAAATATTCTTATTGCGTAAAAATACGTCTGTTGAATCAAGGATAATGGATTGAAAATAAAATCTTGATGAATAAATTATTCTACTATTTTTTTAAATCAATCTGTAAAGATTATTTGCTGCACAATCTGACCAAAACCTTTCTCAAATGCTCAAAAAAAAATTTACAGATTGATTTTTATAATAGCAGAATAACTTAACCTTCAAGATTTTATTGAGCATCTATTATCCGGGAATCAATAGATATATTTTTACGCAGTGAGCATATTTGCAATGATTCAGTATTCTATGAGTTACCTAAAATTTGGAAAGAGATGCTATAAAGGTTTAGAAACAATATTTGAAATCAATTCACGCTCACAAATAATCCTTTTCTTTTTTATTTTATTTAATGTCTGCACGGGGTTTTCATTTATTACAGGTTGCCTTCTGATATTATTTACCAATTTCTTGTTTTTAAAAAATGTTTGAGGCAATACTTGTAAGGATCTTGAAAATGTCAACGTAGTTGAAACACATGTCGATAAAGTTATTATCCGTTTTGATGTGTATTTTGTATGACGTTTCGAAATTTTTAGCTTAGTTTACCTGGTTATAAGCGATTATCATACATTATTTGATAAATGTTTTTATTAGAAAGAATGTGCAGTCCAAGAAACGCCTTCTATATATAATAAAAAGCTTTATAATAGAAATTAGTTGACTAAAGATATATTTTATTCTTTAAAATATGAATTTCGTTGGAAAAGATTTGACTTTAAATTTAGTATGGAAATCCCTTCCTTTTTCGTTTTTTGATGTTTTTTCTCCAGCATTAACATTTTCTCTTTTATCTTGTCGAGAGAAAAAACTGTCCTATAGTTTGTAGAATTTTAAGGAAGGAAATATTGAGATAGGACTAAATCTGGTCAAGAAATGCTTCTAAATGTATCACCGTATCTGTTACATTTTATATCGAATAAATGATGATTTTGAAAAATCAATATTATACAAATATTTCTACAATTTTTCAATTTATCTAGCGTTTTAAGGATACATTTACAAAGACAATGCTATATACATTTTATTATGTCAATTAATTTTACATGATATAGCTAAAATACAAATTCAGCAATATCGGACTAAAAAAAAATAAATTTCTAAAATGTGGTTGTTTTGAACAGATCCTATTAGATAAATGGAATTTAATGGTTTACTATAGAACAATCAAATATCATTGAAAAAGATTTATCTGCGTAAGTAAAAATACATAGAAAAATATACTTTTCAAGAGAGATTTTAGCCTAAATACTCCGGATGGAAATCCAAATGATATAATAATGACGAATAATGCACTTGAATACGCCTAAGATACTATAGTAAAGATTCACCCGTTTATTGAGTTCGTACAATATTTAATCAACAAACTATACAAAAAATTCTGAGTATTTAGAAAAATTTAGTATATATCTGCAGGTATCCTTACGGGATTGACTGAATGATTTATCGAATTTATTTTACAGGTGTGACACAGCTGCTGGAAACTGAAGTAATACACCATACGAGATTGATCTTTGACCAACCTACAAAGCGACAATACTCCGACCTTAACCCAGGCAATAGAGAGCGTAGAGGGGCTCTACCTAGCAAAATTCATGGTAGTTCTGGAAAAAGGCTTACTATATGTTTTTTGGGTCGCTGAATCCGGATTTTTAACTTCCCACCAAAATTTCCAGGCAATATGGGGATTTTACCTGGAAAAATTAATACTAGTTCTGGATTTCGACTCACTTTATGATTTTTGGGTCGCTGAATCCGAATATGTAACTTCCCACCAAAATTTCACCTGGCAACCCCCCAAAAAATTGATTTTTTGAAAAAATTTGGTTTTTGAGAAAAGCGCGCGGGGAATGTTCCGAGGTAGCTCCATCTCTCCCCGTTTATACTACGTCATAATGTCATATATCTTATTTATTGCAAAGTTTGACTAGTTTCTGAATTTTGTAATGCTTTTCCCCTAAAACAATAAGAAATTTGAATTAATAACAACTGTTTTTTTTTTTTTTTGGGGGGGGGGGGGTCGGGGGGAATTTTTGGGGTAAGTTAAAAATTCGGATTCAGCGACCCAAAAAACTTAAAGTAAACCTTATAAGGAAAGTTCGGAGGGGAGATGGGAGGGCGAATGTAAACGTGTGAGTGGTTAAGTGGAATTACGCAACATAGTCCACGCAGCACCGCGCACATGTTCCGAGGCAGATCCCCCCTTCCCCTTCATCCCAAGTCATAATGTCATATATCTAATTTGTTGCAAATTTTGTCTACTTTCTGAATTTCTCGATACTGTTCACCTAAAACAATAATAAAAAAAATTAATAAAAAACTTTTTGGGGGTGCTTTTTACCAAAATTAGGGAGGGGGGTTTGCCGAGTGACATTTTGGTAGGAAGTTACAAATTCGGATTCAGCGAACCAAAAAACATAAAGTAAGCCGATTTCCAGAACTACCATTAATTTTGCTAGGTAAAATTCTCTATTGCCTGAACTACCTATAAAATATGTCTTTTTTAAAAAAAGTCAAATAATTCATTAAATAAAGAAGGCAGATGCGGTCGAAGAGTTTTCAGAATTTGAGATGATATATAATTAAAGGCCATATAAACCGAAATCACTGTAATTAATTAGAGAGAATTAAAGAAGTTACATTTCAGTAAAAAGTGGTAACTACATATATATATATATATATATATATATGTGGAATTTGGGGGGAGGCGATACCTTTTATTTCATTAGCGCGCACTAAGAAAGGATTTTTGAAAATTCCCCCGCCTAAGGGATTAAATGGTGTAGAATATTATAGAACACGTGGCATATCTCAGCACCCGTTTTCAGTAGGAGAGAGAAATTTCAGAAAATAAACCTACTAAGTAAAATTTTAAACATATACAGTTTGAATCAATTGGGACCGTACCACATTCGCATAATCGAAAATTCGATAATTGAATTTTTTCCGAAAAACGGTCTATTTTAATTAATTACTGCATGTATGTTGAAAATGGGAGATAAAAAACAATTTTTAAAGAAAAAGAGCTTTTAATTAATTAAATGAAAAGGCAACACTTTACATGTTAAGTGACTTACAAGTGCTGTACATTAGTACAGTATGTACGTACCGTACTGTAAATGAAAGTCATTGCTTGCTGAACATCTGGGTTAAGCTGTTTGATGATCTTCATCCATTTTCGGGCAGCTAAGTCGCGCATTCGCTTAACATTGAGAAGATGCACGCGGTCACCCTCGGGCTGACGCTCCGTCCAATTCAACGCAGTTTCCTTGACGGCAAATGCTTCACAAGTTGATGCTACAGCGTCTGCTTCAACTTCGACAGTAAGGTCATACACAGTAAGGACACTTTCTTCTATCACACTTTTAATAAGTTCATCATCATTTAAAAGTTGAAACTAAGGATCTGACGAATAACACACCATCCACACTCCTATATCTTCAGCACTAATTTCTGAACATTCAGGAATTTTCAAAAGAATGTTTCTGAATTCCTCAAGTGGCACGTCATTCTCATCTTCTCCTGTATCCTCCCTTTCCTTTTCTTAATCTTCTTTTTCCTCTTTCTCACTTTCCTTTTTTTTCAGTTGATATGCCTTTAAATTTGGCCCACGCGCGTCTTAATGTGACCCACTTAACCAAGATGCAAGCTTCCGCAACCATGTAAGGACAATCTATCAAATTTATTTTGTGGGGGTTAGCCAACATACCTTCTTCGTCTTCGCATCTACCAAAAGTTTCTTTAAAAGTTGTCTTCTGTAATGGCGTTTCATGGTTTCAATAACAGACTTGTCCATTGGTGGCAATAAGCTTGTGATATTTGGCGGTAAAAAGATTGCTTTAAACTGGCCATTCCCTCTTTCCAACAATTCGGTAGAATGAGTTGTTGCATTAACAACAATCAAAAGCACTTTATATCCCAGCCTTCATATCCAAGACATTTCTGGCACTTTTTCACGTCAGGAATGAAACTTTTGTTCTACCACTCAGTAAACAATCTGCAGTCATCCAAGGCTTGGGTTGATATTTATAAAAGAGGGGAAGGTTTTTCAAATTTTTAAATGCTCTTGGGATTTTTGACTTCCCTATCAAGAGAAGGGGTATTTTATGGCTTCCCGCAGAGTTCGCACAGTTAAGAACCGTAACACGGTATTTACTAACTTTATGCCCTGGAACACCACACTCCCTTTTAGATGCTAAAATGGTTTTATAAGAGCTTTATAAGCTACACCAGTTTCATCGGCGTTGTACAAAAACTCAGGATAGTAGGAGTTTGCTACATCTTTAAATTTTTCAATAAAATCTTACGCAGCTTTGGAATCTGCTGATAACTTCTCGCCCCTTAAGTGTAATTCACCGACGCCATGCCTTGACTTAAAATTTCTTAGTCATCCGTTACTTGCTTTAAGGATGAATAACCAAGCTTCTCAGCTTTTTAACAAAGAATCGAACGCGAAACTGGGTTTCTCATAGAACGTTGCTACAAAAACCACTTGAAAACGGCATCTTCTAAATCTTTGGTTGTTGCTGTTTTGATTGATTATTTTTTGAAGAATTTCCATCGTCTTCAAGCACTGACACGAAGTTTAAAAGTGTAGGTTTGCTCCTTCCATGTCTCAAATCGTTGATTGTCCGCTACCGTACATCTCAGCCAACTTTTTACCCCTAAATCCTTTATCAGATCGCTCTATAATTTTTAGTTTATCATTTAACGATAACACAACATGTTTTCTTTTAGAAATCATGATGAACGACGAAACGCACTCACAAACAAAACAACGAGTGCCGTCACAGTATTCGGTCAAGCAATCAGTTAGCAGGTCACGTCACACTGACTGACTAATCAAAACGAACAGTTACAGCTGGGCTGGGTCGGCCACTTGGCGACGGAAGACATCCAATAATCGATCTGCACTATGAGACGGTGACTCATCATCCCAATAATATTCGCGCTGCACCTACACTGGCTTCGTTGAGGGAATGACAATAGCGGGCATAGACAGAATCATAATTTTGCGAACCACGGTACGTTTCCGTATTAAGTTTTTCTTCTGAAATTCTGAAAGCGATTGGGAAAATCATCGGTTCGGATAATTGGAGTTCTAATATGTATATTTATATATTTGCAATTTTAGAAATTCCCCGCGGAAGGCGTTAACATGGGGTCGAAAGTTTTAGATCATTTTGCTTATCTCAGCATCCATTTTACTCAGGAGCGTGAAATTCGACAAAATAAATCTACTAAACAAATAATTAAACTCGTATTTCAGCAATTTTAGAAAACCTCATTCTAAAATGTTTAAAGGGGGGCCGAGATTATTTGGTATATCTTAGCAGCCATTTTAGTTAAATCCGTGAAATTCCAGAAAAAAAATCTAATAAAAAATAATTAAATATCAATTTCAGCTTTTTTAGAAATTCCGGTACCCCCCTAGGAGGAGGGTCGAAGATTTCAGAACATTTGGCATATCGCAGCAGCTATTTCATGAAGGAGCGCGAAATTCTAGAAAAGAAACATATTAAAAAATAATTAAACATGTATTTCAGCGGTTTTAGAAATTCCCCGCCTCCCCCGAACATAATTAAAGGGAGTGTCGAAACTATTAGGTCATTTCGCCATACCTCAGTAGCCGTTTTAGGTAGGAGCGAGAAATTACAGAAAATAAATCTTTAAAAAAAATAGTTGAACATGTATTTCAGCAAATTTGGAATATTCCCCCCAACGGTGTTAAATGGGGGTTGAAAATTTAGGACATTTGGCCATATTTCAGCAGCCGTTTCAGATAGGAGCAAAAAATGAGACCTTATGTCAATGACCGGGCACCGGTGTACCTTTTTTTTCTTTTTTCATCTCTATATAAGGATGTTAATATCAAAAGAAAATTATATGAATTTAGATCCCCGTTATTTGTAGTATTCATTGTCATTAGTAATCCCTTTAAAATTTGGAAATATTTTTATTACTATTTTAGGGCATTAAAATTTTTTTTGCCTTTTATCAATGGCAAGAGTACCCGGGTATCCATGCGAATTTTCAGAGGAAAAACACCGAAATTGAAAGATTATTTAGGTTTAGATTAATAAAACTTAATTAAACAAATTAATTTAAAAATAAGAGTTAGCCATATTTTTTAAGGTAAAAAAACAAACGAAACATTAACTTAAAATTACGCTACGTAGAAATTATTTAAAAGATGAAAAAATATTTTAAAAGGTTTTAAATTACTTTAATATCCTTAGTACTTTCAACTATATACATAGCCTTCGTCAGAGAATACAAAAACACAAGTGTCTTATTTTCAAATTTCACGTAGTTGGTGTCGAAAGAAATAAAAGTGATGTTTTTAGATCCGGAAAAAATAGGGGAAATAAAAATATGGATATAGAGGGTGTGTTAAATATGGATAAGGGGTGTTAAAAATAAATCAAAAATGTAAAATTTCTCTAAAAGTGGGTAAAATTACCAAATGTGTTAACTTTTTAGTATGTAATACTAATTTGGAGTATGCTATTTTGGGTTTAAGGGAATGTTCTAAATTTAATTTAACTATAGATTGTAGAAATTGTACTGTAAAACAAGGAAGGAAAATTATAAATAAGAGTATATCCATACATAATGAGAACTCTCTTCATTTTCATACTGTAGATATGAATAAAGTGCAACAAGAGAATGATTTGGTAACAATTGATTGTGATGAGAATTTGAATTTATATAATGATGATAGTGTAATAACAACTAATGATAGTATTGAAACTTTGAATTTATGTAAGAATGATATCGAATTACCATCTAATTGTGAAAGTTATATGACTACTCAGGACTGTTTTGAGAATGATAGAAATGATTATAATGTGCAACCTGATTATGGACAGTTCATAACTTCTCAAAATTTTCGCGATGTTAATAATTCTGATTCAGATTTAATTGGGGATTTAAATTTAATTCAAAATGATAATTTAAGGGAGATAGTTCAAAATTATAGGGATATTTTTGCAAAACATAAATATGATGTGGGTAGGATTAATATTGAGCCACAACGCGTTCTTCTAAAATCTGACCTACCTGTATCTTTGAGGCCCTACAGAACTTCCCCCTTAGAAAAAAAAGTATAAAATCTATTCTTCCTGTCACAATTAGTTTAAAAACACTCCATCTCTTGACAGCTTGATAGACACAAAGCTTTTAGGTCTCCAAGATTCAAAAAATTCCTCAGAAAACATCATGTTCAACAACGTTTTACATCATCACACCATCCACAGACCAATGGGAAGGTAGAGCGCGTTAATCAGACAATAGTTACCAGGCTTAAATGTAAAGTCAATTCCACTTCTTCTAAAATACCTTGGACAAGATTATTAGACCAGGTCATTCAAGAATACAATAATACCCCACATTCCATAACTAAATTCCCACCTGCCTACTTATTTTATGGTCAATTACCCTATCAATCTCCTTTAAAACAAAATTATTACCCACCAGTCAGTAAAGCACTCAAAATTGCAAAAGCGCGAACTCAAGAATTTCATCTTAAAAGTAAAAGACTATATGATAGAAACTTTGTTGAATCCCCATTAAAAATACAAGATTCTGTAATTTATGAAGAATTTAAGTATCCTAACACTCGAAAATTAGAACCTACTTTCTCAGGACCATACAAAATTATAAATAAACTTTCTGAAGTAACTTATGAAATAGATAAATTTAATTATGAGACAGGACTAAATTCAGTTATTGTACATGTTTCTAAATTAAGACCCTATTTTTCACCAAATGATTTCAGAATGTTTCATGAGCAACCCATAAAACAAACAAAACCACAACAAACATCACCACCACAATTGCCATCACAAACTCAAACTAAAGTAAAAACCATAGATTAAAATTTAATTCTTTAGATTTTTTATTTTTCTTTCAGCAATAGTTTTCAACATTACCAGGTATGTCCTTGGAGCGCCACGAGGATATTACTTGTGTTTGGAAGTTTTTGGGATTAGGTAGACACTCTATGCAGGCATAGGATGTGTATTTGATTTTGGGAATTTTCAGATTGATGTTGAAAAATAAAAATAAATTTTTAATTCTATATCAAGTTTATAGCAAAATAAACTATATTTGTTTTATTCCATTTTTTACCACTTGTTTACAAAAATAGTAAGAATTGATAATATTATTATAATAATATAAACCTAGAAAATTGATAATTGTGATGAGATTTTGTAGTGATTGTGTAGCAATAGAAAATTAAGTACATAAACAAATTATCTTTAACCCCTATTTATTTTCTTGATTTTACCATTCTAAGTTTATCAAATGCACGTCTATTCATCAAGAGTATCAGAGAGATAGATTATTGTAAGGAAATACTGGTTGAGAGTCCACTTTCTAAATATTTAGAGTTAAATTTATTTGGACTTTGGAATTATTATTATTATTTTTTTTAATGTTTCGACTGGCAAAAATACTTTCTTATATAAGTAAAAAATAAGAAAAATTTAATTGCTATGTATTATTTTTAACCTCAACCATTATTTTCCGTGTCAATAAATAAACAATCTGTGATATTTTCTTAGAATATAATATTGTTATTAAGTATTATTATTGCTATTATTCAAGTATACTGTTGAGAATTTTATTATTATGAATTGAAAGTATTATATTATTTATTGAAAGATTCATTATTTATTAAAGAAAAAGAGAACATAACTTATAAGTGAAAAATTATGATATTTTCTAAATCAAGTGAGAAGTTGTAAAAGATGGTGAGTCCCAATTAGAATGGGAAAAGGAGCTCAAAAAAGTAGTCGATAAACAAAAGTTAAAAGGTAGTTGAATAACTACTAGGAATTTGTTTATTAAATAAAAACTACTAATGATGACAAATAGTATTTAAACATAATGTAAAGAGTTTAACAGGCAGAGTAGTCAAACAAATTTAGTAAAAAATATTTATTGCAGCTGAACTTTTTACTTAAGGACTGTATATATTATTTCTTATTATTTATTTCTTATTGTATTTATACTTATTCTTTATTTCTTATTGTGTTTATATTTTCCTATGCACTTACAAATGGTAAGTGATGTTGTAACCATTATTTGTATTCTTTTACAGGGGAAATGCTCTCAGCTAAATTTAAATGCTCTTAGTATTTTTTTTCTCTTGCATTGCTAAATTTTACTTTTCCATCTCTTCGCTGACGTCTCTAAAATTTTCAATATTCAAAAATCAACTTCCAAATTTATTACAAGTCTGTTGTCTGAAATTGTAGTTAATTAACCACAAATTTCATACAAAGTCTTTGGGGAGGGGGGATAATATTACAAAATTTAAATTTTTGCGCCAAGTTTAAAGTATTTTATGTAAATTTTCCTTTTTCAGTAATAGTCCGTATATTATACCGGCTTATTAAATTAAAACCCTAGTCTATTAATCTCTAAGTTCTTAATTCATATTTATTCCAAATTGCATAAATCTAAAAATGGCTCATTTATATTTTTTAAATAAAACTTTTATTATTTAAATTCCTATTAAATTCCGCTATTAAATCCCGGTATATCATATTCCCCTTAGATCTTTATTTAACTGCTAAAATATTATTCTGTCTTAAAGAAAAAACCTACTTATTTCAATTTATTCTTTTATTTAAAATATCCAGGTGTAATTAAAATATTCCAATGATTAAAACTTCGCAGACATAAATTCATTTCTTTTATCGTCTGAAGAGGGAAAAAGGGGTTATTTTAGCATAATCTCGACTACAGATTTTAACATTTGTTTATGCTTTAGATAGCTGGTGCGAGAATATAAGAAGTTTCTAGAACAATCTTTTCAGCAGAGTATAAATACGAATGGCGGGAACCAGAGAGATGGCATAAAGCATATAGCATATAGGAGTAGATGGGCTGTGAGCTTAGAAGTTTTTCAGTTTTTAGTATGTAGAGGTGAACGTAGTGGATTGCAGTCGTAGCAGACTGGATATTCAATGTGATTGCTCGATGGAGGTAGATAAACGTTGGATGAATACTGTTTATTATGTGAGTAGAATGAGGAAGCAACGGTATCGTAATGGGTGATAGATGTTAGATATTAACGGATTAAAGACTAGACGGCTGTCAAGAGATGGAGTGTTTTTAAACTAATTGTGACAGGAAGAATAGATTTTATTCCTTTTACCATGGAAGGAGAGAGCATCTTCCCTAGATTTAATCGAGAGTGTGGAAATAAAGTGAATAATGTTCCAAGCGACTGCCTTATGTTAATTCTTCATTTTTCTTTATTATTTTAAACCCAGTCGGCTGCCACCTGTATAGTGTAGGAATGGAAACCCTCATTTTTTTCGACAATACAAACTACTTGCCGTCAAAACGTCACATATATATATATATATATATATATATTTAATTAGCATACATTTTTTGTTTACTTAATAAAGTTTGCATTTTTTCTAGAACTTGAGATGCGGTGCAAGCATACCAGAAAGAGAATTTTTTTTTTCTATAACGGACCCACCACATTTTGAGCATACCGTTGTCAGGGCTTAGGACAGTATCTTTAAAATTGAAAATTATTGGTGCTTTTAATGTTGATATTTTTGCATTTTTGTTATATTGCAGAAAGCTCCACCTTAATAATTATGTATGTACAATTAATAATTATGTAATAATTATGTATGTACAATGTAATAATTATGTAATACATGTATGTCTTAAATGAACATCTGCAAACTAACAAAATCTAAAATAGTTGACTTAGGGCAACAGATGTGTTTCTATATTGTTCAGCATTTCATGGTCACAGGTAAATGATGAATTGACCAAAATTGGCGTTTTGCTTCGAATGATAAAAGATACCGTTACACTTTGCATACATATGATCTAATACAAATTTCACTGCTGAATAATATATTTGGTGTATTAAAGATCAGAAATCAATACATTCATTATCATCTGCCGTGATGAATTTAACCTTAAATGTTAAAAGCTGAAGTACTTAATAAATAACTTTATATTTTGTTATTTTCCTAAATAAGAATCTATGAACATGTCATGCAGCAGCTGAAATCGTTTCTTATGTATATAAATAATTATTATTTTATAAATATTATCTATCTAAATGCATAGAATAATAATTTATATCTCTTTTTAAAATCCCCTTTTGTAAGCACTTCACGGACTATTAGTGCGTTTCAGTGTCTTTTCTTTTTTTTCTCTTTTAAATCAAAAATGACGATAGGAATTCTACTAAAATAATTTGTTCTTGCATTATCATATTTTACCATGCTCTTTTTAAAAATATATTCTAAGAGCACTTTTCAAAAACAATGCTTCAATTCGTTTTTCTTCTTTGACTAGGTAATAGATTAAGTATTTTTAAGTAATCACATTGACCATTAGTCTCTCTGCATTTCAGTAGAATTCACCTTTCCCTGTAATATTTAGTGATTGACATCAGTTTTGAAGCCAGAATTTTTGTTTTTTATGACTTTAACGTTTTGATTTGCCTCAAGGTATAATTTCCCTTAATGCATAAGACTAATTTGATCTAGGAATAATAACTGGAAATAAGCATGGATTAATACGTTAAAAACAAAATTGATACGTAAAAATAGTTTTCTACTGCTATCTCTTTTTAATATAAACCAAAAATATTAAATCTTTTCAGCACAACGCAGTTATTAAAATCACATTTAGTACTTTTAATAATAAGTTTTTTTTGTTTTATTTAATAAGAAACAACTATCCATAGCAATCTTAACGTTAAAAAAATGTTATTAGCATGGCAGTAAGTAAACAAAAAAAAAGAAAATATAAGAGAAATACACAAAAACTGTCGAAATTGTTCAGTTTTCACAAGTTTCAGTTCTCATTTTTTTTGCTCGATTCTCCGTTCAACACTTTTTAATTTGTTTATCATTTGCTAATTTAGCGGGGATATTTAATCATGTATACATAATTATTTCTTATTTCTAATATTCGTTATATTTCATTAGGATAGTCAGTTTAGTGATATTTTTTATTGCAATATCAATCACTAATTCCGAATAGAAATTGTTAACTTCCTGTAATTAAATACAGTGGTTTTTTCTTGTCTGAAGTAGTGGTAGATATAACAATTTAAGAAAACACGCTAAGTGAACAGTACTAGAGAAAAACTAATATATTCACATTGTTCCCGATGAATTCGCAACTTAAGCGAGGTTTCTTGCACCAGAGGACAGAAATCTGTCGAAAAATATTAAGCGGGATCGCTTAATAACAGTTTGCGTATTATACAGGATATTTTTGCATTAGACTTATTGCGATATTCAAATAATTGGAAAAAATCCGATATAAAGCTGAATCTTATTTGTAAGCTTCTTAACTGGATATGTCTGCACTTTTTTCATTTTGGAAAATGACTCAGAAAAATCCCAACAGGTTAAAGTAAAGGGAATGCCAAAGGAGCAATATTTTTTCCTAAAAAATAATTTAAAATTTATTTTAGAAATTATTAAACTTTAATCTCTTAAATAATAATCTATAACTCAACATTTTTTTTAATATATACAAATTAAGTGAATTTCATATACATGGTGAGTACAAATGTTGGACCCAAATTTTAAAACTCATATTTTTGAAACTACTGCATATATTACACTAAAAAATACAGAATACATGAAGAGTAATATACCAAGTTTCTTTCAGTTACAAATGTTAGATGTGTGATCGTCTTGTTACACGCCATACGTCCAACCTGTAATGCAGTTCGTTCCAAAGACCAAACGCCCTATCCACCGGTGTGGAAGTTCCTCGTTCAGCTAACTACGTACCTGCAAACACCAATGATGTGGGGCTCCATCCTGCTGAAACATAAAATCTGCGTTGTCCTCAAGCGGTGAGGGTGATTTACTTATAATCACATGGCCACCAAGAACTGCAAACCTAACACCATGTGATTTCCTTTTGTGGGGTTAAATCAAAGACGTTGTTTATGTACCACCAATGCCAAAATCACTGCCAGAACTTAAAGAAGGCAAATGTGCAGCCTTCAGAACCATTGACAGAGTGATCCTTCAAAATGTTTGGAACAAACTGGATTACAGATTGGACGTATGTCTTGTAAGAATCAAGTCACACATCGAACATTTGTATCTGAAAAATTCTTGGCATATTTCTCTTTAAATTCATGGTTCACTTATTATAATGTGTGCAGTAGTTTCGAAACTATGATTTTTTAAAATCGGGTGCATCATTTGTAATCACCCTGTATTTTCCTTTTCAGAATAATAAGCAGTCATTCATACTGGTAAATACGTTTTAATTAATTAATAAAAATTAAATATGTGATTTGAGTATAAAGACTAGATTATTTGGTTTAATTAAATGACAATATTAAAAAGTATATCATATAACATCCAAATGTGAAACTATAATACCACAATGTGTTTTCTTAATTTAGTATTTTTTTGGTTATGCCTTTAAAAAATATATATTTTTTTTTTAATTAGGCGATATGTTCGGTTGAAAATAAAGTATTAATAGTATATTTTTATATTTATACTATATTTTATATTTATACTATATTTATACTATTATATTTATACTATATTATACTATATTTTTTTATATTTTATTAGTATATTTTAATAACAAGATATACACATTATTAAAATATAACTTTTAAAAATAATTTTTAATATTTTATCATAATACACCTCAGATATTTCCTTATTTGTTTACAGTTATGAAACAGCCTTTTCCTTTTCGTGATGGACAGATTAAAAAAGAATCAGAAATTATCCTACTTTAATGACGGTAACTATCTGAAATCTATCAATCTCTTCTTTTGGTTATAGTTACTGATAACCTGTTCTTTAAGGTAGCATGATTAATAAAAAAATGTGAGAAAAAGAAGTTCATGATAGATATAATTGAAGATATGCAACTCTAAAAGACAATCATTTATTGTCGATTCATAAAAGATACATCTTCAGAAGTTTAATGTTAATTTGTAACATTAAAGCTATTATATAACTAAATATTAAACAAATAGAATGGTTGAGGTGTTTCATAGTGCTTTCATATTTCAAAATATTCAAATATAGTTAGTATTTAAACGAATTTCTTATTAATGCTTTATAACATTTAAATGACTACATTTATTTTTTTTTTTTAATTGTTCATATATCTTATTTCATTTCAAAATGAAATTTACAAAAGTAACCTTTACGCATTGTAATGAAAATCCTTATTATAAAAAGTGAAACGTTTAATTAAAAATAAATTTATTTCTTATCGCCAAAATACAGATGTCTTGTTCAATGATCTGTTTAATGTACTTAATTTAAATTGGCATTATCTAATATAAAAACATGTCTTTTTTAAAAGAATTTATTTATTTTTATCATATTTGACAAAATAGAAATCCTGAAAAACCACTATTAAAAAAAATAATAATGCTTTCAGTGTCGGTTAGCGAATATTTTATCAGTGAATTTGAATTATTTCAACGTTTTTTTTTTTTTTTTTTTACAATATTGTTTTGAAAAAATAGATTTATATGTGAAATCATATGAAATGTAAATACCACATTTCAACGTAGTATAGTAAAATGAATTTATTATTAAAATGTAAAAAATAAGTAAATTAATTATAAATAAATCAAAAATCAATATATTTTGCAACTGATAAGTCTGTATTACGTCAATTGTGATATTGGTGGAAATACGTGACATTTATTAAAAGTTTCGTAAAAATAAATATTCCCAAAACCTGGGACAAACGATAAATACTTATTTTACATAGTTGGCATATATATTATCTATAAGACTGAAAAATAATTGATTAAATTTTCGAAAGAAGTGACGTAACTTTCTAATGAATAATTTTTAAAATGTATGGAAGCGCAGTTCTCTCAATGTGTGACAATCAAAAAATGAGTTTCAACTATACTTCACTTAATGGTGACGGCAATATCTAAACAAGTAAGATGTACGATACGACGGATCATAAAATAGCCTAAAATGTATCCGCATTGCACTTTTAAACACATCATAAATAAACATCTTGTAGCTGAAGGAACTACTTAGTAGTACGTGGAAGAAACATGAAAATCCTTTATACTTTGCATATACTTTGGAATGAATCCGGAGTTATTCATTCACGCAGTTTCGTTTGTTTGGTCATTCCAGAACTGCAGCATAAGAGGAACATTATTTTTAATTTTAAGGGGACAAGGGACCTTAAAATCCTTTAAAATATTTTTTGTTGTTGTAAATTTCACCTAATTATAATTCAACGGCACATTATATGCATTATGACATGCATTTATCAGAAAAATAATAATAAAAAAATATTTTTATGAAAAAAATGGAATTTTACGCGTTGCCTTAGATATCTTCGAAATGCCCCCTGCGTTCTCCATATCAATGAAAATCCCCAATAGTTTTTATATCAGTTTGGTTTATATATATATATATAAATGAAATAGAGCATCGAATTTTATTTATTTAAATTTAAAGGTTTAAAAAAAATAAAATATTCAAAATTTTTTCGAAAAACATTTCAAAATTTTTCATTTTTTTTAAATCTTTTAATTCAATTATATACAATTCGATGCACTATTTTATTTATATATATAAACCAAACTTATATAAAAAATATTGGCGATTTTCATTGATATGGAACGCGCAGGGGGCATTTCGAAGATTTCTAAGACAACGCGTAAATTTCCATTTTTTTTATAAAAAAAAAAAAAATAAATAAATAAATAAAATAAAATTTTTTTTGTGATAAATGCATGCCATAATGCATATAATGTACCCTTGAATATTATTTAAGATAAAATTTAGAAAAAAAAAATTTAAAATTAAAATAAAATTCGGAAAAATTTCAAAATTTTTATTTTTATTTTTATTTTTATTTTATTTTTATTTTTTTTTTTTTTACCTTTAAAATCAAATATATAAAATTCGATACTATACTTTATTTATATGTATAAATCAAACTTTTATGAAATATATTGGGGATTTTCATTGATATGGAACGCGCAGGGGGCATTTCGAAGATTTCTAAGACGACGCGTAAAATTCCATTTTTTTCTCAAAAATAATTTTTTTTGTGATAAATGCATGCCATAATGCATATAATGTACCCTTGAATAATATTTAAGACAAAATTTACAAAAAATAAAAAATAAAAAATCCAAAATTTGGAAATTTTTTCGAAAAAATTTTCAAATTTTTCAATTTTTTTTTAACTTTTAAATTCAAATATATAAAATTCGATGCTCTATTTTATTTATATATATGAAACAAACTTTTATAAAAAATATTGGGGATTTTCATTGATATGGAGAACGCAGGGGTATTTCGAAGATTTCTAAAACGACGCGTAAAATTCCATTTTTTTCTCAAAAATAATTTTTTTTTAACTTTTTTTGTGATAAATGCATGCCATAATGCATATAATGTACCCTTGAATAATATATAAGGTAAAATTTTCAAAAAAAAAAAAAAAAAAAAAAAAAAAAAAAAAAGGTCTTTTGTTCCCTTAATCTTTCATTCACCATAAATAATTCCCCAATTTCTGTTCGTGTTTTTGGCTAAATTATTACCATTATAGGTAAATTTAATCCAGCAGCAGTCGCGTGTCTGTCTTTTTGCCGTCCATATAAATATTCTTCTCCTAACTTATACCCCTTTACAAATAGAATGAAAAACGACCATGTGACTGACTTTATATGTTTCTAGACCACCATAGTGATGTAACAAGACATATCTGCTTTTCCTTCACTTATCTATATTATAAATGACAAACATATCTCTGCGTAACGCATGCGTCATTTTGCGAATGGCAACACTTTGAAATTTGAAATAAAATTTCAGTTTTACAATTTTTTCTACTGCAAATTTTTAAACTTCTAAACATTACACATTTTAAATTTTTTCACCGTCGTATGAGGAAAAAAATGCTGTTTTAAATGCAATTTGTTTGAAAGCTATATCTCAATTTATTTTTGAGATATTAATTTTTTTGTAGTTTTTAATACCACTTTTCTAATCGTGGCAATAAAAGTACCGCATTTCTATTGAAAGTAAACGGAAAATAGTCGAAAATTGGAGATTGCTGTATTATTTTGTTGCCATTTTCTCATAAAACCTGAAAAAGGGGGAAATTAAAATACGGGCTATGTCAAGAACTTTGTCTGTTATTCCGCGATAATGACGTCATATGCATAGTTTTTTTTTATAGACGAAGTTTAAATCTGGATTGTAAAAGTGGATTGCTTTAGCGGATGCAAATGACGTCATTTTATAAAAAAGCGTGTATTTTAATTCTTAAAACTGAATTATGTTTTGTAGAAGTGCGTCATTTTCACAGCCCAGCAGTTTTGAAATTCTTAACAGGTGAAAATGCTTCCCTTTTGAAAATAATGTAATCGAAATCACACACTGACAAAACGCAATGTTTTACAAAAATTTCGAGTGTCTATATAAAAGAGAGGTGACATGCAAATAATAGCGATTTATATTACAGAAATTGATTATTCCCGCCTGGATGGATTTGTTTCGCCGAGTTAGACAAGCAAACAAATAATTCGACGATTAAAATAATGTCGTGTTCCTGAAGTTTTTATACAAAATTCTCTCGAGTAACAAAATTTTAATGCTATTCTTTAGGACATTCTACTATAATTTTACCAAAATAACATAATTGGCTTAATTTAATTTTTCATAATTTTATATAATCTATATATTTAAAACACAAGTGTGTTTTTTAGTCATCTGCCCTAATCTTTCTGCTGAACCAATTTTACTATTTTTTTTTTTAAACTGAAAACTGTTCATTTGTAGATCGCACTATCTGTTTGTTTGTTTTTAAATATTCCCACTTTTATATTTTAATTTTAAAAGCATTTTATCTAATTTCTTCAAAAAGTGAAAATTAGACAGCTTTTATTATTGCACACAAGGGAGAAATAATGAGGTATTTTTATCTTTATTCATGCCGTTTTCTGATAAAAATTCAAAATTGTTGATAAAAATTGTTGTATAGGTTTTAGGGGCGCAAAGTTCCATTAGGAGCATAATTTTATATTAGAGGAATAATAACGAAAAATAACATACTGCTTTTGAAAACACGTATTTTTCCTCATAAATTTTCTGTATTGCAGATCTCCCAAATCGTCCGCCAACTGAATACCAATAAATTTTAACAGAAAATTTTATGGTTGGTTTGCGCTAGAATTAACTTTCAAAGGTGATTCCGGAGCGGTTTGTAAGAAAAATCTAAAAAGAAAATTTTTCTAAAATAATATTGGTTTTAAGTTGCGGACCATGTGGGACCCCTGATATTGTTTTTCCTTCTGCATGTGTACTAATACTAAGTTTCAGACACTAGGCTAAACAATTATTTAAGTCAAAATGGAGTCATATTTAAAGGTAAATGATCGTTTTCTTAAATAAAACTAAACATTTTAACACAAATGCGTCTAAAAAACATAAATTACGGAAATTTTTACCCTCCGGATTTGAGATTAAAATCTCAAGTAAAGAGTGCGTCTGTTCACATAAAAGATGTTGCTGACAATCGTGACTTCATGTTTTGAGTTAAAATGATTTTAAAATGATCAAACAAAATACAATTTTTTAAAAAAATGATGAACATGGATATGAGAAGGAAGTATACAAATTTTGAAAAGGTGAAAATTGCTTTTTTTTCATTCCGGAATATCAAGCATAAGAGCCTCAATTGATAACCACATCCTAATAACTGATCTTTATTATATTTTATTTATTACGTATCTATATTATAAAGAATAAACGTATCTGTGCGTAACGCTGCCGTCATTTTGCGAATGGTAACACTTCACGATCAAATTTCGGTCTTGAAATTTTCGCTATTGTAATTTTTAATCTTCTGACCATCGTACGTTTTCAATTTTCATCGCATCGGAAAAAAATTTACTTTCAAATGCAATTTGTTTAAAAACTGTATCTTAATTGGCTGATGTATCATATTTTTAAAAATAATTTTTAAGCATGATTTTTTTTAAGTTTATCTTATCTCGTGCCGGTTTCAGTACATAATAATAATAAACATTTTACACATAAAGCAACAAACATTGTTCAGCATTTGTTTCTGACTATTTTTGCATAACGAAATTAATACTTCCTTTATAAACAAATAAAAGAATAATACAAAAAAAAAAACACCAATCTAACTAACATATTTGTGAAAGACAAATTAACGAATTTAATACATCTTTTATAAACAAATAAATGATAATATTAAGAAAAACACAAATCTAGCATATTTGTAATCGTACAATTTAAACTTTTAGATCACCAAATAAGATTTTTTTTATTCAAATGGAATTTGTTTGCAAAGTTCATCTCAGTTTACTGATTGTCTATGGTTTTAAAAATAATTTTAAAGCATGAAATATTTTTTAATTTATCTATATCGCTAGGAGCTCGATTACGAAAGATTAATCCGTTTGCCCTTAAAACAGAATAAAAAGCTCATCATTTTCTTACGGCTAATATCCATTAAAAAACTTCCCTATGAAGAAATAAATAAAATAATACAAATAAAACACAAATTTAACATACATGTGTCAGCTCTGAAAATAACAGAATATAAAAGGATGCCGTAAGTAGGTAAGCATTAGAATCTTGGTCAAATAACTCTTAGCATGCGGCTAATAAGAAAATATCGCTTTTGATAAATTTCAAAAAAATATTTCATTTTATAATTCGTATTTTTCATATGAAAAATGTTTTTTTAATGTAAGTGGGCAATCTAAAAAAATTATCGTATATAAAAAAATTATTAGTTTTCAATAAAAAAAAAAAAATGTTTTCACGTATATTCTGTTATCCTGGAACCCCGAGTACGATACCCTAGTATATTTAAAAGCAAAATTAAAATTTGTGAAAAATACTATGCAACGGTCGCTAATGTCAGTTCATTTTAGGTAGCTTTCATTACAAAAAGCTACCTATTGCAGCCGTTCGGACGAAAGCGATTTCAAAAAAATTTGGTATATTTTCATCGATCATGACCCCCAGACCCCGAAACCACCCTCCGTTCAAAAGTTTATTTATATATATATGTATATATATATGTATATATATATGTATATATATATATATATATATATATATATATATATATATATATATATATATATATATATATATATATATATATATATATAATATGGATATATATACATATATATATATACATCTGATCTTTGTCACACTGTAACTCTCGTATTTATGAACCGATTTGGATGAAACTCGGTGTGTACATAGTAAATACAAATGTCTCGACCGAGTTCGTTGGCCAGCTTCATCCGCCATCTTGTTTCAAAATGGCGGTCATTTAAATTTTAAAAAAAATTAAAATTTGAAATGTGGTATCAAAAAATTAAAAATTGAAAAATATTTTTTTCTTATGTTTTTGACCTTGATACAAAGATTCCGGAGCAGTTTTTGTTTCGTCTATATCTTAAAAAATGGCTGAGTTATAGCTCTTTTAAATTCTAGCATGTCTGAAATTTTGAAACTATATGATTTTTGTCACGCGATAGCACGCGTATTTATGAACCGATTAGGATGTGACAAGGCATGAGCATAGTAAATAGAAATCTCTCGGTAGAGTTCTTTTGTTAACTTCATCCGCCACCTTGTTTCAAAATGGTGGCCATTTAAAAATTAAAAAACAATTTAAATTTAAAATGAGGTAAAATAAATGAGAAATTGAAAAAGATTTTTTTCTTATGTGTTTGAGCTTGATACAAAGACTCCGGAGAATTTTTTGTTTATTCTTTGCCTAAAAAAATGGCTGAGATATAGCAGTTTGAATTTCTAATGTGGGTGGCATTTTGAAAAATCTGATTTTTTGCCTGCAACAGCACTCGTATATATTAATCGATTTAGATGCCAGTGAGCATGTGTACAGGAATTACTAAGGTCTCGACCAAGTTCATTGGTTAGCTTTGTTGCAGCCATTATGTTGTTTTAAAATGGGGGCACTTCAAGATATCACCCAATTTGGCGACCAAATATAAATCACTTTAAATAAAACCAGCTTTGATAACGCTGACTAATTTCGCGAAATTCTCATTCATATTCAGTATTGACAAAAATTAGTATTTAATTATTATATTATTTAAATTAGTATATTAGTATTTATTAGTATTAAAAAATTAGTATTAATTAGTATTTTAAATTAGTAATTAGTATTAATACGAACATAAAAGATAATTTGAAAAATAAAATAAATGTATAAATAAAAATATTTTCAGGGATGATACATTGGATAGGTTTTACATTTGAAAATATTGATAATTTTAAATATGATTTAAATACTACTAAAACCAACCAAAATCCCACTATTTTTATTTCAGATCCAGTTATAATGTAGTATTATGTACAATTTAAAATTAAAAAATTAGTCATAGAAACTCCGCCTCTGATTGATAAAGATTTTTTAATAATTTCATTATTTTTTGTAAAATATTTTTGATTTCAAAGATTATACAATTTTTTAGACACATTTAAATATTTTTTAACATTACAGCAATATTTTTTTCATAATCTACATACTTTATTTACCTTGCTTAAATTATTCGAAGAAGATTTCTTTATTAGTTATTGAAATATGATTTTATATATAAAATGAGGCCTTTGAAAATTGAACAATCATTAATGGCAACTCGTGGCATTTTTCCAAAATTTTGATAATTTTTTCTCATATGTTCACTATTTTTATTTTATAACCATTTAAAAGATATTTTTACGTACAATTAAAAAAAAGCAATAACACCCTGCCTTCGGTTGATAATAAATTTTTGATTAACACATTATTTTTGACAAAATTCTTGATTTTAAAAATTCATAAGATAAAAGACACTCTTAGTGTTTAAACATGATAAAAAACAAGAAATAATAATCAGCCTACATTATTTGTCACATATACATTATTTGAAACTTATTTAGTGATTTTATATTGAAATGACTTTTTTTTTTAAATGTAGTCTTTGAATATCGAACTGTCATTAAAATAATTTAAAACAATTTTTCAAAATTTTGATATTTTTTATCTTAAAAAATATTTTACTTAGGATCAAGAAAATTAAAGGTGATTACGTCTTAAAATAAGCTATAAACAAACCCAATTTCATTGAAATTTGTGACAGTGATTAAATGGCTTAGGGGAACTGACATGGAATGACTCTGCTTGATTTGATATGAAATGCACCTCAAAATATTTTTAAATAGAAAATACTACCAAAAACACCCAAAATCCCACAATTTTTATTTCAGAATCAGGTAACGGACACCTTTAAGTATATCTCCCATAAAAAATAAATTTAATAAAAATACCGCCTTTTGTTGATAATGCTTTTTTTGTTAATGCATTATTTTTCATAAAAAATTCACGACTTCAAAGTTTAAATATTTTTTTAGACACACTTAAAATGTTATAAGCGTAACAATATATTTTTTTCATAAGCTGCGTACCCTAAATATTTTGCATAAATTATTTGAAGATGATTTGTAGAGTAGATATTGAAATATGATTATATATATGACATGCTACATTTGAAAACCGAGCTATCAAGAATGCCAACTGACGGCAGTTTTTCAAAATTTTGACAATTTTTTTCTCAGAAACTATTTCACAAAGGAGCAAAAAAAATTACTGGTGATCTTATCTTAATAGTAAGAACAAACACACGCAGTTTCATTAAAATCTGTGATGGTGGGTTACATATTGATATTTTACTGCCTGATTTGACGTGGAATGCCCCTCTTAACACATACATTGTTTTCTAAATATAGCGCACAGCTCGTGTTTTTAATGATCACAAGGAGGTAAGATCCGCTTCCCAGGTCGGAAACGTTTTTATTTTTTTAAGGAGTCTCTCAAATCTTACAGCTCTCAAACCTTTACAAATATTGAAAAACTAAAAGTACATGCTTAAATGGCGTATTTTTTTACTCCCGAATGGAGCAATTCTTTAAAAAAAATAAACGCGAAATTTAACACATTGCATTTTTTTTGTTTTTTTTTTTAAGTTTGATAATGTGATTAGCGTGTTCCTGTAAATTAACTATAATATCTCCATATATTCACCAAAAGAAATATTTCTATGTGATACATAAAATTAGTAAAATAAACTTAACTCGAGTGAAAAATCAACAGAGGACAGGAGTTGAACCTGGGACTACAGTTTACTGAGCTGTTACTCTAACCACTAATCTACAATGACCAATACCCTAACTTGGTGTATTATCAATTTCAGCACAAAATTTAAATAAATAAACAATAACTTCTTAAATTAAAACACCAAAAGTCTGAAATTTTTAAATGAATAGAACATATTTTAAAACTTGTTATATAAACATGTATATGTTGATGATAATTTAAAACAATATGGATATACATATAACATATTTAAACTATAACCAATTTACCTATTTGGGAAAATGTCTTATAATTTTTGTTTTGACAGACTCTAAAATTTATATCCTTAATAATCAATTCTTATAAAAGAGAGTTAATTTTACATTAAGTTACATTATTTAAAGAAAACTCTATAAATCAGCTTATTAGATTCTTAATTAAAGGCCAACGGTCCTTTAATTTTGCGTCTTGAATTTTCTAACACATTATACTAAATTAGTTTTATGAAGTATGAAATTACTTTGCGAAAGAACTTAATAGTTTTAATAATGTGTTTTTCGATAATATTCTCTCGCATAAATGCAGAAAAAGTTTACTAAAAGCTCTTCCTAATTGTTGTCATATTTTATGTCAATAAAATCAATTTGTGATATTCAAACTGAGCACAGACAGCAAATATAATGAGTGTTTATAATAGATACATTATTTATTTGTTTCTTTGAATTTCACAATTGTTTTTAATAAATTTTTTTTTGTTGTTATGGGAATAAATGTTAAATTAATTCAGTTACATCTGAATTACACTTCGAATGTATTTTTTTAGGTATTTTATTTAAAGAAAACAAAATACATATGCTAAATTACAAAATTTATCGTAATTTTAAAATTAATAATTAAATTTTAGCTTTCAAAGAAATGCCCATAGTTTGGATACCGTCCATACTTCGTACGATTTGGGACTTTTAGCTTTAGAATTTTCGTAGCACTGTAGGTTTCACAAGTTACCTCTGAAGCACGTTATATATTTCCATTGTTGTTCTGTGATGTTTTGTGTCGGCTTTTGACACTTTCATACGAAAACATATGTAATCCTCTTCATTTATGATAAGACTTAAAAAATATCATCTTTATCACTTCAGTTAAGGTATATCTGTCATCTAAATCCATCTAAATACCATAACGTCAAAGTGTTTAAAATATGAGACATTATCTGAACTTAGGCATTGTTCTTCTAAGTTAAATTTTATCCTTTGTCATTTTCTGCTCAAACGGTTTCATGTTTCCTACAAAGTATAACATATTCTCCCGAAAGTTAAAAAGTTTACTTTTTGTTCTGTAAGCTAAAATCGCTACCACGTTTCTTCTGTGATTTTTCTATGTTTAAATGTTTATTTGTTCCTCCTTAAAATGTGTAATAGTTGTGTAACTTTTTATTCAGCCCAAGGAGCTATTTAAATATATATGCTTTAATTTTTCAAGTTTATTTACTAGTCTTATTACTATTCATTCATTTAGATTTGTTAATAAAGAATATATTTTGTTATAACTTTTTATAAAAATTGACAGCAAAAGTCACCGAGATAATATGCCATTCTTGTATTTAACAACGTTGTTCAGAATTAGGGGAATTCGTTGAAAGAACCGGAAAGCTGTCCCTGTGATGTTGTAATAAAGCCTGTAAAATTGCACTTGTCGAAAAAACATTTTTACCGATTTCCAGTTGTTTACTGCATCTAAACATTTTTTTAAAAAAAACGTCTCTCATGTTTGGAATAAGAAAGATAAACACAGTTTAAGACAAATTTAAACAAGTGAAAAAAAAAACTTAAATTTACGTTACCTAATCCAAAATTTCAGGCGTCATTTTTGTTTTTTAAATATTAAACGAGAGTCTTAAAAAATAATTTTTTATGTAAATATAGTCCAGATACCTTTAAGGGGTCTCAGGACTCTCAAAATTGGAAAAATCGAAAAAAAGACCATTTTCAACATACAATATCTTAAAATGTAATTAATTTTAAGACAAAGTTTTATATTGGGATGAAAGATATAAGTATGTTCTTTCATTTCATCTATCTGAAAAATTACAAGATGCAAAATTAGAATTTACAGTGGGCTCTAAAATGTCAGACATTTGGCGAGCAAAAAATCGGCATAACAGATTATGCGCACGATTACAAAATAAAATTTGCAAGTAGAAGGAAACTTTTGGGTCCTACTTATGCTTCACATTGTAATAATGACTCTGAACCTTAATCAATTTGTATTTAAAGCATTTTTCTATTTTAATACAAAAATGTATTTAAGTTGATGCAAATTTTAGAAATTTTCAACAGTATAATCACCTATAAAGAATATATTTCTGAACAATAAGAAGGAAATTTTAGTTTCAGTTTATACAGACTAACATGAAACATATGTTTTGAAAATTTCATGAAAAAAAATTCAGAAGTTTTTGCGATATCGTGCGCGTTATGTCCAAAAACGTCATTTGGAGAAAATTGACTTCAGAGTTTCTGAAACGCCGCTTCAGCTATTGAGCGTGTATAATTCTAAAAGCCATAACTTCTGTTCTAATAGGAATTTCAATGAAACCTTTATAGCAAAATGTTCAGAAAAGATAGTAGTTTAATATCTAAAAAAATTAAAATTTCGAAAATTTTAAAGCTTTAAGAGTCCTGAGACCCCTTAAAAACGTGGATATATTTCGAGCTTCTACGTTTTGTAAACGGGTTGATGTATTAGTGCAAATTTTGAGATTTTCAAAAGCATGGACATTTGATTGTAGTGGACTAGAAAATTTTACTTCAATCCATTCTTTTGTTCAAACACAAGAATTTTCTCAGAAATAGTGCTATTGTTTTTAAAATTTAAAACTTTATCTTTCCTTTTCTACAGTAAACTTTTAATTTGGATTAACAATTAAAATTAAATGTTACAAAAGGGAGTCTAACAGTACGATCTCCCGCTGAAGTACCTTTGTGAACTGAATATGGAGAGCAAATAAAAAAAATTACATATGCCAAGGTACAGTCGTGGAAAAAAAAAAGTAAACACCCCCTACTAACTCCTCAACAAATTATTGTAAACGAAAGTTACTGGTACCTGACGATTGGAAATAAAGTCTACTTTTAAATGGTGGGTATAAAATTTGCTTAGGGGGCCATATACATATTAAAAGGAATCCAAACTTCATTTTCTTCAATAGCAGTACCCAAATTTAACGAGATATTTCAAATCTTCGGTTCAAAATAAGCCTAGAAACCAAATTTTAAGTCATTCGAATGATAAGTTTTTGAATTATAGACATTCAAAATTTAATACTTCTAATGTTAAATTACATTTTCATATTTTTATTTATATCTCCTGAAATTATGCTCCTAATGAGCTAATTTTTTGGGTAGCAATAATATTAATATACCCAAACATAAATACGTTAAATTTGCAATTTTTATAATTTTATGATAAGAATTATAAATTATGAAATTAATATTCAAAAAAATTATGAATTGTAACCTACAATTTTTTTGATGGATTTAGATTTATTAAGTCCTGCTTTATGGAAATTCCAAATTTCACATTTTTCTTCCAAGTGGTTTTCAAATTATGCTTAAAAAACGGCAAAATGATGGTTTAAGGGGCCGTCTATGATAGAAGTGAGTAAATTTTGGAAATTTATTCTGCTATCCTGTAGTCAAACAGGTTTCATTGACGCTTAAACGTGCCTTGATCAAGAAGGCGGCTCTCTTGGTTAACAATCGAGTTCAGAACTTCAATTTGGATACAGTCCTTAAAATACGCTCGTTTTAAAATAATTAATTTCTCGGACACTTATGGGACGAATTGCATAAAAATTTGTTTATAGGCTAATTGAAAGGTGTAGAGTTCATTTATGCTGTCAGAATTGTGAACTGCTATTGAAACAAACAAAGTTATGGTTCGTTTTAATATGTAGATGGCCCCTGAAACAAATTTTATATACATCATTTATAAATAGACTTTATTTCCAATCGTTCGGTACTAGTAACTTTCTTCTACGATAATTTGTTGAGAAGTTAGTAGGGAGTGTTTACTTTTTTTTTTTTTTTCCACGACTGTAAATATCATTTATAGATGTTTATAGAACGTTGAACATCAATTAATGCATGGACAATTCTTTTCACTTTGCAGAATAATCCTGAGAATATATTAGTCGTTAGAAGTTAGTCGAGAATATATTAGTCGTTAGAGAATCGTTTTGAAAAACTTTTAATACTGCCGATGTGATCTTAGCTAATTTTCTCCTGAAATATACGCTATGTTTAACCTCACTATCTAGACTTTTTAATTGAAGAGATTATAATGTTTGAAGCAAATAACATGGATTTACAAGTAAACGTAGAAAAAAGATGTAACACTTAATTGTGTTCTTGTCTTGTATCTATCCCCTGAGTTATTTAGCATGTTTTGTGAAAATTTTATAGCTATATGTTGAATCTGTAATAGAGGCAGATAAATAAAATCAGCGATAAATTAACACATATTTTTCGGAAAGAAAACAGTTATCTGGAAAAATTCTTTTAGCATTCATTCGATTTCTTAAAAAAATAAGCTAATGGCTAAACATAATGTTCTGTAAAGGACAAGGTTTACATTTTCTAGTGTTTTTTTTTTTTTGGAAAATAACTTTAAATTATTAAAATAATTAATGCATTATTTTAGAAATTTTGAAGCTCTGAAAATTTGGCAAAGAAAATGAAGTACTCACAAAGTTTTTAGAAAATATTCTTTCATTCACAGTTTATAATATCACACATTTTGGAATGGAGATAATCTTATGCATTTTTTTTTTGTTGTTGTTGTTATTTTGCACTGTTCGTCATTTTCAAATTTCATCTCTCAAAAATATTTAACATCTTAATAGCCCATAACATTTTATTAATACAATCCGGAGTAACATCCTGAAGCACATAATATGTACATCATGGAAATCAAATAGATGAAGCTGACGTTTTTATAGCAAAGTTGGCGTATAGTAAAGAGTAAACTTCGAAGCTATGAAATCGACGAAGAAATAATTATAAAAAAATAGTTAGTCATTTTAGTTTATCATTTGTTAATCAATTTGACAACATATAATGAATTTACCTTAAAAATGTATTTACTTTCATTCACTCCCAGAAATAAATCCATTTAAATAGTAATAAATTACGTAATAAATTAGAAAATTTGTTCTCCTATATTGATATCTTTATAAAAATTTGTGCTTGATTTATGGTTAACTTTTGGTTATGAGATTATTTAGGATGAGAAGAGTAAAAAAAAAAGAACTAGTGAGTGAAATATGTAAGAAAAAATATTAAGTATATATATTTGAAAATATTTTACTTCCAATTACTTCCTATTTTAATTTACTATATTTTACTAAATATATTAAATTATCTATCGCTGCATATTCATGCAGTTGTTGAAATCTTATCTTTATTATTTTTATTCTTATAAAATTCAATACAAATATTGTATTGGATACTATCAAATATTACATGTCGAATCGCCGATGTATAATTATTCTGTTTTTCTAAGAGTTACACTCAAATCATACAACACAAAGCTGACTATATTGAGTACAGCGTTGAATGATCAAATGTATGTATCGACAATTCTTATTCTGCAACATTTCAATTAGAAAGAGGCCCTACTTCACTCTGTCAAAATTTTAGTTTTTCTATATTTTACATACTTTGGAGCGCCAAAGTGTGCATATCGATACTATAAATCGGTTTCGCGATATTCTAATCCGTTAGAGTAATTTTTCTCTTTAGTGCAATGCTGCTAGTTGAAAGTTACATTATGACAACATTTTAAAATTGTTTTGCTCGAAATCATGTATTTAAACAGGGTGACAAATTTGTCTCATAAACTGACGACCGATTTCCATATATATATATTTTTAAGAAAGATGCAATCGTTTTTGTTGGAAGTTATACAACCGAAATAATTTAAGTTGATTTTTTTTACAAGCTTGTAAAATATATAAACAAGTAAGAAAAATCATGCGTATAGCACAGATTATGAAACACTTTCCAACACTCCCTGAAAGCTTTAACGAAACTTCGTTACTTAGGGATATAAGGTAAATAAGATAACTTTTGCCACTCAAAAACTCCGATTTCAAAAATATTTTCACACATGTTAAAACACACCGTTTTAAGAATATAAACATGTAAGAAAGATCATGCGTTAAGCATAGATTATGTAACACTTTCCAACACTTCCTGGATGCTTTAACAAATCTTCGTTATTTAGGGAAATAAAGTATATAAAAGAATTAAGTAAGCATTTTAGAAAACACATAAAACATTTAAAAATCCGATTTCAGTAGTTACCGCCCATAGCCAAATATGTATTCCAATTCTTTTGAACAGCCCTGTATTCGGTCTGTATGTTTATATATATACTATATAATGGGAAAATCTAGTTTAGCAAGAAAATGCATAACAGGTTGAAATTCATCTTTCAGCAATTTATACTAATAGATAGAAACATACTTAAATACTTTTGTACAACCATGTAGTTTACCTAGTATCTTTATTACACGCCAATATTTAGCTAAAATTTAATTCAAACTAAAACACGCTTAAAACTACTGAAATTACATTTCCAGAAATTATCACACACAGACGGCCATGTGTCCAACTCTTTGCGTGGCCCTGTATATCATTTTATCTGTGTTCTAAAAATATTTCTTAGTACACTAAATTCAGTTCAGCACAAAAATGCCTAACTCCTTTAAAACGCACCTTTAAGCAATTTATACTCATACTCAGTAACCTTTATGAATTCATTTCTGTAGCTCTGTATATGAACTATCGCATTTATACGCACTTTATAGTATACATAAATATAGTGAACAAGTAGGTAAGTGCGATGATCACAGATTGCACAGAAGGTTTCGTTTAATATTCCTTACAAAACACTTTATCCTTTTTTAAAATCTGTTAGTTACACATTTCGCAACCAGGGGACGTCCTCTATTCTAAACAAATCTCTATCCGAACGAAACTCCGTTTTATATACTATCCGTAGATATATTAGTCGAGGGGATTGGGCCGATAGTACCCGAGATATGTAGGTGCCCTGGCGGTAAAAAGTAGAACTAAAATATGTAAGGCTATGGTGCATAATATGAAAGAATGGTCAAAGGGGTGTCAGCAAAAGTTGAAAAAGTGCTCCCCAGATGAAAAGGGCGGAGGTTAGAAAATTGCTTAAAATAAACAAGTTAGAACCCGGAGGAGTAAATAATATAAGACTTTTTGAAACTTTTTTTTATTTGCCGTATGGTCTGAGGTATTCAGCTATACGTATGCAAAAATGCATGTCTGCAACTTAATTAGGCGCTCTCTTAGAAAGAATTGCTTAAAATACATATGTGGTAACTCAAAGGGTTAAACGTAAGACTTTTTCAAGATTTTAAGATTTATCGCCTGGCCTCACATGTTTTACTATAAGTATGCAAAATTTCAAATCTCCAGTTTAATAAGGCGCTCAATTGGGAGCTCAAATGGTTAAATGTACAGCTTTTTCAAAATTTTGTTGTTTGTCATTTGATGCGAGGTGTTCAGCTATAAGTATGCCGAATTTAACGCCTCCAACATAATTAGGGACTCACTTAGAAATATTGTTTAAAATACACATGTGGCAGCTCAAAGGATTAAATGTACGACTTTTCCAAACTTTTATGGTTTGTCATTTGATGTGAGGTGTTCAGCTATCAGTATGCAAAATTTCACGCCTCCAACCTAATTAGGGGCTTACTTAGAAAGAATTGTTTAAAATACACACGTGGTAGACCAAAGGGTTAAATGTACGACTTTTTCAAAATTTTATGATTTGTCTTTTGATGTGAGGTGTTCAGCTATAAGTATGTATAATTTCACGCCTCCAACCTAATTAGGGGCTCACTTAGAAAGAATTGTTTAAAATATACATGTGGTGTGTAGGGTTAAATGTACGACATTTTCAAATTTTTTTGATTTGTCGTATAATGTGTGGTGTTCAGCTATAAGTATGCAAAATTTCAAGTCTCCAACATACATAGTTTCTGAGAACGGGCTCTGATAAACGGACAGACAGACAGACAGAGGAGCGAGACGAATAGGGTTTCGTCAGATGAAAGAAACCCTAAAAAAACGCATATCATAATTAAAAATACATTTTGAGCAATCATTACTAATATACAGTAATTGGGATACAATATAGTATCTGAAATCTTTTCAAATACATCGCAAACAATTTACACTATACCATTATGAACGGAGTTCTTTTGTGTGGCCCAATAAATGAACAATAACTATTCTTTGCACCGCATATTCAACAGAATGCATATTTTAGTGGGCTTCATAAATGAATATCAATTTTACTATGTTTGAAAGAGTGTAACACCATTAAAAATAATTTGAAACGTTTTTTTCCCATTGGCCGTAATCTAACGGAAAACTTTTGACTGTCCCTGTAAATGAACTAAACATGCTACAAACTTCATTTGCAATAGGGATCGTGCTATGGTGGAGGTCACTAACCTCCAAAATTTTCAGAACGATCCGAGTATATTTACTAGGGTTAGAGCGCGGAGAGATGGACAAACGGACACACAAACCGAAGTCATAAACACTTTTCAACTTAGTTGGAAAGTGTTAAAATGACTGAGAAAAATAAACTTTAAGTTCAATTGACCAACATTCCATCATAAATCAGCTTTTAAAAATAATTGTTGGTATAAGTTCTAGGTAATTTATATGGACTTTGATAATTTGTTAACCGATTTTTTTCAGATGCTCGTGATCGCCCTATTGGAAGTTCACTTCGGACAGCTGCATGTAATCCTCGTCGCGTAAGGCTTATTGTCATATTTTTACACGCAATAATTTAACTATATAAATAAAATAAAATAAATTTAATGCAAAAATCAGACGGTGATATGCGTAGAAGCAGAAACATGACAAGTGTAGAGTGTTTCCTTAGAACTGCCTTTAAGAATTATTTTCAAAACCTTCAGAATCTGAAAAAATATTATTAAACCATGTTTAGCTTTATGTAATTTTAAAATTATCAACAGAGCACGATTTATTTAGACTTCTAATCCCTAGCTTTTTAATTTCTGCCAGAAAAGATACAGGTAAACACCTCCCGTAAGGCATGGTGACGTCACGGCGACGTCGTTGTGAAGTCACACTGTGACTTTGTGACCGTCGATGTGACGTCACGTGACGTGGATGTGACGTGACAGTGACTAGAATGCGAGGTCGTTATGGCCGTTTTAGAGGTCGTTTGTGACGTCACATTGTGACCACTCTGTGAAGTCACGGTGTGACTAATTTGTGAAAAGTGTGTCATTTGTGACTATTTTGGCATTAACTTTGTGACGAACCTGTGACGAAAGTGACAATGTTTTGAAGTCACACTGTGACCAATTTGTGAAATATGTGTCATTTGTGACGAACTTGTCATAAACTCTGTGATGATTTCAAATGAAAATCAAATTTCAAATTAATTGCTTAAAAGGCGCAAAGGCGAACTAGTGAAAAAGATTCCATGCTGGAACTCGAACCCGGGCCATCAGTATAGCGCACTTACATTCTACCGACTAAACCACACGGAACGATACCCAGCCTGGAAAATTTCTCACTATTACATGTTGGCAAGGCTACAAACGCAGCACAAGATGCAATATTTATCGTCAGCTACCGGCATGGCGCAAACACGAAACTTAATTAAATTCAGCATCGATTGAAACTATATTAATACTTGGAAATTTTTTTCTGAGAGAACCATTCGCCTTGCATACAATATTTCAAATGAAAATCAAATTTCAAATTAATAGTTTAAAAGGCAATTTTAATTTGAAATTTGATTTTCATTTGAAATACTGTATGCAAGGCAAATGTTTCTCTCTGGAAAATTTTCCAAGTATTAATATAGTTTCAATCGATGCTGGATTTAATTAAGTTTCGTGTTTGCCCCATGACGGTGGCTCACGATAAATATTCCATCTTGTGCTACGTTTGTAGACTTGCCAACATGTAATAGGGAGAAAATTTCCAGGCTGGGTATCGTTCCATGTGGTTTAGTCGGTAGAATGTGAGTGCGCTATACTGATGACCCGGGATCGAGTCCCGGCGTGATATTTTTCACTATGTTGGCCTTTGCGCCTTTTAAGCAATTTATTTGAAATTTGAATTTCATTTGAAATATTGTATGCAAACCGAATATTTCTTTGTGGAAAAATTTCCAAGTATTAATATTGTGATGAATTTGAAAATGGACAATTTTAAAATAAAGTTTTGTTTGAGATATAAATTCGTATCTTTTTACCGTACTTTTTAGCAAAATATAGCTATTTTGGAGTCCTATTCATCTAAAATAGTTTTAATTTTTCCACTTAAAAAACAATGTTTGTCAACTGACATCTTTTTTTATTAAGTTCTAAGCTTGATCTTGAGTTCAAGCTTGATATTAAGAATGTATAAGATTTTAAGGTGTTGTGGTTGTGATTAATCTTTGCTTTATTAAATACGACGTAAGCCATATTTATTTAATTTTTTTATTTCCGTGTAAATTGTATTTTGTGAATATGAGCTTAAATAGATTTGGTATGTTCTATAGGAAAAGACTGATCTGGAAAATAGAAAAAACAAATAAGAAAAATCATGCGTTAAGCATAGATTATAAAACACTTTCCAACACTTCCCGAATGCTTTAAAAAACTTCGTTATTTAGGGGAATAAGGTAAATAAGAGAACTAAGTAAACATTTTAGAAAACGCATAAAACATTTGAAAAACTCATTTCCGCAGTTACTGGCCATAGCTAAATAGGTTTTCCAATTCTTTTGAACAGCCCTGTATTTGATCTGTAGGTTCATATATATATTATATAATGGGATAATTTAGTTTAGCAAGAAAACGCATAACAGGTTGAAACTCTCTTTCAGCAATTTATACTAATATATGGAAACATACTTTAATACTTTTGTACAACCCTGTAGTTGACCTAGAACCTTCATTACACGCCACCGTTTAGTTAAAATTTAATTCAAACTAAAACACACTTAAAACAGCTGAAATCACATTTCCAGAAATTATAATTTATAGACAGCCATGTATCCAATTCTTTGCATGACCCTGTATACCATTTTATCTATATTATACAACAGTAAATTAAATTCAGTTCAGCGTAAAAAAGCACAACTCATTTAAAAACCACCTTTAAGTAACTTGCGCTCATACCCAGTAATCCTTGCGAATACTTTTGTGTAGCCCTGTATATGAATTATAGCATTTATATACACCATATACTATGCATAAATATAGTGAATCATAAAAGCGCATATCATAATTAAAAATGCATTTCCAGCAATCATCACAAATGAACAGTACTTCGGATACAATATAGTATCTCAACTATATTGTGTGTGCTTGTAAATGCTATATACACTTCATATTCTACATGAAAAATTTATAGTATGTAAACCTCAGCGACGTATATCATTTTCATTATATATGAAATAGATTTAACATAATTAAAGTACGCCGCAAACAATTCCCTCCACCGCTATATCATTATGTATTGGACTTTCTTTTTAGCCCTGTAAATGAACAATAACTATTCTTTGCATCTCGTATTCTTCAGAATGCATATTTTAGTACGTTTCATAAATGCATATCAATTTTTTTCTGTATGAAAACGTGTAAAATCATGAAAAAACCTTTGAAACGATTTTTTCCCAGAGGCCGTAATGTAACGGAATACTTTTGACTGTACCTGTAAATGAACTAAACATGCTACAAACGTCGTTACACATAGGGACCGTGCTATGGTAAAGGTCAATAACATCTAAAAATTTCAGACCAATCCGAGTATATTTACGAGAGTTAGAGAGTGGACAGACGGCTAGACAAACCAAAGTCATAAACACTTTTCAACTTTGTTGAAAGGTGTTAAAAAGGAAATATAAAAGTAAAATAAATGATTGAAAGGAAATATAAAAGTAAAATAATGAACTTTAAAAAATATATACTAAAGCAGTTTAATCTATAAGCTTCCTATCAGGCATGAAAAACACTTTATTTCAATGCTTAAATATAATATTTTATTTTTTAAGGGTGTATTTCAATCCAAACTGCTTATTTTCTGATTCATTTTTTAATTCCTTTTTGTTCTCAAACGCATCAAACTGAAAAATTCTCTTATTTAGAAACTACCTAATGTACCGTGCTTCTCGATTTTTTGATAAATGCAGAAAATATTACAAAAAAATGCTGTCAAAGTAGGCGTTTTGAACCGAATTTTTCACAGCGGAAGATCTGCGAATGAAAAAAAAAAGGGTCTTACTGAGAAAATAATTATTTAAAACTTAAATTCTAATGAATTGAGGGGAAAATGAAATCACACGGCCTCTTAAACATCTCTTCAAAAATCACCTCAGCAAGTTTCATGTTTTTACTTTTAAAAATCAGTCTGAAAATGTCTCAGAAAATATCGAGCTGTTGAAGGTGGAAAAATATTTTTTAGAATACACCTTTAATGCCAATATTTATGTGTATCGAAAACGTAGAAAATGAGTTTACAATCGAAGAAAATTTAATAACTGATTCTGAATGTCTATAATTAAATATTTGATTAAAATCGCAAATAGAAAAAAAATGCTTACATACAATGAAAAATAAATAAATAAATATACCAATTTGAAAAACACTAAAAATAATAATTAGTATTTTTAATTGTACTATTAAACAACAACTAACTGCAATAGATGAATTAAATGCATTATTAGATTTAGCAATTTCTCAAAAATCTTTTCATATGTTGTAAGGAATTCCTATTATTTTATAATTTTGGCAAATGTTAAATCTGAAAACATTGGTATGAAGATTCAGGATTTTAAATAATAATTTAAAATATTATTAGCAAAAAAAAAAAAAAAAATCTTTCAAAAGTTACGCTATTATAATAAGTAAAAAGACATTTTCCCACTATAATGTTAATTTCTAAACTGAAACAGTTTCGTAATATCATACTATTCGAATATAATATTTAACTCCAAAACAATAATGACGATAAATACTGTTATATGAGTGTTAGTAATCAGAAAAAAAAATAAGAAGCCGAAAAAAATTCCACATCACTGTCTCAATCTCAATTAACTGCTAATTAATGTTTATATTCATCCCACTATAAATGTAGACATGAATATTTTTTTTTTTTTTTTTTTTTTTTTTTTTTTTTAATTTGAGCGATGGCCGATTAACACATTTTACAAAACAGTGTCGATTAGGAAAATTTCGCTTCAAGACAATTCCAGATCAGTCACTCTCTATATGTATAACATAAATCTATTTAATTCATAATCGTAATATACAAACAGAAATAAAAAATTTAAATTAAATAAGACTTACCTTTTTTTGCTGTAAATTAATAATATCCGAGTATTTTTGCCCGAAAATGGCAGACGTCTTTCTCTTACATTTAAAAAAGCAAAAACAAAAGCTGACATTGTAGGCTTGGTCATGTTCTTTTCCCGCGTGTATGACAAAAAGTTCTCTGTTTACCCTGCGGTTGCGGTCATATAATCCGACGCAGACGATCTTCAGCAGCTGATTTTACTGTTTATTTGCAGTCCTAACTTTCAGGTGGAATAGTTTTATGAGTTAGTCTGTAATTAAAATTTTCTATTTGAAGAATTTTCCAATGCATTTTACCATTTCTTTTTTATCAGTTTCAAAAAAATTCATTTGAAAACGGAAGTTTATTAGATAAAACACTGCTTAAATTTTTAAAATGTGTAAAAATAAATTTAATGGTAATAATACCACCCCCCTTTTTTTAAGTAAAGTTTGTTTCATGCGTAATAAATAAAAAATATCTTCTTAATAAATAAAAAAAAATGTTTTCGAGGATAAAAAATTTTTCTTTGTCAATCTGTCAATATTTTCATGTTAATTGTCTGCAGAAGAAAACAATTTGTAAAATAACTTTTTTAAAAGTCATACCTCTAAAACACAAATTGGAAATGCGAAAAATTAATTATATCATGTGTTTTGCATAAATTTTGTATATATATATTTTTTTTCGGAAAAGGCTAATTTTATTTAAAAAGGCTGAAAAAAGTAAAATTTTTTTTTTTAAAGCAGTTACTAAAAATAGATTAACAGGAAAAAAATATGACTTGAATGCAAATTATAAAGCAATAAATGCATATATGACTAAACTCTGAAGATTCTTTGTGCGCGCTCATTAAAATCTGCAGACTTAACTGTAATAGAAAATGTTTAGTTTGAAACCACAGAAGTGTTTCGACCAGTGGTCGCCAAAAAAGTTAAAAAATTTCCTCCCTGCAAACTAAATATGTAAAAAGTATAGATTTAATATTTCTAATTCTAAATATGTTTCAAATTGCTCCAGCACATAGCATTTTTCTGAGAAATACTTTTATAATAATAACAATCCGTGATGTATTATTATATTAAATTGCAATGCTAGATAAAATTGAAATCATGAAAAAAGTATACTTTCACTTCTTAGATATCAAATTGATAAAATATAGCATGGAAATCTAGTTTGTTGATACTTGTACCGTGCATTTTTCTTTTTCTCCCCTCCCCCTTCTTTTCGTGTCCGAATTTACTATTTGCTGTCCACTAATATTCATTCCTTATGCCGCTGTAACTAGGGCATGTTTTAAATATTTCTCTTCATTTTCAAAAATTTTTGAAGTTAATATTTTTGTCACACTGTGATTTACAATATGGTGGTTTTTTTTGTCACATATATGACGTGACGTACGTTACATGCAGTGACATAACAGTGACGTTACAATATTTTTTTAATTGCCGGAAAAATAAAATTTTACAATAAGTAACATGTTTTAAAGAATTTTTATAATTGTTTAAAGTTTTCTAAGAAGTTCACATCTCAGTCACAATGTGACATCACTGAGTGGTGGCATTTTGGTCACAGATGTGACGTGACCACAGTGACTTACAGTGACGTCACAATGACGTCACTGTGACCATGCATGCTATGAGGGCTGTATCTCGTAAATAAGCGTTACTACCCGAAGTTTAATATTGTGGTTTAGAAGAATATAAAACTATAGATTTTACAACTTACAAAATACTAATTTTTATGTCTGTGTTCGTACCTATGTTTATATCTATACGCATTAGAAATATTAATTTTCTCAGTGTTATAAGCAAATATCATGGAATTTGTATTGCTAATAAATGTCAAAATAAAAATAAAATAAAATAAACATTCTTTTTTTTTTTAATTCACAAAATGTAGAACCTAAATATGTTTCTAAATGCACTAAAAAGTGGAAATGAGAATTTCGCCATATTAGGTAGCTATTATCAATTTGGCTTCATATATGGCAACTTATTTTTGTAGTTAAATTTGGTGGTATTTCGCCCAGTTGGCCAAACGTTAGTGCTATTATCGTAACCCTGCCTTTACTACATTTTAAGTAATATATATTGATGTAGCTGATATTGATTCCTCCATATGAAATCAACCGTTGACTCCCCGTTGCCCCCTTAGTGATCCATTTTTTAAAAGCTGAACGTCCAATTTATGTATTGCCCTCTGGAATTCATATACAGGATGCGGCAGCTATTTAACCCATTACCCGCTGGTGTTGCGTTCACGCAACAGTCAAAATAAATACAAATATTTTAATTAATTGCATGCCAATCACTATTTTTCAACTACTAAATTGGCCTTATTTAAAGACATAAAATTTTAAGATCAAATAAAGCGAAAATTACCTTTCAAAGTTTATGGTGGCAAACGACATTCAACTAAAAAGATGAAAAACTCAACCTTATAGTTTTGGCGATTAATGGGTTAATAACAAAATAACGCTTGTTTTCAAACCTAAATAGACACTACTGATGAAGCATTTTTTTTTACATTTTCAACGTCATGCACAGGTCACTACATGCTCAATGGATTCCATTATGCACTCTAACCAACGTCAGCTGAAATAACAGCCTCTACATGCTGCATAAACAAACTGCAGGTAATAATTAGATGTGTATTGAGAACATTTAACATTGAAAAGAAACAGCTGCTTGAGCAAATCAACAGTGTTGTATGGTTACTTATTGGCGTTCCTTTTATCCAGGCCACATAAGTAATAACCCGTCGGGGGGAGCCCTGGGAGGGGGCAAGAAATTGAGGAAGACGAAGACATATTCGTGAAAGTTTTTGGCCATCCATTATTGGGTTGTATGGGATGGTGCAGAGTCTTGTTGAAAAACATACGGTCTCCCACCTGTAATAGAAGTAGTTCAGATATTTAACACATCGGTATAAACATGAGCGTTAACTATGGCACCTTGAACTATGGCACCATGTGGACGTGGAGGCATCAGATCGTATTCTTTGCTCACGACCCCCCTCCAGAATCGTCAGTAAGGTTGGAAATTTTCTATGCATGACGTTCGGAACCTCTTCGGGTATTTTATACAACCACGGATCTTTCTGCGGTCCACTTCCTTGACCGGGGCAACATTTTTCTTACTTGGGGAAAACAACAGTAACCCTTGATTTTCTTAATGTTTCAGCTTGTTAAGTAGGTGTTTGTCCACTAACAAAGTTCCTCACGAATCACCCACCGGATGTTGGCCTCTTCAACCTTCAGCTCTTTAGCGATTGGCCTCATGGACTCCCTAGGATTTTATTCCACACAAATGGATAATTCCAACGTCTTTATAAGTGTCATACATACAATAATGTCATTCCCTTTCTGAAACAGTTGTCTCATCAAGCGTGACAAGCTTCGGATCGCTGCTTACGTTACCGTTCACTTGCTCACCACCGATCACTTGACTGCATGTTTCACTGCAATAGAAGCATCATTTAAATAATTCTGCTGATACGAACCCGTTTTAAAAAATTGAGTTATGATTAATAATCTCAAGGTTTATTTGCCTATATGTAATATATATATATATATATATATATATTAAACAAAAACATAATTTGAAGAACAAATTAAAAAAACAAAATTTATTTCCTATATATTTTAAGCCCGAGAAGGGACAGATATTAAGTTATTTCATTCCATTACTTCTACATTTAATGTTAAATTTTTGTAACAAATTAGTTAAGCCAAAAAGATTAAAAGAAGATTAAAAAACAAAAATAAAAATCATACAATATGATACTTAAAACACCCTACAAAATTAGATTCTGTTCAAATGAAATCGAAATAAGACTTAGACCTTTTTCCATTTTTAATTGAAAATATTTGTATTGCAGATTTTGTATTATGTTTACGACAATTGTGCATAAAATGATAAGATACATACAAAATACAAAACTTTAAAAAAAGTCTAAGATTTATTTCGCTTTCATTTGAACAGAATCTAATTTTTCAGGGTGTTTTAAGTATCATATTGCATGAATTTTATTTTTATTCTTTAATCTTCAATTGGCTTTACTAATTTGTTACAAAAATTTAACATTAGATGTAGAAGTAATGGAATGAAATAACTTAATATCTGTCCCTTCTCGGGCTTAAAATATATAGGAAATAAATTTTGTTTTTTTTTAATTTGTTCTTCAAATTATGTTTTTGTTTAATATGTAAAGTTTTTTTTATTAACTACAGCACTCAGACGAACGCATTTCAAAATTAATAGAGAGTATCATCATCAGACTTTGATGTATGCGGTATTGCATCACAATGTGGGATGCAGTTTACCAATGTGTAATTCAAAATGTTTCACCACTGTAGTAATGCAGGTTGCGGTATTTTGGACAAAAACTTCCAATATGAACGTTAAAAATCTATAATCTAAACATAAAAATTAACTTCACTTAAATTTAGATACCCTATTTCCCGCACAGGAATGTTATGAATGTAAATGTAAATTGTGTTGAATCCTTACTGCTAATATTTAACAATATTATAGCTGCGATACAATAAAAAATAAAAGTTTTACTTAAATTTTTAAACTTTATTCTCTTCTAAGAAGTGATGTAAACACATCAGAAAAGTATTACCTAAGTTTAACTTGGGGTATAAATAGTTCTCATCTCGAAAAAAAAAATACATTTTAAAATTTAAGTTATGTAATTCCCCACTAATTTACCAGCTAAGCGTAAAACTAGCTACCATTAGAAACTTTGTACTAAAATATAAACTTGACCAAAGCAAAAACTTATTCTGAAAATATCCTTTTTATTCCACTATGACGCCATATTCACCTTTTTAATTTTTGAAATGAAAAAAAAAAAAAAAAAACTAGCTCAATTTAATATTTCACGTGAAAATCTTTCAACTAAAAAGAAATAAATTATTATTACGGCTTTTGAAATTTTTGCAACAATGAAGTAAAAATGTTACATTTTCTATGAAAAATGTCCGTTGATTTTCAATGAAAAAGCGAAAATTGGAATTATTAAGAAAAATATTTGAAAAATGTAAAAAAAAAATTGGCCCATGTTTCTCTCTCGGTTATAATTTACCCATATGCAAAGCCATTTTACCATTCCTTTTGACCCTGACGTCAGACAAACGTTTTTACACTTTAAATTTATAATATCATTAGAATTAGTAAAGAATAAAAAATGAGTGGCATCAGGGACAAAAAGGTGGGAAGAAAAAATGAAAAAGTTATGATCTCCATAGGCTTTTCCATGTTAAATTAACATTAAGAAGTGACACTGGAAATAAATAAGTATTGCGCTGCCGCGCAATACTTAAATATATATATTATGTGGGACAAACATATTTTTTTTGCCTATATAAAAATGCTTAGAAAACAACATCACAATTTTGCCCTTTTCCTCGGCGGCCAGATATGAATTACCTGGCGAATTTCGAGATTGCAGCAGTCTCTAAATTGGAGTGTTTTTCAACCAATGAGACAGTGACAGCCTGACTCTTCATATTCTCAGTTAGTCTAGTTTCTGACATGTTTACATGTAACAGAAATGGATTTGTAACCATGATGTGCAGGGTGATATTTAACATAAAATGTGTGTTCTCAACTACCTGCCGCAGATTGTTTATTACAAATGTCAAAGCTCTATGTCAACGGGAAATAGGAGAAAACTGAATAAAAAGATTTGACTGCCACATTCAAACAAGTAGAATTGTAACTTAAAGGAATGCATTTTAAAAATGTTAATATTAATTTCCTCTTATTATTTTCATCTGATATTTTTACTAATGTTTTTAGTTAAACAATCTATCTTAGTCATTTTTTATACATAAATAAATGCTCCATGGATATAATGCATTTAAGGCATGTACACTAACTGCTCTCTTAAAAACAATTCATCACTTTAATTGAAGAAAAGAAAATCAATGTAGGAAAATTATTTTTTACTTCTAATAAGCAATGCTGCTTTGTAAATGTATAACGTTTCCTTTGTGATATAGTTATTCGTTATGGCAAAAAAAAAAGATACTAGACTAAGAGATCCTGCTAATTAGTTTTTTTTTTTATTCTCATGCATAAGATATTTCTTTAATTAGCCCGTAAATGATGATTAATTATACCTATGTACACCTTAATAATCACATCGCCAATATAAACATTTTTTATTACTTATTTATGTGTCACTTAACATTATTGAAAACGTCTTACTTAATAATGAGGATTTGAGAAAATATATAATTACTACTGCAGATAGAAACTACTTATATATTATTTTTGTTTAAATGAGGAGTGACAAATTAAATGTAAATTTCTTAGAAATATATTATAATTAGGATATAAAAAATGTGTTAAATTTCTCAAACAAAAATAATATAGCATAATTAGGACTTTAAAATACTCATTCTTTTTTGTTTATATCACATTTTTTATTGCATCGTAGATGCATTTTAATGAATTTTAATGATACATTTTCTATAAAATTAAAATAGAAGTAAATATATAATGTAAAGAATAAAAATAAATTTGTATCACCATATTTTAAATTTATTAAATGTATTTTTTGGAAGTATTGCTAGATTTTATTTCAAATAAGACACAAGTTAAATATTTATGAAAACACATTATAATAAAAATATAAATTTCACAGCTTTTTCCATCGACTATTTAATACATTTTATTACTTTTTTAATAAACAACAACAAAAAAAAATAGAAAATGCACTGTGATTTTTAATGAAATAACAAACTGTATACTCAATTATAATTTATATATTTTTTGTAATGTTTCATTTTCTTCATTTCTTGCAAATTTTTAGATGTCACACAATGACGCTCAGAAATAATGTGATATAATATAGCGTGATTGTTATATAGATAAGGGCGATATAGTTTGATATCCATGTGTCACCTTTATGTGATAAATACTATAATTTCTATAGGCACATTTAATAAAAATAAATTGTTTCATAAAATTAAAGAAAATGTCTAACTCTCAGCCTGAATTATAAATATGTGTTAACAATTAAAATTATAAGATATGCACCCTGAATTTAAAGCACCACCATAACCATATAGCATTAATTAATGAGGTAACAATTAAGTATTAGTGAGATGCATAATTATAATATTTTAACAACAAAAAAACTTTAATTACTTGATTTTATATTAAATGGAAAAAATTTCCATTGACATCTGACCCATCCTGTATTAGTCCATAAATCCGAAAATCGTTTTGTCGTGTTTGGATCGGGTTCCTGTTTTATGGATTATATTTTTTGTCAGGTTCGGTTGGGGATTCGTATTCATTTCAAAGGAATTTACAAGTTCGAGTAGGATTGCGTGTCGATGTAAATAATTTTTTGCTGAACGGATCGGTTTGCAGTTCGATGAAAATATTTTTTCTTGATCCAGTCGGGTTTAAGATCGGTGGAAATTACTTTTTGTGGATTACATCGGGTTACGGTTTATCTGATTTTATTGTCTATTTCGTGTAGCGACCCTTTTCTTTTAATATCACTTTTTCATGATCGAATCGAGTTTTACATGTAATTTATTTTTTTAGGTACGGGTGAGGTTTCGGGTTGGCTTCAAATGAAATTTCATGTTCGAGTATGAAATTGAGTCGATTGAAATTCTGTGTTCTCACCGGGTTTCGCTCCGATGGATTTTTTTTTTTTTTTTTTTACCTGGTTTGCGTCGAGTTGTCGGTTAACTTCAAATGGAATTTTCCTATTCGGTTTCGTTTACGTGTCGACGAAAATATGGCGTTCATATCTCGTCGTCGTGCGATTATTATTATTATTATTATTATTATTATTATTATTATTATTATTGTCAGGTTCGGGTCGAGTTGTGAATTTTCAGTTTAGGATAGGCTACAACATGATATTTGAACATCAAACATCTAGTCATTTTCTAATTAGCCTAAAACTTCAAAGACTCGTTGCAAGGAAGCCTGAAAAAAAATCAGACTGGTTGAGAAACAATCAGCCATTTTTCAATTAGCCTAACGCTATACAGCATCTTTGCAATAAGCCTAAAAAATATCAGTCTATTTTGAAAAAAAATAGAGATTATTACCCAATTAACCTGGCTGTTTCCAAAAAACATAGCATCTTTATAATGAGCCTGATTTCTCAATTAGCCTACGACATATACTTTACAATCATCAAAGTTGGAATATTATTGTTAAAAGTATTAATTATTTTTTTTTATATCGATAGAGGTATAAAAATTATTTTTATAGAATTAGAGCTATAAAACTTAGAGGTTTAAAAGCTGCGATATAAAAATCAGCATTTAGTTTAACGGCATCAATAAACTGATAAGTTGAATATATTATCTAATTCAACAATAGAAGTCTGGATGTGTCTAGATCATATGTTGCACATTTTATTGTTGCATTCTTTTGTTTTTTCAGTGGCCATTTATGAGCATTATTCTGTCAAATATCATTTATATTTTTAGTGAGAATTTGCTTTTTTAACAATATTTCAGGTACTCCGTTCCTTTAATCAGGGATATTCCAATATGTAAATAAAACGTATTTCAAAATATATATATATTTTATCTTCTCACATTATAACAGCGTGTAACATCTGTGGTTGTACTTTAAAGATTAATGCAAAATAAATAAATTATATATTTTTTGAAATCAGCTTTAAAATGTTTAACAATGAGGCTTTAAAATGTGAAATACAACTAAAATTGCACTGAAGCTCTATTCAATAATTGATTTTCAATGTATTGTTTTGAAAGATATTTCGAATATATTTCAATTGAAATCAGTTTTAAAATATAGGAAATCAATACACTGCATGATCATTGTTTGAAATTAAATGTTATCTATTAGAGGATATGAGTTTGCTGATGAGTTAGAAAGATATATCACACATTTTTAAAATGCAAACAACATTTCTTGTCATTACATACATATATTTCCTTGAGTTATTTTACTTTTAATAACCTCAAAAATGTAAATTGCTTTCGTAAATTCTAAAATATATATATATATTTAAAATTTGGTAAAAGGAAAAGGAAACCTATCGAAAAGTACGCAACAGAGTTTTAAAGATGTAGCCAATTAGAGTTGAAACAAGATTTTTTTTCATAAGCAAAGTGCGTTTCTTAAGTACCATAATAATGATTTCTTCTTCACTTTAAATACATTTATAGTGATATGAGATTGTCATAATAGACATGTGAATAATAAACATGCAAAACGAACATTAGTTATAAAAAATATAGCAAATTAACATTGAAATAATTACAATTTAAGCGAAAAAATCCTCAACATCAGAGGTTTTTGTGTTTGTCTGTTTGTGTGTTTTTCTTTTTGTTTTGCTGCAACAATTTATTATTACGCACACTTCTTCTAAATTATTTAAGCTGGATCTTAGAAAATACAAAAAAAAAAAAAAAAAAAAAAAAAAAAAAAAAACAGATAGACAAATATATATATATATATATATTTACATCTTCATGGTAGGACCATCTGCAGACATATACAGAAAAGTGCAAAATTATAGTAACCATACAAAAACTAAGAAACCTGTTCGCATTTGCTTTGCAAATAAGCAAATTATTGTGTTAAAACTGCATATATAATATTCCAATTAACAATAAATTCTCTGTTTTCAAAAATTGTACATTAGTTTTAAAATCTATTTTTAAATATGCATTGTGCTAACTTAGTGTTAGAAAACACTGTAAATATTTGGAAACCGCAGCTCATGATTATTGAATACTTTTACAGATCCTTTAAGGTATGTCTACATTTAAATGGACGTTTTGGTGAACATTTTCGATTTTTTTTACTGTTATTTTATTTAAAAGAGCATTCTTTTAGTTTTTCAAATCTGCATTATTTTTTTTTCCATGATTAATATAAGAGGAGTTATGGTCAATTTATAAAACAAGAAGCAAAGACTAAAATACCGCACATGGTCGTAAAGCAGCCAGGAGATGTGTAAACAATATTTCCATGCATGTTTTTCTTACTTTTAAACATAAAAACTAATATACCTTAATTTACACTTCTAGAATAGTTTTATATATAAGAATATATATATATATATATATATATATATATAAGACATCTTTAAATGCGATTTCTGGAAAATAAGTTTTTAGTTACTTCCATGTTTGATAAACTATTGCATAAATGTTTTAAAATATATTAGTGGGAGTTTGTCAGAATGCTTTCCATATTATGGAATATGATCCGAACTAAAACCTAAGCTTTATGTTATAATGAAATAATTTTATAGGTACTCGAATATAAATAAATAATATTTTTTATTTTAAAAACTGTTGTTTTTGACATATTTTATAATGTTTCCGTTAATTTTGAAGATATAGTAAAACACCTAGTTCGGTGCACAGGTAAGTAGTATGCAGTAGAAAGTAAATTATAATGTATTTAGCTGAACTCATTTTACGATGTCGGGCGTAAGTATGAAATTTTGGTAAAATGGCAAACAAGCCATTTAAAAAATATAAAAAGATATTTTTAGGACTTTATGTTTATTCATCATTCATCATTCTGGTCCTACAAATAAATTTAAAATATGTGTATTTATTCAATATTGTACTTCTTCCTTTTTTTAAGCGAAACGAACGTAAACAGACACACCCTTTAAGACCTGGAGACATTCCATATCAATTAAAAGTCTAGGTGGTTATCCCAAAATAATAGAATTATGTTTGATTGAAATTTTGTTGGTGCAGGCTCTGCTTTAAGTACACAAAAAGAGGAACGTGTTTATTTCCTAATTTTTATCAAAACTTACACAATTGTGTAGATCATGTCTTTAAGCTTTAAAAAAGCATTTCAGACATATCAAGCCTGTTCCTTCCCTTTTCATGATGGGAGAAAAAAAAAAAAAAAAAAAAAAAAAAAAAACTTTCTTCCTTCAACAGCTGCTAAATTGTAAAAAAAAAAAAAAAAAAAAAAAAAAAAAAAAAAAAAAAAAATATATATATATATATATATATATTGGGATGTGACCTCAAAGAACTATTGATATAATTAAACTTTCAAGAACAGCCACTTTTAATTTCTTACAAAATCTAATTATGGTACTTCAAAATCTACAGGAACGACTAGTATTATTTCAACAAATTAAGGAAGTTTCATTTTCCACACGATCGCAAGCAAAAGAAGCTCAGCAACGGGATTAGGAAGACACCCAGGTAAAAATGAACTGCAGAAAATATGCAAAAAAATGAAGTTTGAAAACTGCGGTAATTTGGCCGATTCCACTACAGAATTTTTGCTGTTTATACAATTGAAATACAATACTGTTTGTAAACTGCAGTAAATTTGTAGTACTATCGACCTCGAAAATTCTGCAGTATTTCTGAAGTATTTTTACAGTCGAGATTGCACTACAGCAAATCTACAGTTGACAATAAAAAAAAAATTCAAAAATAATCCACTTCTGTAAAAAAAAAAAAAAAAAAAAAAAAAAAAAAAAAAAAAAAAAAAAATGGAGTTTATTTTTAGCTGTGATATAACGACACCATCATTAGTACCGACTATAAAAATATATATATATATATATATATATATATATATAATTTTTCGGAAAACCTTAAATATTCAAAACAACATCGATTATTTGCGTTTGGTAACTGGGCATTAAAATGCATACATGCAGTGTGCAGAGAAACATTTAAAGGAGCAAAAGAATTCAATGAAACTAAGTGTCGAAAAGAAGTTTATTTTCGATAGACTGAATAGCATTCGTTCATATTCGTAAGACCTTTGAAATTCAAAGAAAAAAAAATCTTATGTTTAGAGCATTAAATAGGTGGAAGCATCGTAATTGTTTGGAATGTTTTTTTCCGAGAAGTGTTTTTGTACATTGACTGACAAAAGGACATACATATATTCACATGTTGGAACGTTATTTCTTGAACCAGAGTGAAATAATAGCCTGGCTAAACTATATTTTTCAAGAACAAAATACCCTAAGGGTCATTCCTTGTGAGTTTAGGCAGGCATGTAACCTACCAACACAGATTTTGATGAAACTGCGTGTGTTTGTTCCTTTTATTACGATATGATTCCCAGTATTTTTTTTACTCCTTGGTCAAATAGTTTCTGAGAAAAAAATTGTCAAAATTTTGAAAAACTGCCGTCATTTGGCATTCTTGACTGCTCGATTTTCAAATATAGCATGACATACATATGATCATATTTCAATATCTATTCTACAAATCATCTTCAAATAATTTATGCATAATATATAGGGTACGCAGTTTATGAAAAAAAAATATTGTTACGCTTATAACATTTTAAGTGTGTAACATTTTAAGTAAAAAAATGTTTAATCTTTGAAATCGTGATTTTTTTCATGAAAAATAATGCATTAACTCAAATAGCATTATCAACAAAAGGCGGTATTTTTATTAAATTTATTTTTTGTGGGGGATATACTTAAATGGGTCCTTTACCTGATTCTGAAATAAAAATAGTGGGAGTTTGGGTGTTTTTAGTAGTATTTCCTATTTCAAATCAAATCAAGCGGAGTCATTCCATGTCAGTTCGCCTAAGACATTTAATTCACTGTCACAAATTTCAATGAAACTGGGTATGTTTATACCTTATTTTAAGACGTAATCACCTTTAATTTCCTTGATCCTAAATAAAATATATTTTTTTAAATAAAAAAAAAATCTAAATTTTGAATTTTATTTTAAATGTTTTTAATGACAGATCTATATTCAAAGACTGCATAAAAAAGTCATTTCAATATAAAATCACTAAATAAGTTTCAAATAATGTGTATGTGACAAATAATATAGGCAGATTATTATTTATTGTTGTTTGTCATGTTTAAACGCTAAGAGTGTGTTTAATCTTGTGAATTCTTAAATCAAGAATTTTGTGAAAAATAATGTGTTAATCAAAAATTTATTATTAACCGAAGGCAGGCTATTATTACTTTTTTTATTTGTACTTAAAAAATATCTTTTCAATAGTTATAAAATAAAAATAGTGAAAATATGAGAAATTTTAACAAGTTTCATAAATGTGAATGTTTAATGATAAATATTGAAGCTTTTCATGCTAAGATGTACTATAATGACTACGATATCGTGTATTGCTACTCTTGCTTAAATATAATACATACAATAATAAAATAATAAATATTATTTACAGCAATAAAAATTAAATTAAATAGTACCAGTTCCTTTACCAACACTACATTGCTCAACAGCCGACTTAAAATCAACAGCACACTCTTATTCAAAAATACTTTCAACTGTTCAAATAATAAATAAACTACATTTAAAAATCTTAATATCAACTTATTATCTTAAGACGATAATAATAATTAAACAACATAATGAATTTATAAATCAGCTTTTAATTGAAAACTCATGAAATGGTCCCTTTAAATGTTGTTGTTCATCAAGTCAATTAAAACAAATTATAAAAAAAATAGTGAACCTAATATGCTGACTTCAATGACATTTCTAACAAAACTAATTAATTCATTACCATCTGAAATCAAACCCGAAAGATCAAAGTCAAAAAAAAAAAAAAAAAAAAAAAAAAAAAAAAAAAAAAAAAAAAAATCAGCGGTAGTGTGAATGTGACATACTCAGTGGTTGTTGAGATAGGAATGTCTTTGTGACATTTTCACCTGTACTTCAATAAAATATAAACATGTAAGCTTTTTTCATTCATCCAAATTAAGTAAAACAATTATAAAATTTTGTTGTCATTACACCAGATGTTAAATTTTTCGTTACGTACTATTAGATAAGTTCTTTACTTTTAGATATTATTGACATAATATCATAAAATTTACTATATGTGTTTTCTATAAGCGTATAAACAATATGTATGCCTTATTAAACATAAATGAAAAAATTTTAAATAATTGTTTGAGAACAGGGATATATATACACACATATATATGTTGAAAATCCATCTATCAGCAAAATTGTGATGAAATAAATCAAATTACCGTAATTTCCGGTATATAGCCCGCGGATCAAACAATCGTGTTTCGACCCAGAAATCTTTTAAAATAAAATGTAACTTTTTAGATCACAGTAAATATTGGTCTTCAAATACTGAATAAAATTTCTGGGTCCAAAGTGAATTGTTTGATCTGCGGGCTATACACCCGAAATTACGGTACATATCATTAGAAACTGAATAAAGTTACAAAAGTGCACCTCATTAAGTTTTAAATATTTTTTTTAGATATAGTTATTTGAAAGATATAAATATAATGGATTATGCATTTTTTGCATATATTTAAAGCACAATATGTCAAAATTTTCTTCAAAAGAGTAAATTTGGTATTTGTTTTTTTTTTAAATATTAGCAGCTCAATGCTTAATTTTCAATATTAACAGCCAAATATGAGTTTAAAGATTAGGAATGTCACTTTGAAAATTTCTATTGGGCGGTGAGGAGCTAGTGATTTTTCTCTTTTTGGAAAGGGATAATTGCTCTTCACCCTAGAAGTTTTACTAAAAAACAATATTGTTTTTTTTTCCCTTAAGAAACGAACATAAAAGATAATTTGAAAAATAAAATAAATGTATAAATAAAAATATTTTGAGGGATGATACATTGGATAGATTTTACATTTGAAAATATTGATAATGTTAAATATGATTTAAATACTACTAAAACCAACGAAAATTCCACTATTTCTATTTAAGATCCAGGTATAATGTAGTATTATGTACAATTTAAAATTAAAAAATTAGTCATAGAAACTCCGCCTCTGATTCAAAAAGATTTTTTAATAATTACATTATTTTTTGTAAAATAGTTTTGATTTCAAAGATTATACAATTTTTTAGACACATTTAAATATTTTTTAACATTACAGCAATATTTTTTTCATAATCTACATACCTTATTTACCTTGCTTAAATTATTCGAAAAAGATTTCTTTATTAGTTATTGAAATATGATGTTATATATAAAATGAGGCCTTTGAAAATTGAACAATCATTAATGGCAACTCGTGGCATTTTTCCAAAACTTTGATAATTTTTTCTCATATTTTCCCTATTTTTATTTTATAACCATTTAGAAGATATTTTTACGTACAATTAAAAAAAGCAATAACACCCTGCCTTCGGTTAATAATAAATTTTTGATTAACACATTATTTTTGACAAAATTCTTGATTTTAAAAATTCACAAGATAAAAGACACTCTTGGTGTTTAAACATGACAAAAAACAAGAAATAATAATCTGCCTACATTATTTGTCACATATACATTATTTGAAACCTATTTAGTGATTTTATATGGAAATGACTTTTTTTTTTTTTTTTTTTAATGCAGTCTTTGAATATCGAACTGTCATTAAAAAAAATTAAAACAATTTTTCAAAATTTTGATATGTTTTATCTTAAAAAATATTTTACTTGTGATCAAGAAAATTAAAGGTGATTACGTCTTAAAATAAGCTATAAACAAACCCACTTTAATTGAAATTTGTGACAGTGATTAAATGGCTTAGCGGAACTGACATGGAATGACTCTGCTTGATTTGATTTGAAATGCACCTCAAAATATTTTTAAATAGGAAATACTACTAAAAACACCCAAAATCCCACTATTTTTATTTCAGAATGAGGTAAAGGGCACCGTTAAGTATATCTCCCACAAAAAATAAATTTAATAAAAATACCGCCTTTTGTTGATAATCCTTTTTTTTTTTTTTGTTAATGCATTATTTTTCATAAAAAATTCACGACTTCAAAGATTAAATATTTTTTTAGACACACTTAAAATGTTATAACCGTAACAATATTTTTTTTTTTGCATAAGCTGCGTATCCTAAATATTATGCATGCGTATCCTAAATATTATGCATAAATTATTTGAAGATGATTTGTAGAGTAGATATTGAAGTATGATTATATATATGACATGATATATTTGAAAACCGAGCAGTCAAGAATCCCAACTGACGGCAGTTTTTCAAAATTTTGACAATTTATTTCTCAAAAACTATTTCACCAAGGAGCAAAAAAAAAAAAAAAAAATACTTGTGATCATATCTTAATAGTAAGAACAAACACACGCAGTTTCATTAAAATCTGTGATGGTTGGTTACATATTAATATTTTACTGCCTGATTTGATGTGGAATGCCCCCTAAGTCACTCTGAAATATATAAAGTATTAGTCGGATGATAGCAAGAGTGCCACAATTGACCGAGCGGCAAACATACCTGATCTAAATCACAAGAAGACCGTCATGGATATTATAGTGCTCAAAATCTACCGAAAAAAGTTCAAAAAGTTCTCTTATGACTCAAATTAATTAAATCATTAATTAAATAAGTATTTAAATTATTTAAATAAATTAATTAAATAAGTATTTAAAGTATTTAAGTAAATTAATTAAATAAGTATTTAAAGCCACTTTCGAAAACTGACACTTTTTTTACAAACGTCTTACTGAACTGTAAGTACCGTAATTTCGGGTGTATAGCCCGCAGATCAAACAATTCACTTTCGACCCAGAAATTTTATTCAGTATTTGAAGACCAATATTTACTGTGATCTAAAAAGTTACATTTTATTTTCAAAAATTTCTGGGTCGAAACACGATTGTATGATCCGCGGGCTATATACCGGAAATTACGGTAAACAATTTATAAATTTAAAACATTTTGTAAAACCGTCTTTTTTATTTGTAAATTATTTGCGATTGGAACAAATACATTATCTGTAAATGTATGTTTTGTTTTGTTTTGTTTTATTTTCTCCGAAACCAGTTACAGTGTTTTTGGATTTTATTTTTTGAGGCGTTTGTATTAGGTAGCTTTCATTACAAAAAGCTACCTATTGCAGCCGTTCGGAGGAAAGCGATTTCAAAAAATTTTGGTATATTTTCATCGATCATGACCCCCAGACTCCGAAACCACCCTCCGTTCAAAATTGATATATATATATATATATATATATATATAATGCTTTCAAAAAAAAAAATTTTAAAAACAAATAACCCAGTGCATCAGGCGCAACGCAGCTTCTTATATGCACTAAGTGAATATAGCTCTAATAAAAGTGAATGATTATGAAAATTATTATGAAAAGAGGGTGCAAAACAACAATAAAAATCCATGAAAATTTATAACGAAAAAACAACAAACAAACCACTCCCTGCTCTTCAGAAAGTGGGAGGAGTGAAAAAAGCAGGTATCAAAAACAAAAATTGGATCCTCACGGGTTTCGCAAGATATGGCCAACCCACATACTCCAAAAGTATAACAATAGATTTAAACTTTCAAAAACACAACATAAAAAAGCTATTTTATAATTTTAACGAATCAAAACTGCTTTAAAAACAAATATAACCAACCAATTCAAATCCAAGAAAACCGATTTAACATATAAAACGTAAATAAAAATTAATAAAAAAATTTTTTTCAAAATTTTTTTAATTTAATATGACTAATTCATTAAGCAATTAGAAGTATTGAACATGTGAGAAGGCCATATCCCCACCTTTACCCATGAAGACCTGAAAAAAACTTGCTACCTTTAAAACAATCACTACGCTCCACTTCTTTCCATCAGCAGGAGTTGCAAGCAAGGCCATAATCCAAGTTAGACCAGCGTCGTGAAGACTTGTCTTTCCATTATCCTCCTAATCATTAATTTTCTTTCCAAGTCACCGCAGTTTCTACTTGAAGCACATCAACATGCAGACGTTCTTAAAGACTTTAGTCCACTTCCTTCATTTATTCAATCAGCTACCTTGGCATCCATTACAGTGTTTGGCCGCTTAGCTGTTGCCACTTTATAAAACACTTCTTAAGTTGATTTACATAATGAAAAATAAACTGGTATGGAAATAAATTATTATAAAAAAGATTAGCAGTAAATTTAAAAATCTGTGAACTCAAAAATTCTCTATTACTACAAATTCTATAAAATCTATTAATTTGTCCCACAATGATGTTATTAAAAACCTTCTTACTTAAATTTGAATACCAGTGTGGCATCGATTGAGTATTAAAATTAAAAAAATCCCGTTTATCAAAAAGCTTAATTAGTATATTGTTATCATTAATTAAAATGTCCAAATCCAAAAAATTAACATGTAAATTATCAACAGAAGCCTTATTTAATTTTAAACATGGAGGATAGATATCGTTAATCGATACCAAAAGTTTGTCATCGAATATTATTAAATCATCGATATACCTTAAAACTGAATAACTCTTATTACTGTTTAAAACATAATTAAATTCATAATAAAACAGAAACAGATTTGCAGCAGAACTCGAAAAATTAGTTCCCATACCAATACCACATACCTGGTAGAAAAATGAGCTATTGAAAGTAATGAAATTATTAAGAAAACAGAAATTACATAAACTCAAGAAAAAACCTCTTTTAATTCCAAGCTCCTCCTCAATACAGAACATATCAAAAATATTTTTTAGTGTATCATAAAGTAAATCTATAGGTATATTAGAAAAAAGGTTTTCAAAATCATAGGTATACAAATTTATGGGCGTTTTTTTAATTTTATTTAAAACCTCATTGCTATTTTCTATACACCAAAAATAGCTAGTATTTCTATATTTAAACTTCAAAAAACCATAGATGCGCTTCAAAAACTCCTGTAACTTAACATTTAAACTTTTACCTATACCTCTTGAATTACAACATATAAATCTGAATTTAATAGGCGTCTTGTGAAATTTTGGGGTCATAAACAGAAATGGAAAAGTATGATGATTATTAATAGCAAAATTATATGAATACATTTTTCTAGCCTTCTTGGTGTATGCATTAAATTTGTTTACAACAACCTTGTGACTTAATTTACATTCCTTATAAAATTTACTATTATTTAACTCATTTTTAACTTTATCAATGTAAAAAAGCTTTCAAATAATTGCATAATTTGAAGCCGCTTTGTCCACAGGTACTATTACAAAATTGTTATGTAAAAATTGAATATAATTTAAATCTTCTTTATTGAGACTATGATAAACATAATCCTTACTGTTCAAATAATTATTAACAAAAAACTCAAATTCCTGTAATATATGCCACTCCCATTCAAAAAAAGCTTCAAAGGGGGTGTTAAATCTGTAACATAATTGCATAATAAATTTTTTCAAATCCCTTTCAAAAATCTGAATAGCCGTTTTCTTGCTAATTGTTTTATTTAATCTAAACTTAGTACCTAATCCCATCATAAAATGTAAATTTTTGTTCTGTATAATATCTAAATTTCCAGTAATAACATGTTTATGGAAATCATCAATGAAATCTAAGAAATCTGTGTCACATTTACATGTTTCAGAAATTCCTGAAACATGACCCCGAAACCACCCTCCGTTCAAAATTGATATATATATATATATATATATCAATATATATATATATATATATATATGACCTATGTCACACTGTAACTCTCGTATTTATGAACCGATTTGGATGTAATTCGGTGTGTACATAGTACACACCAATGTCTCGACCGAGTTCGTTGGCCAGCTTCATCCGCCATTTTCTTTCAAAATGGCGGCCATTTAAATTTTTTTTTTTAATTAAAATGTGAAATGTGGTACCAAAAAATTGAAAATGGAAAAATATTTTTTTTCTTATGTATTTGACCTTTATACAAAGACTACGGAGCAATTTTTGTTTCGTCTATATCTTAAAAAATGGCTGAGTTATAGCATTTTGAATTTCTAGCGTGGCTGACATTTTGAAACGTCCTGAATTTTGTCACGCGATAAAAGGCGTATTTATGAACCGATTTGGATGTAACTTCGTTTATACAGAGTACATACCAATGTCTCGACCGAGTTCGTTGGCCAGCATCATCCGCCATCTTGTTTAAAAATGGCGGCCATTTAAATTTTTAAGAAAAATTTAAATTTGAAATGTGGTACCAAAAAATTGAAAATTGAAAAAATATTTTTATCTTATGTGTTTGACCTTGATAAAAAGATTTGGGATCAGTTTTTGTTTCGTCTATATCTTAAAAAATGGCTGAGTTATAGCATTTTGAATTTCTAGCATGGCTGACATTTTGAAGTGTCCTGATTTTTGTCACGTGATAACAGATGTATTTAAGAACCGATTTGGATGTAATTCGGTGTGTACATAGTGCACACAAATGTCTCGACCGAGTTCGTTGGCCAGCTTCATCCGCCATCTTGTTTCAAAAAGGCTTCCATTTAAAAAAATTTAAAATTTTAAATGAGATATCAAAAAACTGGAAAATGAAAAAGATTTTCTTCGTATGTGTTTGACCTTAATACAGAGATTCCGGAACAGGTTTTGTTTTGTCTGTATCTTAAAAAATGGCTGAGTTATAGCATTTTGAATTTCTATTGTGGCTGACATTTTAAAACGACCTGATTTTTGTGACGCGATAACAGGCGTATTTATGAACCGATTTGGATGTAACTTGATCTGTACATAGTACATACCAGTGTCTCGACCGAGTTCGTTGGCGAGCTTCATTCGCCATCTTGTTTCAAAATGGTTTCCATTTAAAAAAAAGTAATTTAAAATTTAAAATAAAGTATTAAAAAATTGGAAAATGAAAAAAAAAGTTTTTTGTGTGTTTGGCCTTGATACAAAGATTCTGGAGCAGTTTTTGTTTCTGAAAATTTGTTCTTTTGTTTATATCTTAAAAAATATTGAATTATAGCACTTTAAATTTCTAGCATTGCTAACACTTTGAAACGATCATGTATTTGTCACGCGATAACACACGTATTCGCCTATTTCGATGGAAGAAGGCATGTGGATAGTATACATCAATATCTCAACCAAGTTCGCTGGCCAGCTTCATCAGCCATCTTGTTTCAAAATGGCGGCCATTAAATTAAAAAGAATTATATTTAAAGTGAGGTGCAAAAAAAAAAAATAAATAAATAAATAGAAATTGAAAAAAGTTTCTTTCATAAGTATTTGACCTTGATATAAGCATTCACGAGCATTTTTTGTTTGTCTTTATCTTAAAAAATGGCTCAGATATAGCAGTTTCAATTTCTAATGTGGGTGACATTTTGAAAAACTTATTTTTTGCCTGCGACAGCACTCGTATATATCAACCGATTCCGATGTGAGTGAGCATGTGCACAGCCATTACTAAGGTCTCGACCAAGTTCACTGATTAGCCTCATCCACCATGTTGTCTTAAAATGGCAGGAACTTTAAGAAATCCCCGAATTTGGCAGCCAAATATAAGTTAGTTTAAATAAAAGCAGCTTGGATAAAGCTGACTAATTTCGCGAAATTCTCATTCATAATGATTTAGTATTGATAAAAATTAATATTGAATCTCCTATATTCGGTTTCCACTAAATTTAGCTTCGTGTATTTGAATAATATAAGTTGGCTTTTTTAAAATAAGGAAAATGAAAGCTACCTCTTCCTCCCGGCACTGGCCGGAAGGACTTTTTTTTTTTCAAATTCATATAGTCGTCTTAATTCATCACCCAACAGTTCATTAATACTAATATTCAACTTGAATTTCTTCCGTTGTAATAACACATGTACTATACGAATGAATATAGAGGAATTATCACTTGTGATATTAGACACTTCAGGATTTGGCGGCAAATACATCGGAATGTGAAATAGCTGATGGCCTATTGGACTTTTTTTCGAATGTACAGTCGTGGAAAAAAAAAAGTAAACACCCCCTACTAACTTCTCAACAAATTATCGTAGAAGAAAGTTACTGTACCGAATGATTGGAAATAGAGTCTACTTTTAAATTATGTATATAGACTTTGCTTAGGGGGCCATTTACATATTAAAACGAACCATAACTTTGTTTTTTTCAATAGCAGTACACAATTCTGACAGCATAAATGAACTCTACACCTTTCAATTAGCCTATAAACAAATTTTTATGCAATTCGTGCCATAAGTTTCCGAGAAATTAATTATTTTAAAACGAGCGTATTTTAAGGGCTGTATCCAAATTGAAGTTCCGAACTCGATTGTTAACCGAGAGAGCCGCCTTCTTGATCAAGGCACGTTTAAGACTCAATGAAACCTGTTTGATTACAGGATAGCAGAATAAATTTCAAAAATTTACTCACTGCTATCATAGACGGCCCCTTAAACCATCATTTTGCCGTTTTTTAAGCATAATTTAAAAACTACTAGGAAGAAAAATGTGAAATTTTGGATTTCCATAAAGCAGGACTTAATAAATCTAAATCCATCAAAAAAATTGTAGTTTTTGCAATTCATAATTTTTTCGAATATTAATTTCATAATTCGTAATTCATATCATAAAATTATAAAAATTGCAAATTCAACGTATTTATGTTTGTGTATATTAGTATTATTGCTGCACAAAAAAAAATAGCTCATTAGGAACATATTCAGGAGATATAAATAAAAATATGAAAATGTAATTTAACATTAGAAGTACTAAATTTTGAATGTCTATAATTCAAAAACTTATCATATGAATGACTTGAAATTTGGTTTCTAGGCATATTTTGAACCGAAGATTTGAAATATATCGTTAAATTTGGGTACTGCTATTGAAAAAAATGAAGTTTGGTATCGTTTTAATATGTATATGCCCCCCTAAGCAAATTTTATACACACCATTTAAAAGTAGACTTTATTTCCAATCGTCCGGTACCAGTAACTTTCGTCTACGATAATTTGTTGAGAAGTTAGTAGGGGCTGATTACTTTTTTTTTCCACGACTGTACGTGGTATCATCACATTCAGTATAAACAAATACACTAAAATGTATTATCATTTGTTACATAACAATAATATTCGGTATTGAATCAATTTTTTTTAAGCTTGTTCTTTTTGTTTCAACATTTAGAGGAGGAATTTTACAAAATCCTATCTTCCAGCAAAGAGGAAATTGCTGGCCAGCAGCTAGATAAGTGCTGGCAATGATGGAGTGGTACTGGCAAATGGTCAACCACTGCATGACCACTGCTGGACAGCTTCAGTCAACCTTGCAGTTGTAAATCATCAGATAAAATTCTGGTGGGCTTCCGTTTTATCTCATGCGCTGGCCCACCACTACATGGAAGTGCATGAACTTTTGCAGTATTATTGCTGGGAACCCTTAAGCTAGGTGGCGTTGTGAATATCTAAGACGTTGAGTATTTGAACACAAATCTAAAATGAATATCTTTACGCAATTTAAGCTGTGAAGCTATTTTTTTTAAACTGTAAATAAAATATCACCACTGCCACCAGCAAAATAAATAAGTAAATGAATAAATAAAATAAATAAATAAATTCTTTATTTCAACGTACTATTTTTTTCTCCTTAAATCTGGCTTTACTAAGTTATAAATGATTGCGGTTATCATAATTTACACAGTTGAGAATCAATTAAAAAAAGAAAAAAAGCGTATAAAATATACAGGATTTCTATACAATACAATAATTTCTATACCAGTTTAATGATTGGGAACGTAAATCACAAAAGAAACTAACTTGAAATAGTATAAAGAGAGCTTGAAAACTAGCAGCCGTCGTAGTATACGGTGAGAGCAATTGTTCTTGTCCGATCACGAAAACCAAACAGGACGGATCGCTGTTAGTACTTGGGAGGGTGACCACATGGTAACCGCTGTTCAAATATTTCTACAGACACTTCTATTATAGACACTCCTATAGATATTTCTATAGCTCTTTGTGAAACTAGCTTATAGAAAACAGGGCCATAATACTTTGAAATTTTATAGAAATCTATACCAATTTTTTGCAAGGTAAAGTGCTGGGCCAGCAAAGGAATAGCAGTAGGATATGTGCTAGCACTGCAGGAAAAGTGCCGGATTGAAGTAATGTGATGGCATACCAATGCTGGCCTACTGTTGGGCATCAATAATGGGCCACCTGCATTCCGCACGCAAATTCCTGTACTGGTTTAAGAAATAGCACAATTGCACTTTACCGCTGATGGCAGTGCTGGCCATCTTTTCTTATATATAGCCGCCTTTTTCCATCTGATGGCCCACTGTTTCTTTCTTTGCTGCGTTCGTACGCGCCTGTATATTTATAAGTGTTTTTCCCACAATTTTCATGTTTCGAGTATTAGTAGTTTGTGGTGTGCGTTCATTAGCCCCTAGTCAGAACTTTATTCTGTACATATATATTATATAAAAATTTTTACTTTTACTGTTCATTTAAATTATTCTAAATTGCCGGCATATTCATTATTTCCTTTTTTTTATTACGCTCTATTATTTATTTCTAGCTAAATTCCTATAAATTTAAAACGCGTATCTTAATAATAGATTTATTCCAAAACGTAATCTAAACTTTTAATCTCTTCATTAATTTTTTCGTCTTCCAAACTGTAAAGTTCTGAACGCAGTTACTTATTTTTCGAATGTTTATCAAAGCCATTTTTACTTTTTTATTCTATTTAATCTCATTTTCCCGCCCGCGAGGCATCAACCTTTTCACATCGAAATCATTCCATTATCGCCGCTGGGATTCTTTCCTGTGACGTTTCTTGATCGCTCTCCATTGGCTGAGTGTCGATCCCAGTTTCACTTCGAGGCTCGTTCGTGATTTTCGTTGGTTTAGCTTGAAGTTTTCATTTCAATCGGAATTCCTCCGCGCATTCTCATAAATAGCGAGAGCATGACCTCAGAACGAGAGATTTTTGTGCTGTGATTGTTTACATAACCTGTTACCCGGTGTCCTTAGCCATGTAGAATATTCATTTCGTAAATTAACCTCTATTTAGCATCAGTAACTAGTTTATACTCTAGTGGAATGCTCTGATTTCTCATCTGCGGGAATTGTTCAGTGTTGGTACATTCCGATGGAATAAACAGTTGTTCCATGACTACGTTTCCATGTGTTTAATTGGGAAAACCCCATATTTCTTCATACGCCTTTTTTCGCCACTCACGCTGCCTTGTTTTCATAATGAAATAATAAGTGTTTGATTGAACTATACCAATATTATCATCGCTCTACAGCTGCTATATTTTCACAGAGTTGATACCTCCGCTAGCAATGCTTGTGCTAAGTGGTAGGATTCCTTCCAACATCACCAACGGCTTATTAAAATGTGGTATGACTCCAGTGATACGTAATAAGCACGATGTGAAATTTCAACTACACCCATTAAAATATTTCGTAACATATATATATATAGAGAGAGAAAGATTAGTAGCGATATTCTGGATGCGTCTAAGAAATTCTGACAAACACTGATAGTAATAAAAAACTATTTTGATAATTGCTTATGTGCATTTAAACATCAGTGGTATGAGACGTAAGAAACGAAAAGAAATGTATGTATATTAAAAATTGGTATGCATTCTCTGTATTAATATTCTTTAAAGCAAATTTATTGGCTTATTTTTTTCGCTATAGTTTAGATAAGCATTATTTTTTTATTAAATGGATTTAATATGCAAAATCCACTAGGTTTTTATGGAAAGAAGGGAATAAACCCCAGATTCATGGGTTAAAAATCACAGGTGAAAATCATAATTTATATTATTTCTGATGATTTATCTTTTTTACTCTTTACATACTCGAAGGCACATGGATGAATGAAGTACTTTTCGAAAGGTTCTTCAAACGGATTTTGATATAGTACACTTATATATAGTCAAAATACGCTATTTCATAAAAAATAATTGCAAATAATCAACTATAAACGAGAAAACGTATCAGTCAATAGCCTCAAAGATTGAGGTGAGAAAGTCTGCTACGGTTCTACTTTTTCTTCTATTTTCTCTGTTATTGATAAATTATTTTTATTTTTATTTATTTATTTATTTATTTATTTTACATTTAATGTATATTTCAGAATGTCCTCTAACAATACTAGCAATCATATTTATGAAAAGAGCAATAATGCATTCAGATGAAGTTTTGAATTTTATTAAAAGTGATACATTCTTATTTAGTATTCGCCCATAGTTAACAGCCGAAGAAATCTCCACAGATCGCTATTTACACTCAGCCTTTTTGATTTTGTTCATTTCATTCGATTAAGCGCGAAATTCGATTACATGTCTTAAAATTGTATTTATATTTTATTGTTTTATTTTTTGATTGATGGAAGTTTTATCTTAGTTATGGAATATAAGCTGCAATACTGATGAGCTTTTTAATATTAATTTAAATGCAAATGGATTCGTCTTTCGTATAGAGACTGAGATAGATTAGAAAAAAAATCATGAGGAAAAATTAATTTAAAACATTAAAAAATTAGTAAATTGCGACAAAATTTTCATTAAATTTCGATATAGTTTTCAAATAAATTTACATAACATTTTTCAAATAAATTGCGTTTGAAAGTTAATTTTTTCCCTATTTAACGGTGTAAAAATTCAAAATGTGTGATATATAAAATTCTTAAAAATTGAAATGAAAGTTAATTAAAGTTAAATTTAATCATCTGATGTTGCTGCCGTCCAAATGACGTCAGCGTTACGGACGGACACATTTACCCTGTATGAAACAGAAAGTTAGGACTTTAAAAGTTGTATATTCCCATATAGACATCATGATAAAACTTATATAAAAAATCACATAGTATAAAAAGAATTCAAGTTGAATAGATTACAACATCAAATTTCAACATCATTTTCTTCAATAAAAGTGTGCTGAATTTGTTACTTTCCTTTATACATACTTATCACCTGACATAAAAATGATTAATGATACTAGATTACTGTTTCTCCATGTAAAAGAAATTTTCTTTCACAAAAATGGAAAAAAATATCATAGACCCTTAAATAGGTTTTAAGTATGCATATTACGTATAGGTAAACAAAATTCTTTGCAGTAAAAACAGTGTATACGTAAAACACATTTTTCATATTTTCTGAAAGTATCTTTTTAAGTTTACAGTTTTATTACACAGCTTATTTTTTTTTCTAGATTCCAAATTAAACTTTCAGAATGATTTAGGATTAAATAAATATACGATAAGTTAAAAACAGAATTAATTTAAATTTTATTGATTTTTTATATTAATCACTTGCAGCAAATCTACCGGGTATCCTAAAAAGGACTGACTGCTTTTAAAATTCAGTAACTTGCAAACGGTGACGGATATTTAAAAAATTCTTGCAGGAGAATTATGCATAACGTCAAAAGTTTTTTCTTTAAATGATTTTTGATTTTATTTCGAATTACAAACAATAGATGGCGCTGTAAGCAATAGAAGCTCTATACAGGCTCGACTTTTTGGCTTTTATCTTCTTCCATGCGGAAAAAGGAGTTTAAAATGTATTGAGTGGGTCCCGAAGTACCAATAATTGAGCATGAATTTCACCATTATTGATGGCAATGCCATCTATCGTCTGTAATTCGAACTAAAATTGAAAATTACTGTAAAAAGACTTTTGACCTTATGCATAAGCCTCCTGCAAGATTTTTTTAAATATCTGTCACCGTTTGTAAGTTATTGGATTTTAAAATCAGATAGTCCTTCTTAGGACACCGGGTATATGTAAATTAGAAATCATAATGCTTAAAACAATTCACAAAAAAATATTCATTGTATTCATCTTGCACAAATAAACAAAATTTAATGTAGCAAACTACTACACTGCTCAAAACAATTAAAGGATATTTGAACTTTTTATACAAAATAAAGATATAAACGAAATTCTTTTTGCCGAAAATAGAAGAGAATCACAAATGCAAATTTTTCTGGTTTTCAAACTGTGGAGTATGCAAATTTTGAGTTCGACGTATAAAACGTCGCTTCAGCGGCAGCGAATGAAATTTGACTTTCAACTGGATAAAAGAGAATGAAGACAAGGATGATCGGCATTCAGTGATTGCTTTGTTTCGATGAGTACGAAGTCTCAGCGAAGTCATTTGACAGATTCAGAAGCTTTGAGAATTGTTGGTAGGTTAGAAGGGGGCCAAACTCAAGCCGAAGTAGCGCAAGCCATTGGAGTGTCACAAAGTGTCATTTCCAGGATCTGGAACCGTTTTTTGGATAGTGGATGTGCTGGAAGAAGACCAGGGCAAGGTCGTAGACGGGCAACAACGCCCAATGAAGATCGGTATTTAGCGTTAACAGCTCGGAGACACCGAAACATGAACGCTACTCTTCTCCAACAACACCTTCGCTCGGCTACAGGCACCACGATTTCAACTCAGACTGTCCGAAACCGGCTCCATGCTGTAGGTCTGTATGCTCGCCGACCGATGGTATGTGTTAGATTAACATCAAGGCATCGTCGCGACCGCAGGGAGTGGGCAACCGAGCATGTCAACTGGAGGAGAAATGAATGGAGCAATATTCTGTTTTCTGACGAGTTCCGTTTTTCTGTGCATCCGGATAATAGGCGTATTTTCATCTGGAGGGACCGTGGCAGTAGGGATAATGCTGCGTTCGTGCACGAAAGTGTCAGATTTGGCGGTGGAGGAGTGTTGGTGTATGGTGGCATCTCCATTGACGGGCGCACTGACCTCTACATCATTCGAGATGGAGCTCTGACTGGTCGCCGATATAGGGATGAGATCCTCAGATCTATTGTAGTCCCTTACGCTGCAGCAATCGGAGATAACTTCATTTTAATGGACGATAACTGCAGGCCACATCGTGCAAACCTGGTGGAGGATTTCCTTTTCGAGGAAGGAATCGTTCGAATGGAATGGCCAGCGTGTTCTCCAGACATGAATCCAATCGAGCACGTTTGGGACGCTCTAGGAAGACGAGTTTCTGGCCGCCAACAACCCCCACAAACTCTCCAAGAACTGGAAAGAGTTCTTCTGGAAGAGTGGGGCAGAATACCCCAACTCGTCATTAACAGCATCATTGAGTCCATGCCTCAAAGGTGTTCAACGTTGCTGGCCGCCCGTGGAAACCATACCTCCTACTGAAAATGATTTTCTTTGAAGAAAACACATTTTCTTATTCTTTTTTTCTCATATGCACAAATTGTGCTTTTTTCCTTTAGTACACAAATGCCCAATAAAATGCATTTTTTTCTGCCAAACATGTGTAATTTATTCTCATATAACCTACTATGTCTGTCGACCATGTATCAATCAGCTCAACAGTTTACCAGATAAAAAATCCACCTAAAACTGCAAAATCCTTTAATTGTTTTGAGCAGTGTATTACTGATAAAACAAAAATGCAGCTATATATAGAATGGAATCTTATTTATTAAATTTAAACAATTACATAATTGAATCTCAAATGAAATAATCAAATACAGTGTCTGTAACATATGCGCGATGTGCGATAAATATTTTTTTTTTGCATCATTACTTCTGGATTGTAATATCGCCCTAAACAATAGCTGATACAAGAAAATGAAAATTACTATTTAGAAATAGTGGTAGAAAAAATATAAACCATACGTGTGTAAGAACGAACTACACATATTTTGTTTTTCAGAATTTCGAAACATATTGATTTTTATGTAAATAGCATTGCAAACGACGTGGAAAAAACAATTCAGCAAATAATTCTGTGAATAGTACAAGGGTAAAATTTTTAGTTAACTATCCAGTCATTCCAACATTTGTAGAAAACGGTTAAATTATCATACATTTTTTTTCCTGGCCATGTTATGGCCCATATCATGGTTAGAGCAGAGTTAAATTATATAACATTAACAGAGTTAATTATGTAATAATCTTATGAAAACGATGATCAAACGATTGGACAGTTTGCGGTAAATTTTAACACGGTGGAAAGTGAAACAAGTGGGTAAGTGTTATCACAGATCGTACAGGAGGTTTAATTTAATATTCCTTTTAAAACACTTTATCCCTTTGAAAAATCTGTTACTTACACAATTTAAAAACAGGGGGTGAATCTATTCTAAACAAACCTCTATTCGAACGAAATCTGTTTTACAAACTATCCGTAGATATATTAGCTGGGGGAATCGGGTCCATAGGACACGCGATAGATAGGCCTACCCTGGCGGTAACAATTGGAACTAAACTATGCACGGCTATGGTGCATAATATGAAAGAGTGGTCAAACGAGTGTCGGAAAAGTGAGAAAAGTGCACCCCGATGAAAAGTGTGGAGGCCAGAAAAATTGCTAAAAATGCAGAAGTAAGGGCCCGGAGTGGTAATTAATATAAGACTTTTTAAAAATTTATGATTTTTCGTATGATCTCAATTGTGCTGCTATAAGTATGCAAAATTTCACATCTCCAACTTAATTAGGGGCTAAGTTAGAAAATTTGCATAAAATACACAAGTTAGAGCCCAGAGGGGTAAATATAAGACCTTTTCAAACTTTTATGATTTGTCGTTTGAAGTGAGGTGTTCAGCTACACGTATCCAAAATTTCAAGTCTTCTACTTAATTAGGGGCTCAGTTAAAACAAGTGGGTAAATGTGATCACAGATCGCATATAGGGTTTCGTTTAATATCCCTTACAAAACACTTTATCATTTTTTAAAATCTGTTAGTTACACATTTCGCAACCAGGGGACGTACTCTATTCTACACAAACCTCTATCCGAACGAAACTCCGTTTTACAACCTATCCATAGATATATTAATCGAGGGGATCGGGCCCACAGCACCTGAGATAGGTAGACGCCTCCTGGCATAAAAAGTGGAACTAAAATATTTAAGGCTATGTGCATAATATGGTCATGTGCATAAACGAGGTCAAACGAGTGGTCAAACGTGTGTTGACATAAGTTGGAAAAGTACCCACCTGGTGCAAAGAGGGGAGGTTAGAAAAATTGTTTAAAATACACAATTTAGAGCCCGGAGGGGTAAATAATATAACCTTTTTTTTTAATTTTGTGTTTTTTCGTGTGATCGCAAGTGTTCTGCTATAACTATGTAAAATTTCATGCCTTCAAATTAATATGGGCTCAGTTAGGGAAAAAAAAGCTTAAAATGCACATGTTAGAGCCTAGAGGGGTAACTATAAGACTTTTCCAAATTTTTATGACTTGTGCTTTGATGTGAGGTGTTCAGCTATAATTATGCAAAATTTCAGCTGTTCAACTTAATTAGGGGCTCAGCTAGAGCAAAAAGATTAAAATACACAATATAGAGACCAGAGAAAGTAAGACTTTTTCAAAATTTTGTGAATTGTCGTTTGATGTGAGGTGTCCAGCTATAAGTATGGAAAATTTCAAGTCTTAAACTTAATTAGGGGGTCAGTTAGAACAAAAATATTAAAATGCACAAGTGAGAGCACAGAGTATTAAATATATGACTTTTTCAATATTTTATTATTTGTCGTTTGATGTGAGGTATTCTGCTATAAGTATGCAAAATTTCAAGTCTTCAACATAATTAGGGTATCCGTTAGAACAAAAAGATTAAAATACACAATTTAGAGCCCAGAGGGTATATATAGGACGTTTTCAAAATTTTATGATTTGCCATTTGATGTGAGGTGTTCAGCTATAAAAATCCAAAATTTCAAGTCTCCAACATATATAGTTTCCGAGAACACGCTCTTTGACGGACAGACAGGCAGACAGAGGAGTGAGACGAATAGGATTTCGTCAAATGAACGAAACCCTAATGGCGCATTTTCTGTACACAAAAGTGTAAAAATTTTGTAAATCGAGTAAGTATATCAGAAATTAAATATATTTAAAATTTTACAATTTAATTTAAAAAATATTTTAAAAAATTTCAGATTTTTTTTTTACATGCAATATTCTTATTATATTACAAGATGTTTCAGTAACAAATTTCATAGCAATAGAATTTTGAGCCCCGGACCCAGTTAATTGTCGGATCATGCGTGCCGAAGCAATCCTTTGTTGAAATTATTATAACTGATATTCCTTAAGCATCTTACGTTTTCAAGTACTCAGATTCAAAATGGTTTTATGCAAAAGCGTAATTTAAAGGAAGGAATGAAATGACAACTAATATTTAAATATGCGCCCTGTTAGTCACAAATGGAGGTTACTCAAACACTTAATATCTTTTTAAATGTATCTAGAAATCTGAAACACTTTTATAGTAATCTATAATTTATTCTTCAGTTTGTCCAAAATTGATCGAGATCCAAAACTTTATTTTATCAAAATTTGTTCTCATTTTGTACTCAAATAAAAAATGAGAAGAGTTTATTTTAAACCTATATGGTTTGAAAGAATACGTAATTGCTCACTCGATAGTTGAAGGAACACATAATTCGGGACACATGCTTTACACTTTCTCTTTAAAATGATGTCATATTCAGATCTAACTTTGGTAGCATATACCTATAAAACAAGTAAAAATTAAATTTAAAAAATAAAAAAAACCCGACTGCGTAAAAAAGCGAAGTAATTAATTATTTTTCATCAATATGAAACTAATTTTTATATTACTTAACTATTTTGTTTATTATTATTTACTTGTAGTGATGACTTTTAAGTTGTGTTTAATTGTTAATTCCTATCTATAAACACTGTTTTGCTGAGGCCTATTGATGTCTATGAAGGTTACAGTTGCAGTAAAGCGAGAGGTCTTACCTACACAACTTCCAGGTTGTGTAATATTTAAACGGAGCTTCTCACTGTAAAATAATCAATGAAACATCGTCTTCATTTTGGAAGACCTGTACAATGATATTCCACCCAGTATTTTTAATTTTACGGCTGCCATTTTGAATGTATAAACAAAACCTAGCCTATAACCATAGGACGGTTAAGGTGAATCGATAGAGACCTCATTCATTAAAATCCATCCAGCCGTTGCAATGTTTTGAGGGTATAAAGAAATCCGTATACCCAGATACGCGTGAAACACATAACCCTTCTTGGCAGTAGGGTAAAGATTTAAATATAGGCTAAATTGCGATTCTAAATATTCATTGATTTGGATACTACGAGAACGAAGCAGTTTTTATGAATGTTTTATAATGTGCATCAAGAGGACCATGAAAATATTCGTTACCGAACTGGAAAGTTATTTGATCCAAGATCACATGTATAAGAAAGATATACGAATGAATCGACGAGCAAATAATTAAACTGCTTGTGAAAATTACATATTTGTTTACTGAAACTCTTACTTTATATTATTAATAAATTAAAGGATACAACTCATTAAATTCATTGTTGACACTTAAATTATTTAAATAATAAATTAAAAAAAGCAATTTAACAAATTACAACGATCATTTGGACATTGAGTTTTTAAAAGACTAAAATTTAAGACATAAAAAATCGCGCGGAGTTGATCATACATTGCGTACGCCATGAATTAAACATTAATAGTGTTAATACACCTAAAAATTGCAAGCGACAAAAATCGCCTGCGACACGTCAGATTTCTTAAAACTTACGTATTATCCACCTGAAACTTACGTATTATCCAAGCATTTCATTGGCTGTTCGGGAAAAGGCTTTTCCATCGTCAGATTTCCAAGAAATCTGACGACCAAATTTCATTCTTAAACTTCTTCACAATATTACTTTTTACACCGTCGTATAGAGAAAAAATATGTACTTTTAAATGCAATTTGTTTGAAAGCTGTATCTCAATTTGTGTCTGAGTTATTATTATTATTATTTTTTTTTTAGTTTTTATTACTTTTTTGTCACAGTGGCAACAGAAGTATCCATCTCTGTTGAAAGTAAAGGAAAATACAGGTTACTGTATAGACGAATCAGAAAACGAATGAAATCCGGATTCAATCAATAAAAAGCTTCAGATATGCTTTTGATTTCTTACCCTGACGAGGACAATAACCATTTTTCCAAATGGTTAATAATAACTTAACTTTTCTTTGCACAATTTCCGTAATTTATACAGAAATTTGTATTTTTTTTCCTCACGCTTTGATTTGTATCCCTTATGTTTCTTTAGAATTAACAACAATCAAAATTATATTAAGGTACTTGAAAACCTAGATATGAAGCACGTACGATACATTTTTATTCCAGTTAAATTCATACGTTATGTAATTTTTTTTCACAATTACAGATTTCCCCATATGTTTATAAAAAAAATAGGAAAAATATCTCAAACAAAATTTATTTGTAAAATTTCACATGTTAAGACTTTCTTCTTGCTGCATATTATAGTATATTAATAGTTCAAAAATGCATTTGTGGTTTGCACTCAGCGATTCCATACTTCCTTTATCTTTACAGATATGTAATCATTCTTTCATTTTCTTTAATACTGTTTAAGCAAAATATATCAAAAATGTACAAACTGTTTTAAGGATACAAAATAAAGAAAAAATACATATACAAAATCACTTTTAAAAATACGTTTATGGATGTTCATTTAGTATTGTTTTGGTACCAAGAACTTAACAGAAGGATATTTGCTCCATGTATTATAGTATATTTGAAATACCGAGTTAAAGGTTATAGGATTATATGACTCGAAGAGACATAATATTTCGGATAATTGTAATACACGAGAGATATTTAATATCCATTACTAGCAGATCTACACGGCTTCGCTCGTGTCAATAATAATGGTCCACCCGGGTAAAATACTTTAAAATGAAATAATACGGCAGTGACAATAACTGAGATTGGTGCATTACCGTCCACGAATCGTTAAAAGACCGATAAGAAATATAAGTAAAATAGTTTTAATTGCGTCTACTATTAACTATACCATAATAATGTATATTCCAAACAAATGTCATAACATATATTAAAGTACAATTATTTGCTTAAAAAGCGTCATTTAAATAATAAAAAAAACATTAAAAATATTAAAAATTTACATGTTTCGACTCTTTCATTGAGTCATCTTCAGTTTATATATACAGTAGACTCTCGTTTTTACGAACCTCTTTTTCACGAACACTTGCGATTTTACGAACTATAGAGTAGTCCCGAATACGCTTCCATAGAAGCAATGTAATTTTTCGCTCCCATTTACGAACTACGGATTAGGAAAATCTCTTTTTTGCGAACTCAGTTTTCGTACTTCTGAATTTTTTTTTTTTTTTTTTTTTTTTTTTTTTAAGTACCGGAATGCAGCGCAAATGTCAGTTAAACTCTATACAGATACAATGAGACGGTGCATTCCAAGAATGTGCTGTTTTCCCCAATCTATTTCGGAGGGAGGCGGGGGGGGGGGGTATAGCAACAATTTCCAGTAGTGGTTGTCAGGACTAAGGAACTTTTTTGAAGGGAACAACAACTGTGAAAGGTAAACGTAAAGGTTTCCATTGATAAATTGGAAACATATGTTTTTCAAAATGTGATTTTTTAAAAAAAGATACGTGATTACAGTCGAACCTCTATTTAACAAAGTCGCTAAATCCCGGGAAAAAATTCGTTATATGGAAAATTCGTTAAATAGAGATTCACCTTTTAAAATACTTTAAACTACATAAAACAGATTTTAAATTCATAAACACTAAATATTTTTACTAAAAGTAATTAATCACATTTTTTTTATAAATTATATTGATTTGTTTTATTTATTTTACCCACCAATATCCATCATCAATTCTTTTTTTCTATGTGTTTAAATCTTTGAAATCTGGAAGGAAAACAAGACATTGTCCGGAAATACACATGTATTTTCTATTAGTCATTAAAATTAACAAATTTTACTGACATTATCGTATTTATTATTATTATAACAAATACTTTTAACCATACATTAACATATGAGCCCTTAAATTTAATTTCTGAAAAACTCTGTTAATTTTGCCTGAGTTCTTTATTTAAAAAAGTGCTTTCTCTTCATAATACATCTCGCATCTTTGCAATGCACCAAAAAAACCTTCATGCGTATTTTCTTATAACTATAATCCGCGTCGGATTGTTTCAAATGATTTTAGCATTTCATCATACGAAGTTTTGTTAATTCTTGCATCATGATCATTTCCATCATCATCATATTTGTCTTCATCGCAATTCATTGCTGTATTGTTTTTATTTTTCACACTGTCGAAAATATCCAATTCGGATAGTGTTTCCGAGGTCTCAATTTCAGAATTAAGCGAAATACTATCACCAATCAGCACATCATGGTTAATTTCTTCTTTTTTTCTCACTGTATCAACATTTTTTTAAGTTACTCTAAAGGATTATCGTCTTCGTCCTCCGTACGTACCGAATTCTCACTGCTGACAAAGAAGGCCAGTAAAGGCTTGAAGGTAAAACCAGTTCAAGGCCATTGAACATCATAAAATGTGTTTAAAGGAAGAATAAGTTTAAAATGTCCAGAAATATTTTGAGAAATAGGGAGAAAAAAGGTTTTGATCAGAAGAAAAAGTTCGTTAAATAGAGAATGCACTTCGCTATTTGGAGGTTATTTTACGAAGAAATTCGCAAAATGTTCTTGGTTCCAAGGAAAAGTTCACAAAATAGAGGTCCGACTGTATTTCTATTCCTAATTTTTATCTATGTTTTCATCTATGTATTTTCATTTACTAAGTGCTAATACAGTTTGTGTTTTCATATGTAATATTTTCAAAGCATAGTAACATATGTGTACTAAAATTATTTTTAGTGCATAAATTTGCATTTATTTCTTGTATATTTAAAAATACAGGTATAAATTTATTAAATAATAAATAATCTTGAAATACTGCTTCATTTATGAAGAGGGGTCAGTTTGATAAAAATAGACATAAATAATATACGTGTTCATATCATTTTTGGTGTTTTTCTATTTTACGAACTTTCTATTTTACGAACTATTTGGGTGTTCCCTACGAGTTCGTAAAAACGAGCGTCGACTGTATATAAAAAAAAACTACAAACACAATGCCAATTGTGACATTACACTGATGATAGCAATGACCTAACCCATAAATTTTGCCTTTACTATTTTTTTTTTTTTATCTTATGATCATCAAACAATTTCGTTTTTCACACTGTCGAATAGAAAAAGCTTCTTTCAAATGAAATTTATTTGAAAATTGTATCTCAATTTTTTCATGTGAATGGATTTTAAAGTAATTTTCAATCATGGATATTTTTGATTTGCATGCAGCCAGGGATAAGATTTCCGCATTTTTTTACACCAGTATTTTGTTAGAGTAAATGATATTTCATTTAATTGGGACACTCTCTTGATTTAACAGAACAACATTTTCTTTAAGAATATACCGGTGTGCAAAAACGTGGAAATCTCATCCCTACATGCAGCCCAATTACGAAAGATATACCTGTTTGCTCTTAATTCAATATTATAAAGTAAAGGCATTGATGAACTATGAGTAACTCTAGCATCATATTGTTTGCGGCAATAACCTATCCCAACCATAAATTTAACTTTTACTGCAATTTGAATTTTAAACATCGCACATTTGATTATTCCAAAATCTAATAGAATACAAAAAGTACTTTCAGTAATTTTTTTTGAAAAGTTTATCTCAATTTACGGATTGTTTATCCATTTTAAATTAATTTTGAATCACGGATATATTTTTAAATAAACCTGTAACCCAATTCAGAAAGATATATCCGTTTGCTATTAATGCAATATTATGAAGAAAGACATATCTATGAGTAACGCCTAGCACCATATTGTTGGTGGCAACAACCTAACCGTACCATAAATTACGCTTTTACTACAATTTGATCTCTAAACATCATGAATCCCATTATTTCAACGTCTAACAAAAAAGTCTGTCAGTCATGAAATTTTGTTTAAAAAAGAAAAAAAAAGCTTACCCTAAAAAATAGTAGCTATAATTTCTATTTAATATAAATCGTACAAAAATCGTATTTTATGTAATCGTATTCGATACAAATCGTAGAATGTTATCACTGCATTTCAGGAATTAAAATATTTATCTAAATGTTATAATTAAAGATTATATAGAAATAGGGAATAAATTGTTGCATCCAGTTTTTAGAGCCAGTTTGAAATTATATTGATAACATTGACGTCATATCTAGCAAAAGATTTTTTTTTTTTTTACTATTATCATTTTCCTTATTTGATTCTTGATATTGAAACGACTTCATTAAAATAGATTTTTTAACATTCAACTAAAGTACTTCTAAGGTCATTTTAAAACATGCTTAGTTAAAGTTTTTACATAAATATATGAAAAATGTGCATTTTCTGATTAGAATGACGTCGATTTCAAAAATGTAAAAATATAGCAGTCGAGTCTGAATTTTTATTGGCTAATAAAACAAAGTACTCGAGTTAACAATTTTTTTTTTTAATTATTGAGCAGTTTTTTAGATGTGTGGCAACAGGAAAGAAGCTATTGAATTTGAAAATTTAAAATGAGATATTTCTATAATGTTAAATTATGAAAGATGATAGAAAAAAGCGATAAATATTGGTCTGATGATTTTTTTAAAGGTGACAGGGATCTATCCCACGTTCTAAAGCCTATGTACAGCAAGTTTCGTGCAAATCGGTCAAAAACTAAAGATGTGTATAAAGGACATACACACCGAGAACGGCTTTTATGTATATAGATATTAATTTAGTTAGAATTGAACCACGGAAATAAGAAAATAATTAGAAAGTAATTAGCCTATACCTAGAAAGTAGTATGTCAACTAATATTAATTACGATTCGTATGCGTTGTATATTACACTGACAAAAATATCTTCGGGCGATTCTCAAAAGGTGGGCACTGGACACATGTCATAACTTGTCACCGTTTTTTAAAAACAGAAATTTGTGTCTTCTTGAATTGAGAATATGCGCTGATTAAATAAGGCAAATTTTACAGTAAAATTTTACTGCTGATGAAAAACAAGGTTTCTGAGTGGTTCATGCGGCACGCATACGTGCCGCTTGTCCCCAAGGGGTTAAGCCTTTCAAACATAACTTTAATTATCATTGACTTTTTTTTTTTTTTTTTTTTTTTTTTTTTTTTTTTTTTTTTTTTTTTTTTACACTGAGTTTTTAATTTTATTAAGTGACAGAAAATGACATAATTTATTGTAAAAGCTTTGTAAAAATATCTTAAAATTTTACTATTTTTTGCTAAAGAGGCCAATTTTGGACATTCATAACGTTAACTGCTCCAATGTACCACCAAGAAAAAGAGTTTTAAATTTTTTCCAGGTGTTTCTAATAGTAAACAACGAATGCATAAAGGCATCGGATGATTTTTTGATAATTTCGTTAAGAGATGGCAGGCTGATTTATTGCTTTTTTGAAGATAGAAGGACTTTTCTATAAAGATTTTTTTTGTAGTATTTTGTTATGTCCGAAAGTAACGTACGCGACAAAGCATTTGATTTTATTATTATTATTACTGGATAACAAAAAGTTAATTATACATATATATATGTATACACATACAATTATAGGACACACTTACTACTTTCTTAGTCTTAACAATTTTTTAAATACTAAGCGCAAAGTCCAAAATCTGTAACATACGTGCGAAAAAATGTCCAAAATTTTTAACGTACACAGCTGCTAATTAAATACTTTAATAATTAATTTTCCAGAATTGTTGCTGTCTTTTAATGTTTGTTTATAATTGTGTAGACATACTATTAAAAATATTAATATATTATATTTACAGACAAAATACTTCACAAATATCCTACAGGAGGAAAATGTTTGAATTCGACTCTGTAAATCAAATATGCCGTAGGAATAAAGAATTCAAAGAAAATAAATACAATTACATACAAGATAAAAGACATTGCAAACAAAATTTATTGCATAGACATGTAAAATATTTTTATGTTTATATAGGCCTAAACTGTATAAAAAAATTAATTCAGATATACAAAAAAAAAAAAAAAACTTGCATGAAGATAGTAATCCATTATAAAATATATAAAAAATAGTGTACAAAGCGTACAGTCCTCGAAATTCATTACTTACTTTTCAAATTTATGATCGCATATCTGGTCCAATTTACGCAACTTAAATTGGAAAATTTCGGCAACTGAGCCGTTTTTTAATACAGTTAATTTCAAGACTAAGAACAAAAACAAAATTAAACAAATCCGCATGAAAAATATGCGCAATAAACAGATGCTATTATACTATTATTATACTATTAAATATTACTATTATAATAATGTAACATACTATTATAATATACTATTACAGAAAAATTGGCCTTAAATTTGAAAATTTGAAAAATTACATATTGTTAACGTTTAATGATCCCACATTTTGAGAATCTCCCCTTCTATTTATTTTTTCGACGTGTATGAAAATTAATAAAGCTTTATAATAAATATATGCTGCTGTTTTAATATTTTCCCATAAAACAACATACTAAATGCTTGCTTGGGGTATATTTGATATGCTTCATTATCGCCATGTATAGTGATACCACATTCCTATTAACTTCAAAAATACTCAATATCGCTGATATTTTAGACCTAAAATGAAAAATGTGATATAATCCTTAAAATTTGCAGAAATTGGATAACATATATAGATAAAAATATAATGAAAGAACTGTACGAATCGAAGATCAAAGCGCTTTAAGTATATTCAATAATAAGTTTATTTCACATTTCTAACTTAAAAATAATAATAAATATAACAATATATTAATTTATTCCAGTCTATTAAAAGTTCAATATATATCTTATGTGATATGAATGAATGTCGAAGTACGTTATTGATTACAATTAGATAATATTGGAAATAATTACCATTTTATTAGAATATGTCTTTCAAGTAAGTCTGCTTAATGCGATCATTAAAATATTTATTCACTTCTCGATTTTATATATTCTTTTCACAATGAATGTCTTTTCAAGACATTTTCTCAGCTCATATTATTAAATGTCAATTGTTTCAGCGATCATACGCTTAATTCGAGAAATATATATCGTAAACATCTAAAGAATTTTGTAAAAATTTTGAGTTTGAAATATTCTTTCAAGTAAATTAAGAATTTAATAAATTTCATATATTAATTAAAGTTGAACAGGAATGTTGAGTTGTTTTGTTAAAGCATTTAATTGGAGCAAGGATTGTACAAAACTAGAAAAACTTTGAACATAAAATAAAATTTAAAAATATGAACTAATAAAGATTGCAATCACAAAGCAATTCTTATAAATGGAGTATTATGTGTCAAATTAATTATTTGCTTTAAAAATTTCTCATTAAAGAAAATCTTTGTTAAAAATCACAATATAAATTCAATACCGCTTTTCTTTCTTGTGATTGACATATAATGTTTCATGATTATCTTTGATAAAAATAATAGTAAAGCTAAATAAATTGCCATTCTTTGGATTTGCGAGAACCATTCAAAAATTTTCTTCAGTACTAATTACTAATTAGGATTTGCAATTGCGCTATCACATAATATTATTTCCGTCGTTCTAGAAAGGATGATTGTTATATTGTTGGGTATTATGTAAAATTGTACCTAATTAGTACATTTATTTAATGAATGACAATTATAAAATCCACCTTTAATAGCAAAACTTGTTCACAATCAAGCACATTATTTTCAAACCAAATAATTTTATTATTTTTTTTCTTGTAGCATATATTTTATAAAAATCAGAGCATCATTAATTATTTAGTAAAATTCATATATTCGCCATGTGCGGCGTTTACGATATTTTAAAATGCCAACTGAGTTTCCTTAATTTAAAAATTCATAAAAAATATTTAAAATCAGATTTAAATATTTTAAATAAAACTTCAGGCATCTTAAGATATTAAAAACGAGGCATCCTACACTGCTCAGAAAACTTTGATTAAAGTTAGGTGAATGTGACGCTGTCGACAAAAGTAGCGTTCGGATGGATGCGGCGTTTACAACGGGTGCGGCGCTTACGATATTTTTAAGCTTATTTAGTTCAATTTGAGGAGTGCGGCGTTTTTTCCATAAAATACGGTAGTATATATATAATTTTATTAATATTATTAATATTTATTGTTAATTTATCAAAATTAAAACATTGAATATGGTTAAATAAAATAAATGATTGTTTTTTGCATTTTATTATTCTTTTCAATTAAGTGAATTATTATCTTTGTCAAAATACTTTTGAGCGCTACTGTTTTATTTAAAAAACTGTGCTTGAACAACTATTTGTAAGAAAAAAATAATTACAACAGTTAAATTCAAACTGATATTACATCTTGATTTTTTTTAAAAAAAGCTCATTTATTTCACTTTTTCAGAAAATTAATGCATAAATTTACATCAATTAAACTTAATATTATTGTTGTTATAGTAATGAAATATATATAGATTGCTGTTAAAAACAAAATTTAATTTTAAAAATTTGAAAATAAAACAGTGAAAAAAATTATAATTTTATGTTAAATTTGGACCTTTTGTGAAAAAATCCTTATTTTTAAGGCTCTTACGGCACCTCAAGATATAAATTAGAACGAAAAAACTTCGTAGTTTTATTGTTAACATATAAATACACCTTTTAATTGTTATTAGAAAATTATTTGCTGAAAAAAATATTTTGCCCTATACTTTCGTTCCACCCTATTGTACAACTCATTATTAACTCTATTATTGACTCATTATTAACTAATTATTTTTATGAAGATTGGAAAATTGGTGAAGCTGTTTTCTTTCTAAAACAAGGCAAGCCAGTAAATGAAGCGGCATCTTATAGACCGATAACCCCACTTTCAGTATTTGGAAAGGTCTACGAAAAAATAATTCTAAAAAGAATAAATTATTATCTGCATACAACAAATAAAACCTTTACTTCCCAGCATGGCTTGCGGGAAAATATATCAACGGAAACAGCAATAAGAGACCTTTTCTCACAAATAGATTTACTTAAGCAAGAACATGTATATTTTCCCTCCTGTCAGTAGACTTTAAGAATGCATTCGACAACTTGCCGTGCTATATTACAATACAACAATTAGAAGAGTTACAAATAGAAGAAGCATAGGTCAACACCGTAAGGTCCTATTTATCGAAGAGAGGCATTCATCCAAATTGGCTACTAGAAATCCTGAATTGGCTCTCTAAGGGTTGTCCGCCGGGTTCCTGTCTAGGACCTTTCCTGTGGAGAGTGTTTATACAGAAGTTCATTAATATACTAAGAAGAACAGGATTTCGAGTGATAGTGTTTGCAGACAATATATTGTTGGTTGTGTATGGAAGAACAATAAAAATACTAGAAGAGATGGCCAGGAAGGCTTTGCAAATAGTGAGTGACTAGGGAGACATAAACCAAATGAAGATCTTATATGGAAAATGCTAGGCATTAAATCTCAGAAAACCTAAATATCTAAAAAGAGCTCCAATCTTTAAAATAAATAATTACAGATTGAAATCTGAAAATACGCTCCTATACCTTGGTTTAACCCTAGATAAAACACTGTCATTTTTGCCTCACCTAAGAAATAAAATAATAGAGCTGAATTCAATAATCCAGAATCTACTAAACCTTACATAAAAAAAGAGGAATGAATAAAAATATCTTAAAAATATGGTATATAACAATCTTAGAAAAAAAGATAACGTATGGAGCAGCTGTTTGGTACGACCACCTACAGAAATCTCATGGGCTTTGCTTACTGTCCTCAATACAGGTCCAGTGCATTCTTCTTGTGTCGGGCGCACATAGAAAATCGGCCACCCTTGCACTGTGTGCCTTAACAGGAATCCCTCAATTGGACCGCAGAGTAGTTGAGATTGCTACATCGGGAAAAGTACTAAGATTGGGGACACCAGTAGAAGAATTTAGACCAGAATTCTATCAAGGTAAATCCCCAAATTAATCAGTATGTCCTTACAAAAATTACCTACACAAAGCAAATGAAAACCTCCAAATGGAAATACAAATCTACACAGACGGCTCCAAAATGGAAGAAGGGACGGGATTAGCGTTCTGTGCATACAAAAACTCAACCTTGTGCCATACTTATCAAACAAAATTAAGGATAGAAGACACCGTATTTCAGGAGGAAATGCTAGTGGTACTTCGAGCAGTGGAATTGGATGGAAAAAAGCAAGTATGGAAGTGCAGTAATATACTCAGATATTCTCTCAAGCATACAAGCCATTGAAGACAGTACAAGAAAAATAGCACTGGTCCAGAACATAATTCAATTACTACAGAATACAAATAAAATATAATCCTAAAATGGATAAAAGGACACTCCGGAATAGCAGGAAGCGAGGATGCGGATGAAAAGACAAAAGAAGCAATCATAAATCCTAACTTACCAGAAGTATTTCTACATTTCCCACCATCACATGTCAAACGACAACTAAAATTACAAATATAACAGGAATGGCAGAGAATTTGGGAGTCTGATCATAGAGGAAGATTTACATATTCACTTCTACCTATTGTCTTAGAGGAGACATTACTATCACACAGAAACCTCTTCTTTTTTGCAACGAATCACGGGCCTTTTCCAGATTATCTGGTAAATTTCAGAAAAGCTGACTCGGGCTACTGCACGTGTGGAAAACGAGGAACCTCGCTGCACTACGTAACGTAATGTACACTAACAATCGTATACCACCCCAGAATATCCAGAACGATAAGTCACTCTTTATGGTTCAAAATAATCAGAAAATAACCAGCACTGTTACAAAAAATTATAAACTGCATAACACTGATTGAAAGCAATCAAGGACTTTTCCAAATGCTCCCACAGGATCTATTATTTGATAATGATGATCAGCTATGGAACTAATCAAACAAACTTTTTCTATAAAAAAGTTATAGAATTAGTGTTATTGTTAAAGAAACATTATGTGTTATATGTCTGGAAAGCGCTCAGCTCGTCTATTTTACTATTGTTACCTATACTTATCTCATTATCTCAATTACTTGTGATTACCTACCATTATTTAATTACTCTATAATTGTTCTGTATATTTTTTATATAAATAAACATTGCTGAGTGGTGCTAGTTTAACTCAAACCAATTGGTACGCCTCCCCACCTGGCTGAATCTGAATCTGATTATTGAAGATAAAACTCCAAGGCACATGTGGACATGCGGTTGAATTACAGAGCTCTTTTTAGAAAGAGATTCAAAAGTTAGATCTTGTGCAATTCAAACTGAATCCGGTATGATAAAAAGACCAGTCCAATTGATACAAAAACTGGAACTAGACATTATGGACTGATTATTGACTTTGCATCTATAATGAACACTATGTTTACATTTTCATTTCTTTAACCCTTTCTAATCCAATTATTTTGTATATTTTAGTTTCAGTAGTTGTTCCTGAAAAATAGAATTATTTGTATGCCTCATTATTGTAAGTGTGTTCTAACTTTTACTTGTCATATTAATGTAGTTTGAAATTTTTTATAAAAATTTAATTTGAATGATGAAAAATTCTGTTCATCCGGGGCCACTGTATTAAAACCCCATTATTTTCTGTTTGACTTAGCGAAAATGAGTCATCGCCAAGAATTACTGCAACCCTTTTTTTACTTTACTATTTTTCATTTTGTTTTAATGTGGATATAAAACAAATTTGGAAGCGAGTTTTCAGCGCTATATCTGATCTGAAGCAAGGCTTTTCTTGGTCATAATAAAACCTATTCACATTCAATTTTTCTAGTATTTAATTATCCGAGTGATGCTTTATTTTGAATGTATAAAAATCGTTCTAAATATTTTATTGAAATATGTGATTACTTTCTGTTTCGAAGAATATATATTTTATCGTATGTTCTTTGAAATTCCATAGATGCTATCTACTTCCATACTCCAACCACAATTTTTCTAGAATCGGTAGTTTAGTGAAAGCATACATGGCAATCACAGCAACATCACTGTCAACAGTTTTTGCTGTGATCTTTAAATGACCCTAGTATTCAAAAGCATACCGAACTTGAAGTAAAAGACTGGCTTCTTCTTGGGGCGCTGTAGGCGAACCAATTACCGTGTCTCTGTAGGTGCAAATGACTTTTTTGTCAAGTAGCTGATTCATATTGACGCGATTTTCTGTTAAAAATTCAAAGAGATCTTTGTTTTTACTGTGTGCAAGAAACTTACTGAAGGATTTAGGTATGACAACATCGTATTTCACATTTACTCTTGGACCAGATCCTCTCATTTTTCTTGTGTTATTTTTTAAGCTTCCGTCTAGATAGCGGTCGAAAACCTAATCAACTGTATCTGCAGTTTTTAAGCCTCATCAAAACGTGTGGTCCAAAAATCTGATCACAGTACTGTTGAAGGTTCGACTGGATTTAGGAATAAGCATATAGACCAAAGAAGCTCCATCGATAATGACGCAAAAAACATTGGTTTCAATGATAGTAGTCTAAGAAACTCCACTTGATTTTAGGACACAACAATCTACATCGGATTTCTTGCAGGTGTTTCCGAAGTTTCCCGAGGTCAAATATGGAAGGCGGACAAGAGCTGTTTTCATTCACGAAAAAGTCTTTGACGTGCATTTGTCTTACTTGGATAGCAAAGTATAGCTTGGTAAAAAGCGTACCGCTTTTTCTCGAGTCGAGAACTTTTTGCTTGTCTTTGGACTTAATAGAAATTTCCATTCCACTCATCAGGTGTAATTTTTTTATGACGATATGGACTGATACCTTTCTTAGTAACAAGGGATCTTGGACAAATTCTGCAAACTGTCTTTTCCCTATTAAATTCGATAACATATCAGACCTCGCACATTCTTTCGGTAGGACAGTCCTACTACTGTTGACGGTAGTCAACTCTCGGTCTTCGAATGGATTGCCGTGTTCTTGAAATACTCCAACATGGGCAGAAACATGGGTCTGAAATCTATTACAAAAACTTTCAGTGTCTTCAGGATGCTTTTTCAGAAGTGATATCTGACTTCAGTTTATGATTTTCTTTAAATTCCCCAATCATTTGTGCAACCTCGATCTCCGAAACCATCCACTGTATCATTCCCTTCTCTTCACTTAAACGTGATAAATTAAGGGTTTTTCAGAAATTTGTTGTTTTGTTCATGCAACTGGTAATGTGCCATCCTGGAGATTTCCCCGTTAATTTTGGAGCCAGACATATTTCCCTTTTAAAACTCACAGAAAACAGCGGGTTGCCTCTCTGGTTGTTGCTTTAAGTTACATACAAATACTGGCAGCCATCCAGCATAGTTGGTTTGTTCAAGAGCAAACAACCATGGACAAATTTCCTTCAAAGTGGAAATAAAATTTGTCAAATTTTCCTGACGGGTACTCCGCACCAAATCTAAAAGGAAAGATTTTAACGCTTTGGTGATACGCCAATACTTAAACTGAGCCGACTTTGCTGATCTTCGCTAAATCCAATCTTCAAATGTTTCATCTACTTCTTCTTCTGTTCGATCTTGGTAGGCTCTCTCCAACAGGATTTGTAGAGTCATAATCGAAACGTTATGAAAATATCGACACCTCTTCACGTGCGACAAATTCCTTCAGCTCTTCCTGATGTCGTTACATTAGCAAGGTTATCGGCCACTCCCTTTCCTTCAAGCCATATACCTTTCACATATGTGATGGCCATTTCTATATGGAGGCCACCTAACATGACTATGATTTTATCTTCCCCATATTTATACGGCATAGCCCACTGATGAGATTTCAGCAAGGCGTAGACAGGTTAGTCAGCTGTGATGACAGGGGTTTGGTTGGGATTCACTTTGCGAACGATAACACACACAAAATTTGTTGCATGTCGGATAACCAATGACGAGTTTATGTCTTCATTGATCACTGGGAGCAATATTATCCTACATTTGTTTATCGTTTGTGCTCCCGAAAACATGTTGAATCAAAGAAATGGAAGTACCGTGAAAAGCGTTTAGGGAAGAGTTCGATGGAGTGTCATGATCTATATTATCTATTACTCCACATGTGAAGACAATACTTGCGATATTTGGGGGACAGACACAACCCTGTTCTTCAAAATATCAAACACATGATTCATAGACTAACTTGAACACTCACACTATTTACAAATATTTACCATATAAAATATTTATATTAACCCATTAAGCGCCATTGCTCCCATTTTGGGAACATTGATTTGGGATTTTTTTTCTAAAATGAGTATTCTATATATTGTCAAAAAGTTTATGTTATTTGTATTTTGAATATATGAGATGACTTCTGTAATTTTTTAAGAAAGTTTCATTTGCATTTTCTATTTTTTAAAACTTGTTTAAAAAGACGAAATTTAGCTTTTTGACCGCTTTCGAAAGAAAAAAAAATAACTTACTAATAAAAATTATATTTTTTTATTTAAAACATGTTTATAACTATCTATTGTCTAATACTGCCTAAATCCGTAGTTAATAAGTATAATAGATTGATCATAATTCAAGAAAGAACGAGTTGCTCCCGTAACGGGAGCAAAGCAATGGCGCTTTCGTTAGTTTTGAAGGCCAGACGGAAAGTCTCAAATTAGGAAGACCAAATACGATGTTTTTATTATGAGCGTGAAAACAGTCTGTATAGAAGCTTTAGAAACGCTTTTTTATCACTCCTAGCAAACTTTTCTTGGATGTGTTACACTTAAAATATGTTTCTTACTTTATTAGATATCTTCTTTTTGCTAAAAGATAAACTTCAGCAGGTACTTTTATTTTTATTTCAATTTTAATGAGAATATACCTGTGAAATTTTTAACTGGATCTCAAGCTTTGGATTATTTTGAACAAGTAGGTTCACAGGGCCCGACTAGCAAGTTTCTGTGCCCAGGACACTTCCAATTCTTCGTGACCTCTTAGATTGGTTCCTTTACTGATACTAGTTTTTTTTACATGTTACACACTTATTCTTTGTCATTTCATCGGATTAATACCTCAAATATCACATTTTTTTCAGAATTATGACCTTTTAAATGAAAATTTAGATTAATTTATGAAATATTTTGTGCCCCTCAGAAAGTTCGTGCCCAGGGCATGGGCCCAAGGTGCCCGTGCGATAGCCAGCGCCTGTAGGTTCAGTTGATTATTCGCATGATCCGGAAATCGTTTGTTTGCCACCTGATTCCGGAATAGTAACTGATGAAAAATATGTAATAGAAAACATTTTATGCGATAATTTACCTCGAGATATATCATTTGAGGTTGATCTTTCCATACATTCAAAATGAAAATTCAACGAAGAAGTATGTGATTTACTAATTAAAAAAAAAGAAAAATAAATAAACGCATAAAAATTGTTCAGACGCCTTTCATGTAAAATAGATAGAAAAAATAATGTAATGATTAAAAATAATGATATGTAATGAAAATGCTTATAAAAAGGTTAAATAGATTTTTTTCTATTATAAATGTAGATGTTTATTATAATTGTAGATATAATTTATCTCATTTTCTCATAAAATGTCTGTTTCAGAATGAATTAATTCTTTTTATTTTAAAAGAATTTAAAAACAACTGTTATAACTACCCGAAGGCAAAAGTATATTTTTGTAAAAAAAAAAAAAAAAAAAAAAAAAAAAAATACCCCCATTAAGTGCCATTGCTGCCATTTCGGGAACATGCTGTTTTTCATAAATAATCAAATTTTTTTTAATTTTTTTTTTCAGAAGTACTTTAATGACATCCTGTTCATTAAGAAAAAACAACGATTCCATAAAAAAAATCGGTTAACTTTTATAGCGGCGCTTAATGGGTTAAGGTTCTGGTTTAAAATTTTATTCTATCGTTTTAATTGTTCTTATTTGTTCATTTACATGTCAAACATTGTATTTCCTTCACGTTTCGATTCCGTTCTGTTTTCCTTTTGGTTCAGACATTTACGGTCGCTGTTAACCAAAGTAGTAAAGAGTGCGAGTTTGAAAAAAAAAAAAAAAAAAAAAAAAAAAAAAAAAAAAAAAAAACGTGCGTAATAGGATAATATATTTTTTTTCTAATCTGTGCAAATTAGTCTGTTTAGAGCCTGCGGGATCTAGACGGGGGTACGTGAGCGTAGCTCGTAGGGAACAGAGCCCCTCTCAGTAATATTAAATGAAATAATTTGTAAGCAGGTTTACATTTGCCAAAAGCGGAAATATTTAACTGATAACGTTATATCATAGAAATCATTGTACATACACCAAAATTTAACATTGCGAACATAAGAATGTTTAAATTAAAAAAATCTCAAAATTTCAAATCTTTAATATACCTGCATGTCATTTGAAAAAAAGGGATTTTCGAAAAATACAGAAAACATTTTGAGATTTTTTTTCTTAAATAAGTCATTTTATCCTAAATATCAATATTTCTGTAATAAAATCTTACCTCGATCTTTGGATACATATTTTGCATAATATACAAACTTTTAAAAACTTTAGGACAAAAATACGTATTTAAAAAAATAAAATGTGCACAATGTCTTTCACACAACATTTAACGGCGGTACCCTTCCCCCTCACACCCGCGAGGGTCTTGACATCTGATCGATTGCCCCCGGTGATTTTTTGTTTCTTAGTATGTACTATATAAACGCTGTGTCAAATCTCATACTGGTATCCGGAAGTGAAATATTTTGGGTAAATCTGACTCTAACTCCACTGACTAATATTGGAATCAACTAATACAAATTTCAGCTGAAGCTGAGCTCGCCAATACGCGCGACAGAGGACGGAAAGATATATACAAGATGTAAATAAATGTTACATTAGCCAATTTATTAAAACGACACTAAAGACATAATACAATATTAATATAATATTATGCAAAGTAAAAAAAAAAAAAAAAAAAAAAAAAAAAATTATACAAAGCTGCTGTTAAACGACATTGGGTACTGAATAACGGGGAATCCAAGCCCATGTCTCAGTGATGAAGTAAAATTTAAAGGTCACCTAGGAAATTGAAGATGTTTTTTGTTGAGAGCAAAGTCGAGCGCGACAAATATTTCTAGCGAACCATCTGGAAGAACAGGAGGACGGCGTATGTGCCAACAAGTTGTTTAAGGAAAATTATAGATGTTGTAGAGGAGAATAGAGGAATATGACGAACTTGAACTTAATCTAAATAATGCAAAAAAAAAAAAAAAAATAAATAAATAAAAAATGTTTCCGAAGAAAAATCGTATTCCCTCTCAAGATGAAGAATGAGATGTTTAAAATGATGAATATACAGCAATAAATTTTAAAACTTTTTTTAAAAATGACAACATCCCACCGACATACCTGCTTTATTTAAATCTTTGTAAAATAAACATGCAAAGTATAAATCAAATCACGAATTTCTCTGAACGAAATGATATACACCTCAAACAGAACAAAGAGCAAGAGCTCGTGATTTGCTAATGAAAATTTGGAAATAGAGTTAACCTTTGCCATGTTCCCTTCAGATAATAGAATGTTTAATACCATATTATTTCATATAATTGTCATTAACTCTATCGACAATTGGGACATTCTATTGGTCTGATCCAATCTTCTCAGTCACTGCCAAATTTGTTTTATAAGTGCATTGTAAAAGAACTATATTTCGCAAGAATTTTTAATCTCCTTCATGGGTTATTCCTTGCGCTGAGAAATACAAAAATTACAGCGCGCTTGAAATTTGAAATTCGGCTCGCAGTTACTCATAAATTTCTCTTAAGAAAATTTATAGTAATTAAGAAATATTCTTTGGGGCGCAAAATTGAAATTTGGGATAGACCCTCATCGACTAGACATACAATCCGATAATGGCGAAAATTCTCTAATGTCTGTAGTTTTTTACCTAGCTTTTATAAATTATTATTTCTTCAACATTTATATCAGCTGAAATGTTATCCTCTGAATGTCACTGCCAAATTTGTTTTAGCAGTGCATTGTAAAATAACTATATTTCGCAAGAATTTTTAATCTCTTTCATGGGTTATTCCTTGCGCTGAGAAATACAAAAATTACAGCGCGCTTGAAATTTGAAATTTGGCTCGCAATTACTCATAAATATCTCTTAAGAAAATTTAAAGTAATTCAGAATTATTCTTTGGGGCGCAAAATTGAAATTTAGGATAGACCCTCATCGACTAGACATACAATCCGATAATGGCGAAAATTCTCTAAAGTCTGTAGTTTTTTACGTAGCTTTTATTAATTTTTATTTCCTCAACATTTATATCAGCTGAAATGTTATCCCCTTTCACCAGTTCATATATTCTTTATTTTCTAAAAATAGTTTGAGACATGCTTCTCAGTGTTCTAAATATCATGTAAATTTACAAATCGTATATTTCTTAAAATACTCTCTGTATGTTACGAAACCAAATTGGTCGCTAATAGATCTCTGAAAAGATATAAGTCTTGTGAAATTTTTCGAATATTCTGTAACAACTCTCATTTGAAAACGAGTCATCTTTTCCTGCTTTTACTTCACGTAGATGAATCAGACGTTCGAAATATTGTCGGTGCAAAGGTTATTGGATCTTCAAACATAAAAACCTAAACTGAAATTTCTGTTTCTGGTTTATTGTCAGCATTAGGGTTTATAAGGCACTATGATAACGAGCAATCTGTGTTATAAAGGGAAATGGTTTTAAAGAAAACCTCTTAAATACAGTAAAATATTTAGGGTTTTGCTCCCAAAATGCGGATGTTTCATTATACAGTATTTGTATACTAATCTTAAGTTAAGATTTTTGGTACAAAGACCTTTTTCCATATATGGGTCGTCAAATTTGCACAAAACAACCTCAATTATTTTTTTTTATTACAAATGAAAATATGTTTAAAAATTGTAGTATTTTGTGTGTATCATATTTTTTTAACTTACCTACACGTAAATAGAGGTAAATGTGAAGGAACATTCAGGAAATGTGTAATTATAGTTAGTCACAATAATTCACAACAAGATAAAATGACTTTCGAAAATAGACTGTGTTATACGCAAGCCTCAATTTTTTTTCAGTCCATTTTCGACAGAATGTGCTTTTTTTATAGTTCAAGATCGAGAAAATGATGGAATAGGATTTTAACAATACTACGTTGCAAGTACAAATAAATAAAATGAGCAAAAATATATATATATATTTTCTTTTAACTGAAGTATACAAGTTTACTGAATATTTGTAGAAACTGCCAGTAGAATGTAAAAATGAATATTTCATTGTTTCTATGAAATTGATAATTCAATCCACTTAACCAATGAATTATACCATTTTTGCGATATATTATTTTAGAAGTTACTGGAATAATCTCGACAGAATAATTAAATCGTGGAAACAAAAGCACATGTTCCGTATTATTTTGACAGTAAAAAAAAAAAAAAAATATATATATATATATATATATATATATATATATATATATATATATATATATATATATATATATATATATTCTTAAATTAAAATGTTTTAGTTTAGAAAAAAAGGACGCATTTTTTTCCCAATTAAAGGCAGAACTAGTATATATTTTTTAAAGGTTTAAATTCAAATTGTCAAGAGGTGAACAATTAAAATAATTTTGACATTTAAATTAAATATAATCCATCATTAAGCATCATTGGTAATTTATATAAATTATGTGACAAAAAAGAAATCATTTTCTACAGACAATCATTTTTGTTAGTCATGTACTTTTTTTAAGATCATATAAAATATTTTGACATATACTTAACCGTATAATTTATTTGAAAATAATGTACTTTGTGTGGTTTTATATCTCACCGTACAAAAGTGATTGAACTTTATAAATGAATCTATGTACGGAATGTTATAATTTAAATGATTAAGGTATAGTTCACGTCAGCCGATTATCTACACATAGGATATGGGTCCGAGGGGTTCTTTATATTGGAACCGAACCCATATTTACGCAATATTCGAAATAAACCACGGGATACTCCGAACAATTGGTCCGACACGCGACGAATGGATTGTGATCGAACACAACACATACTGTCTACCAGCTTTGAGAGCAACAACTATCTTCTACTGGATGGACTTTAATGTATAAGGAATAGAAAACGAGAAATGTACTCTAGTTTCACAGAAAGATAAAACAATTTTTGAAAAAAAAAAGAAAAAAAAACACAGTTCGAAATATCAGTTTTTATTTTCAGCTCTGTCATAGTATGTGTTATATTTTTCCCAGTTAGAGATTGAGAAGAAAATTAATTTGCAATGTGTAATTTAAAAGATATATGTAAACCTAGTATATGAATAATAAAAATGTAAAAAAAAAAATTGCATTAAATAAATACACACACGCACACACACACACACAGGCACATATATATATAGTCGTATATAAAGCCAAAGGGTCGTAAAAGGGTTTAAGGTTTTACTTTATATCGAAAATATCTAAAGCACTTTAACATTACTTAATGCATAAGGATTAAAAAATGAACTGTAGCATAAGAAAAAAATACTCAAGGGATTTCCTTACAGATGTTAAAATTTCTTCCGAAAAAAGACGATGTTACAGGCAACTTTCATTTTTTTTTTCATTCCTACCATTTTAGATAGAAAGTACTTTATTTTTTATGGTTTGAGCTATAAAAAATATCTCTTATCGTTTGAGTTGGGAAAAAATTAGATTAAAATTTTAGTGACACGATGTTTTATATCAGACGTTGCAACATTAATGTACGAAAGAAAGCGTGTGCTTTTAAATTCGTCCTAAAGCTAACGTTTAAAAGTTTTTTGAATATTTATAACCAATTAATCATTAGTAAAAATATTTATTATTTTATTGCTGTTATAACATTAATGCTAATCATTCAAGTGAGGAATTATATTTCTTCACAAGGTTTTCACATTTTATCAGAATGCTACACTCAAAAGTTTATCATAGAAGTAGAGATATGTCTTATCATTTCTTTCATTCTTACATCTTATTTAGAGGATAGACTGATTACATTATATAAAATTGAATAACAAGTAAACCGTGATAGCTATTGGAAATTATATCTGCATGGAATTTGTACTGATAAGAATTTTTTTTCTCGTCATCAGTGTTTTAGTTTCAGATATCCCAGACATATGGCACTGTATTGTATCATATAATATTTCTCCGAAAAATCTTTTAAATTGAAAAAACAAACACCATTTTCTCGTTTTCACAAATAACAGAATGGTGGATAAATCATGATTTATCTATTTTTTTTAAATTACTATTTTCTCCACGTGGAATGCAAGTTTTGCTATTTGTAATTCTAATTTTTATAATGTTTACAGTTTGCTTCTTTTTTCAAGAATTTCCTTAATTATTAATGCCCAATATAGACCCATTAAAATACGTTACATAGAACTTTTTATAAACAGCTAATATTTCATAATTGCATTCACCTAATTACAGACTTTCTCCCATATCCTTAAATCTAAAGGACGTAGGGCTATGTGTTATATACTAAAACCCTAAAAATTTCCTAACTGATAATAAATAAACAGTAAACGTTTTTTTAGTAGAACTTCAGTTATAAGCTTCCGGAGTCAAATTCAGTTTGCATATTACACACCCCGGTTATCAAACTTAAAGCGTTTGAGTAAAAATATGCTAAAAAAGTTAATATTGCAAACAATACCCAATGCTGCAATTATATGTGTTTATAAAATACAATTTAACACAAAATTGTACTACGACGTATAATTTAGCGACGGAAATATTCAAATTTGGCGATAGACAATGTGGTGATCAATGGACGCGTGTTGGAATTCTTGTCTGTAGTGTTGCATAAAGTGAATGTGGGGACAGAGTATTCATTAGATATGTCTGAAAGGCATAATTTAAATGAAGGTCAAAAGTGGAGAATAATTGGAAGAATCGCAGGAAGGCAAACACAATTGGATATCGCCCAAGAAATGAATATCCCTCAAAGTGTCACATCAAGAAATTGGAGCCTCTTTTTATGGAAAGGATCATTTGATAGACAGCCTGGTCAAGGGCGACAAAGCGTAGAAACTACATCAGAGGACCGTTTTCTGTTATGGTCGGCTCGCAGAAACCGCGAAGCGAATACAAGAGATTTGGTTTCAAACCTTCATACCGCCACATGAACAGGAATAAGCCGTTCTACTGCTGCATGAAAGCGTAAAGAGCGTGAAATATATGACATAAAACCAATAGCTACTGACCACTTACTCCAGCTTCCAAATGGATCCGTCTAACTAATGGCGTCGTGTTGTTTAATGGAGCCTAGAAGACTATGCCCGAGTATTGTTTAGGGGAAAGTGGGGATGAAAGGGGCATTTTGTCTTTATAAGCTTATAAAATAATGACATTAATAGATATAATTATCATGATTGCGTCTAATTATAGTCTAAAATATTTTTTTTAATACTAGTAAAATCTCTTATACTCAAATACATTATTTTAAAATTTGTACGCATTTGTATAAATTGGGGGAAATATCCCTTTTAACCCCATTGAGGGGGATGAAAAGGACACTATGCGGGGTTGAAAGGGACACACATAAATAAAACAATTTTATGAACATTTTTTCTTATTTATTTGCGTTTATATTATTCAAAAATAAAAGATAATAATACACAATTAATAATAAAACATATTGCAACATATTAAAAAAAAAGAGAAGAAATAAAAATAACTTGTTTAGGTCTACTTGACAAAAAACAACTTTAAATCAAAAAAAATTAAGAAAGATTTAGCTCTACGTGTCTCATCACCAGTTACGGATTTAGGTAACTTCATCAAAATATCATTGATATTCGCATCATTCATTTCAATATTATCAGTAAATACAAAGTGATTTAATCCCTTTTTTCTGAAAATATGTACTTCGAATTCATTCCTAGTGTTTCTCAGGAGTTTGCGGAAAAACCGCAACAGGAATTTTACCATAATTATTCCATTACCTTTCGCAAATTTTATTGCCTTAAAATTTGCATTGCTTTCGCGATTATCAAATAAGAAAATAGCAGGATGAGTTTTGTAACAACTAGAATATTAGGCTATTGCACAATTGCTTAAAAAAAATATCGGTCATCCACCAGCTTTGATGAGCAAGTCCAAGCCTTTGGGATGGGGCAGCTCCGAGCTTGAACTCTTTGTAATTCTTCTTTGAGAAAACGAATACTGCTGAACCTGATGCAAAAACAAAAGTGTGACAAGTTGACCACGTTCAGCTGATGTTACGACAGAAAATTGCATTCACCCCGTTTTACTACTATATTTGGAGGCTTGTGCTCTGTCATTAAACCTGTTTCATCACAGTTATATATTATATCGAGTGAATTTTTAGCGATTCATAACTGGCCAAATGTGTTTAAAAAATACCAGCATTAGCTTTGATGAAACTTGTACTTCTTTTTAAACTAATGGCTATAAATCATTTGAAAACAACGTTTAAACACACAATAAAAACAAGCCGATTTGACCATACGTATACGTTTCGTGAGTACTAGGACTCACATCCTCAGTGTAAAAACTATAAAAACTTTAAAAACAATATCCCTCACAACTACATGTACGGTGAAAAAAACCCAAATGTCAAAACATGATACCAAAAGACCATCAAGCTCTAACAGCCAATGAAATTAATGCGGAAGTGAAGTGTCGTGACACAACAAATCCATCCAGAAAGTTGAGATGTATGTTGTACTAGATAAATCATTAACCAAGGAGTCTTTAAATTTATGGATATGAATAGCCTCAAAAAAGTCTAAATCCAGAGGAGTAATGCATTTCTTAATAATGGTAGCTGAGTCAAAATTAAAATTATGTCCGAACCCCCATCAATGAGAGGCGATAGAGGATTTCTGCAATTCTTTTTTCTTTACATAGTTTCTGTGTTCATTGATTCTGTAACGGAGTTTACGTTTAGTTTGTCCAATGTAGGACAAACCACATTGGCATTGAATGTTGTAAATGCCCCAATAATTATGTGGAGGAATTTGGTCCTTAAGTTGCGAAAAAGATAATTTATTAACCGGCTTAAAAACCACATTAAAATCATAATGTCTTAAGATATTAGCCATCTTAAAGCTAATACTATTATAAAATGGTAAAATGATAAGGTTGGAAATGGAAACCGCAGTAACAGGAGAATCAAGATTATTAACATGTTTATTAAGACTATGAGAAATTAAATTATTGATATAAGATAAACTAAAACCTCGATCAATAGCCACAGATCTAATGTAATTTAATTCTGTAATAAGTGAATTATTATCTGAACAAATTAAGCGAGCTCTATTAATCAAATAATGAAAAGCCGAAGATTTTTGGGAAGGGGGGTTACATGAATTGAAATGGGGGGGGGGGGGGTGTGACAGCAAAATGTTTACGGTAAACGCAAGTGTCAAAGGTGTTAGGTTGACGTGTAACCAACACATCCAGAAATGGCAATCTATTATCAATTTCAACTTCATAAGTGAATTGAATGACTGAATCTATTGAGTTTAAAATCGTTAATATATTGTCAACAGAAAATTGAGAAAGGTCCAAGAGTGCAAAAGAATCGTCTACATATCTACAATAAAATGGGAAGTTGATAAGGTTAAACATTTTAACCTCAAAGTAATGCATATATAAATCTGCTAAAAAAGGGCTAAGGGGATTACCCATTGCTAAACCATCCGTCATAGAATAATATTGATTAGAAATTTGAAATGAATTTTGTTTTAAACAAGTACTGAATAACTCAATAATGTGGTTGATTTCATAATCTGTGTAATGAAATTCTTTTAATCTAGTAGTGAGACTTTGTAGTGCACCTTGAACTGGAACATGGGTGAACAGAGAAGTAACATCAAATGAAACCATGCGTAAAGATGGGGAGGGGATGAAGTTTTTAATCCGAATAACAAAAGAACTAGAATTCTTAATGGTGTAAATATTAGAACTTGAAAGGAATGAAAATCGTATAACTAAATATTTAGCAAGAGGGTATGAAGCAGAACCGATATTGGATACGATAGGCCGGAGGGGAACACCAATTTTATGCACTTTAGGCAGAGCGTAAAAGCGACTGCAGTTAGCAATGGACGGAATTAATGACATTTTAAAACTGTCATAAATACAGGAGAGGTTTTTATAAGTTTCCTGGCACTTGTTAAATCTCTGTCAGAAGGATCCCGATTTAATTTAATGTATGGGCCGGATTGTAAAAGATTTTGCACGTTATCCAAATAAGCTGTTTTATCATGTACCACTATTTGACCTCCCTTATCAGCTTTAGAGATAACAATGTCATCATTAGATTTTACAGAGGATAAAGCTTCTTTAAGATCCTTTGTTATGTTTGGTTTGAAATTCTTAGAATTGTGATCAACTGTGTTTTTAATGAGAACCCTAATAGAATCCTTTTGAGAACTAGATAGTTTGCTAAATTTGAAACTTCTTTCAACTGGAGAAATAAGATTAGGTAAATCTGGACGTTTGCTAACAGAAAAAATATAATTAAGTTTGAGCGCTTTCTCCTGTGTAGGTGACAGTTGTGAAGTTGAAAGGTTTACAATAGCATTATTATTCACCTCTGGAAGCCAAGGAGGGGGTGTAGCAGTGAGAGGGAGTACATTTGAAAGTTTTTTTACTAACGAAAGTTTATGAAAAGCAGAGAACTTGAAAGACCGGTACCATGATAACCGATCAAGTGTGTCAAAATTTGACACTGAGTTTCCAAGAGAAAGATGTAAATGAAAAAGTTCTTTTTCAATAAAAGCGAGCTTACTACGAGTATCCTGAATAATGGCGCGAAGTAACACTAACTTGCAAGTGTGTAAAGATTTCGAAAGACGTTTAGTTAATTGAAGTTTAAAACCCAAGCGAAAAAAACAGGAACAACAAAACGACGTTTACAAGTACATAAAAAGTTCAAATGATTTAAAAAATTTTCACGTCTTAATCTAAGTTTGTAAAAACGATTAAGATCAGACATGATAAAAACCCCCAAATAGGTCCGTTGCAACCAAATATAATAAGTACAGAACTTGTGTGAAAATATAAATTATTTGAAAACAACTTTTAAGCACACAATAAAAACAAGCAGATTTGACCATACGTATACGTTTCGTGAGTACTAGGACTCACACCCTCAGTGTAAAAACTATAAAATCTTTAAAAACAATATCCCTCCCAACTACATGTACGGTGAAAAAAACCCAAATGTCAAAACATGATACCAAAAGACCATCAAGCTCTAACAGCCAATGAAATTAATGCGGAAGTGAAGTGTCGTGACACAACAAATCCATCCAGAAAGTTCAGATGTATGTTGTACTAGATAAATCATTAACCAAGGAGTCTTTAAATTTATGGATATGAATAGCCTCAAAAAAGTCTAAATCCAGAGGAGTAATGCATTTCTTGATAATGGTAGCTGAGTCAAAATTAAAATTATGTCCGACTCCCCAGCAATGAGAGGCGATAGAGGATTTCTGCAATTCTTTTTTCTTTACATAGTTTCAGTGTTCATTGATTCTGTAACGGAGTTTACGTTTAGTTTGTCCAATGTAGGACAAACCACATTGGCATTGAATGTTGTAAATGCCCCAATAATTATGTGGAGGAATTTGGTCCTTAAGTTGCGAAAAAGATAATTTATTAACCGGCTTAAAAACCACATTAAAATCATAATGTCTTAAGATATTAGCCATCTTAAAGCTAATACTATTATAAAATGGTAAAATGATAAGGTTGGAAATGGAAACCGCAGTAACAGGAGAATCAAGATTATTAACATGTTTATTAAGACTATGAGAAATTAAATTATTGATATAAGATAAACTAAAACCTCGATCAATAGCCACAGATCTAATGTAATTTAATTCTGTAATAAGTGAATTATTATCTGAACAAATTAAGCGAGCTCTATTAATCAAATAATGAAAAGCCGAAGCTTTTTGGGAAGGGGTGTGACATGAATTGAAATGGGGGGGGGTGTGACAGCAAAAGGTTTACGGTAAACGCAAGTGTCAAAGGTGTTAGTTTGATGTGTAACCAACACATCCAGAAATGGCAATCTATTATCAATTTCAACTTCATAAGTGAATTGAATGACTGAATCTATTGAGTTTAAAATCGTTAATATATTGTCAACAGAAAATTGAGAAAGGTCCAAGAGTGCAAAAGAATCGTCTACATATCTACAATAAAATGGGAAGTTGATAAGGTTAAACATTTTAACCTCAAAGTAATGCATATATAAATCTGCTAAAAAAGGGCTAAGGGGATTACCCATTGCTAAACCATCCGTCATAGAATAATATTGATTAGAAATTTGAAATGAATTTTGTTTTAAACAAGTACTGAATAACTCAATAATGTGGTTGATTTCATAATCTGTGTAATGAAATTCTTTTAATCTAGTAGTGAGACTTTGTAGTGCACCTTGAACTGGAACATGGGTGAACAGAGAAGTAACATCAAATGAAACCATGCGTAAAGAGGGGGAGGGGATGAAGTTTTTAATCCGATTAACAAAAGAACTAGAATTCTTAATGGTGTAAATATTAGAACTTGAAAGGAATGAAAATCGTTTAACTAAATATTTAGCAAGAGGGTATGAAGCAGAACCGATATTTGATACGATAGGCCGGAGGGGAACACCAATTTTATGCACTTTAGGCAGAGCGTAAAAGCGACTGCAGTTAGCAATGGACGGAATTAATGACATTTTAAAACTGTCATCAATACAGGGAGAGGTTTTTATAAGTTTCCTGGTACTTGTTAAATCTCTGTCAGAAGATCCCGATTTAATTTAATGTATGGTCCGGATTGTAAAAGATTTTGCACTTTATCCAAATAAGCTGTTTTATCCTGTACCACTATTTGACCTCCCTTATCAGCTTTAGAGATAACAATGTCATCATTAGATTTTACAGAGGATAAAGCTTCTTTAAGATCCTTTGTTATGTTTGGTTTGAAATTCTTAGAATTGTGATCAACTGTGTTTTTAATGAGAACCCTAATAGAATCCTTTTGAGAACTAGATAGTTTGCTAAATTTTAAACTTCTTTCAACTGGAGCAATAAGATTAGGTAAATCTGGACGTTTGCTAACAGAAAAATTATAATTAAGTTTGAGAGCTTTCTCCTGTGTAGGTGACAGTTGTGAAGTTGAAAGGTTTACAATAGCATTATTATTCACCTCTGGTAGCCAAGTAGGGGGTGTAGCAGTGAGAGGGAGTAAATTTGAAAGTTTTTTTACTAACGAAAGTTTATGAAAAGCAGAGAACTTGACAGACCGGTACCATGATAACCGATCAAGTGCGTCAAAATTTGACAATGAGTTTCCAAGAGAAAGATGTAAATGAAAAAGTTCTTTTTCAATAAAAGCGAGCTCACTACGAGTATCCTGAATAATGGCGCGAAGTAACACTAACTTGCAAGTGTGTAAAGATTTCGAAAGACGTTTAGTTAATTGAAGTTTAAAACCCAAGCGAATAAAACCAGGAAGAACACCACGACGTTTACAAGTACATAAAATGTTCAAATGATTTAAAAATTTTTCACGTCTTAATCTAAGTTTGTAAAAACGATTAAGATCATACATGATACAAAACCCCAAATAGGTCCGTTGCAACCAAATTGAATAAGTACAGAACTTGTGTGAAAATATAAATTACTTGAAAACAACGTTTAAACACACAATAAATGTCACACTTTGATAAATAAACAAATAAACACACTCTGCTTGTTTTTATTGTGTGTTTAAACGTTGTTTTCAAATAATTTATATTTTCACACAAGTTCTGTACTTATTATATTTGGTTGCAACGGACCTATTTGTGGGTTTTTATCATGTCTGATCTTAATCGTTTTTACAAACTTAGATTAAGACGTGAAAAATTTTTAAATCATTTGAACTTTTTATGTACTTGTAAACGTCGTGGTGTTCTTCCTGCTTTTATTCGCTTGGGTTTTAAACTTCAATTAACTAAACGTCTTTCGAAATCTTTACACACTTGCAAGTTAGTGTTACTTCGCGCCATTATTCAGGATACTCGTGGTAAGCTCGCTTTTATTGAAAAAGAACTTTTTCATTTAACTTTCGTTAGTCAAACTTTCGTTAGTAAAAAAAACTTTCAAATTTACTCCCTCTCACTGCTACACCCCCACCTTGGCTTCCAGAGGTGAATAATAATGCTATTGTAAACCTTTCAACTTCACAACTGTCACCTACACAGGAGAAAGATCTCAAACTTAATTATAATTTTTCTGTTAGCAAACGTCCAGATTTACCTAATCTTATTGCTCCAGTTGAAAAAAGTTTCAAATTTAGCAAACTATCTAGTTCTCAAAAGGATTCTATTAGGGTTCTCATTAAAAACACAGTTGATCACAATTCTAAGAATTTCAAACCAAACATAACAAAGGATCTTAAAGAAGCTTTATCCTCTGTAAAATCTAATGATGACATTGTTATCTCTACAGCTGATAAGGGAGGTCAAATAGTGGTACAGGATAAAACAGCTTATTTGGATAAAGTGCAAAATCTTTTACAATCCGGCCCATACATTAAATTAAATCGGGATCCTTCTGACAGAGATTTAACAAGTACCAGGAAACTTATAAAAACCTCTCCCTGTATTGATGACAGTTTTAAAATGTCATTAATTCTGTCCATTGCTAACTGCAGTCGCTTTTACGCTCTGCCTAAAGTGCATAAAATTGGTGTTCCCCTCCGGCCTATCGTATCAAATATCGGTTCTGCTTCATACCCTCTTGCTAAATATTTAGTTAAACGATTTTCATTCCTTTCAAGTTCTAATATTTACACCATTAAGAATTCTAGTTCTTTTGTTATTCGGATTAAAAACTTCATGCCCTCCCCCTCTTTACGCATGGTTTCATTTGATGTTACTTCTCTGTTCACCCATGTTCCAGTTCAAGGTGCACTACAAAGTCTCACTACTAGATTAAAAGAATTTCATTACACAGATTATGAAATCAACCACATTATTGAGTTATTCAGTACTTGTTTAAAACAAAATTCATTTCAAATTTCTAATCAATATTATTCTATGACGGATGGTTTAGCAATGGGTAATCCCCTTAGCCCTTTTTTAGCAGATTTATATATGCATTACTTTGAGGTTAAAATGTTTAACCTTATCAACTTCCCATTTTATTGTAGATATGTAGACGATTCTTTTGCACTCTTGGACCTTTCTCAATTTTCTGTTGACAATATATTAATGATTTTAAACTCAATAGATTCAGTCATTCAATTCACTTATGAAGTTGAAATTGATAATAGATTGCCATTTCTGGATGTGTTGGTTACACGTCAACCTAACACCTTTGACACTTGCGTTTACCGTAAACCTTTGGTGTCACACTCCCCCCCCCCCCCATTTCAATTCATGTCACCGCCCTTCCCAAAAAGCTTCGGCTTTTCATTATTTGATTAATAGAGCTCGCTTAATTTGTTCAGATAATAATTCACTTATTACAGAATTAAATTACATTAGATCTGTGGCTATTGATCGAGGTTTTAGTTTATCTTATATCAATAATTCAATTTCGCATAGTCTTAATAAACATGTTAATAATCTTGATTCTCCTGTTACTGCGGTTTCCATTTCCAACCTTATCATTTTACCATTTTATAATAGTATTAGCTTTAAGATGTCTAATATCTTAAGACATTATGATTTTAATGTGGTTTTTAAGCCGGTTAATAAATTATCTTTTTCGCAACTTAAGGACCAAATTCCTCCACATAATTATTGGGGCATTTACAACATTCAATGCCAATGTGGTTTGTCCTACATTGGACAAACTAAACGTAAACTCCGTTACAGAATCAATGAACACAGAAACTATGTAAAGAAAAAAGAATTGCAGAAATCCTCTATCGCCTCTCATTGCTGGGGGGAGGGACATAATTTTAATTTTGACTCAGCTACCATTATCAAGAAATGCATTACTCCTCTGGATTTAGACTTTTTTGAGGCTATTCATATCCATAAATTTAAAGACTCCTTGGTTAATGATTTATCTAGTACACCATACATCTCAACTTTCTGGATGGATTTGTTGTGTCACGACACTTCACTTCCGCATTAATTTCATTGGCTGTTAGAGCTTGATGGTCTTTTGGTATCATGTTTTGACATTTGGGTTTTTTTCACCGTACATGTAGTTGGGGGGGATATTGTTTTTAAAGTTTTTATAGTTTTTACACTGAGGATGTGAGTCCTAGTACTCACGAAACGTATACGTATGGTCAAATCTCCTTGTTGTTATTGTGTGTTTAAACGTTGTTTTGAAACAATTTATATTTTCACACAAGTTCTGTACTTATTAATGGCTATAGGTCTTCGTAAGAGAAAATAATGAATTTTGTTGATTAAAATCTTTGAAGCAATCATTTCCAGATTGCTTGATTGTGTCCCAAGACAGTGACATATTTCGAGAATTCAAAGAAATTGAATTCTCATATGCACAATTGTTAAACCATAGTTAATATTAGATGCTTAGAGCAAATTTGAAGCTAACTCTTTTTATTGACCTTCACTAATTTTTTTTTAAATTACAGAATGGGTGTATTGAAATTCATCTGCTTGTGCATTCTTACATTTTAGAACAATTCTTTCTTAAGAGGACTTTTCAATGCCGTAGGCTTTAGCTGCTGATGTAACAGACAGTCCTTTGTCCTCGTCTTCAGATACAGCACACATAAATTCTTCTTCAGTAATCCGATTTTTTTTTTTAAATTTCCTTGTATATTTTCGAAGCATATTGAGTTTTTGAAGATTTTTGGAAAAGGAAAAAATACCAAAATTGTAGGTTAATGTTATTTTAATATATTTGCATATTTTTGTTGTACATAGTAATGCATTCATTCTTTCTACATAAAAAACTAAAACCATAACTTAAATTTTACAAAACATAAATAATATTTTGTTTAAATAATAATAAAACACGAGGGGGTGAAAGGGACATGTCCCTTTTAACCCCTCAGTTACTGTCCCTTTCAACCCCATACCCATCTTGCTAAGTAAAAAATGTATTCATGCATGACAGTGTTTTACCTAACAAAATATACCGGTATTCATATAAAGTGCATACTTTATAGTGCTAAATAACATAAATATTATAATACTAAACACAAGATTAATTTTTTAGAGAAAAAAAGAAAAGCAAGATGAAAATTTACTTTTTTATATCAAAAACAAGTTTTGATTTCACCACCTACAACGGTACAATTGCTGACGTCAGTTTTAAGGATTATTAAAGCAGAATACGTATCGCCATCCATTGAGCCAAAGTTTAAAATTTCTGCATTTTATTTTCGTCCTCAAATTTTGAGTGCCCCTTTCATCCCTTGTCACTTTCATCCTCAGTCTCCCCTACTGACGAGTCCAGCTATAGTCTGAACAGTAATCCTAGACGTTTTTTGATCTGGAGATAGGAAAGAACACGCCACTTGCCTTCACTCGTCCTGAAATATCCCGTTTTCGAGACCGCGGATTACTGGTTTCGTGGGGAATCAGAAGAAAAAGCCTCATCGAGCTGTACATGTCTCAAAGAGATTCCGTAACCTTTCTGAGATATGTGTAGTGGATATTGGAACTCCCAAGTTAGGATCTTTAGCCGTACTACTCGCCCAGTGTTTTTGCTAATGGATGACAATGCTAGGCCACATTGATGATGATGTCAGAATACTTCCAAAAATCACTCGAATTGATTGCTTACCATACTCACCTGACTTGAACAGGATAATGCATGTGTGGGATGCCTTAGTGCACCGACATTCAGCACACCAAAATTCTCCCCGGACACTCCAGGAGCTAAAAAATACCCTTTTAGAAGAGTGGCGTGTAAGTCCACAAGAATTGACCAATACTTTTGTAAAGTCTATGACATGAAGATGTGAGGTATGCATACATGCTCCAGGTGACCGTACACCATATTAAAGAAAAAAAAACTTTCCCACAAGGTGGGACCTTATTTTTCCATCATTTTCCAATTTTCTTAAATTTGGTTTTATTTCATTATTTTGAGAATAATCATCTGCTAAACATTTCAATTTATGTTTACTAATGCTTTTTTAAATTTGATGACCAATGTACTTTAATCAACATTATTTTTTAAATATATGAAATTACCACAAAAAATTGCATTCTGTACACTTCTTAAAATACTCTCCGAATGTTACAGAACAAATTAGTTGCTAAGATCTCGGAAAAAATATCGCTCACTTGAGGTGTCACCGGAACAATTTCTCAGATTTCAATTCAAATATATGAATCAGTCGCCCGAAACTTTTCGCTGAAATAGTTATTTCATCTTTATTTAAAACCGAAACAGCCATCACTGTTTCGGTATTATTGGCAGCATGAGGGGGTAATGGAGCCCTCTGATAAGGAATAATGTGTATTATAATGGCAAATTGTTTTAAAGAAAACGTTTTAAATACAGGTTCAGCATAAATGGTTCATCGGTTTTCAATACACAGTTTACTGAGACGTATGCGACCTACAAAGGTACATGACAAGATACATACACTCAAAAAGTTTAAGACTTCTTCGCGGCTCGCGTACGCCTTAGATGGCAGGCCTCTGGCGCCGCTGTACAAGATGGCGGCAATGGCGGTCTGTGAGATGATTCTCTTTTTCCATGTCACATCAGCTAGCGAGACCTCACACGCCATATGATATCTTCCTGTGGAGCAATGTGAAGGGCAATGTTTATGTGTTACAAATTCACATTATGTATTACAATAAACGCTGCAAGCGTTGGAGAAACGCATCACTGCTGCTGTGGCGAAAATTTACAAAAACATGCTATTGAACGTATGGACAGAACTTTTGTTACCATTGGGATATGTGCCATGTGTCTAAGGGCACACACATGGAACATCTGTTGTATGTACCAGAAACTTGGTGAGTGTATGTAACTTTTCACGTTTCATCCGTCTTTGTACTTTATATAGTTTTTAAACCTGAAGAATCAGTTAGGCTAACCCTGACCATTAAAAATGCTTCATGTTTTGATTTCGAAGTACGGATGTTTTACTATACAGTATTTGTGTACTATTCTGAAATTACGATTTTTGGTAAATTTTTATTATTATTATTAATTACGGGTCGTCTTTTTTCGACACAGTGACCTTAATATCTTTTCTTTTTAAATATCAATGTAAAATTTATAACAATTAAAGTATTTTCTATTTATCACAAAACTGGTTTGTCTTTTAGATCTATCTACAAGTTCGTATATGCTACTGTAAAAGATGAAAATTCAAGAAAAATGGAAAATAAATTAAAAGTAAGCCATATGAATTCACAAAAAGATACAATTTCCGGAAAGAGATTGTATTATGAACAAGTCTCAAAATTATTTTCAGTCCATTTTAATAAGAATGTGCTTTCCATATAGTTCAAGTTCAAGAAAATAATGGAGTAGAATTTTAAGTAATCTACGTGGAATATACGAAAAAAATTATATTCAAAATATATTTTTTAAAGCTGAAGTACAAATATTTACTGAATATTTATAAAGCAAAACTGCTATTAAAATGTAAAATTGAATATTTTATTGTTTTATGACATTTATTATTTAATACACTTAACTTATGAATTATACCATTTTTTGATATATATTATTTAAAAGATTACTCGAATAATTTAGATAGATAAACAAATTAAACTGTGGAAACAGTACAGGTGTCACTGCATTTTGATAGTAAAAAATATATATATATATTTCATTGAATGAAAATATAAAATATTACATTTTAGTAAAGAAAATAACATCTTTTTCAGTTACAAGCAGAACTAGTGTTTTTTTTTTTAAGTACTTAAAATTTAAATTGTCACTATAATTTATTTATGCTTTGTTTTATAAAACCTTAAGTGGTGAAAACGTAAAGTATTTTTACAATTATATTAAATATATTCAAGGCTTTAGTATCACACGTTATTTATAAAAGCTATGTGACAAAAAAATAATTATATAATGAGAATCATTTTTATTTTTATAACTCATATTTTAAGACAACATAAAATATTCTAACATGTACTTAAACAATTATTTAGAGATAAATATGAAAACTATTTCAAAGTAATGTACTTCTTTTTTTTATGTGTCACAATGCAAAAGTGATTGAACTTTATAAAAGAAACTATCTGGAACACGTTAGTATTTTTGATCTATAAGATACTGTCTACGACAGCCGATTATCTACAAATGTTATATTGGCTTGGAAGGGAGAGCCCTGCAAAAGAGTCTTTCTAAAGGAACCTAAACAGTATTCGGGTTCTATACTGTCCATAAGGTTCTCCACAATGTTCAAAGCATACCACGGGATACACCAAACAATTTAGGCCGACGGGCGAGGTTAGAATCGAACACAGCACGTCCAGTCTACCGGATTTCATAGCACAACATTTCTGCCACTGGTGGGGTTTTCAGGTATAAAATGTAGAATAAAAGGAAAATACGAAAATTTCTAAACAATTTAAAGCAATTTTCGAAAAAAAAGAGACAGTATGAAATTTTATTTCTTTTTTACAGCTCTACCCCTTTGCATAGATTGAGACGTAATTCGTAGAGTTCCATTTTGAGAAAATGAAAATGGCTTGTTAATATATGTCTTAAAACACAGCAAACTCTGTCTAAGGCGGAATCGATCGAGGCTAATAAAATATTTCGCAGTAGATAATATTCCGACTTAGACAAATTTTACTCTATGTCTATGGATTCGCAGGGATTTGAAAAATTTTCCGAGTTACACAAATTTCCATTTTACACAGTCCGCATTACAGACAGTTTATTCTCTCTATATATACAAGGTGCAATATGTTATCTATCGCCGACCTTTAACTTCTCAACCGTTGGTTGTAGGCATATAGTTCCAATTACAAAAAGTTTCAAATGAGGTATATATAAATGTTGTGGCATTATTTAAAGTAAAAAATAAATTTTATAAAAACTGCGAAATCTAACTTTTTATACGGTCCCCCGGTCCCTATAGTTATATATAGTTAAAGTTCTACACATATGATAAAACATATAACACAAAAAAGTGTGACATCTGTACTACAAAAATTGGCACAGTTATTAAATTTCGAAGTTTGAGATTTTTGCACGTGATTTTGTCTTTCATTGAGGGATGAGATAAAAGATGAATAAAAGTAATTCGACATCAAAATCAGGGTGCTATGTCCTTTTTACAGCAAAACCACCTTTAGCCGGTATCGTCAAATCGGTGTAACACCAAAAATGATTATTTCATCTAAAAATTTGAGCTGACATTTAGGGGCCGCATAGAAAGCGAAGAATGAAATATTGAAATTAGACAGAAAAATAAATAGAAATTTATTATAATATCAGAAAACGGTCTAGTATAAAAAATGAATGCATAAAACGCCGAATCTACCATAGATACTGCTCAAAATGGACTCCATTGGTGGCAATACACAACTGAATGCGTGACAGTACTGAGTCCTGGACACGTTAGAGCATAGCAGGTGTGAAAACTGTGCGACAGTCAAAGGAATGATACGACCTGGAAACCTCTACACCGCCCTTATAGTACGACACGTATGGTGCGGAATATAGGGAATCTAGATTGTTGGACCCATCTCCTACGATGGGACATTAACGGGCGATCGTTATCTGCATCTGCTACAAAACACGGTACGTGAATGGTATGAAGAGCTGCCTCTCCGACATGCATTCCGGGTGTGGTTTCAACACGATGGGGCCCTCACCGCATAAAACATCAAACGTCCGGGCGTATCTGGTCACCGAATTCGGTCAACATATCCTTGGATATGGTGCTCCGGTAGAGTGACCATCGCGTTCACCGGACTTGACTCTCATGTATTTCTACCTCTGGGAATACATCAAGGGATAAATCTACGTGCTGAGACTACTTCTATGGTTTATCTGAAGCAGCTTATCATCCTTGTTTCTCGCATAGTTTGCACACCTGCTACGGTCTAACGTGTCCAGGACTCAGCACAGTCACGCATTCCGTTGTGCTTTGCCACCAATGGAAACACTTTTAGCAGTATCTCTAGTAGTTTCCGGCATTTTATGTGTTCATTTTTTATAGTAGAACTTTTCTAATATTATAATACATTGATATTTGCCGAAACGTCAGTGAAGGCTTACTGTGGAGACACGAAAAGTTTTGATTTCCGTTTGTCTGTCTGTCTGTCTGTCTGTCTGTCTGTCTGTCCGTCTGTTCCACGATAACTGCCGCAAAAAGCATCCGATCGGCTTGAAATTAATGTGGCATGTTGATGAGGTACTCGGACTTAGCTGTATGGTTTTTGGTTAAATTTGGTTCATTCGTTCGGGAAATATAGAATATTTTATTTTGCTCTGTAATGCTTTTCAATGGCAAGTCAGACGATTTTCAAATTTTCATTTGTTGAAAGAAATGGCTCATATAAAAAATGGATTTAAATGGTAAATTTTTGATGCTGAAATTTTTAAATAAGAGTAGTAAATTATTCCTATTAGTTTGCAATTTTGTCAAAACATTTTTCAGAGCTTTTAAATTAGGTGTATAACTTATGATGGAATTTTATACATGTGTTCGAATAATATAAAACATTTTATTTTATGAATTTACTTATATTTCATTTTTTTTCTTTTAACCGTTGCGTAGCAACTATATCTCATCTAAAAATATCATAAATGTGAAAGTATGTATGGTTTTTAAAGTCAAATCAAAGTTAAAAGGAATGAATTAATGAATGCCTTTGTATAGATATTTGCATATAAATTGATTTAAACGCAGAAATGAAAATAGTATTTATATACTATATAGAATAATATCTTTATTTATGTATTCAACTATTTTGATTATAAAGGAAAAAGTTCGTTATTTTCATACAGAATAAACTGACATTATTCTATTAAACTTTATAAACTTTATTGTTGCCAAAAAAAAAAAAAAAAAAAAAAAAAAAAAAAGGGAATAACAATTTCTCCCAAAGAGTTCATTTTAATTTGTAAGATTTTCACGTGCAAAGGGAAAATGCAGCAAATTACAAATAATAAAAAAGATAAATAGGACAGGAATGAATACATATAAACATTTCACACCAAATACCACCTAAATTAATTTTTGTAGTGGTATTTTCCCACACTACGAAGAAAGATTCCTCGATTTACACGATTTTACTTGGCCTTCCTTTTCTCATTGGTTGCGATTTCATTTTCGCAATTGCGTATATTAATTGGCACAAAATTTTACATTTTTATGACTGAGGTATATGTAAGGCCATACAAATAAGAAATTCCGTATTGTTTCCTATAAAATGTGATAAAGTGTTGGTTAACTATATATGTTTCTATTAAGAGGAGCAGGGCTGCCAAGCCTCCGGCGTTCTGGATACCAGTATTTTAATACAAAAAATGTTACTTTATTTAATTGAAACATTTGCGCGATTTAAAAGAACAACATTTTCTGTAAGGTAATAGTGTTGTGCAAAAAGCCTGAGACTTGCCATGTCTGGTGGTGAGTGAAATGTTTTATTTAATGCATTTATCTCTATTTTAATGCTACGTGAACAACGTCCCGTGTAACAGCTTGTAGAGTGTAAAATAAATTATTAAAATAATCCCTATTACGAAAAATGAAACAAAATGCCCGGCTAAGGGAAATAAAAGGTTAGTTAACCTTTCGTAATTTGACCTGAACACAGGTGTGCATCAAATTTCAACGGTGTTTGTAACATCACGATTTTATATTAAATGTGGATACTATTAAAAGGCTATCACAAAAAATACTTAACGGCGCCATATCACGTTTATCTATTTAGTCAATTGGAAGTGGACACGATGATGAATTATTAACCGTTAGGTTTAGAACTCCCCCTACTTTAGGGTGATTTTAGTAAGTTAATGCTATCGAGTACATTTTTAGATATTTAGATTAGATCTTAGATATAAATATTGCAGAATGGTAATCAAAATTATTATTAGATTTCTAAATTAGATGTCTCAGTTTACATTTCCAAAAGTTCTTTATCCATTAGATACAGATGTTTGTGGTTAGCAGGCAAGTAAATACTGCTGTATGGATATTAGGATAACGTAAAATGCTTGACCAAATTGTTGCTTATCCTTATAAATCGCAGTGTAAAAATGAATCTAAGATATAGGATAATCATTAACTCAATCAATAGAAAATTACAAATGCAAAATAAATTACACAACGGGGGGTTCAGGGGGGGGGGGGCACCCCTGAAGAAATTTGCTTTATTATATAAAAATTACTAGAATAAGTAGCTCGTGAGAATTTCAGAATATCATTACATAACAACGTGTTTAATTTAACGCTTCTAATGTCTGAAACCATCGAAATATTTTTTTCTCCTTCTATAAATGTTTGTGTAATTTAAAAGTTAAAATTTTGTTTTTGTAGAAAGATTAATATTAAGCAAAATTTGCTAAAAACAATAAGTTGCAGAGATGACGTTGAGGCTCTTGATCTGCAGATTTACTAGTTATTTTTCTGTTTAATTTCACTATTTCATTCTTTGCTTTGTATACCACCCCTAAAAGTCAGCTCGAATTTTTAGATGAAAAATCCCTCTTTGGTGATACCCCAATTTGGCGATACCGACTAAAGTTTGTTTCGAAGTAAAAAAGACGTAGCACCCTGATTTTGATCTCGAATTACTTTAATTTATCTTTTAACTGATCCCTCAATGAAAGACAAAATCATGTGCAAAAATCTCAAACTTTCAAATTTAATAACTGTGTCAGTTTATTTAGTACAAATGTCAAAGTTTTTGTGTTATATGTTTTATGATATGTGTAAACTTTTACTAAATATAAGTAAAGGGACTGGGGAGCCGTATAAGAAGTCAAATTTCGTAATTTTTGTAAAATGGATTTTTCACTTTAAATAATGCCACGACATGAAATATACTTCATTTGAAACGTTTTTGTAATTGGAACTATATGTTTACGACCAACGGTTGAGAAATTAAAGGTCGGCGACATATAACATATTGCACACTGTATCTCTCTATTCTAAAAAAAGTAATTACCGCTGTCACCGCCGCCGCCGCCGGTTTTGATTTTTTTGTGACCGGAGGCCTTTCTTCGTTAATATTAACAAACATAATGCATACAAAAATATGATAATCGGTGGTTTTATACAGAAATGTTCGATAAACACGCTGATGCAGACAGTTTTCAAATCGAAGAATTATTTTAAGAGTTATTTAATGCTAAAGTTGGACAAAATCGTTCCACTAAAAAAGTTTTATAGCAGCAAAAACTATATACGGCAGTGTAATCATTTTTAGATCATTTTATGCGTTAGAACTTGCCGGAGTGCAGATTGCATTATTTTTTTTATTTTGACTCATTTTTTCAGGTTTTATTTCTATTTTAAATTCAAATTTTCAGCATTTCTAGAGATATTTTTTACAGATTTCAGAAAATTGTACTAATTTAAACTGTTGCCAACTGTATAAAAAGCGCAAGCAATAATGTTTGCTCCAAATTAAAAATTTATTTACACGTGACTATTATAAACAGGAAAAAAACTTTCAAATTATAATTAAATAATTACGTAGAAAAAGCAAGAACTTATTAAAAATTACGTCATAAAATGTAGACACGTGAATTTTAAAAGAGAAAGGATATTGTAAAATAATAAATTCATTAACATGCGTTGGAAGTCTTAGGAGAAATTACGTCATATTTACGTCACATTATAGTTATTACATAAAATGAACACAAAATAATATTGCAAAAAAGTTTAAATTTAGAAATTGCGCTAGACAATTATTGGGTATTTTGAGAATTAATTTAAAATGTCTCATTTAAAAGAACTTTCTTTTCGCTTTGTTAAAAAATAACAGGAGACAAAGACTCTCTTTACTTAATTCCTTTTATATTAGCTTATTTTGAAATGTTGTTACACGTGTATACGTCATCAAGTTATTTTTATTTCGACGTTTATTTGTGTTTTTATTAATGTTGTACGAATTTATTTGTTCTTTCGTTATTTAAAGTAAAAATTATATCAATTTGTATAATTTGGCGAGTGGTTTGGCGATTTATATAATTTGGCGAAATTGGTCGACAGGATAATCAAGTAGTACCGCAGCTGATTTGGCGTTAAAATTCCCCAATCAAACAGAAATGAATAGAAATTCGTTTACAGGGAGATCGCCACTGTTTTTTAAATTATAATTCAATCTTTCGAAATATTTTTAAAGCCGATCAAATTAGCGTGCATTTAGAGTCTGCGGTGTCTGGACGGGGGTTGGCGAGCGTAGCTCGTAGGGGGCCGAGCCCCCTAGTATATATATATGTAAGTATACTAAAAATGTAAAAAAAAAACAGCATTATATAAATACATATGTAAATAATTATATGTATACATAAATCTACGTCTAATGCGATTCATATATATAATGTATCACAAAATAAAAAAAATTCACTTTATATCGAAAATATCTAAAGTGCTTTAACGTGGTTTAATGTAAAAGGCAGATAAAGATGAACTGTAGTAAAAGAAAAATAGAAAAATATATACTCCAGGGATTTCCTTGCAGCGGTTAAAACTACTTCCGAAAAATACGGTATTATAGGCATGTTTCATTTTGTTTTTCAGCCCTACCACTTTAGACAGAAAGTACTTTATATTTTATGGTTTGAGTTTTAAAAAAAAAATGAGTTTAAAATTCCTATGACACGACGTTTTATGTCATATATCGTATCTTTAATGTACGATGGAAAGCGTGTGTTTTTAAATTCGTTCTAAAGATAAAATATAAAAGTTTTTTTCATTATATTTATATCATATTATTTGATTGATTAAAAATTTAATATTTTGTTGATATTATAAAATTGAAAATAGTAAGAATTCCAGTGAAGATTGGCACTTTTTGGTGATAAATTGATATGTTTATACTCAAAATTTTCTCATAGAAGTAGATATATATGTCATTATTTATTTCATTCTTACTTCTTATGTAGATGATAGACTGATTACATTATATAAAATTCAATAAGAAGTGAGCCGTTATAGTTATTGGTAATTATATATGCATTGGTGAAATGTGTATTGATAAGAATCTCTTAACTCTTCTTCTGCGATTTAGTTTCATATACCACAGATAGATTGCACTGTATTGTAGAATATAATATTTCTCAGAATAACCTTTTAAATTAAAAAAATTAAAAGCAAACCCATTTTTTTTAGTTTAACAACTAAACAGAAGTAAGGATAACACATGAGTTATCTTTTTTTATCTAAATTGCTATTTTATCTGCGGCAGCATTACGAAGAAGTTATTTTTTTCTATTTGGAATGCTAAATTTTAAAATATTTACAGTTTTTTTATTTCTATGCATAATTTTTCTTAACTAATAGTTCAACACCCATTCAGATCCGCTCAATAGAACTTTTAAAAATAGCCACTTTCAAAATCAGGTTCGCCTAATTAATGAAGTTTCTCGCATAGTTTTATACCTAAACAACGTATGGCGATACGTTATAAAGTAAACCTCCAAAATTATCTAACTGACAATATAAGTCGAATAAATTTAAGTTTGCAGAATGTGAGTTATAAACTTCTGGAGTAATATTGCGATTTACATATTACATACACAGTAGGTAATGACAGTCCTAACTGTAAAAAAAAGCAGTTCAATATATCTGCCATACTTGAAGCTAATAAAAATATTCCAAATAACACCATTTTTTAATTCCCCGGTTGATCTAAAGCAAGAATAATTTCAGTAAGTTATAAAAAAATTATTTTTCATTGAATTTTAAATTTAATCAGTTCATTTTAGAAGAGTATGCAAATAAAAATGCTAATAGATGTTAAAGCTTTTCACGATAAACTTCAAAGAGCAAAATTTAATTAACCTTTTGCCACTCAAAAACTCCGATTTCAAAATTATTTTCACACATGTTAAAACACATCGTTTTCAGAATATAAACATGTAAGAAAAATCATGCGTTGAGCATAGATTATGAAACACTTTCCAACATTTCCTGAATGCTTTAAAAAAACTTCGTTATTAAGGGAAATAAGGTATGTAAGAGAACTAAATAAACATTTTAGAAAACACACAAAACATTTGAAAAACTGATTTCAGCAGTTACCATCCATAGAAATTATATATTCCAATTCTTTTGAACAGCCCTGTATTTGATCTGTAGGTTGATATATATACTATATAATGAGGAACTTTAGTTTAGCAAGAAAACACAAAACAGGTTGAAATTTCTCTTTCAGAAATTTATACTAATAGATGGAAACATACTTGTATACTTTTGTACAACCCTGTAGTTAACCTAGTACCTTTATTACACGCCACTATTTAGCTAGAGTTCAATTCAAAGTAAAAAACTCTTAAAACTACAGGAATCACATTTTCAGAAATTATCATTTATAGACGGCCATGTATCCAATTCTTTGCGTGACCCTGTATATCATATTATATTGTTCTACAAACATTTATTAGTAAACTAAATGTAGTTCAGCGTAAAAATACCTAACTCATTTAAAAATCACCTTTAAGCAATTTGCAATCATACTCAGTAACCATTACGAATTTTTTTGTGTAGCCCTGTATATCAATTACAGCATTTAAACACACCATATACAATGCATAAATATAGTGAAACATAAAAGCACGGAACATAATTAAAAATGCATTTCCAGCAATCATTGCTACTGTCCAGTACTTCGGATACAATATAGTGTCTGAAATATTTTGTGTGTCCATGTAAATGTTATGCACTTCGCATTATCCATGAAATAAGTTATAGTAAACCTCAGCGACGTATATCAATTTCGTTATACATGAAATAATTTAACATAATTAAAATACGCCGGGAAAAATTCCCTCCACCCCTATATCATTATGTAACGGAATTCTTTTGTGTGGCCCTGTAAATGAATAATAACTATTTTTTGCGCCGCATATTCTACAGAAAATGCATATTTTAGTGCACTTGATTAATGCATATCAATTTTATTATGTTTCAAAGCATATAACATCATTAAAAATCATTTAAACGGTTTTTTACCATAGGACGTAATGTAACGGAAAACTTTTGACTGTCCCTGTAAATGAACTATACATGCTACAAACTTCATTTGAAATAGCGTGTGTGCTATGCTAGAGGTCACTAACATCCAAAAATTTCAGAAATATTCGAGTATATTTAGGGGAGTTAGAGCGCGTACAAGTGGACAGACAAACCGAAGTCATAAACAGTTTTCAACCTTGTTGGAAAGTGTTAAAAATGTACAATATTAAAATAAATAGATATTGAATAAAAGGTTTTTTTTCATACTTGAAATAAACGGAAAGTTACTTACTCTTTATAAATTATCTGACTTTTCTACTACAATATTGCAAAGCATACGCACTTCCCATTGTAAGAAATCTATTTTTGACGTCTCTAGCCTTTTTAGGTGCGTTCGTAATTATATAAATATGTAGCACCTTTAGTTGTCGTTCAGTCCGTCTGTCTGTCCGTCTGCCCGCATATAACTGATCAAAAACTACCAACGAATCGTTTCAAATTTAAAATATATAATTGTTGCATAATTTTGTTGCGTCACTTCAAATTTTATGAAAATCGGATGTATAGTTTAATTACAGGGACAGTCAAAAGTTTTCCATTACATTACGGCAATGGAAAAAAAAAATATTTCAAGTTAATTTTAATGATGTTATAGCCTTTCGAACAGAATAAATGGATAGGCACTTATGAAGTGCACTAAAATATATATTCAGTACAATATGGGGTGCAAAAAATATTTATAAAACTAGTTATAGTACGAACGCACCTCATTTGCCACGTTTGGCGAGCAATTTCCAACTTGTTTTATTTTACAAAGTTTACGAAATTAATTTTAGCAATAACTATGTGAAACTGCTCAAATGATACATAAAACTTTGGCAAGGAAATTTAACTTTGTATCGCCGTCAGAATTATACGAGTAATAATATTAACTTCTTTTTTATGAGTCAGAAGCATTTAATAAAACTCTATTAAAAAATAAAGAAGTTGGAAATTGCTTGTCAAATGTGACAAATGTACACTATAACTAGTTCGTATAACGTTCGTACTATAACTTTTTTTTTTTTTGCACCTCATATTGTACTGAATGTATATTTTAGTGCACTTCATAAGTGCCTATCAATTTAATTGAGTTCGAAAGTCATCATTCAAAGTAACATCATTAAAATGCACTTGAAATAATTTTTCCCATTGGCCGTAATGTAACGGAAAAGTTTTGACTGCCCCTGTAATTAAACTATACATCCGATTTTCATACAATTTGAAATGACTCGACAAAATTTTGCAACAATTATACATTTAAAATTTTAGACCATTCGGAATGCTGTAACATCATTAAAATGCACTTGCAATAATTTTTTATCCATTGGTCGTGATGTAACGGAAAACTTTTGACTGTCCCTGTAATTAAACTATACATCCTATTTTCATAAAATTTGAAATGACCCGACAAAATTACTCAACAATTATATATTTTAAATTTCAAAACTTTTCGTTGGGTAGTTTTTGCGCTGTTATATGCGGACGGACAGACAGACAGACGGACTGAACGACGACTATAGGTGCTACGTATTTATATAATTACGAACGCACCTAACAAGAAGTTTTAAGAAACATTCACTTTTAGGCATTTTGCAGCTATTCAACTTGGTGAAAAAAAAGGTTAATTTCATAATACAACCATCATCTTTTATTTTTGTCTTTAGTTTTATTTTTCATTATTTTTTTATTATTGTTTTTGTTTTTTTTTTTTGTAGAAATGTATTGTTTAAATGAATCATTACAGTTTAGCTAGATATTTATTTTACGCAAAAAGCTGTATTATCTTATATTTATAAGCTAAAGAATATCAACTATTGGAACATTTAAAAATTAACTACAAAACCTCTATTAAATATCTGAATCGAAGAATGACATATCTCTCTTAAAAGACTTCGAATTTATATTATTGTGATGATAAATACACAGATAATATTGTATTTTTATAGTTAACTAAAAAAAAGTTTGGTTTTGTCCGCAGTTAAATTATTCGCATGGGCTGTTTGATAAGGGTTTTTACACTGCGCTCTCTCTTTCAAAGACCATAATATGAATTACGAATGCAAAGAGCATCCAAACTGTATGTTTTAAGAAAACTTCTAAAACCATTCAAAATATTCAATATTTTTACATCGAAGTAACTACGTTTTAACTTACAAACACTGGTAAATTCAGACGATGTCATCTCTTGAATGTGTTTGGAACGTGTTAACAATCTATGCTCTAAATCAGCCTATTTTATCTTATATTCCATTTAACCATTTAACTTATATTCCATTTCTTTTATTTAACGCTTTGTATCACCGCGTAACATATCTACAGCATAAGGAAATGTCAATGTCGCTTATACAGTGAGCTTTAAAAGACGATTACATTTATTGTTGCTATTTCTCAACACGATAAGTAATACAAATTGTACATAGAATTCTTTACAGACGGCTATACTGAGTTCATTTTTCATGCTAAAGATGTATTTATCATTTGAGCAGTTTCGCATCGTTATTGCTAAAATGAACTTCGAAAATTTTGTAAAATTAAAAAGTCTGGAGTCACAAAAATATTGATTTTATACAAGGATAAGTTCGTATACTTTTCAATTTTGTATTAGAAAATTGGCATTATTTATGAGAAATATGTAATTTTCTGTTTATTGCAGATGTAAAAAAATATCTTTTAGCCAATATATATATATATATATATATATATATATATATATATATATATATATGCTCTAATTTTTTTAATTATTATTTACATGCTTAAAATGATGTATTCCAATATCTGATTAATTAACTTTCAAATCGGAGTTGTTGAGTTACAAAGGGTTAAGCTCCCAACTATATTACTGTGGTAGACAGAACCGTTCTTCTCGTTTCTCTCCAACGTTTTGTTGAAGCAATTAGAATTGAGTTATTCGTACGCAGCTACATATTTTATTCACAAAAGAAAAAAGTGTAATTTGAAAGTTTCTCCTATTTAGCAAATGGTTATAAAATATATATGAAAATGTATAAATCATATATAAACAAGAAAGAAAAAAAAACATACGTCAAGCATATGTTATAAAACATTTTCCAACACATTCAGAATAATGTAACAAGACTGCACCGTTAAAAAATTGAAATATTACGTCTAATTCAACCGTATGGAAACGCATAACATATTTTAAAATCCAATTTCAGCTGTTTCTATCAACAATCGCAGAATTATCCATTTTTTTTCTTTTTTCAGCAGCCCTGTAAATGATATATAGATTTGTATACATTAACTACATGCATGCCAAAATTTAGTTCACTTAAGAAATACATATACTTCAGTTGAAAATATACCTTCGGCAATTTCCTCTAATAAGGAGAATGGTTCGTGAATACTTTTGTGCAGCCCTGTATATAAGTTATAGTATTTATATATAACGAGAAACATACAACAAATTATTTAAATTTAAAAGCGAATACCAAATTTTAAACTAGAAACTCCAGAAATTACTTCTCAAAGACTTTAATGTAACCGATTTCTTTTGTGTGTCCCTGTAAATGAATATAAAATGCTCTAAATGCCCTGCTCTAACGTGATCGAAGTGAAATCCGGTGACTTATATCAGTTTCAATACATTTGGAATAGCGTAATAACATTAAAATACTCTGCTACTATATTTCCCTATTGACCATAATGTAATGTAATACTTTTGAGTGCCCCTGTAAATGAACTGTTAATCCTACATACTTCATATATAATACCAAACATGCTTTGGTATTAATGCTTTGGTAACCCTAAATAATCTTTACCAATTACATGAAAATTCGAGTATATTCACGGGAGATAGAGAATGGGCAGACGGACAGATGGAGAAACGTAGAGACGGACAGACAAACCGAATGCATCAACACTTTTCAACTTTGTTGAAGGTGTTAAAATAACACCATTCCTACTAATTTCATCACAATTAATAGAAGGAAAAAATATTAGTACTGTTCAATTGGGAAAATGAAACCTGCCGATATTACGAAAATTAAAATCTATTAAATAGTTTATCTAGATGATAAAATGAATACAAATTTCAATCTTATAAATAGAAAATCCATAATTTGACTACAAAAATGAAACTGAATATTTCATGTATACGGGTGTTGGCGTATCTGACACTTCTACAGATAAAATAGTTGTGTAATAAAGATTTAACTCATCACGCTATAAATTTTGCTATTTTAATAAAGCAAAAATTACTTTCTTGAATTTGTGGTGGCAAACGACTTTCAACAAGAAATTTGAAAATTCCTTATTTAGAGTTTTAGCGGTTAATGGGTTAAATAAAAACATTTATATTATATTTTTAAGCAATTTCAAAGATTTATGTAAACGAATAAAGCAAAAGTCGATTTTATAAAATATTATTTACTCATGAATATTTTCTTTTTCTTTTTAACTTTACTTTAGGTATGATTCTGATGTTTTAGAATGTCTATGATGCTGCGCAAAGGTGAATGCAGAATCCATGCAGTGAATTCTTGCGCGTTTATCTCTTTTATATATAAATTAGCTTTGTACTTAGTTTTTTAAATGGTAAACTTTTAAATTAAGTATTTTAATGTTTACTCAGTATTTATATATCATAAGGTAAATGGAAACACATGTTGTTTCGAAATTTATTATTTCAATACATAAATATGAAAATGTGCTTTAAAAAATTGTTCAGATCTTCATCAAACCACAAGAGCTTAAATAAGTCAATTAAAGAAAGATCCAGTTACATAACTTTCATGCAATATGAAAGAGGGTACATTTATCTCATTTAAACGCAGACGTTATAAGAATGCTGCTAAACGCGGTTACAAATTTATGAAAAGTAAAACAATGCAATTAAAAAATAACAAAAACAAGCTCACTAAAATATATTAGTAATATGCGGACCAAATTATCGAACAAGTACAGAATCTCCATGTATTGATATACATATACTTAAGCACACAAACGCACAAGTCCGCGTATTCTTATACGTACAAATGTGCCATCTTTGACATATATTCAAAAATAAAGGTGCATGCCATTAAATTCATCAAATTCAAAGCAGATAATTTACAAACTGTCGTGTAACCCTATTACTGAAGATTAACCAGTATACACATTGAACAATTAATATTATTGAATATTTTTTCGTTTAGTGCAATATTCGAAATTACTAAAGAAAATTCAAGGGGAACAACATTAATTAATAATTTCATGGATATGTAATCGAAATATGTGCTTAAACATTAAGATAATGAGGATAAAATTGGTTGCTTTAAAAGTGAAATCTTTCGATATTTACCGATTGCATGTGGTTAATACGAAACTACATAAAATGGTTTTGGTGAAGTTGAAGAACAGAGTTCTAAGTGTAAGAGATTGCATGTAAAAAAATATAATTAAATTTTAAAAAATCTATTACAGTTTTCATTTAAATGAGAATGATAAATAAATTCTCTATACCGGTCAGTACAGATCTTTAGATCTGAAAATTTGTGTTGCATCACGTGGTTTATTGTGTAAATTCATAATTGTGTTCATACAGGTTTTTCACAATTCAATTTACATTTGAGTAGTATTTTTTGTCCATTCTGAGAATATTAATTTATCTCCCACTAAAATTCTAATTTCTGAAAATACTATTCCCCAATCTATAATATTATATTCGCGTAAAAACTATAAACGAGCAATTACAGTACTATACAATCTTAAGGCATGAAGTGGTTATTTCATGTAATGCAAACGGAATGTCAATATGGTTAATAACCAATATATTTGGTTAAATTAACTGCACATTGCAATGGTATATTCCCAACAATTATTCATTCTACATGCTAGAGCATTGCTTATCGCATTATGATTTATAAATCTGTTCAATGAATTAAATTGTTCCATTAAATGTAATATTAAGTAAATAGTATGAGGACATTACATGTGGCAGAACGCATGTTACATTGTGTGGAATATTAAATGTAAAGCCGATATTTTTAAACAGAATATTCATAAAATTGAGATCACAGTAATATGCATAATTGAATTTAATTTTGTTTTATTTTCAACGCTTTATAAGTTTAAATTTCACGGTAGACATTTTTTATTTAATAAGTTGTAATGCACATTAAGTTATAATTGCATTCCGAAAAGGCAATGCATTGAATTGTTGCACATATTTTAGGTGAACAAGAAAAAGACGTTTTTTTAGGGATTCGTTCATTTGATGAAACCCTATTCGTCTCACTCCTCGATTTGTCTGTCTGTCTGTCCGTCCGTCTGTCACAGAAATCGTTCTCAGAAACTGTATATATTTGAGACTTGTAATTTTGCATACTTATAGCTGAACACCTCACATCAAATGACAAATCATAAAATTTTGAAAAAGTCGTAATTAACGGATGTTATTTATTTAAAAGAAAAAACCAATTACAAGATCGGAAAGGCACTCATAATACAACAAAAGCATGGAATTTTTATCAAATTACAAAAACGATCGCTTCCACGGATTAAAACAGGTGTCATTTTAACGGAAGATAAAAAAAGGCGATTTCTTTAAGGCACGATTATTTTTTTTCTGCGCATCCCAGAAATTCGAAATTCATCCCACAAGACGAGCAAAAAAAATCAGCTTTTAGAAATTCTAAAAACTATCTCGATCGTACCATAAAAACTCGAAAATTCGTTAAAATCCAGAAAAAATCCTTTTATTTTCCTTCATATGTGAAGGCGGCAGATGTCTGATAACATTGAATTTTCTGTGGTAAACCAGGTAATGTAAAACATGTGCATCTTGCGGCCTGAAACGAACAAAAAACTTTTATATAGTACCAAACGTTTCTTTAAATATCTGTTTTTGAGCTAGAAATTTTACGCCATCCGACGTAAAATTTAATTCTCTTTCAGAATATGTCATTATTTTTTTGGACAATCGGAAGCGAGTATAATTAATTTTTTTTGTAACTAATTCCAGAATTGCATTTTTTGCACAGCAGGCCACGTGACAGTGAAAGAAAAAAGATATTGTTATACTAGACTTTGATAATGCAAGTACAAAAATTTTTAACTATTGATTTACAAATTTGGTTCTTTCGCATCCTTATGTTATTTCATACGCTGATTCATAAAATCTAAATGTAAAAAAAAATCAGACCACAACTTTCCAATTTTTGAAAAAATCGATTTTTAAACTTATATGTAAAAGAGATGCTTTTTCGCTCAGTTGACGGGAATTTGTTAAAATTAGAAAAACTAAAGAATCGATCACTTCTAAAGCATTGTTCAGAACGGTGTCACATTTTCAATATAGCATAAATTTGACTTATTCAAGTGTTGATACCACTGTTTTCATATAGTAATTTCCGCAAATATCTTAACACTAGAATTACCGGAAATATGAGTCATGTTTTATAAAAATATTTCACACCAGAATTATGATTTAAAATAGTCTAACTTTATTATTTAATGTTTTTCTTTTTTGTATATTTTAAACTTATTTCGTAATCAAATGTCTGGTTTGAGCCGAGACATATTCATATGGTAGCCGTCAAAATGACGACCCATGGTAGTTCTAAAATCCTGGGAAAAATTATTTCGACTCAAAAATGAGATTGATGTAATGCTCATAGTTTATATTTAGTTGTAAATAGTTGAAACTATATTTTATTTATTTGATGTGTGAGATGCAATTGGAAATATATAGTTTAAGTTGGAATAAAAGTTGAATAATTATCGCTTTGATCTTGCTATTAAATGAAATAAAAACTTTCCCTTAAATTCCTGAAAACGATTTTCTTTAAAACTGTTCTTAGTATTCTGCAGATAATTTTATTTAACTAATGACAATTCTGAAAATTCTATTCATTTATTCTAATTGTTATTCTAATGACATTTTACTTAAGGCAATTCTACAAAGCTGATATTTGAATTAAAGGAAATAATTTTAAATCTTAATCAAAATTATATTTCTGTTTAAATATAGATATACAATAGATGTGTACAAACTGTGACACTTGGGACACCAAACTACAACTATTTTACTCTAGAATAATTTGCGTTATTTAATTACAAAAAAAAATGTGATTAAATGAAACGATGATTATATTTTGTAAATTATGATAACAAACGAATTTCGGGCAAAAAGTGTGTGCATTCTTAAGACTAGAACGCCCAGAAATTTTACTCAAGTTTCATAAAAATATTTGACACCCCAATTTTTATTTAAAATTATTTGACTGATTTATTTAACGTAAATCTGCGTGGTTTAAATATAACTTATTGTATGAAAGAAGTTCTGGTTCCAGTTGACATTTAATGATATGATTGGAGTCTGATCGACTCCTTCCGGGCGTTCTAGTGTTAAATTCTTGTTTAAGACCATTTTTAAACTGTAGCGTTCTCTACCATTTTGCGTGCGGTTTTTTGACGGCGTTATGACACAAATATTACTTATTCAATATGAAAAAAATAATAAGTGTTGATACCACAATTTTAGAATAGTAATTTAACAAATACATTAAATTGGTGCTTAAGACCGCCACACCATCGACTAATGTATCTACGGATAATTTCTAGAAAGGAGTTTCGTTCAGATACACATTTATTAAGAGTAGAGTGCGCTCCCTGGTGGTGAAATGTGGAATTAAGAGATCTCGATGTTATTTAAATTAGGAAATCTAACAAGGTGATCTGTTTGAAACTTTAAGATAGTTTAAAGCACGTAATAAAAAATTTAAAAATAATGATACGAGATTTTTGGGAAGAGCGGGGAGGGGCGTTAAATTTTTTAACTTAGCGTTTTTTACCTTTTTATATAGTGTTTTTTGACTGAGTCCTAATATAAATGCTACTTGTTCATTATATAAAAATCAAAAGTGTCGATACCACTATTTTAGAATGGTAATTTCAGCAAATATCATAAATTAGTGTTTAAGACCGCCACCACCTCGACCAATGTATCTACGGATAAGTTGTAGAAAGGAGTTTCCTTCAGATACAGTTTTTTTAAGAACAGAGTGCGCTCCCTGCTGGTGGAATGTGGAATTAAAAGAACGCGATTTGATTTAAATAGGAAATTTAACACGGCGATCTGTTTGAAACTTTAAGATAGTTTATAATACATAATAAAAAGTTTTCAAAAGAATGGCGCGAGAAATTTTGGTAGGGGTGTGGAGCAAACAAATTAAACAATAGAGTTTTCTACCTGTGATCATAACCTTGAATCTGTGATCATACTTACCCACTTGTTAAATAGGTTCGGAATATAGTAGTAACTGATACAATCACTTATAAATTAATGTGTATGTGTAATATTTTCTTTAAATGGCAAAATTAGAAACTATCGATGATGGTAGATGTACATTTTAAACTACTCATTCTGAAAACGTTTTCGAAGTTCGACCTTAATATCGGCAATGTAAAGTTTAAACGAAAATATTATAAAGATAAATCTCTTATAACTTTTGTTATTTTTTTATTTAACTTAATTCAATTCATGTATGTAAAGGTGGAATTTTATAATTGATTTTTTATGCACGTTCCCAGATTATTTATGCACTTTTCCACTAGATTTACAAATATTATGTACAGAGGTGCGTTTCTATATAAAATACATTATATATCTCTATTATCATGCGTCTATATATACATTAATATAATTGGATCCTTATTATAAATCCATATTTTAGTTATTAAGCATTTTTCCGTTGTCCGGGAGGCAGCTGATAAATTGTGAAATATTATTCATGTATATATCATGTGTGTCACCACAATGGATCGATAAATCTAGAGGAAGAAATGGATAAAATAGTGTCTACGGGTTCCAAATGAAGTAGCTGAAGATGTAGTCACAAGATGGCGGCTGTTCGTTGTTTAGATTGTATGAGGGCATGATTAAAGACAGGAAAACTTCCTCGTGTAGAAACGAATAGAAATTTTTACTTTACTAATGGCGGAAAATCTTCAAGGATAAGGCATTTAAATAAGACGGTAATTTACACAAAAATATGCTGTTGAAAGTTTGGCGCTGTGGTAATTAAATTCTATAACATTGACATGAGTAATGTGCGGAATCGCAAGATCTCACTATCGCAGAAGCAGATATTCACCATCACAATCGAATACATATATTTCTTAATTTTCAGAGACATTCTGCATGAATAAGAAGTTTAAATAAAACGAAATTTTGTATTCAAATTTACTGGTGGTAGATTATTTTTGCGGTAATATGGCAGTGCGGAATCTATTACAGCTAATTCTTTGGGAATATGAAGATTTGTTAATTTCATTTTTTTGTTCCATTGTTACAAAAACAATGGTGTTAATTAAATCTCGGTTAGAAAAAATAATCCACTTTGTTGAACAATGACATTTCGAGACACTTAAAAGTAAAAAGAAATGAAGATTGTAATATATATCATAATATCCTGATTGTAAGCCTTCCACAACTTTTATGAAATTGGGATTTCTTTTCTATTATAATTTAAGCCCTCCCCCCTCCCTCCTACACGCACACACAGAATGCTTTTTAAAAAAATGCTATTTAAAACAAAATAAGGGGTTTTCAAAGTTTCGACATTTTGGCAGATGTCCACTTGGGTTTTTATAGAATTTCAATAAAAATCCCCCCCCCCCTTCCAGCGAGCATTAAATGCCATCTTCCTTTCTATGATTCCAACCACAACAAAAAAAAAGTTTCAAGTTTTCATAATCTTTTATTATTAAGTGTCATTTGTCGATCGCTAGTATTAAAAAGTAAAAAATCAATAATCGAAACTAGATACTCCCGCTCCATCGAAAATTTACGCTTCTCTCTTCCCGTACTCATTGCACAATGTTTAAAAAAATTTAAATTCTTAAAAAAAAAAAAAAAAAAAAAAAAAAAAAAAAAAAAACTTTAATTGCTGATCTCAAATTAAAAGTAATAAACTATGTAATACCCTATACGTACAAAATGTAGGAGGAGGTCGAAAAGCTGTTTTTTTTTTTTTTTTTTTTTTTTTTTTTTTTTGTGCATGGGAGGAGAAGTAATTTTGATGATCATTTACTTTTTGTTACAAGAAAGTTATAAATTTAGCATTAAAATTCAATATTTTTAACTGTATGTGATGGCTGAGAGAAACAAAGGAGAAAAGGGGCACATTTTGCTTTGTTGATGGATGGAAAAGAAATTCTCCAAAAAATAATTTGGAGAAATATTGTTAGAACATTATAACATATACAGCAGTACAAAGTAAATAATTTTAGTGATTTTAACAAATGTTTTTCACGTTTTTTAAGAAAAAGTTAAGGCGCGGTGGGGGGGGGGGGGACAGTTAATGATAAAAACGAGGTTTTAAAGATTTTTTTAAAATCAATTATAATCGCCCGTCAAAAATTTAAATTTATTTTATTTTAAAAGGTGGTAGGCTTACTTTCGTGATTTTACCTACATATTTGTACATATTTAGTACACACATTTACATACACATATTATCATCTTCATGAAAATGGGTGTCGGATGAAAGTGGAAAGAAGCAGGAATTCTGCGAGGAGAAGACAATTTAGGTGATAGAGTATTTAAATTTTTCTATCGAGCATTAAATAGGAAACAAATGGAATTTAATATTAAAAAGTTATAAAACTTAAACTATGCATGGTTACCAGGGTGCAAAAGGGAGCTTAATAACAAAATTTTGTGGGATTTTGATGATCTATTACTTAATGTCACACGTCACATAAATAAACAAATTAAGAAAATTAATTGAAAAAATGAAGATTTTTTTATTTTGTGTACTTGTGAGGGGATTTTTGAGCGATGTCAGATTATTCTTTTTTAGTAAAGTAAAAATCGGTCGAAAAACGGAACATTCTTATCTATGTATTTACACTTTCTATTTCTCAGTTAATGATGAAAACGGGGTTTTAATGTTTTTTTTAAATATCGGTCATAAGTACCTGTCAAAAATTTAAATTTATTCTCTTTTAAAAGGTGATACGTTTACTATCATGATTTTACATACATATTTGAAAATATTTAGTACGCATATATTGTCATCTAAAAATAGTTTAATATTAATTATATTACGATTGTACTTTGAGAAGATAGAATAGAAAACATAAATAGGTAGTTTAAATAACGATTTTATTTCTATTGCTATATTCTAAATTAATCACCCACAAACTAATACATTTTTCATAAATAAATTACATTGCGATGTTTACGAAGCGTATATCAATGTTGTGAATTCTTTCATAATCAAAGCTCATACAAAATTCGTGTATTGTAACAGATATTTGGCATTTGTCAATCAGCACCAATTACAGTAATGTAATAGAGAGTGCTATTAAAGATAAACACTGAACGGTTTTGATAGAGTGGTATTTTGTTTAAAATTTATATTTTTACTTTTAAACAATTTTCACTTAATTATATTTTTAATTTTATACTAATTAACTCCTAATACTAATTTTATACTAATAACTCCAAAGTGTATGCTTTTGTGTCCATGTATAAATGTGGTTTTATTTTTAAGAGGCATTTAAAATAATTTAACTGAATTATTTTTTTTTTTTTAATTTTTTAACTGTGACATCTTTTCATGAAACAATATATTAACAAAAAGAAAAAAGAAAAAAATTATTTGTTTAATGATATTTTTAAATTTTGTATTCCACATTTTCATTTTTACGAAAAAAAAATAGTCCTTTTAAGGTTTCAATATGCGTTTCCATATCTTCTGTTTAGGTTTCTTTCATTAAAAAAGGTAAAAAGCAACATTCGGCAGTGATTAGCAATTCATTTACATAACATAAACTAATCAATCATGACCCCTCCCCCATAGGCCAAAACCACAACCCCCCCCCCGTTCAAATGTTTAAGTATCTGTATCTATATCTATGTTTAGAAATATATATTTTATTTTTATCATGCAGTAAATCTTTTATTTATAAACCTATTTGGATATGCCTGAGTATGTGTACAGGGCTTACCAAGATCTCAGCCGAATTCGTTGGCCAGATTCATTTGCCATGTTTTTTCATATCTGTCGTTTAAAGAAAAAAAAAATTCAATTTAAAAAATTCAAAATGATGTACAAAAAGATTAGTAAATGAAAAATATTTCTCCTTTAATTGTAAACGTTTATACGAGGATTCTGGAAATTTTTTTGTTACGCCTTTACCCGAAAAAAAAATGGCTTTGATACCCGGGGTCCCAAAAATGACTAATGAATTTAAAAAATCGATAACTTGCAAACGGTTACAGATATTTAAAAAAATTTTTCAGGGAGGCTATGTATGATGTCAGGAGTTTTCTACTGTGATTCTTGATTTTAGTTCGTATTTCAAACAATAGATGGCGCCTAGAACAAGAGGTGTTCAGTCCAGACCTGATTTTTGGTACTTCGACATCCATTTTAAACTCCTTTTTTAGCATAGAAGAAGAGAGAGGCCGAAAAATCGAGCATAAGTAGGAAAAATCGATCCTACATTAGAGAGAGATTGGACATTGAAGAAATGTCCGTCATTTCCGTTACAAAATAGATTTAAAGCCGTACAACGCAATGCATTTTTATCAGCGTTTATCATTTTTTATTCTTTTAAAATTATGAAAATTTCAATTTATATGCCTTCAAAGAGTCTTTCGAAACTTAAATATAAGCACATTTCCATTTTAATGAGTAAGAATTCTCAGAAAATGCATTTTTTGTACTCAGCTGTTTTACTCTACGCAGCAGTGCGATTTTACTTAGTTATCGGATTTTGATTTACTACTTATAGAATTTGTTTCTTAAAACAGCAGTGCCTCTATTTTTTTTTTTTTTTTTTTTTTCTAAACTTTCATTTAATGTTTTGATAACAATACTCATTCTAATACCAGACTTCAGTATTTAAAAAGAATATTAAAGAAGTAGTAGTACGTAGAAATTTATCATAAAATATTTTCAGCACACAGATTAACTTTAAATCACATACATACTTAAATAGGAGTAGTATATGATATGTTCAAATTTTAATGTTTCTGAAATTATCAATGCGAAGACTGTGAAAATTATAATAATTATTGTTGTTTTAAAATGCGTAATAAATTATAGATAGTTTTAAAAAATTGAATTCATAGTTAATTTTTTATCTGATAATCGTTAAAAATTATTTTCTCAAACATTGAGAAATTCAAATAAACTGCTTACACGCCCAATCTTCCTCTGCCCGCTATTTTAATTAGTAAAGAAAAATAGAGTAAATATATGCATTTTCCTTATTAATGAGAATCATTACTCATTAAAATGGAAATGTGCTCATATTTATGTTCATTAAGACTCTTTGAAGGCATATAAAATTAAATTTCCGTAATTTTAATAGAATAAAAAGTGTTAGACGCTGATGAAAATGCCTTGTGCTGTACGGCGTTCCATCTATTTTGTAACGAAAATGGCGGACATTTCGTCAATGTCCAATCTCTCTCTAATGTAGGATCTCTAAGCGGTTATTGCTTTAAGCGCCATCTATCGATGCTATTTGTAACTAAAACTGAAATTCTCAGCATAAAATCACCTGACATCTTGCATAACACTGCTGCTAAGATTTTTTTTTAAATGTCTGTCACCGTTTGTAAGTTATTGAATTTTAAAGTACATCAGTTATTTTTTGGACGTCCGGTATGAGGCGTTCAAAAGGCAATCCGACTAACTCCATTTTAAGTGGTGTTTTTTTAAACAAAAGAAACACTGAAAAATTTCTATATATTTAATTTATACTGTTACCCTTGATTAAAAGAAAATTAATGAGTTCGATCAAAATATCCCCAGAAAAAATATTATATATGTACAATATTTCTATAGCTACAATAAATTTAACTGTTTATACTGAACATTTTCATTTGATGGAGTCAATCGATTTGTGCACTGAACGGCTCATATAGCAGTTGACTTTCTTGGTTTGCTGACATTTTGAAACGATGTGATTTTTGCCATGCGATAGCACACATACTTATAAATCGATTTGGATGTGACAAGACATATGTGCAGGACATGTCAACGTCTCGACCAAGTTCATTGGCCAGTTTCATCCGCTACACTCTCAGAAAAAAAACTGGAAATTTATGAGAGTTTGCCTTTCAATTTTCAGAGTTATTTGATGAAAAATGGGCTGATCCATTAAATAAGTTGCCGCAGCCCCTAGAAAATTAAGGGGAATCCACATATTTTTACAGCTCTAGCATATCTGTTAGCAAAAATACGGATCGATAATTGGATATAGATTTTTTTTTTTTTTTTTTTTTTTTAATGGGGTATGACTGGAATCTGCTGTCGGCCTCTGCCCGTGATTTTACAGGGATATTTATGTGTGTGCATCATGTTTCCAAATTCCCGATACTACTTTTTCTTTTCTTTCTTTTTTTAACCATTTGGAAAAATGGTTTTTGTTCTCGTCAGGGTAGGAAATCAAAAGCATATCTGAGGGTTTTTATTGGTTTAATGAGCATTTTATTGTTTTTGTGATTGGTCTATACGGTAATACGTATTTCCCTTTACTTTCAACAGAGATGGACAACAGAGTGTTGCCACTATGACAAAAAAGTAAAAAAAAAAAACTACAAAAAAAAATTATAACTCAGGCACAAATTGAGATACAGCTTTCAAACAAATTGTATTTAAAGGTACATTTCTTTCTCTATCCGACGGTGTAAAAAGTAATAGTGTCGGATGTTTAGAAGTTTAAGAATGAAATTTCATTTAAAATTGGTAATCAGATTTCTTGGAAATCTGACGATGGAAAAGCCTTTTCCCGAACAGCCAATGAAATGCTCGGATAATACGTAAGTTTCAGGTGAATAATGACTAATGCAAATGAAAAAAAATGAATAACAATTTCTGCCAAAGAGTTAATTTTAATTTGTAAGATTTTCACGTGCAAAAGAAAAAGGGAATAAGCCAATTAAAAAAAAAAGAAAAAAAAAGATAAATAGGACGGGAATGCATACATATAAATATTTCACACCAAATACGAGTTGCAGGCAATTATTGTCGCTTGGAATTTTTACGTGTACACTATTAATGTTTAATTCGAGGCGTACGTAATGTATGATCAACTCCGTGCGATTTTTTATGTCTTAAATTTTAGTCTTTGAAAAAATCCTTTTCCAAATGGTCGTTGTAATTTGTTAAATTACTTTTTTTTTTTTTTTTGAAAGAGATTTACAAAAGAATTTTAAATTGGAAGAGATATTTCCTTTAAATGTTCGACCTTAATACAAGGTTTTGTGAGCATTTTTTGTTCGCATTTATTCTAAAAATTGTCTAATACATTTTACTTTTAAACTCTGGGGTGACTCAATTGGGCTTTTTCGTGGTATAGCACTGGTATTCATTAACCAATTTAAATGTGACTGAGAATGTGTACAGGATCTACCAATTTCTCGAAATTCTAGGATGGCTGATTTTTCCACAATCATGTTTCATTCATGAGATTTAAAAAACGTAGTTTCCCGCAAATTGAACTGTTGTAACCATTCTGGTTTCACCAACATGTTTAAAACTATACAGACATATTTGCCGCATCAAATTTTTGCCATGCTTGGCGATACAAGGAGAAATAATAATTAGGGAAACGTTATAAATCATTGTATTTCTTGCATTTTTTCTCAATAAACATTGTGCCATATTATTTTATACCACCTTTAACATTGACGGATGACGAAGTGAGATTCTTTAAGCAGTAGTAATCTTTAAATCCGCTGCAAAAATAATATTCTTCTCTTTTAAAATTAAAACAATGAACTATGTATTATATGGATATACTTTCTGCGTACATACTTTCGTGATTTTCTATATATATGTATATTTTATATTTTATTTATGTGTCTCTGTTCCAATATTTTATATATTCATACACTCATATGGTTTTACACGAATTTGCCTATTAAAAATGAACATTGTATAAAAAATAAATCAACAGTTAAAAAAAAAAAAAAAAAAAAAAAAAAAAAAAAAAAAAACTTTTTCATTTTAAATATTTTCATCCAAACCAAAAAGAGATAATGCCATGCGAAAGTTTACCCAAAAAAATTATTAACCTTAAACTTATTTCATTTACCGCGTCAAATATTTTGTACATGACGAAGTGAGATTATTTAATAAGTAGTCATCTTTAAATCCGCTGCAAAAATACTATTCTTCTCTTTTAAAATTAAAACAATGAACTATGTTTTATATGGATATACTTTCTGCGTACATACGTTCGTATTTTCTGTGTAGATATATATTTTTTATTTTATTTATGTGTCTATGTTAAATTCTTTGTATATTCATAAACTCATATGGTTTTACATGAATTTGCCTATTTAAAAATGAACATTGTATATAAAATAAATAAACTGTTAACAAAACTTTTTCATTATAAATATTTTCATCCAACCCCAAAAGAGATAATGCCATGCGAAAGTTTACCCCTAAAAATTTAATAACCTGAGACTTCTTTTATTTACCGCGTCAAATATTTTCATCGCCAGATAAAAACTGAAAGATCAATAAAACTATACTCGGTAGATATATTTAAACCAATAAAGTTCCTCGCAAAATTTATAAATTATGTAGCATGTTTTTTATCGTGATGTAGGACCAGCTGAACGTCAAAAGAGATAAAACAAAATAAATTTTCAAAAGAAGACTCCGCTCATGTCTTTTTTCAGTAAAAATGGTCTATTGATTTATTACTAAATTCAATATAAAACAATTTTCTTTAGTAAAAGTTGTCTTTTGATTAATAACTACATTCAATATTAAAAGAATTTTACTCCTTTTACGTGCTTTTTTTTCTCTCTCAATCTATTTTTAAACTAGATTATTTAGAATCAAGGAAAATTTTTGTACAAAAAAAAAGTATATATATATCCGATATTTTTTTTTAGTTGCGTTTAAATTTACTTTCCATTCACTATATTTATCTTTTATTTACTTTTATATTTATTTCTGGGAATGACAAGATTGTACGTAAATTAATATTAGCATTTTTTAGAGTGTAATAGCTGGTTTCATACAATAAGATCGAAAATATCTTCTTTAAACACAATAAAAAATTTCAGAAATGACCAATGCTTTTCGGAAGAAATTCGTATTTTTTCTTCAAGGTAAAAAACACGTTCTTTTACTGTGAATGCAGGAGCAAGACAGAAAGGAAATATAAAGAAAATGGAGAAGTTAAAATAACTGCTTTCTTTTCAGCTGTTACTTCAACTTTCCTCTTACAATTATGTTTTTTATGTCTTGCTCATGCTTTCAACGTAGAAGAACGTCTTCTTTGCGTTTGATGAAGAAAGACTCGTGCTTTTTAGAAAGGCCTATGGAATTTCTGTTTTTTGATGGTGTTTAAGGAAGTTCTTTTTCATCCCACTATTCTAATTGCATACCCCAATCTTTTGAGAAAAACGACTGTGAAGAATCATTTTACATACACGGGATTTACATATATTGATACAAGATTGAATTAAATGCACGCCAAATGGTTGATTTAGTATCCCATATATTTAAAAATAGTTTTCTTTGAAATTTGAAATACTTCAACTATTTGTGCAGAAGAGAAATCCAATTTTTATTTTTAATAGATTACATATGTAGTGTGACAAAGGTATAATGACAAAGGTAACAATGGTGGCAAAATGTGATAGGTAAACGTAATAGGTTTTTTTTGTTGTTGTTACAGAATACGTTGTATGTCAGGTTAAATTGTTTATTAGGCAACTGAGAACCAACTGTTTATGGCATATATTTTTCAAAGCGTTTCTTAGTGAGGACCCTTTCAGTTCAATGCAACTAATGTACATAATGCTGAATGTTGTTCCTAATTGGAACACTCTAATTAACCGAAGTTACCCTTTTTAAAATGTACTACACAATTGTCAAAATAATCATACCTGGAATTAGGTTGGATTTTATTAATTGAAATTAATTTTGATTTAAATCCATAGTTAAACAATCACGCGGCAGAAAGTATGTGCAAGACATATTTTTTCTCCTTTTGCCATACATGAATTTGTTGCAATAATTATAGAATACTAGCAAACCCCGCGGCTTTGCTCGCGTAATATTTGAAATATGCCAAGTGATATTTATATGTCTAATTTTTATTAAAAGGTACTAACTAAATTTTTATTTTATTAAAAGGTAATATTTTATTTTATTAAAAGGTTTTTTTTTTATTAAAAGTTACTTATTACTTTTAGGAATAATTCAAAAATTACTATTTAAAACACAGTTTGATTAAACATCATTATTACTCTGCATTAGGCAGAAATGAGACTTAAATTAATGAAACGAAATAAAACTAAATAAATGATAATTTAGAAAATAGTTTGAAACTTTTATGCTCAATTAATACGCTCATTTCAGTATTCATTTGAAGTTTTGAATTTTTTAGAAACCATCTTCTTACATCTTAAAATTAACCATCATGTCAAATTCCAAGTCCTACCAAGTCTCTCAACATAAAGGGCGATGTTGAAACAGGAAATGTCACCATTAATTTGCCAACATTCATTTTTAAATCGGTTTGTTATTTCCTAATATTCACAGAAACGTAATTTAAAAAGCTTTTAAAGCCCTTTTTTAGAACGTTTGTTGTTCCTGTGAACCCCAGGTGGTAGAATCACTGGCATAAAATATAGCATGTGTAGGATCAGAGACTATTACCATTGATTAGCAATTACTTTTATAATCGGTTTATATTCCCTGAAATTGGATAGAAACGTAATTTAGAACTTTTTTAGAATGCTTTTCGCACCTCCCTTTCGCTTCACTCCTTTTTTATTCGAATTTATTTTCAACGTTCCTTCGAGGGCATTTAAATTTATAAGTAACTACCATGTCATATTTAAAGTTTCTAGCCTTTTCAGTATCACAGATTTCGCAATTTAGAAAGTTTTTAGCTCCTGCAACCTTCTGGTGGTAGTGGAACAGACATAAAATATAGCTTATGTTTGAGCAGGTTTTATCACCAAAATTTGTCATCATTATTTTTTTAATCGGTTTGGTAATTTATAAGTTTGCTTAAAAATTGCAATTTATAACGCTTTTCACTCACTTCATTTTTTAAAATTTGGAATTTTCTTTCGACTGTTCTTAGAAAGCAGTTGCATCTTGTAAGTAAATACCATGCCATACTTCAAAGTGTTGGACCCCTCAGTTGTGCAAAAAACGCAAATTAGAACATGTTTTGCTTTTGCAACCCTCAGATGTTAGTAACAGCAACATAAAATATAACCTATGTTATAGCAGGGACTGTCACCATCGATTTGCAACCATTACTTTTGAAATAGCTTTGGTATTTCCGTAGATTGAGTAGAAATCGCAATTTAGAACGTTTTTAGGACACTTTTCGCGCATTTTCACCTATTTTTAAATTTCCAATTTTTTCGAAACTATTCTTAAAGATAATTTATATCTAATAAATATGTACCTTGCCTAATTTTAAGTTGCTAGTCCCTACCGATCACAAAAATCGAAATTTACAACGCTTTTTTGCTCCTGCAACGTCTTGGTGATAGTGATACCAACATAAAATAGCGTCTATGTTAGAGCAGAGGCTGTCAGCATCAATTTACTACCATTACGTTTGAAATCAGAATCATTCTTCCTGAGATATTGCCGACAAATCGGCCTTTAGAACGTTTTTAGAACGCTTTTCGCGCATTTTGCTCCTGCATCTCCTCTGGGGTAGTGGAAATAGATATAAAATATAGCCTATCTTGGAGCAAGATCTGTCACCATCATTTTTACACCATTATATTTGAAATCGGTTCAGTACTTCCTGAGATTGCATAGAAATCGCAATTTAGAAAGTTTTTTACAATGCTTTTTGCGCATTTTGACCCCCTTTTAAATTTCGATTTTTTTAGGAAATGTCCTTAGATATCATTGATATTTTATAACTAACTACCATTCCAAATTTCACGATTCTAGGCCCTTCCGTAACGCAAAAGCCGCAATTTAGAACGTTTTTCTCCTGCACCCCTTTTGGGTTAATGGCACCGACATAAAACATCGCCTATGTTGGAGCAAGGGTTGTCACCATCATTTTGACGCCATTATTTTTTAGATTTGTTTGGTATTTCCTGAGATTGTGTACAAACCACCATTAGAACGTTTTTTAGAACGCTTTTCGCGCATTTTCACCCCTTTTAAATTTCGAATTGTTTAAAGAACTGTTCTTAGAAATCCTTTATATCTAATAAGTAGCTAATATTTCAAATTTCATATTTCTAGGCCCTTCGGTAACGCAAAAATCGCATTTTTTGAACGTTTTTTGCTTCTGCACTCCCTTTCGGGTAGTGGCACCGGCATAAAACATAGCCTCTGTTGGAGCAAGGGTTGTCACCGTCATTTTGACACCCTTATTTTGAGACCATTATTTTTTAAATCGGTTTGGTATTTCCTGAGATTGTGTAGAAACCACCATTTAGAACGTTTTTTAGAACGAATTTCGCGCATTTTCACCCCTTTCAAATTTCGAATTGTTTAAGAACTGTTCTTAGACATCCTTTACATCTAATAAGTAACTAATATTCAAAATTTCATATTTCTAGGCCCTTCAGTAACGCTAAAATCGCATTTTAGAACGTTTTTTGCTCCTACACCCACTTTCGGGTAGTGGCACCGACATAAAACATAGCCTATCTTGGAGCAAGCGTTCACCATCATTTTGACACCAATATTTTTTAAATCGGTTTGGTATTTCCTGAGATTGTGTAGAAACTACCATTTAGAACGTTTTTAGAACGCTTTTTGTGAGTTTTCACCCCTTTTAAATTTCGAATTGTTTAAGAACTGTTCTTAGACATCATTTATATCTTATAAGTAACTAATATTCAAAATTTCATATTTCTAGGCCCTTCAGTAACGCTAAAATCGCATTTTTAGAACGTTTTTTGCTCCTACACCCCCTTTGGGGTAGTGGCACCGACATAAGATATAGCCTATGTTCTAAGTTGGACTAACACCATCATTTTGATACCATTACTTTTGGAATCGGTTCGGTAGTTTCAGAGCTTACCTACGACAAATAAACAATTTTTACCTCTTTATAATAGGAGTATAGATAGATAAGAATTAATAATTTCTGTTACTTATAAATGTGTATTTTTTGTAATCATTAGATAATTTGTTGGAATAATATTTGTTATACATTTATAAAATATATTATTAAAATAACAGGAAATGACAATTACTTTCTTGGCGGGACATTTTTTTCTACGTAGATGTTACGGCTACTGATGGTGGTACAAGATCAAGAACTTCTCTTCAAGTGTAGCGAATCCGTCAGTAGCGCATTCGTTATTTGTTTGTTGGGAATACATTAAATAAATTATATTTAGGCCCAGACAGTTTTTGCATTAAATTTTCTGATTCATATTTTTTTTCTTTAACACACTGAAGTTTTTAACATGAAAAAAAGGGGATTTTAACGTTGAAAGGATAAATAACCTATACTTTAAAAAAAATACTAAAATTTTAAAGAGAAAATATTTTAACTGCAATTACTATTTTATGTCAGGATTTTATTTTTTAAGTCACAAAACTCTTAAAATCGAAAACAATTTTTGTATTTAATTATTATTTTCGTTAAAACGTGTTAATTATTATTTTCGCACAGAAACTATGTGAAATAAAAGTCTGCAAAAGTAATTTTTTACTTATTCACTCCGTATATGATTTTAATTACACTGAACTGTAAAAAAAAAAAAAAAAAAAAAAAAAAAAAAAAAATATATATATATATATATATATATATATAATTTAGATTATTACTGTAAAATAGTTTATAAAAAAATATTATTTTAATCATAGCAAAAATTATTAAAAAATAGCTCACAGAACGTAATGACAGGGGTAATGTTATGGAAAAATTTATTTAATATTGCTCATTTTAAATTACTAAAATACGCATTTTTCTTTTTTACTTAAGCGAACATGAGAAAAAAAAACATTCATTGAAATACTTCTAATGACAATCTCATTACAAAGTTTTCGAACAAGTGTAAAAGCTAAATTGATCTTATAAAAAGCTGGCAATATAGAAAACTTTATTTGCAGAAACAAAAACGCGAAAATACATTGAAAAAATGAAGCTTTTATTAAAGCCTGTCTTAATTTGCGCTCTTATGAGCGATACCAAATAATTATTTATTTGTATATTATTTTTTTATTACGAAAATATTCCAAAAGAAATTATAAATTAAAAAAAATGTACTTGAAACAACCTTGTTAATAAAATATAAAAAAAGTGATACAATTACGTATTTAACGCAAAATAATCATTAGATATCGCAAACTTTCATTTTAAAAATGTTGAAGACATTAAATAATGCCACATTAATTCTCATAAAACAAATTAAAAAATATATGAATGTTTGGTATATGTATTTCGTACCTAAAATATAAAATCTTTAAAATTAAATTTTTTAAGCGCACTTGCAATAGTCTCTGTTTTCATATTATTTCGAACAAGTGTAAAAGTTGAATTGATCTTATAAAAAGCTGGCTATAATGCAGAAAACTTTATTTGCAAAAAAAAAAAAAAAAAAAAAAAAAAAAAAAAAAAAAAAAAAAACATTGAAAAAATGAATCTTTTATTAAGGCCTGTCTTAAGTTGCGCTTTTATGAGCAAGGCCAAATAATTATTTATCTGTAAATTATTTTTTATTACGAAAATATTCCAAAAGAAATTATAAATTAAAAAAAAATGTACATGAAACAAGATTGTTAATAAAAGATAAAAAAAATAATATGTTACAATTACGTAGTTAACGCAAAATAATCATTTGGGTATCGCCAACTTTCATTTAAAAAAATGTACAAGACATTAAATAATGCCACATTAATTTTCATAAAACAAATTAAAAAATATATGCATGTTTGGTATATGTATTTCGTACCTAAAATTTTAAATCTTTAAAATTAATTTTTTTAAACACACTTGCAGTATTCTCTATTTTAATATTATTTCGTACAAGTGTAAAAGCTAAATTGATCTTATAAAAACCTGGCAATACAGAAAACTTCATTTGCACAAACAAAAACACGAAAATACTTTGAAAAAATGAAGCTTCTGATAAAGGCCTGTCTTAAGTTGTGCTTTTATGAGCAAGGGCAAATAATTATTTATTTGTAAATTATTATTATCACGAAAATATTTCAAAAGAAATTATAAATTTAAAAAAATGCACTTGAAACAACCTGGTTAATAAAATATAAAAAAAAAATGAAATGATACAATTACGTATTTAACGCAAAATAATCATTAGATATCGTCAACTTTCATTTTAAAAATGTAGAAGACATTAAATAATGCCGCATTAATTTTCATAAAACAAATTAAAAAAATATATATATGCATGTTTGTTATATGCTTTTCCTACCGAAAATTTAAAATATTTAAATTTAATTTTTTAAGCACATTTGCAGTAGTCTCTATTTTCATATTATTATTTTCTTAAGAGTAGGCAAGCAAATTCCAGATAAGCAAAAGAAAACTCATTTAAAAAATATTCAAACTACGTAATGCACCTTTTTTTGTGAAGAAGGAGCACCAATATTTGAAAAGTTACTCTCATTTCAAATCATGTTTTTGTGCAGTTTCATACAGTTACATCGCTAAAACTTAAATTAAAATTAAAATTGTTTAAAACATTAGAGATTTTGGCTTTGCAAAACTAAAATGTTTTACAATGTATTCATAGTTCCTTTGTAAAAAAATTTCTAAAAAGCATATATTTTAAATTATCTTTAAAATAACTTAAATTTCCACATTTTTGAGGCATTAAAAACTTCTTAAATACAAGCTTAGAAAGTCGAAATACTCCTTTCGGACTAAAAAAGAAGACTTCACTTGCGAACATCTTCTAAATTCTAAAACCACGCTAATGTTACTTCAGTTTAAATTAATTATCGTCTAATCAGCACTGCACAATATTCTATATACATAATGCTACTTATTAAAAACCTCTTAAATACAAGCTTAGAAAGTCAAAATACTCCTTTTGTACCAAAAATAAGACAGCACTTGCAAACATCTTCTAAAATCTAAAAACATGCTAGCATTATTTCAGTTTAAATTAATTATCGTCTAATCAGCAATGCACAATATTCTATATACATAATGCTACTTATTTTCGTGTTCGTTTCTCACTAAATACATTCAGTATCAGAAATTTAGCCATTTATAATAGCCGGCTTTGTTAAATATGAATATTTTACATTTATATTTTTTATTAGTTATTGATTTTGCGTCTTTTACTAATCACTTACACAACTGGTTTGTTCACATAAACATCAAAGCTGACTGTAAACACGAATTTATTTTAACACTAAATATATACGAGCCAACAGACGGCTTACTACATACTATCATTTTTCACATTCCACAACAACAAGAATAAAAAAGAATAAACACAGAATGTTGCGACATGCGGAAGAAAGAACAAGAAACTTACATGGATTCGGAGCACATGAAACCAAGGAATACACAGCAGACGATACTTACATAAACATTCTGGCCCCCGTTGAAATCCGCTGGGATTTCAACAAGTAGTTAGCTGCTTACAATTTATAACTATAATGAAAGAACAATTAATAACACAAACAAATTAATACAAAAAATAGAAAAATATTAGACAGTTCTGAGTTCACAGTTTTTAGTTTCTATAGGAATAGGACACAGTTTCACTATTGAATCTATGACACAACTACTAGTCTTGATCGTAACAACTCTGACCTTATTGTCTGAACCTGGATGAACAGTTATTATTCGTGCTAATTTCTATTTAAGTGGTGAAAGGTTGTCATCTTTGATGAAGACGAAGTCATTGACTTCTAAATCTCGTTGACTTTTTTGCCATTTATGTCTTTGCTGAAGTTGAGACAGGTATTGCCGGCTCCATCTTTTCCAAAATTGCTGAATAATAAACTGTCTCACATGCCATCTATCAAGATGACTCAAAGGACTGTGACTTAGATCTTGTTCAGGTATGGCAGTTAGAAAAGTTCCAACTAGGAAGTGACCAGGCGTTAGAGCAGTTAAGTCAATTGGGTCAGATGATATGGGACACAGTGGCCTAGAGTTGAGACAAGCTTCAACTTGCGTAATCAAGGTTTGGAACTCAGGATTGGTTAAGACAGTGCAACCAACGGTTTTCTTCTGATGCGATTTCATTGATTTTACTGCAGATTCCCAAAGTCCACCAAAGTGTGGAGCAGAAGGCGGATTAAAAGTCCTGCGTATTTCCTCTGACGACAAAAATTTGTTTATTTCTTCATTCTGCTTGCACTGCAAAAGATAATTGTTGATCTCTTTTTCTGCACCTTTGAAGTTGGTTCCACAATCACTAAACATCTCTAAAGGTTTCTCTCTTCTTGCGATAAATCGTTTTATTGCATTTAAGAATGCCTTTGTTTAAAGATCTTCTACAACTTCAAGATGGACTGCTTTGATGACGAAGCAGACAAATACACACACATATGATTTAAATGATTTTAGTCCGCATCCTGCACGATATTTAATCATGAATGGTCCTGAAAAATCTGTTCCAACTCGATGAAATGGTCGTGATTGTGTTACTCTAGATGCTGGAAGATTAGCCATTATTTGTTCTGCAGTTTGAGCTCTATATCTGCAACATGTAACACAAGTTCTTACTATTTTCCGAATAACAGACCTTGCAGTAATGATCCAAAATTTCTGTTTAATTAAAGAAAGAAGAAGCTCTGGAGCTGCATGGAAATATTTTTCATGAAAATGTTTAATTATGATCTTAGCTACATGGTGCTTTGATGGTAATAAGATTGGGTGCTTTTCATTCTCTTACAGCTGTGCGTTTTTCAATCTTCCTCCTACTCTTAATATTTTGATATCATCTAAAATTGGACACAAACAAACGATACTGCTATTTGTAAGTGACTCTTTTCCAGCTTCTAAACACTGAATTTCTTTATTGAAGTTCACTTGTTGAACTATTCGAATAATGCAGCGTGTTGCGGCTTGAATTTCATTGCTTGATAAAAAGGATGTATTTCTTTCTACACGTGTTACCTTTGAATTGGAGATGAATCTCAATAGCCAAGCAAATATGCGTTGCAACTTTGAAAACAAAGATAGTTTTGATATAATATCAAGTTATTTTACGTTTTCAGAAACTACAAATGATAATATTTTACGTGCTTCTGGTAATTCTTCTTCATTTATGGTAATAGGTTCATGCACGGGAACCTCATTGCTTCTTAACCACAGTGGGCCCTTCCACCACAAGTCATGGGACAGTAGTTCTGCAGGAAGTAACCCACGTGATGCACAATCAGCAGGATTTTCTTTTCCGGTCACATGGTTCCAATTCTCAGCTGGCAAAATGGATTGGATTTCAGATACTCTGTTGGCTATAAAGACTTGCCATCTTTTAGGATTTGATGTTAGCCATGACAATATAATTTGTGAATCACTCCATACGTGCACAGACTCTGGTTTTATATGTAATGCATCTCTAACAGCCTGTATTAAGTGTGCCAGCAATACTACAGCACATAATTCCAGTCTTGGAATCATGAGAGGTTTTAGTGGTGCTACGCGATTTTTAGCTGTTAAAAGTTAAGTTTCACATAAGTGTTAGAGTTATCACAAGCTTTAACGTAAATAACTGCTGAATAACCCTTTTCTGAAGCATCACAAAATCCGTGAAGTTCACATCGAGAATAATTGGGCAAGATGACTTTTGTAGGTATATATATGGAATTTAAGAGTTTAACATCTTGGCACAAAATTTTCCACTTTTGATCAATATTTTCTGGTACTGGGTCATCCCATGATAATTGTAATTTCCACAGTTCTTGAAGGATCATTTTAGTTAGAATTACAAAAGGTGCAATCCATCCCAATGGATCAAAAAGTGTTGATACAAATGACAGAATAATTATTTTAGTAGGGACACTTTGACAATCTATATCACTGAAATTACATTTGAACATATCATTATCAGGATGGCATTCCACTCCTAGAACATTTATGCCTTTATTACCCACTACACTATGTACATTATCATTAAGTGTGTTTGCTAACCCAGCATTTTTTGATAGTGGGGGTTCATTTGTGGACCATTTATGTAACTCAAACCCATCTTTTTTTAGCATTTTCTGCAATACATATATCAATTCAGTACTTTCCCAACTATTCTCAACACCAGTTAAAACATCATCAACACAAAAATCTATTAAAACTATAGTCTTTGCTTTAGGGAAATTAAGACCCTCATCAATTGCTAACTGACTCAAATCTTTAGTTGCAAGATATGGAGCAGCAGCAGTTCCATACGTGACAGTGTTTAAGCGAAAAACTTGCATTTGTTTATCCTGACTATATCTTCATAATATTCTCTGAAAATCCCTATCTTTGCCAAGAATTTTTACCTGTCTATACATCATTCTTATATCAGCTGTAATTGCAATATTATGAAACCTAAACAATAATAAAATGCAAATTAAATCATCTTGTGTTTTGGGACCTACCATCAGAGTGTCGTTTAAAGATACACCTGTTGTTGTTTTAGCCCTCCCATAAAAAACTAATCTTAATTTGGTGGTTAAACTAGAACTATACAAGACGAAATTATGTGGGATGTAATAATGTTTATTCTCTAATTCACGGTCTGTATTTGAAACAAGGTCCATGTGGCTCAGAGATAAATATTCTTTCATAAATTGAACATATTGGCTGTAAATTTCTGGCATGGATATTAACCTTTTCTCAAGATAAAGAAATCTTCTGTGTGCCATTTGGCGAGAATCACCTAAATTATCTCGATTCAGTTTAAATGGTAATGCAACTGAGTAGCGGCCTGCTTTTTTCAGAAATGAGAACTCTCATAATGCCTTTCACAATTTTTTTCTTCAACTTTTAAAGGTTTGGAATTTATTCTAATTCACAGAATGAATTGACTAACTCGTCAGTTTTTGTACTTAAATGATTTACACATACTGGATCAGTTGCCATCGTTTCAAAATTTGTAGTACCCGAAATTATCCATCAAAGTCACAAATTTAATGCAAATGAAAGGTTAGGTTCACATTTGATAATTTCTCCAGTCATTAAATGCATAAATACATTTACACGAAAAAGAATGTCAATTTTTTGTGATTTGAGAAATAATGGATCAGCTAACATTAAATCATTGAAATGATTGCAAATGATTGAAGGCAAAGACACATAGGGAATATTATCTGCCACCTTATCCATCACGAATGCTGATGTCGATACTCTAAGAGCACATTTGAAGTGAGAAGTGAATAATAAATCAACTTCCCCATTACTCACAGTATTAAATGTTCCCAAACATGACACAGAGATATAACTATCTTTGACCTTTAATCCTAATTTATTTACACATTCTTGTGAAATAAATGACCAACATTTACTATTGCGGTACACAACAAAATACGGCTCTTTTGATTACAATTTTCGTTTGACATAATGAGAGGCATAGACAGCAGACGAAACATTTTCACTTGCTGACTCAACTTTTTTAGGGATAAATTCTTGTGCGTGTGGAGACATACTATTTGACTGATTCTTATTCCTTGAATAATTTACATTGTGCAAAATACTATGATGTTTCTTAAAGCAATAATGGCACGTATTTAGACTCTTACATTTATTGAAGAAATGCATATTAGATAAGTAATTGAAACAATAATGATTACGTTTTATGAAATCTATTCGTTGTTGAACAGGTAAATTAAGCAATTTCGAGCACATAGCTAAACTATGGTCTTCCTTACAATAACCACAACCTAACGTAGCTACAAAATCATTATTCTTATTCGGAACTACAGATTTAGGTACCATATTTACCACTAGCTTTCTAGACCACTGAAGATTCTTGCGTAATTCTTAAGAAATTCGATTAAAATTTTAAGTTTCGGAATTTCCCCGCTTTTAAACTGACGTTCCCACCACAATTTTGTAGAAGGATCTATTTTTTGCAAAATTAAATAAGTCACTAATGTATCACCAAATTTGTCAATGGTTTGGTTCAATACTTCTAATGAGCAAATGACTTCATTAATGTTGTCAACTAAACTTAAAATAGCGATAGCTGATTCTGTTTGAATAGTTGGTAAACTTAAAAATCGTTTAATATAAGCAAATATTTGTTCTCGCTTATTTGTATATCTTTCGTCTAATAGATTCCACGCAATCTCAAAATTAGAATTTGAAATTTGAATCGACTGAATGACGCGATACGCTTCGTCTTTCAACGAAGCCTTCAAATACTGTAATTTTTGAGCATTAGATATATTTGTATTGCTGTTTACGCATGCGTTAAAAATACCCTTAAACACTATCCATTCTGTTATATTACCTCCAAAAATAGGTAATGTTAACCTATGTAATTTAATATTCTCAAGCACGTTTTCTGAAATTACACTATCAGATTTAATTTCAATCTTATTTAACTCAGCATTTTGTATTTTCAACATTTTTTCACCCTTAAATTTCCACAAATCAGTTTTATCTGATATTTCCTGTACGCTATCTATCTCACTTTCTAATTGTTTAGGTTCTGTAATTAAAACTTCAATTTCCCTATCAAGTTTCTTTAGATCCGTTTATTTCTGTTTTAACTATTCAATATTTTATTCTAATTCTATTGCATTAATGTCATCACTTGCGATTATACTTTCTATTTTCTTAATGTAATGTGTTACACTTCTCCGTAGAGCAGTTATTTTTGTTTTTAAAGATACCAGTTCACTCATTTTTACTTAAATCAAGCCCAAAACTAGTTCTAAAATATCTAAACTGTATACTTTTAAAATAATTCTACGCTTTTAAACATAAATTCTTTTTAGACATGAAATAGAATGTTCAAAGTTAACTTACCTCACAACCTCAGGTAATTTTTCATCACAGACGATATCACTCGGCAGTTCATAAAATGTTCAAATGTACTCTTTTATTTTTCACTAGCGCTCCGTCTAGACTTGTACCAACAAATTATTTTGCGTCTTTTACGTTGCGTTAATCACTTACACAAGTGGTTCGTTCACATAAACACCAAAGCGGACTGCAAACACGAATTTATTTTAACACTAAATATATGCGAGCCAACAGACGGTTTACTACATTCTATCATTTTTCACATTCCACAACAACAAGAATAAAAAAAGAATAAACAGAGAGTGTTGCCGCATGCGGAAAAAAAGAACAAGAAACTTACATGGATTGGGAGCACACGAAACCAACGAATATGCAGCAGACGATACTTACATAAACAATTATTATTTTTCAATCGATGTTATTAACTAAATGATAACAACCTAGATAATTATTTTCAGATTCCACTGATTTAAATTTTAACACTAATTGGATAAATTCTTTTTTTTTCTTTTTAAGTATTTGCGTAATAATTATTTTTTCATTTCTCTGTTGTAGAAAATCTGCCCAGCGTTCAATGGGAATTCATAATTGGTCATTTAGATATAAAATATATAATCAGCACTAAACAAGATTATATAAATTCCAAACACGCATTCTCAAAATGATCACTGTAATATCATCTAACTGAAAACACCCAATATATCATTTTAATATTGTAGTTATAATGTCTTTCTTCGCAAATCCTACTCAATTTTGAAAAATTAGTGGGGTTAGATTTCATAGATTATACTTATACTACGAGGGGAAGTCAGTAAGTAGGCCACAAAACCCAATGAAAAAGGGAAACCAAGATACATATTTAAAAGACATGTTTATTTCTGTATATAATCGTCGTTTACATTCATACATTTGTACCATACATTTATGAGTTTTCTAATACCTGCTGCATAAAAGTATTTGGACTGCACTCTCAGCCATTAGTGTACCTCACATTCAACGTCTGCATCACTCGGCTTTAGGCCAAACCATGTGAACACTCTGTTGCAGATGTTAATACTGTCTATTGTTGTTCACCTATCAGCTCTAAACTTTTCCTCAACCTTCCGCACTGTTACTTCCGTCGCAATCTCAACTTGATGACCACTTCGTTCTTCGTCAACAACTTTTGAGCACCTCTGCTCATCTTGTACTATTGTTGACTCATAAATTCAAAATTGACATCATACAGTTGGACAGTTCTGCCACCTATTGCCATATTTTGAAATAATTTACCACTAATTTCCGACCTGTCATATCGGTTTGTGATCTACTTACCGACTTTCCCTCGTATTATTTTTAGTTTAGTGAAGACACTCGTGATATCCGTGTTGAATGTCTGACAATTGCAAACATATTTGGAATAAGTTTCGAATTCAAAATACTTTGTTATTTCACTGCATGTATATTAGTTTTGCAGGATAGTGAAACACTGACCCCCTTTCGATTTTTTATGAGAATTGCTGATAATTACAATTTATGTTTTCTCTGTTATATATCGTTTATTAAAATTTTCTATAAAATGGAACATACAACATATAAAAATACATTGTTTAACGTATTATATATTTAACTCTAAGTTATTTTTTGTAAATTGTTTAATAACTTAATTTTAGAAATAAAGTGGTTTTATACAAAATTAAGAATATTCCTTAAATTTATAAGACACCTTAAAAGACACATTCTTTCAGTGGTTCAATAAACTATGAGCTGGAAATACTTTAAGAATAAAAAGAAAAAAAAAAGAAAAATCCCATGAGATAAAAGAACGAAAAATAAACAAAACGAATCACTTCGGATTTTCCTTTTACCTGATTTTTTTAAGTTTTTTTTTTTTTTTTTTTTTTTTTTTTTTTTTTTTTTTTTTTTTTTTTAAGTCCCTCTGAAAAACAAGAACTCATTAGAATTTAATCTAATTTGAAGAGATGTTACAAACTGTGGCATTTTAAGCAAAATTTATATATATATATATATGAAAATACAGTTACCAAAGATTGACAATTAGTTATTGAAATTTTTGTAAGAAAATACATCTATCGCTCTTCTACCGATTTGCTATGAGGCGTATATAAAAAAAATCGTATTTATATTAATATAATTAACAAATTTTGAATGTAACTGTTATAAAAAGCACTATGAAACTTAATAAATTATATAATAAAACAAGCAATTATAAAATATTGTTCTATGGGAAATATATAACTATATTCTAATAATATATTTGTTAAGTAGTAATTAATTATGCAACTCATACAAGCTTTCATATATGTAATACATTTTTAAATTTTACTTAAAAAATGTATCAAAAATGTCTTTTGGATATACGTATTTTCGGAACATCAGTCTTCATAAGTAATTAAAAAAAAATTGTCGTTGCTATAAAATGTATATTTCCTTCTCTCCTAAAAACATATAAAGCATCATAAACAATACAATTCATATTTATGATAAGATTGCTAATGGCGTATTGTATAAGTTATTCTGGTAATAAGTGTCTTTATAAATAAATTACTAGATTCAAATATCATTTGTATTCATAATATTTTTACCTTCAATATGAAATTTAAATATTTTTGATGTATAATGAAGTCAGTGGGAAAAATATTTATATAAATGTATCACTATTTATATCTGTGTAATATATTCATTAAAAACCATACGATTGTTTTTTATATATTTAGCGACTATTTGGTATATGGTCAAAGAAAAAAAATTAAAATAATGTGCATTAACAAAATTTATATACTCTAGTGTTTTTTTATTATTATGTTAAACCTTTCTGGAGCGGTGGTATGCTTATGAAACCACTTAATTTTAATTCCCAATGGGGACAATGGCACCAGAATTGTGTAAAATATTTTCAATTTAATAAGTAAGTGAAATATAAGTGTAAAGTAAACGTTACATAAACATTCTATTTGAAAAGACAATTTTATGTATTGCTGCTCTCTACCAACACATCCGTTAATATAAATTGAGGAGTTGACATGGGAAGGGAAGTAAGTGCCAAAAAGCCCCTTTTCCTTTTTCTCATCGATAAAATAGTAAATACCAACGCCAATACCATGGGAAATAGAGTAATTACATATCGCTTTTGTATTATTTCTTATGATTACCGCAAGATGGCTGAGGTAGTTATTCCAATGCTTTCGGCATGGAAAGGGCAGTGATCACAAGAAACTTCCATTTTTGGCATTTACACCCCTTCCCAACTCAAAGCCTCAATTATTGTTTGTATTGGCTAATATTGATGCTGTTTGCCTGCATATAGCTCATATCTAATTTATAAAAATCAAAAACTTCCTAAATATTTTTTAATATTTTAAATATGTTTTAAATTCAATTTATCTTTGATAGAACCTATTTATTAAATATTAATATTTAAATTTTGCATGAACATTAAATTAAAGTATCTCTGCAAAAATTCGTGTAACACTTAAAAAAAAAAAAAACAGGAAATAATGTAAAAAACTGTCGTGCTAGTAAAAACAAAGTAATTTGAAATGGGTGTCATTACGGTTCATCATTAATATTTAATCCTTCGCATACCTGACGGGTCCAATTGACCCGACAGGGATAACGGAATTGTTCGAAATACAGATAAATGCGATAAAATTGCGAAAGGGGTTTATAAACTTGTATTTCTAGATTTAAATGCGTAAAAATTCAGAAACATTTTGAAAGAATATGTGGTTGGATGCATTATTACAATTTTTGTAGGCAGTTTTTTGGTAGTCCGAGAGTTAAATAAAATAATAAGAAAGAAAATCTTCTCCGAAATTTAGCCTTACTACACCAAATTTTCTTAATCTACATGGGAAAAAAAAACAATGAATTAGCGCTTAAGCAATAAATGATATTAAAATTAATTAAAAAGAAATAAATTAAACGCAAGTTTTTTTTATACATAGACTTAAAATTCCCACAAAAAGATAGAACAGTAATATACGAAGAGATTTCGAAAAGGAAAGATGCATGCCGCCAACTCGTTCAAAAAACCTTAATTAATAAAATGTCCATTACAAATTACTAACTGGTATATGTCTCATTTTGCGACATAGTTGCCGTCATTGTGCAAACATTTATTACCTCTAGTCTTATTACTCTCCGCTGGACGCTTACCTTTTTTCATGAAGAAAAAGTATGACGGAAAGTACTCCACATTTGCCCGATTTTGAAATGATGCAGTCATTCTAAACATGTGAAACACGAAAGAGACTCACCGTACAAATCACGAATGACTGCGATGGAACGTTCAAATGTTCAAGGTTATAAAATGTGTTGCCAATGCGTTCAATTAAACTTTTCTTTCCTGCTTTCTTAGATGTAATTTTACTTTTCCAAAATACCTTGTGTTATAGCACAGGTGAATTTTAGGCCTGATTTGCTTTATTTAATCACAGAAGATTTGCTATAAAATAGTCGGTATATAAAATATGTCGGTGTATGTATAATGTAAACATTTATCATAGAGATATACCACGGGGAAAAAATGCAACATCAAATTATGATTTCTTTTTTTTTTTCTGAAATGTCTTATAAAATTGGACACATACAACTAGAATTTATTCTATATTGTAAAATTTAAAAGATATGCAAAATGCACAAAACATAAATTTTAAAAGGAACATATTATGACATGAGTGAATAAGAATTATAATGCAGCAAAAAAGTTCGATCATTAAATTTCGATCATTAAAAATTCGACATAATTTTTTTAATCATAATGAAGGGCAGAGAAATGTGTAATGTCATGTAAATTTAATTCTTACAAAATATTTTATCAGGAAATAGACAATTTATACCTTCCCATCCTAGTATGAATACCAATCCGTAAAAAATCAACATATGTAATTTCAATGCATAATAAAATGCTTTTAAAACAAGTATTATCTGAATAAGCTATATATTTTTTGGCTTTTATATTTACACTTCATTGAAAAAGATTTGGCTGCATCTGCATTATGCAAAAGTTTCTTCTTTCGCGCTTTCCGATATTTTCTCGCACTACTAACATATTATTATTGATCTTGAATAGAAACATTTTCGTCTTGAATCTTTCAAAGGTTAAAAATCTGGAGCTAAGATTCAATCTGCATAAGAAATACTTTTAGATGTTTCACCGTATCCAAATATTTATTCAATATTAAAATAAAATTGTCTGGGAAGCAATGGTATTCAAATATTTCTAGAATGTTTAATTACCAATCTGAATGTGCGTTGCATTAATGCTTAAAAATACATTCGTACAAAGAAAATGCTAAATAAATATAAACATGTGTTAATTAATTTTATGAGATATTTGACCAATCGTAAATTACGCACCATCGGTTTAACTGAAATTCTAAAAGTGTAGTTATTATATAAGTGAACGATATTTAAAATTTTTTAAAGTAATATATTGTTATCAAAAAATTGAAATGACCTGAGGATTTCTTTTATGTAAAGTAATAAAACAATAAATAAAGAAAAAGCACCAACATTACTGTAAAAAAAAAAAAAAAAAAAAAAAAAAAAAAAAAAAAAAAAAAAAAAAAAAAAATCCTTGAATTCTCTGTCATTTAACGCTAAATATATAACTGTAACAATTAAAATTCACATAATCTGGTGCAGTAATAAAATTTAGTTCCAAATAATTAAATTATATTTGCAATCTATGCCATTTTTAATATGTGACCTTTGATATATATATATATAATGTACTCTTAAGTAATCTGAATATTTTTTATTGGATTTCTTATATGAACGTACCATTTGAAAGGAACACCAATCAAACTGGTTTTTTTCTTTAAGAAAACAAACTCAGTGGTTTAGGTTAGTCCTCAAAGTAAAATGTAAGTTGCTCGTATCTGAAATACTGAAATTTTCTTACAATTGTCTATATGCAAGTGAAGAGATTGCAGAACCAGCAGAGCTGCTTTAGTTGTTCATTTAAGTCGAGAAATCATCATTAAAGAAAATCGGAATTCAAGGTTTAGAATTCGCAGTAGTAAACGATAGTATTCACAGTTTTAGATAACAAACAAAATGGAGTAGCTTGTCTGGAAGAAATTTGCACGATTTAACTGAATTACAAGTATCAAACATTTAGCCATAGTAAAGAAAAATGTTTTGATGAAGTAGCGTTCTGATCAAAGATAATGTAAACTGCAAAATTCCACAAGATAAAAATTATTGTTAAATAACCCTTAATGCATTATCTAAAGTGCCTATAATTTTAATAAAAAGCAAATGCCAGGAAGTAAATGATACATGTGCTGAAGAAAAGTTTCCAAAAGTTTAGTGTTCTACAAATACAAGAAGAATTGCAGTTCTCATGGAGGATTCCAAAACTAAAAAAAAAAGTATCAATTATGAGACGAATTAAATGAAGTGTACATTTCTTTAGCTATACATATCTAGACGGAAGTAAGGTTAACGAATTCTCATATGCGGTAGCACAAGAAATACGAAATAAGGATCGAATATAGGTTACAAATAAAATTCATTAACCCTTTGATTACGTGCCACGACTGCGACTATTTCGATATTTTCTATTCAATAGTAACACGATTTGCTAAAAACAAAATCCCTTGTGGTACATTTCTCTTGGAAAATATCCTAGTATAATTGTATGATAGAAACTATCCCATCTAAAAAAAGTTGCGAAAAAAAGGTACAAACATCCAGCGTATTTGACAACTCTGCTTAGGCATCCAAAGTGCACTAAATAATTTGTGCATAGAAAGTGTACCAATTCTATTGTGCAAAAAAGTGCACTAGTTGAATCGTGCATAAAAAGTGCATTAATTAAATTGTAAATTAAAAATGCAATAATTAAATTATCAACAAAAATCATAATTTGTATCCGTAAATTGTATAATTTTATGCATAAACACAGGAACCAAATTCGCCCAGATTTTATGCACTATTTTTTCACATTTTTGCATACATAATGATTAAAATCTGCCGAATTTATGCAAAACTAAATCTGCAAAAATGTGTATAATGTTTGAGGATATTGTGATAAAACTGTATAGTAAATAAATGAATTGTGCAAAGAATTCTGCAAAAGATTTTGCACAAATTCTCCAAAAAGAAAATACATTTTACAGATCATGTACATAGCAATTGCATATTATATAATTAAAATGTGCACAGATTATGTAAGCTTATTAACCTGTATGTGTATTGAAAGTCTTAGAAGTTTTCATCAATGAAATAGCAGAGTTGCTCATCCCACCACTACCTATTTTGACAGCAGAAATGAGTTTGACTTCATGATTGAAGTAAGTATTGTAACTTTAATTCTATGCTTTGATAATATTGTTTTTGTATGTGTAATTGACACCTTGAAGAATTTAAAATAAATATTTGCTTGTTTTTTTTTTTTTTTTTTTTTTTTTTTTTTTTTTTTTTTTACAACACCAATAGTTTCGAACAACATGAATCCATGAAACTCATAGGAAGTTACCAGAAGTTAAAAAATATGCTCTTAAAAGATATTTCGAAATAATCATTTAAATTCAACATTAAGAAAGCATTCAGCAAGCTATAAGAAGCATCTAGAAAAGAATTTATGGAAATTTTATCCCACATACAACCTTTAACTTTAAGAATTTTATTACAATTGCCATATCTGGTTTATATTTTAAATAGTAAATTTGTGAAAAATCACAATCCTTTTTGAAAGTTTCAGTTTATACAACAATAACAAGAAAAATCATGCGGATTGCATTAATAATGATTTCCAACAGATATGTTAATTTCTTGTCATATTTAACCTTTTAAATATTTTATGCACTGCATAAATCCATACATATTTCATTACGTTTAAATTAGTGTAACAGCATACAAATGCACTACTTAGTTTTCCGCAGACCGTTATGTAACCGAATTACTTGCAGTTTCCTTGTAAATGAATAAATGCTTTGCACCGCCTATGATACAGAAACCATGATTCAAAGCATTTCATAAATTTCTATGAATTTCATTGTGTAAGAAAAATGAAACGATATAAATTTTCATATATAACAATTTACACGTTTGCTGTAATGTAACTTAATACATTTGAATGGCCATATTAATAAGTACATCCGTCATTTTCAAAACCGATCGTGCTGTAATAAACCACAAACTTTATAAAAATGACCAGGCAGTCAGCCCGAAACTATGAAATTCTAAATATATTTCAACCCTGCTGAACAGGGTTAATTTCGTATTACAGTTGCATCAATAAACTAATTATGTACGGTTTCTTATTTCTTGGCGGTAATTTTTTCTATACCACAAAAAGGCATAATTATTTTATCTTAAATGACTATATCACGTACGCAATAATTCAAAGTCCATCGAAAAATTAATAATAAAACAAAATAGCAAGCATAAATTTGTTGTTGGCTTGCAATTTGTTGGCATATTTATAACGAAATAGTAGCACATCAACAAGTTTAACAATATACTAAAAAGGGCCTGGTATAAAAAATAAAACCTTCAGAAACTTTATGCAATTTATAAAAACGCAAATAATAAAAAGAAAAACTAAGCTCATTAAAATATGTTTATGTGCTACGGACAATATTATCGAAAAATTCCCGAATCTGGCTAGGCTGCATGCAGGTTTAAGAATACTAAAGTACCAAAACTCAACAGTCTGTGTGTGCTTGCACGCACAGATGTGCCACTTTTGGCATATAAATAAAAATAAAGTTGCATGCCATTCAAAGCGTCAAATCGAATAAGCTGAAATACAAGGTGGCCATTATTAAAGTGACGGTACTCGGTATGGTATGTAGTGCGATCTAATTGCGAGAATGGTGCCAAATTTTGTAGGAAAATTAAACAAAACGGGGTACGAAGGATTCTGCGAAAAAAAAATAGTTCCAAAGATCACCGCCAGGGGAATATTTGGCGCTGTGTATTCGAAAAAGAGAGTTTAAAAAATCAAGAAACAATACTGAAATAAAATTACTGTTTATTTAACGAATGTAGCAATTTAATCTAAGCTCAAAACAGTAACAATTTATAAAAAGCAAAAAAATTGCATAAACACTACTAAAGATTCTTTATCTGCAATTTCACTTACAGAGCCCCAAAGAAAGCAACAGCAAAAGAAGACGTTCTATATTTAAATTTCACGTTACATCTTTTGGCCCAGTGCCAGCTTCTTCGGCTTTAAAAGTGAATGTGTTACTGTTAGGAGCAATTTCATTGAATGTTATTTTTCATAATGTCTCCTTCTTTAGTCGAGTGAGCTCTACTAGTCAATTTTTTTTACCTCAACCAGTGCAAAGCGCCAGCCGCTCTTCGTGCTTTTAGAAACCACAAAAAAATGCGTAAAAGCAATGGTCCTTTGTCAGTTAATCGTTTAAAAGCAATGGTTGAGAAGTTTGAGAAAACAGGTTCTCTAAATGTTCTGTCAAGTAGAGGACGAACACCCGTATCACAGGAAACAATCGAAGAAGTGGCAACGGCGATTGTCGACAAAGTACCAAACAATATTGCTACCACTTCCCGCGCTCGTGGGATAGCTTGGAATCAGGATATGCCTTATTGTAAGGTATGGAAAATCCTACGTACGATTATCCACTTTATGGGGATATCCAATCTTATGGGGAGTCCAGGCATATCCACTGTCGAGGTAAAGTCCACTTTTACCTGAATGGAACTGTAAATACCCCAAACTGCAGAATTTGGGATAATAAGTCGCCAAGAGCATTCACAGAAATTCCTTTGCATTCACCAAAGATAACTGTTTGTTGTGGTTTCACAGCAGATATGATCATAGGTCCATTCTTCTATGAGAACATTACTCCGACAGGACCAATAACTTGTTCTGTTAACGGAGACAAATATCGCCAAATGCTAAACAACTTTGTTATTCCGGCACTCCAGCAAAGACAGTGTCTGGAGAAAATCATTTTCATGCAAGATGGAGTCCCTCCACATATTACTTTGCGGGTGCAGCAGCCGCTACGACAGAAGTTCACAACAGAAAGAGTCATTAGTCGCTGTTTTCCAACTGCATGGTCACCTCGGTCCCCTGATCTTACATCCTGCGTCTTTTGGCTATGGGTTTACCTAAAGTCCATGTTCTATCACGGAGGTGTCCAGGACCTGGCTACGCTAAAGGATATCATATAGCGAACTGTACGAGAGATTCCTGCAGACATGTTATTTTCTGCTGTTGTAAATCCACAAAAACGGCGGCCAGATCGAACATGAGTTGGATGAGCTAAATAAACGGAAATTTTATTTCGGTATTGATTCTTCTTTTTTGAAACTCTCTTTTTCGAATACACAGCGCCACATATTCCCATGGCGGTCATTTTTGGAACTATTTTTTGCGCGGAATCCTTCGTCCCCCGTCTTGTTTAATCTTCCTAAAAAAATTGGCGCCATTCTCGCAATTAGACCGCGCTGCAGAACACCCTGAGTACCGTCAGTTTAATTATTGCCACCTTGTACGATAACTGTCGTGCAACCCGATTACGTTATTACGTTACATAGTTTACGCTTTAAACAATGTATATAATTAAGCATTTGATTGCTTTAGTATAATATTCGAAATTACAGAACAAAATTTAAATTTTCAAAATAAATAAATATACTGATTAATTAATGAAGAATTTTTTACATATGTAAACAAAATATGTGTACAAACACTGAAATTGTCACATTAAAAGTTTGTTGTAAAAATATTAATATTTCACTAGGAAATGTAGGCATGTAGCTAATACAGTAATACCTAGGTTGCAGTCGATTTAATCCGCGAAAAATTTTTCTCGGTTTTTGTCGGTTGCCTTGGATTTTGTCCGCATACCCACGTGAACTCGCTGCATTTTCAGAAAACAATGGGGACGACCTACGCGTTCTCCTGGTCAGTGTGGCATTTTTCTGGTCGTATGTGCATTAACCCGCTCGTTTAGTCAAAAAAATTGTTTTTTCCAAAAAAAAAATGTATTTTTGTGATTTTTATTTTATTGACTGCGAATGCTCCATCATGAGAACAAAGAAAGTTTCCAGATTGAGACCCTTCAAAAAAGACGCCCAGAAACACGATCGAGTTCAAGAAGAAAATTATTGAAAAATACGAGAGCGGCATTAAGATTGCTAAAATCGGCCTCATGTACGGGAAATCGGCATCCACGATAAGTTCAATTGTGACAAAAGGGACGTAATAAACAGTTTTGTGTAGAAAAAGTCGTGAATGCGCCAACGTATCAGATATAACAAATGATTGAAGATGTCGATTATTAATTTGTTTTTTTAAAAAATTGGATCAAATTAAAATAGTTAGATGGTAATTCTGTTTGGAGGGCATCATATGTGAAAATGTCAGTTTAATTTATTCCGATCTCATTCAGAAAATTCCTGGAACGAGTGTCTTAACGACTTTAAGACCAGCAAAGGCTGGTTCGAAAAATTCGATAAATGCACTGGCATCACAGTGTTACTAGGTACGACGAAGGTGCAAGTTCCAACAAGTCTGAGACCGAAACATTTGAGTCCGAATTCAAAGATTACGTAAATGCTGAAGGATTCATCCTCCAACAAATCTTCAACTGTGATGAAACTGACTTCTTTTGGAAAAAAATCCATACAGGACGTTCATTATACGGGAGGAAAGGCAGGACGTAAAGCTATGAATGATGGCTTAACTCATTTGTTGTATGGTAATGCTAATGGTGATTGCAAAGAGAAGCTCGTAAAGTGTGCCATTCAGAAACTCCTAGAGATTTTATCATGTTTTTGTTTGAACCGATTTTGAAAAAATGCCTCCAAGATAATCAGTTACCCATTTTAAATGCCTCCTGATAATGGACAGTGTTCCTGCACATCCTACAGATTTGGTAGGTACATTGTTGTAGGAGTTCAATTAGGTAGATTTCGTAAGAAATACTACCTATTGCAGTCGTTACCATGGTGCGACTTTTGAAAAATGCCTTCATAACTTATCATATTAGGACCCCAGGAACCCAAAACCACCCCCACCTAAAAAGTTTATATATATATACATATATATATATATATGTATGTGTGTACTAAATTTTGTCCGCACGATAAAAGTCGCAATTATGCACGGATCGCTTTCAAACTCGTCAACAACTTTGAGATGGCTAACATCTCGGCGGGGATTGAAAATGGGAAAAATCGGCCCACTGGAATGGAAATGGGGAGGGTTCAAAATTTTGAATACCATCTTAACATGATTCTGATACCAGTTCTTAGACAACAATGACAGGAAAAAATAAATATTTTTCGTTATAGCAGTTGCCAACAATTAAAAAAAAAGCAATAAAAGTCTCACCACAACAATTGCTTTTCTATTGCAAGTTCACGTGAATAATTAAATAAAATAAATAGTTTGACGAATTGAAAACAAATTGAATATTACGTCATAAGTTTTCTAGAGCAAGATTTCCGCATGAAAACTCAAAATGAAATAAATAGTTTGACGAATTAATATATATATATCGCGTCATGTTGGAAATAAAATGGACCTCAGCAGGTGAATATGTAACGTCATGTGAGTTTGAGAAAACGTATTAAAACATGATAAAAACCCGACTATGGAAATATTAACTCAATTTTAACACATTGAGATTCTCTGAATTTGCTTTAGCTACTTTTTAAACCTATTCCATATACATGCGTGTGTGTATTCATGTATATTAGAATTTTCACAAAATGTTTAGCTCCCTAGAGAAGTTCTTAGTGAAGGTACTGGGTTTATCTTGATTTAAGTTTTGTTGGTGAATTTAGTACTTCACTTCGAAATCTACCTCCGCCTGTAGGCCCGAGCCGGCAGGGATTTTTTATCACAGTGAAGTTTTTGCCATCTAGCACCAATTTATCATCCAGCCATTGGAACAAAATTTCATGAAACCGTACACAATAACGGTGTTTCAAATGTGTTTTGAGATGACATAAAATACAGAACTGTCCTTAAGAGATTTCCGGGAAATATTTTCAACATTCTCACCTACATTACCATCATAAATAAGGCTTGGCAGGGATAAACATCCAGGACGATGAACTCTGCCTGTAAGAAATTATGATCAGGATGTGCATAAAAGACATTTCGAAGCGTTTTAGCCTCATGTGATGACTCTACACATATAGTGCAGTCCATTGTATAGGTAAGTCCATGAGTTTGGATGTGAGTGGTGAAGATGTGGAAGAGTTGCTGGATGAATACAAGCACTGAAGAGCTACAAGACCTTCACCTAGAACTGCAGCAGATGGCAGACGAAGAATTTGCTTCAGATTAGGAGAAAGAGGCAGCGGATAATGTGACTTATTAAGAGTTTAAGGAAATCTTCTCCAAGTGGAATAAGGTACAGGGGATTGTGGAGAAACTTTACTCAGAAAAAGCTGTTGCAAACCGTGTCAGCAGCTTGTTTAATGATAATAATGTCTTTCCCCATTTTCGGCAAATCTTAAAGAGGCGACAGAAATGGATCACTATGGAAAACTTTTCTGAGTGACTGACTCTGAAGCTAGTCTTATTGCCAAAAGTCCAAATATGAAAGGGATCCTAGATATGATGTATTGATACCATACTCCAAGAGCATTATATTAATTTCTTTTTTTTCACTATAAAATGCTATGCTTATTCTCTATAAAATGTGATTTTATGTCACGAATTTTGGAGTGTTTAGAACGAATGAATTGGATTTACAAAGATTCATATGGAAATAATTGCCTCGGCTTTAGTCTGCTTCGAATTTTGCCGATTGTTTTCGGACGGATTATTGACGGAAATCGAGGTATCACTGTACAAAAGTGCATTAAATGTTTTGGTGAAAGGGAAGGGAAATCTAACGAAATGAAACTAAGTGTTAAAAAAATATTAGAGTTTTCAATTAAAAGCGCGATTTTATATAAATTCTGCATACCGGTCAGTACACCGGGCATCTTGAAACCAGATATATTGTGTCAGATAACATGTTTTTTTTATCATTAAATTTTAATTATGTTAATATAGTTTTTTTTTATATATATATTAAAATTTATATTTTAGAAGTGTAGTAATTTTTTGTCCGTGTATGTTAATACTAATTTATTTTCCCTAATATTCTAATTTTTATATCTAATCTGTTTTTCGGACGGATTATCGACGAAAATCGAGGTATAACTGTACAAAAGTGCATTAAATATTTTGGTGAAAGGGAAGAGAAATCTAACGAAATGTAACTAAGTGTTAAAAAAATATTAGAGTTTTCAAATAAAAGCAAATTTATGTAAATTCTGCATACCGGTCAGTACACCGGGCATCTTGAAACAGGGTATATTGTGTCAGATAACATGTTTTGTTTTTAAATCTTTAAATTTTAATTATGTTAATATAGTTTTTTTTTTATATTTCAATTTATATTTTAGAAGTGTTGTAATTTTTTGTCCGTGTATGTTAATATTAATTTATTTTACGTAATATTTTAATTTTTATATCTAATCTGTTTTTCGGACGGATTATCGACGAAAATAGAGGTATAACTGTACAAAAGTGCATTAAATATTTTGGTGAAAGGGAAGAGAAATCTAACGAAATGCAACTAAGTGTTAAAAAAATATTAGAGTTTTCAAATAAAAGCGAATTTATGTAAATTCTGCATACCGGTCAGTACATCGGGCATCTTGAAACAGGGTATATTGTGTCAGATAACATGTTTTGTTTTTAAAGCTTTAAATTTTAATTATGTTAATATAGTTTGTTTTTTTTTTATATTTCAATTTATATTTTAGAAGTGTTGTAATTTTTTGTCCGTGTATGTTAATATCAATTTGTTTTACGTAATATTTTAATTTTTATATCTAATCTGTTTTTCGGACGGATTATCGACGAAAATCGAGGTATAACTGTACAAAAGTGCATTAAATATTTTGGTGAAAGGGAAGAGAAATCTAACGAAATGTAACTAAGTGTTAAAAAAATATTAGAGTTTTCAAATAAAAGCGAATTTATGTAATTTCTGCATACCGGTCAGTACACCGGGCATCTTGAAACAGGGTATATTGTGTCAGATAACATGTATTGTTTTTAAATCTTTAAATTTTAATTATGTTAATAAAGTTTTTTTTATATTTCAATTTATATTTTAGAAGTGTTGTAATTTTTTGTCCGTGTATGTTAATATTAATTTATTTTCCTTAATATTCTAATTTTTATATCTAATCTGTTTTCGGACGGATTATCGACGAAAATCGAGGTATAACTGTACAAAAGTGCATTAAATATTTTGATGAAAGGGAAGAGAAATCTAACGTAATGTAATTAAGTGTTAAAAAAATATTATTATTTTTTTTTCAATTAAAAGCGATTTTATATAAATTCTGCATACTGGTCAGAACATTGGGCATCTTGAAACCGGGTATAAAGTGTCAGATAACATGTTTTTTTTTTTAATCATTAAATTTTAATTATGTTAATATAGTTTTTTTTAATTTCAATTTATATTTTAGAAGTGTAGTACTTTTTTGTCCGTGTATGTTAATATTAATTTATTTTCTCTAATATTTTAATTTTTATATATAATCTGTATTTCGGACGGATTATCGACGAAAATCGAGGTATAACTGTACAAAAGTGCATTAAATATTTTGGTGAAAGGGAAGAGAAATCTAACGAAATGTAACTAAGTGTTAAAAAAAATATTAGAGTTTTCAAATAAAAGCGAATTTATGTAAATTCTGCATACCGGTCAGTACACTGGGCATCTTGAAACCGGGTATATTGTGTTAGATAACATGTTTTTTTTATCATTAAATTTTAATTATGTTAATATAGTTTTTTTTTTTTCAATTTATATTTTAGAAGTGTAGTACTTTTTTGTCCGTGTATGTTAATATTAATTTATTTTCTCTAATATTTTAATTTTTATATCTAATCTGTATTTCGGACGGATTATCGACGAAAATCGAGGTATAACTGTACAAAAGTGCATTAAATATTTTGGTGAAAGGGAAGAGAAATCTAACGAAATGTAACTAAGTGTTAAAAAAAATATTAGAGTTTTCAAATAAAAGCGAATTTATGTAAATTCTGCATACTGGTCAGTACACCGGGCATCTTGAAACCGAGTATAAAGTATCAGATAACATGTTTTTTTTTATCATTAAATTTTAATTATGTTAATATAGTTTTTTGTTTTCAATTTATATTTTAGAAGTGTAGTACTTTTTTGTCCGTGTATGTTAATATTAATTTATTTTCTCTAATATTTTAATTTTTATATCTAATCTGTTTTTCGACGGATTATCGACGAAATCGAGGTATAACTGTACAAAAGTGCATTAAATATTTTTGTGAAAGGGAATAGAAATCTAACAAAATGTAACTAAGTGTTAAAAAAATATTAGAGTTTTCAATTAAAAGCGATTTTATATAAATTCTGCATACCAGTTAGTACACTGGGCATCTTGAAACCGGGTATATTGTGTTAGATAACATGTTTTTTTTTTTTAATAATTAAATTTTAATTACGTTAATATAGTTTCTTTTATATTTCAATTTATATTTTAGAAGTGTAGTAATTTTTTGTCCGCGTATGTTAATATAAATTTATTTTCCGTAATATTCTAATTTTTATATCTAATCTGCTTTCGGACGGATTATCGATGAAAATCAAGGTATAACTGTACAAAAGTGCATTAAATATTTTGACGAAAGGGAAGAGAAATCTAACGAAATGTAACTAAGTGTTAAAAAGGTTATAATTTTCAATTAAAAGCTATTTTATATAAATTCTGCATACCAGTTAGTACACCGGGCATCTTTAAACCGAGTATAATGTATTCGATAACTGTTTTTTTTTTAAATCATAAAATTTTAATTATGTTAATTTACGATTTTTGATATTTCAATATATATTTCAGACGTGTAGTAATTTTTTGTCCGTATATGTTAATATTAATTTATTTTCCCTAATATTCAAATTTCTAAAAACCCCTAATATATGATATAATTTTTGCGTAAAAAGAACAAACGAACATTTGTACTACTAGACAGACTTCAGGCATGATGTAGTTATTTAACGCATGAGTAATGCATAAGGAATGTTAATGTAGCTTACGCCCGATACCTTGAGATGAATTAATTCCACATCGCAGTGACTTATTAGAAATAATCATTCATTCTACAGGCTAGAACATTGCTTATGATTTATAAATTTATTCAATGAATTGAATGATTAGATTATAGGTAATATTATGCGTACATTATGTATGGTATATAGATTATGTGTGCATTATATGTAACATAACACATGTCACATTATACGTAATGCAGACACATGCCTACATTTTTAAACAGAATATTTTTGTAATCGCTATCACAGTAATAGGGTTTATTACATTTAATAACCTTTGTTTTGAGTCTTTTCTAAATTTAATTTTTGCATTTTCATTTATTAAGTTATAATGCAAAGAGGAGGAATTTCGAAAATACAATGAACTAACGCGTTGCACATATTTTGGGTGAACTAGAAAAAATCCGTTTCATTTAACATATGAATGATCATAGAATCTCGTGAAACTACACACAAGTTACTGCCTTTTTGTGTAAAATTTGCTTTAAATGGCATCTTACCAAATAACAATAAGAAGAAATGTAAATTTTAAACTGCACATTCTCAAAACTGCAGTTTTGTAAGTTCGACCATAATATCCATAACGTCTAATTTATTTAAAATAGTTCTTAACTTAGTAAAGAAAACGTAACCCTTAAACAAATAAATTATACGAAGAAATCCCTTATTAAATTTTACACTTTTTTTTATCTATTCAGTTTATGTATATCAAGATGAAATTTAAAATTGGATTTTTCACTTACTTTCTACTAGGCTAGAATTATAAAAAACGTCAAAATATGTGTGTTTCTGTGTAATATTTTAATATATATATATATAACTTTATTATAAATTTCCAATATAGTTTTACAGCAGTTTTACAGCAATAGATGAGAATGGGACAGGGGACACTAAATTATAGAAATATTATATGTCAATCGGGCTTGTTTAGTGTTTAAAAATTTCGATGCAACATTTTAGCGAAGAATTTACATGGTTTCGAATTTTACGAGGTGGCAATACATGTCATACCTTCGTAATGCCAGATTTTAATTCTGCTTTAGAGTTGTTCTGCACTATTTGATCATTTTAATTATTTATTGAGCACTATAATACCACAAACGTTCTTTGTAAATGTTCTTAGTAGGTTTGAACCATTGGTTGGGCACTCAAGTTTCAGAGTTTTGCTTATCTTCAAATCACTTCATTGTGTATTTTTCAGAGTGAATTTAGGCATTGTCTTGTTGAAAATGTAGTTAAAGCCGGTAATATTTTCACTCAGGTTCAGCAAATTACATCCTAACATGTGAATTTAAGCATGTCTATTTTGTTTATCCGTCTAGAAAAACAATTATAAGCTTAATTTCCGAAAAAAACATACAGTCGAAAACATTACGCAGCCTCCACCTAATTGACGCATGAAAAATACATCCTTCTCGTATTGAAAACCGTTCGAATATGGATCATTAATAACCAGAATATCGAAATTAAACTTCTTTCTCCACTAAAAATTATTTTAGATAAATTCCTTTGTTGGTTCAGATGAGGGCTTTTTATTTCCAGAAGATAAACGCGGTCACCGACGTGATTTTATATTTTTAAGAACTCTCGACATTATTTTTGTTCTTTATACTGATGATGGCGTCTTTATCTGGCTTCCGATTTTTTTTTGCTAGCTGTTTACTTGGAACCGTTCGAATACTGAAACTTTAGGATCGTCTCGTAAGATTTTTTTGCCATTCTGTAGAATTTGTAGTAACATGAGTAGTTGTATACTGTAAGAAATTAAAACTGACATTCATTGAAAAATTATTTTTATCAGCAAATCTTTGAAGCGACATTCCGGTCTTCGTATTATCTAGAATTTGACCTCTTTCGAAATCAGAAAGCATTTTGCCTAATGCCGTAATACAAATGTTTTGCGAACTAAACGAATGTACTCAGAATCTCTTTTAACTGCAGTTTAAACGATATGAGTAAAAAATTAATTGCCAAAGGCGAGTATTACTCGCGCTCAGAGGGTTCCGTACAATAAATATATGAATTATTAACTGTGTAATTAAAAAATCCTTTCTAAAAGAATAATAAGACCTTATAAAAAACTATACAACGTAGGGCTAGGTATAGCTGTATTGTATATACTAGAAAAGTATGAATGGGTATACCATAAAAGTTCAAAGAGATATGAAGCCTAAATAATATCATGTATTGATATTCTGTATAAATCTTTTTACTTTCTTCTATCATTACAAGAAGTAATTATTGCATTCGTGACAACTTTCTAATTCCGGTTTTCGGCGCATTTGCACGTTTTAAGGTCAGGGATCCCCAAAAACATGCTTTTACAAAATGTCTGTCTGTGAGTCTGTCGGAAACTCTGTGAGTCTGTATGTGACGAAATTTTGTGGGCACTCTATCTCTAGAACTAGTGAACGACATTAATAAAACTTTTGATTTAGTTAGTACCTGATATAAATTGTTGCTGATTACTTTTGGTGGAAATCGCCCAGCAGGTGGGGCTAATATGCTACCATTTTCACAATTTCTGCAATAGCTATATCCCAAGAACGAATGCGCGCATTTTCATAAAACTGGATGTTCAGTTAGTCCGATATATAGTCTGGTGCTGCTAATTTTTTGGTGTAAAACGTCTTACACGTGGCGCAAGTTATACTGCATTATTCACGATTATCGCAATATCTCAATACAAGATCTAATGTACGAATTTTCATCAATTTTCGGATTCAGTTAGCACCTGATATAAATTGATGCTGTTTAGGTTTTAGTGTAAATCGCCCTACAGGTGGCGTTCCTATGTAGATTTTTTTATGATTTCCGCAATAGCTCTATCTCGAAACGTAATGCACGTATTTTCATCAAACTTCAGATTTTGTTAGATATTGACATAAGATGCTGCTGATTAGGTTTTGGTGTAAATCACCCAAAAGATGGCGTTGTTATGCTGCATTTTTCAAGATTTACACGATTTTAAAGATAGTCATATCTCAAGAACTAATGCACAGAATTTCATATCTTTAGAACCGTCATCATGGACTTAGATCGTCATTTAATTTTGGCAATCTAATAGCGAATTTTAAATTATTGACATGTATGAAATAGAAGAAAGTTTTGATATTGCCACATCCAACTAGTTTTAATCTTATCCTAATCTATTTATGTTGAGCTTAATTCGGTACTGAGAATAAAAGTACTGCATATTTAATCTTCATTTGGCATTTCAAAAAACTAAATTCACCGGAGTAATAATTTTTTCTTTTTGCAGTGTACCTAAAACAAAACCCTTGTTCAAAGTTTAAATTTGGCATTGTGCTAAGCGTGCTTCGAAAGGAGGTTGCCAAGTTGCATCGCGCCGCTAACGACCGTGCCGCGTTTTTCCAGATAGGTTTTTAATTAACTTTTAAAGACACGGGAGGCGTATTGAGAGATACATTCAATGCAGACTAGTTGCGAGTCCCATAGTATTTATGTGATTAATTCTAATTAGCCTGTTTTTAACAATTTGACACTTATTGCTTTTATACTGCTACTGGGCATTCCATTACTCAAATGTATCATTAAAAGTTGACATCTACTCTTTAAAAGCTGATAGTTCGTAGAGTTCTCAGACTTTGTCATTATGTATGTCCAAACCGTCCTTGTCTTATCTCGGCTAATTACCGACGATTTTTTCGAAATTCATTATCAACAATGCTTTTATACTTTTGTTACGATATGTGCCTGCAGAGCTTTCCAACACCTCTGCTGAATGCCAGCAAATCGAAATGTGTGTGCAACGGAAAAAAAGCTCTTTTCTCATTTACTATGTAACCTAGGGCATTCGCTTTAATTTTTCTGCAAGATATAAATTATCGTCTACTTCTCTAATTTTTCCATAATCTTAGTTTCACTAGATTCGGAAATAGAGGGGTGGGGATTATTTTTCACTGCATTTCCGACGCTATCTCTGAATGTGTAATTCCTAAAATTAAAAGAAATGTATTTTTGAGTTCAGCGTTACAAAAGCTTTCACACGATAACCCATACGATATACAAAGAAATGATTTTTTTCAAGCAGCATAATTACCCACCCCCCCTACATTTTTTACTAAATATATTTATGCATGTTTAATAATCTGTAAACATGTCAGTAAATAGTCTTTATTACTTCCCCCAATTTCAACTTTCCATGTTCCATTGCTTACGAGTAAAACGGATGTGACAGACGGACAGACATATAGATGCCATTTTTGTAAAGCGATTACTTTAATATTCATTAGAACATATGTATTTAACTTTAACACTAATATTTCCGTTTTTGCATAGGCAATCGCAAACTGATTTATGTGTTTTTTTTATCGTTTTAAACATTTTTATCCCGCTGTACCTCATATTTTGTCATGTAAATCCCTCAATTATAACCCTATTTTGTTCCGTATGAGTGAGTATGTGTTCCGGACATATCACGTTCTCGACCAATATTCTTGCATTGTTGTTTATAACATAGTTTTTTGCTATATACAGCTCATATTCAAAATATTAGAATAATTGAGAAAAAGTAATAAAATAAATTATTTTTCATTTAATTATTTTTGATACTGAGTAAATGCAATAAAATTTCTTATAAATTTAATCTGGAATGTTTAGATAACATTTTAACATTTACAAAATATAAAGTACAGTACAATAAATCAGGTTTTAACACCGATTTCTGAAACATATCAAAATATTAGAATAAAATTTAGATTGGTTCAAAATATAATAATAGTTTATTTTACGCAACAATAATACCGTATGAATATGAAGTAAATGGTAAATAATATTTTGTAGCATCGCCTTTAGCTTTCTTAACAGCGTACAATCGATCTTGCATATTATATACAATCTTTTTACAAAAATGTCTATCAATATTAGCCCAAATAGACTTTATACGTGCCACTAACTCAGTTTTACTTTAAGGAGGAACTTCTTGGAGTTTTTCTTCATTATAAACCATACGTTTTCGATGGGATTAAGGTTTGGTGAGTTTGGTGGCCAAGGAAGTACCTTAATGTTGCGTTGGCGGAACCAATTCTTAGTTGACACCGAGGTATGCGGTGACGCTAAATCTTGTTGAAAGATGAAATCATCTTCAAATAAATCTTCTGATGATGGAATCATTTTATATTCCAAAATTTCTTGATATATCTAAAAGTTAAAGTTTTCGTAGACGATGCATAACTTTCCAGGTTCTGCACTCATGCAACCCCAAACCATGACACTAGCAGAAAATTTTACGGAACGTTTAAGGAATTATGTATCAAATATTTCTTGCTTCATTCTCCAAACTCGAATACCTTGATTACCATATGAAACACAAAACATTCTTACATCACTAAATAATATATTTTTCCAATCTTCTTCGCTTCATAAACGTCTTGAATTACACCAATGCAATCTTATATAGTAAAGTGCGACAGATGCCGCAGTTTTACTTTTCTTCTTTTAAAATGTCCAATAAAGTAAAAAACAACAACCTAAGTACCAGAAATCATTAATCATACCCTTTAGAATCAAATTTCTATGTTAAACAAGTTAAAGCCCTCTTAATAAAGCAGGCATAATTATTTTCCCAAACGTCCTTTTTTAATATCATTTTTATGTGCTGGGTAAGATGGCTCATGGGTGTGGTACAGATGCCGCTTGGAGAAAAAGCTATGCTGTTTACTTTTTTTCAACTAAATCAATTTTTTTACCCTCAAACTACTTAAAATGAAAATAAATAACAGTAAACTTATATAAATTATATATATCACCAAATTGTAAAAAGTTTAACGAAATTGCAAAAGTGCAAACTCAAAAAATAAAACTTAAGGCAAAAAAAAAGGAAAAAAAACATTTCACTGGAAACAATAGACACCATAATTACAAAAGAGGTATATACCACTTGTTTATATCTGGGCAACCAATGTAGTTTGCTCTTAAGCACTAGTTCCATTCATTTTAGGCCGTAGTCTTTTTATTTTTGGCTTCACTTCTCATTTTTTAAGTTTCGTATTTCTATTCGCCCACAATCACCACACTTACCGTTGCAAGAGTAAAGTGAGCAAGTTTCATACAACCACCGATTACATTTTATGCTCTGAATCCTGACCACTTTAGACTTTGTTTCTTAATATGACTCCAGACACTCAGCACATTCAGAGTCATCAAATTCCAATCCAATACTGCCTTCAGAATCCATAAGAGGAATACTTTCGTGAATGTCGGATGATGACTCACATTTCAGTTTCTTTATCAAGTGAGGTGTTTTCAAGTTTAGCTTTCCCTTCCTTTTTTTACACATTTTACTTCCCCCAAGCTGTCGTTTTTTGACATTTTCTTGCTTCTTTGCCTTTTTATTTCCTTCTTCTTTTTTCTTGTTTATAAAATCTGTGCTTATAATATTTTCCGCCTTTTGCTATCTCTTACTTGGCTGTATAAATCTTTTGACCATTGTTTAATAGTTTAGATGGTGAGAATTTTAAACGGCCTACGTTTTCCTTATTCATACTTGGTGAACCACCACAGTTGCTGAGAATATTTTGATAAGAAGCAGAATGCGCCAATATACTTTCATTTAAATGTAAGCTCTACTTAAATCGCAGTGATTAATTTATTGAACCGAAAAACAAAAATATATTTTGCAGCACCTGTCCCTCAAGGTTGGTGCGGCATCTGTCCCAAAGTGGCGGGTAAGATGCCGCGTCGCCATTTTGTGTCATGTGAGCGACGCGATAGAAAGACAAGCACATGTCTCTATTCTACGAGGATCAAGTATACAGTTGCAATCGGTTTGGGGAAGAAATATCTGTTTATATGGCTTAAAATATGTTATAAAACTTTATTAGAATAATTTTAGCAACTTACCATACAGGTTCGAACCATAAAAAATGGCATAAATATGTAAATACTGACAATTAATCTGTGGAAACGCATACAATACAGCAGACAGCATTTAAGCACACAACGAAATTCTTAATTTGGCATAGGGAGCGCTAGTGACGCCAATACAATATCTGCGACATCTGTCCCGCCGCTGCGTCTGTCCTCACTACACACTTTTGTTTTGGAGTCATGAGAGATTTTGTTTTCGGTACACGAGATTCAAACTTAAATGTATGGAGACGTCTTTATGTTGTTGATGTAGAAACTTCAACTCCTTCTTCTTTCCACTTTCGGTGCAAAAATCATATACTTTTAAAAAGATTTTTCTGAACTAGACGCTTCAGTTTCCTGTCATCTCTAGCAGATGTTTTTGGTTTACGGCCGCCATTTCGGCGATTATTTTAAAATTTTCCCTTTTTTTTAATATTGTGTTAGTAATTTACTAACGCTTCATTGAGAACGATGTAAATAATTCGCTATATAACATTGATATTTACCGTGCCCATACAAATAAACCATACGAAGTTTAATAGATTCAGAAATATCACTCACACAACCCATTTTAAGACGAAAAAGCAAACAAACTGCAAAAATAATACTGATTTTAAATAATATCGTCTGAATTTAATCAATGGTGCCACCAGTTATGAATTGGTGATAGTTAAAGGAGAATTAATGTGAAATATTCTAATATTTTGAACCACTTGAATAAATATTCTAATATTTTGACTGTTCAAAATATTTTTTTTAAATTAATCTTTTCAAAAATGATTTTAATTTTAAGATAATAAATAAGTTTACTCAAGAATAAGTTCTTAATAAAAATATCGTTTACATACTTGCATTAGAAGACATTAAATTACCAAACGATATTTTCAATTTGTAAAAAAAAAAGTAATTATTCTAATATTTTGATTATGAGTTGTATATATTTTTTTAATTTCAAAAATTTCAAAATAATGTAAAAAATAATGGTATTTGAAAAACATATTTCCTGTAATTGTTAGACATTGATATAAGGATTCCGGAGAATTTTATTTTGTCTTTATCTGTAAAAAAAAAGGTTGGTATATAGCAGTTTAATTTCTATATTGGCTGACAATTTGAAAGCATGTGATTTTGTCATCTTGTAGCACTCGCATTTATCAAACCATATATACGTGATTAGGCATATGTACAAGATATATCAAAGTATCGACAAGTCTTTTGTTAAGTTCCATCCACTATATTGTTTAAATATGGCGGGCATTATAAATTTTTTTCTATTTTTTAAAATTTCAAAGAGGTTTACAATTAGACATTGAACATGTTATTTCCTTTAAGTGTTAGACCTTGACACACAGAAAAAAGTTTTTCGCCAGAATCCCTAAAATGTATAATATATCATTATTTTATATTATCTATGGCTATATCTAATATATAGCAATTTTATATTCTACGGTGGCTGATATTTATAAGCAATTGTATTTTTGTAATGCGACATCTCTCGTATTTATTAACCGATTTAGGTGTGAATGAGCAAGTGTACAGGGCTTACCAATTTCTCAAGATTTTAGGAAGGCTGATTTATATATAATAACTTTTTATTTATAAGTTTTAGAAAACTTAGTTTCTCACAGATTTAACTGATGTAACTTTGGTTGTTTCTCCCACACGTTTAAAACTGCATAGTCATATCTGCCCGCCTCTAAGTTTTGCCGCGCCTGGCGGTACTTGGCGAAATTATAATTAACAAATCTTAATAAATGCTTCTTTTTCTTGAATTTTATCTAAATAAACATTTGTCATTTTGTTTTATGCCACTTTAAAATGGACGATAACGAAGTGGGATTCATTAATCATTAGTGATTTTTAAATCCGTTGTTAAATACAGTTTTTCACTTTTAAATTTTAAACAATGAACTATGAGTACACATCTGTCCATATACTTCCGTGTTTTCTGTGTATATGTATACATTATATTTCCTTTATATATCCGTGCTTCAGTATTTTATATATTCTTAGAATCATATGTTTTTAACTCAATTTGCATATTAAAAAATATCATAATATATAGAACATATCGATTGATATAATAATCTTATAATTTTAAATATTTTCTTCCGTTTCCAAAATAGACAATGCAATGCAAAAGTTTACCCCTAAAAATTTAATAACTTTAAAATTCTTTTATTTATTGAGCCAAATATTTTCAGCGCCAGATAAAAACTGAAAATCAATAAAACTATACCATGGTAGATATATTTAAACCAATAAAGTTCCTCGCAAGACTTATAAATTATGTAGCGTATTTTTATCGTGATGTAGAACCAGCTGAACCTCAAAAGAGATAAAACAAAATAAGTTTTCAAAAGAAGATTCCGCTCATGTTTTCTTTTTTTTTTTGTGATATTGGTCTATTGATTTATTACTATATTCAATGTGAAACGAATTTTACTCCTTTTAGGTTTAAAATTTTCTTTTTTTTCTCTTAATAAATAATGTAGAGTCAAAAAATTTTATGCAAAAAATATGTATATTGAGATTGACTTTTTAAAAACTGCGCTTAAATTAATTGTTCATTCAATATATTTATTATTAATTTCCTTTTATATTCATTTTAAGTTGCCTTGGAATGACCATTTTCTAAAAGATGGTGTGATACACTATGATCGAAGAAAATCTTCTTAAAACACTGTAAAAATAGTGAAAGGCGCTAGTCTTTTTGAAAGAGGTAGGTTTTTCTTAATGAGCTGCAAATAACACGTGTTCTTATTTGAAAGTAGGAGGTGGACAGAAGGGAAAATTTTAAGAAACTGCTTTCCTATTGGCTGTTTCTTCAGCTTATTCTTTCGCCTTAAGATTCTTTCCTATCTTGTTCCTACTTTAAAAGTCAAAGCACGCATTCATTGCATCTGATGAAGAAAGAAGAAACTTTTTCGAGGCCTAGCGCGTTTCTGAGTTTTGGTTGTGTTTTAAGAAGATATTTTGGTTCTTAGGATTTTAACTTCTTAAAACACTGAGGCTTAAAACACTGAGGCACTTAAAACTTGAGGAAAACGTCTATGAATAATCATTTTACATTGACATAACATTTTGATACTAGATGTAATGCTGTAAGCCAAAATTTTCGTTTGGGTATTCCATCTATTTAAAAATAGTTTTCTTGAAATGTTCAAATGCCTCAAAGACTTTTTATAGAAAATAACTCAAATTATGTGTTTTGATAAGCAGCAACTTAATTAAATTATTTTGTTACTGAATTGTTTTTATATGCGTTTAACATATCGATTTGGCAATTGAGACCCAGAACTTTATGTCACAACATTTTAGAAGCATTTCGTAGTACGAACACTAAAAGTTCAATGCAACGAAGATACGTAATGGCTCAATAGACATTGTTATTAATTATAATTTCGTGATTAACCTTTTCGGGAAGAGCGTTTTTTACAGAATTTTTAATATTTTTCCAAAGCAGAAATTTTTGCCAAATTAAATTGGGAAAATAATTGGATTAAATAAGGTAAAATTTATAATAAAAATTTACTGGTGAGAATAATCACGGATTCTGAGCACCTTACACGGCACGTATACCTGTCGCTCGTGCCCAAGCGGTTAAGGAAAGTCAATCTTTGTAATGTATTGCATAGTTGTAAAAATATTCATTTCTGGTTTTTAGTTGAATGTTATTAATTGAAATAAAATTTGTTTTTTATATCAACTTGAATAATAAAGTGGCAGACAATATGTGCAACATTTAACATTTTTCCTATTGTCATATATGGATTTGTTGCAAATAATTATATAATTTAAGAATTACTAATTTCTGTTACTTAGAAATGAGTAAAACTGTTTGCACTTATTAAATAGCTATATTTAAGCACACATAAATTAGCATCTTAATTCATTAACGTTACACATATATAAGGAACGTTTTTTTTTTCTTACTTATAAACGAATTTGAATACGAAAATGTTAATTAATTAATTAAATTTGAAATAATTGTATTTAAATGTTGATAAACATATTTTAATTGGTGTAATTAAATTGTTTATTGAAATAATATTTGGCATACATATATAAAATATATTATTAAACAAATCTAAATTTACAATTTTATTTTCCTTAATAAAATTATAAGGGGGATTGTGCTTTCAGACTGTAACCAAACATAAAATTTCAAATCATACGACTGATGTATTTTGATCCACTGGAGGCACCCGCTACGTTATCCACCAATCTGGACACTTCGTTCTTCAGTTATTATAAATAATAAAATAAATGTATTTGAAGCTATGTTGCTAATAAAAGATTAAAAAATAAAATGATTTAAGTACGTTTTTTATGGAAGATAGTCATTATTTATCGCCCATTTTTATTTTTCTAAATGTGTAAGGGATTAAATAATGCCCTAATAATTTCCATAAAATGAATTTTAAAATATGTGTATGCTTGATATATGTATTTATCCTCTAATAACTATCATTTTTATGTTTCATAATTTTTTATTTATTTATTTTTTTTTTTTAACAAAAGACATACTTGCATTATTCTTTTTTTCGTATTATTATTTTATAGAAATTAGACAAGTAAATTGAAAATTTTTCAAGATTCATAATGTAGCAACTTTTCGCGCGGAATTTGAATCAACATTTGAAACGTTACCTCTCATTTAATTTTTCGTTTTTTTTTTTTTTTTTTTTTTTTTTTTTTTTTTTTTTTTTTTTCATTTCTATACTGTTACAACACGATATCTTAAAATAAACTTAAAATTGTTTGAATGTTAGAGTTTTTTGCTTTTCAAAATTAAACGTCTTTTACAATATATTTATAGTAAAAAGCTTTTCAAAAGGAATTTTTAACGAACATATTCTGTTTAAAATAATTAAAACTTTCACATTTTTAAGACAATAAAAACCTCTTAAGTAAGGCTTAGAAAGTTGAAATACTCCTTTTGGTTTGAAAAATAGACAGAACTTACGAACATCTTCTCAATTCAGAAATCAAGCTAAAGATATTCCAATTTGAATTATTATCGTCAAATCAAAAATAAACAACATTATATATCCATACTGCTATTTATTTTCGCATTTGTTTGTCACTAAACTTATTCAATAGTAGGAATTCAGAGATCAATATAATATTAGGCTTTCGTAAATATTAATATTTTACTTGTATATTTTTATTACTTTATAATCGTCTATCAACGTTATTAAATTATTCAATAACAACCTGTAATAAAATGAAATTTACTTTTAGTTTATTGAGTCAGTGGTTTAGTAAAGACTAATTTTTTTAAATATTCCACCAGTTTAATTTAAAAAACTAATCGTGTAGATTCTTTTTGTTTTAAAGCAATTGCTAAATAGTTCCATTTCCTTCATTTAAAGGTGTTTGCACTCCTCTCTAACATGCAGTTCAATGCATAATTGCTTACTTAAGTATCATATATTTAAACAGTATTAAACACGATTATATGAATGCTAAAAGTAAAATTTCAAAATGATCGTTGCAATATTGCTTAGTTGAAAGCACTCAGTAGTATATTTCCATTTACTTACAACGTTTTCTTTCTAATCCAACTCAATTCTGGAACGTTAGAGGCGGTAGATTTCATAGATTTATGTACACTTTATAACTTTAGTTTAGTGGAGACATTCATGCTGTTTGTCTGTCGATTTCCATCAAATTTGGAATAAGTTTCCTAATTCAAAATATTTCCTTCACGAATCGATTCATCAATATAAGTTTGACAGTGTAACGAAACATTTTCGATTTTTTATGGAAAATGTTGATAATTAGCACTTATGTTTTCTTTGTGCTATTTTCGATTTAGAAAAATCTTACCAAAATGAAACCCACAACATATAAAAATATATTGTTTAAAGTATCATACGTTTTACTGCAAATTAAGTTTGTAAACACCTTAATAACTTTATTTTTTAAATAGTGGTTTAATTTAACAGGAAAAATATTCCTGATATTTATTTCAGGACATATATATTCAGTAAGTAAATAAACTGTGAGTTGGAAATACTCTAATATTAAAAAGGATGAAGCAAAATTCCCATGCGATAAAAGAACGAGTAAGAAACAAAACATATCACTTGGAATTTTCCTTTTACCTGACATTTCTTTTTCAGTTTAAAGTTTTTTTAAGTCCCACTGGCAAACGAGAACTCGTTAATATAGAATCTAATTTAAAAAGATGTTACGAACTGTATCATTAAATGCAGAATTTTAGTTTTTTTTTTTTTTTTTTTTTTTTTTGTTTTTTTTTTGTTTATTGTTGTAAATACAGTTTCCAAAGAATGACAAATGGTTATTGAAATTTTTGTGCAAAAATGCATTTAACGCTTTTCTTGAGATATGCTGTAAAGTGTAGATAATAAAAATTACAATTTTAGTAATGTAAATACTAATGTTTTACTGACATATCTGGAAAAATCCCATTGAAAAAAATGTATAAGGAAATAAGAAATGATAAAATACTGTTTCAATGTAAAAAGAAATAACTATATTCTAATAATATTTTATTTTAAGTAATTATTTATTTGAGCAATTTACACAGGCTTTAATATATAATGAGTTTTAAAATTGAACTTTAAAAAGAGTATTACAAATATCGTTTGGATCTCTCTTTTTATTTTATAAATATCAACATTCATAAACAAAAAATAAACAATTATTGTTACGATAAAAAGCAGATTTCCTTCTCCCCTAAAATAAATACATAAAGCATCATAAACAACAAATCTCATATTTATATTTTTAAATGATCAGATTACGTATGTTATTGTGGTGATAATTCTCTTCAAAAATAAATTACAACATTCATATTTAATTTGTATACATAATATTTTTACATACAGCAGGAAAATTAAACTTTCTTTGATGTACATGATGTGTCCATAAAAAGAATGCCCTTGTTTCGACGGTATATCATAACACTTTAATTTAGACTATTTACTGTTAATCATAAATTAAATTGATGGTAAAATATTTTAATTTTGCATGAACTTTAAATATCGCTGCAAGAATTCGTGTAATGCAGTCACTTAAATAATTCTTTAAAAAAGGGTAAAAAAATTGACGCGCGAGTAAGAACGAAGTAATACAAAATGATTTTCATTATGGGTTTAGAAATTAAGTTTCATATTTAATATTTAACCTTCTCTTCCGAAACGAATCAGTTTAAATACAACAAAATACAAATGAATGTGAAAAATTTAAAAGTTTCGTTTCTGAACTCATACTTCTAGATCAAATTTGTACAAACCTGGAAACATTTTAAAAGAATATCGAATAAAAACTAATGAATTTTAACTTCAGGTTGTTGCATTATTTAAATATTTGTACGCTGTTTTTTTGTTATTTTTTAGTCCGAAAGTTAAGTAAAATAATAATAAAGAATTTTTTCTCTATGATTTATCTCTTCGAGAACACATTTTCGCAATCTCCATTGGAAAAAAAAAAGAAAAACAAAAGAATCAGCGCTTAACCCATTAGTGCCTGAATTTTTTTTCAACTCAATATTGTGCTTAATTATAGTAAATGGTGTAAAATGTACGTAAAAAATAATAAAAAAATATCTTTGAAAAAATATTTATTTAACATATAAAAATCTAAACGTCCCAATTTTGGGACACTAGGCACGAAAGGGTAGGGGCTTTCTCCGTTACTGTCTAAGCATTATATCTATGTTTTATGCCATTTAATATGTTTCAAAAAGGTTATATATCATTGGGGTTATTGTTTGACTATAAAATTTTCTTTATTATTACTATAAGTAGGGGAGTATTGGGGTCGGCTCAAAAACAATACCCCCTTCCTCCTCACCATTAGCCATTGGCATAGTAAAAATTTATATAGTACAAATTCATATAGTAAAATTTTATAATAATCAATAATTACTAATAGAGTATATATACCGTATATACTCGCATATACGCCGACCCATTAACTTTTGAATGCAAAAACTCGCATATGTCGACCCCCTAACTTATTAGTTCAATTTCGCACAAAATCAAACCAAAGATTTCACTTACTAATGTGAAAAATTAGTAAGTAAACAAAAACAAATCATTGAAATTTTTTTAATAATAAAATATTATTATTTGTATATTTTATATATTATTTTATTATTTATAAACATAAAAAATCAGACTTTTGCAGTATTTGATTCTTTTTTTTTTTTTTTTTACATTCCCTGTTTACATCCCAAGTGTTTCCTTCCAAACCACGAGTAGAGATAAGCATTTTGGTTCCCCTTTCTTCGAATTCCATTGAAATTAGCTTGAGCTCCCGCAAGATCCGATCCCGTGAAGATTATAACCCACCCCCCGACCCCGTGTACATGTCCCTTTTCTAAACAAATAAAATTATTTTCATGTATAATTTAAATTTAGAATGTTTATTAAGCAGTTTAAAAAGTCCTAATAGGAGTTCGATGACGATGTTGCATATTAAACTAGATGGTTATTGATAAATTCTCGATTATCTGAAAATTTTATTATCCGCTGTCGGTTCGGACCCAATTACGTCGGATAATCGAGGTTCTGCTGTATATATTTTAGTAACATCAGGATGTCAAATACTAAACTAAGTACAAAACATAACGGTATAATATAAATTTTTAATAAGCCAATAGCTAAGGGCAGGAAGGGGTAGCTGTCTTGTTCTTGAACAGAGCCCAGCCACTGTTCCCCCTATGGTAATAACAAAGAATAGCCAAATAATAATCCGAATAATAATTTTATAACCAAATAATAATCCGAGTGGTATGTAAACATTTTGTAAAAAATAAATGGCATAAAACATACATTTATTGCATAGACAGCAACGGAGAAAACCCCTACCTTTTCGTGCCTAGCGTCCCAAAATTGGGACGATATATAAAGGTTCAAATTCGAGCAAAAAAATAGAAATCTGAAAAAATGCCAAACTACGTATTCTAAAATAATGTTTCCTCTTATAAATAATACCACTTATAAAATGATTGATAAAAAAATAAAAGAAATATCTTACCTTTTCTTACGCGCCATTTTATTTCAAGAAAATCCAACTTTGCGCTACAACAAATATTTATTTCACCTTTTTATTCTTAAAAATGCACTGCCATTTATGGATAAATATTGAAAACAAATACTAATGATATATTTTACTAAGTTTTGAAAGGATATCATAATTCAATTTGTAATGGGAATTTTTTTAAGAAAGCGTCCCAAAATTAGGACGCCGTGCACAAATGGGTTAAGCAATAATTATCATTAAATTTAATTGTAAATAAAATTAACTAAAAAGCAAGTTTTTTAATACATAGACTTAAAAATCATATTAAAAGAGAGAACAGCAATATACAAGATTTTTTTAAAGAACAGATACAATTTTGCTTACTCAATCAAAAAACTTGTATTGCTAAAATATCCATTACAAATTATTTACTGGTGTATGCTTTGTTTTTCGACATAGCTCTAGTCATTGTCAAAACATTTGATAATTCTGGGTAAAACCTTTCGTATCCCACATTTATAGACGTCTATGGCCTGCTGTCGAAATTACATTTCAACTTCCATTTTGATCCTGTCCTCGTCGTGGAAGTTTTGCTCTGGAAGATGTTTCTTTAGGTACAGGAATATACGGTAATCTCTGGTGAAAGGTTCGGGCTGTAAGGTTAACTACTTGTTCTGGGTTCTTCGGGAGCATTGTTCCTGCCTCCAGAGAACTTATGAAATAATTTAATTACATTTTGTCGATTCACAATTATTCGAAAGACGAAAACAATTTCTTTGTGAATATCCACGGAATCCACCTTTCGCATTAAGAAAATATATGACTGAACGTACTTCACGTTTTGCGGGATTCTGAATGGACCCAACTATTAACACGTGCTATACAAAAGAAACTCACCATACAAAAAACGAACGACTATAGGGAAATGCCAAATGTTCAAGGTTACAATGTCTTGCCAACGAGCTCATTAAAACTTATTCCTTCTTGCTGTCTGAGGTGTATCTGAGGTGGCTCACGAAAATTTTATTCCATTTTTGCTGCAGTTGTAGCCTTTCCAACATATGGTAGCAAGAAATGCTAAGCTGAGTGTTATTCCAAGTGGTTCAGTTGGTAGAACGTCGGTGTTCTATACCGATGACCTGTGTTCAAGTCCCGCCTTAGGCACTTTTTCACTCTGTTGGTTGTACGCATTTTAAGCAATTAAAATTTTAAATATAACACCTTGTATAACTATACAAATGAGTTTCAGACATGATTCGTCCTACTTAATAACTGGAATTTTGCTATAAAATATTAATAATAATTTAGGAAATCATGTTATGAGGCTTATAGATGATATTCTGTGTATGTGCAATGCAAACGTTTGTACACAGAGGTATTCGAAGGGGAAAAAATGCAAAATGAAAATATGATTTTTTTTTTTTTGACTGAAATGCCTTATCAAATGTGTCAACCATACATAAAAAATAAAATTAGCAATAAATTAAGAAGATAAAAAAGGCAAATTGCACAAAAGATAACATTAGAAAACAAAAGGTACATATTATGGCGACTATTGGTTAAGAATTTTAATACGAAATAAATTTTCGATAATTTTTTGATATATTCATCAAATGACATAAACATTTATTAAATTACAAAGAATGGCAGAGAAATATGTAATAAATTAATTTTAATTCATAGAAAATATACAACCAGAAAGTAAACAAACTGTACATTTATTCCCTAGTATGGGAATCGAATCCGTAAAACATCAACATATTGAAATTTCATGCCTAATAAAATGCTTTTAAAACAAGTATTATTTCAATAAGATAAATATTTTTTTCTCTTTTCTATTTACACTTCATTGAAAAAGACTTGACTGCATCTGCAGCATCCAAAATATTCTTCCTTTCACGTTTTCCGATATTTTCTCTCACGACTAACATTTTAGTATTGGTCTTTGATAGAAAACTTTTCGTCCTGAATCTTTTATATTTTAAAGGTAGAAAATCTGGGGCTAAGATTAAATCTGTCTAAAAATACTTTTAGATATTGCACCGTATCCATATATTTATTCAATATTGAAAACGAAAATTTTTGAGAATCAGAGATATTCAAATATTTCAGGAATATTTAATTTTTTTGCTGAATGCACTTAGAGTTCATGCTTACTTTTACATTAACTAGGGGGCTCGGCACCCACGAGCTACGCTCGCCAACCCCCTGGTCAGACACTGCAGTCTCTAAAAGCATGCTAATTTGATCGGCTTTAAAAAGATTTTGGAAGATTGATATAATTAAAAAAAAACAAAGGCGATCTCCCTGTAAACGGGTTTCTATTCATTTCTCTTTGATTGGGGAATTTTACGGAAAAATCAGCTGCTGTTAAAAGATACAATGGCATTTCAAAATCATCTAATATAAAATGAATTAAGTAAACAGTCTTTGCCTCCCGGTATTTTTTAGCAAAGCGAAAAGAAAATCCTTTTAAATAAGACATTTTAAATATATCGTTTTTAATCTGACGTAATTTTCACCAAACTTTTCTTTCCCTTTTTAATATTCACGTGAAAATACTTTTATTAGAAATGAAATATTATTTGCTCTGTCAAAAAAAAAAAAAAAAGTTGAAAAGTTTATCTCAAAATATCAAGTAAATGTCTCGCGCTATTTTTTAATTTAAACAGTTTTGCGATATTATTTTTTGTTCTTTGAACGTAATAAGTGTAATGTGACGTAAATGTGATGTGATTTCTCCTATTTAAGACTTCTAACGCATGTTAATGAATTTATTATTTTACAATATCCTTTCTCTGTTAAAATTCACGTGTAATTATAGATGAAGTAATTTTCAGTAAGTTACTGCTTTTTATACGTAATTATTTAATTCTAATTTGAAAGTTTTTTTTCTGTTTATAATAGTAAACGTGTAAATAAATTTTTAATTTGAAGCAAACATTATTGTTTCCGTTGTTTATACAGTTGACAACAGGTTAAATTAGTACAATTTTCTGAAATAAGTAAAAAATATCTCTCTAAATGCTGAAAATTTGAATTTAAAATAGAAATGAAACCTCGAAAAATGAGTCAAATTTAAAAAAATAAATTAATTCTGCACACCGGGAAATTATAACGTATAAAATGATCTAAAAATTATTAAATTCCGGTGTATAGTTTTTTCTCCTATAAAACTTTTTTAGTGGAACGATTTTGTCCAACTTTAGCATTAAATATCTCTTAAAATAATTCTTCGATTTGAAAACTGTCTGCATCAGCGTGTTTATCAAACATTTTTGTATAATACTACCAATTTTCATATTTTCGTATGCATTACTTTTCTTAATATTAACGAAGAAAGACCTCCGGTCACAAAAAATTCAAAACCGGTGGCGGCGGCGGTGACAGCGGTAGTTACTTTTTTGTAGAATAGAGATATACGAAAAAGATACTAAATCAATTCAAACATGTATTTATTAACATCATAAGCTATTTGTTCGATGGAAAACTACGCAGTATCAGGTTAACTGAAAATCTCCAAATTTCACTGTTGTCTTTCGAAGTGTACATAAAAATGCAGGTTTTGTCATATGTTCGCGCAAATAATAAAAACAAATCATAATAAAAAAAGTGATGCTCGGATAAAATTTGGTTTCGGCAGATGTGGACATTGGATTTTTTATCCATGTATAAAAAATTATTCCAAAAGTAACAGAAAGAGGACGCCACTGCACTAACCAAGCCACTGCATACTTTTCATGACACTGCTTGGTGTAATTTCACCGCGTATTTCATACTGGATCATTTATTTTTTTAAGATATTGCCTTGAATCTGGCTGCAAAAACTGTATATGCACTACAGAATGGTATGTTATGCTTTTCCGTGACCACGTTTTGCCTGCATTGTAGAAAAAAAACATGTGTTACCCATTCTCACCTTCATGCAGGATCTGGCCCCGCTCCAATTGTCCATGACGAACAGACGTTCCTGTTGGACATTTACACTAAAGACTGAATGATAAGTCGAGTTTCGAACTTTGTGTGGTCCATACAATCTCCAGATTTCACCTCGGCCGTTTTAAAATTCTAAGGATACTTAAAGTCTCTTGTGAATCGGGGTGGTTCCTCATCCACTTTTTGTGGAACTGAAAAATGCCATTCAACGGACCGTCGGTAACATCGATGCCAACATACTACACTCAGCTTTATTAGGCGTATTAACGTGCCTCATTGTCTAATACCTGTTGGTGGTAGTCATGTTGAACATATGTTACTTTAAAATAAATGCAAAGTGTTATGTTATTGTTATTCTTTCATTGTATGTTTGTGTTTGCCTGATTTGCATAAAACGTCTCAGTATGACGTGTGAGCGCCCTCTTTCGGTTAAATATGGAATAATTTTTTATACATAGAAAAAAATCCAATGTCTCTTTGATAATATTGGCGCAAACTGATTTTTTTCCGAGCATTATTATTTTTTTTTTATTATGAAATTTTTAATTTTACATGAACTTTTGACGCACACTTTATTTAATGTAATATATTTTTTATTGAAAATTGAAAAGTCATTAAGGCGTTTTTCATCTAAATAAATAACATTATAACTTTGTAAAAAAAAAAAAAAAAAAAAATCCAAACATTATTGTAAAATATAATTTCCTTGATTTCACAATTTAGAGCTAAAATGTAACAATTAAAAATCTCAAGCAGAAAATCATGTTCTTAATGAAAATTAGTTCCAGAAAATTAGATCAAATCGGAAAATACGTCTTCTTTAACTTGTCGCTATCGATATCTTATAGTCTTAGATAATCAGAATATCTATTGATTGCATTTTTTATAGGAATGTACCATTTCAATCGAATACAGACGAAATTTTAACATACTTTAAAAAACAATCTCAATGGACACAATTAAATTCAAATTGTTGGTATCTGGAATACTCACATTTTCTTACAATAATCAATATGCAAGTGAATACTTTGCAGATCCAACATTATTGGGATCTGCTTCAGTTGTTCATTTGAATAGAGAAATCATCATAAAAACTCTGGATGCCACGTTTAAAAATATCAAACGAGAGAATGGTATTGCCAGTTGTAAATGACAAACAAAATGTCATGTCTTAGATGAATTCGTAATTTTGAACTTATTTACAATTATTAAAAATTAAGCCATAGTAGAGAAAGAGACGACTTCCTCCCCCTACCTAACCTCTTCCAAATGGCGTCCCTGCTCCCAACAAGAATGATATAAGTATCTGGCAGAAGGATATTCTGGGCTTGATGAAAAATTATAACACTGTTATTAAAACTTTAAAACAAAATATTTACAAAACAGTAAATATAGAGCATATTAAATATTCTGTAATCCAGCATTTTAGGCACATGTTTGAGGCTCGTGTTTAAGGTATACGTGGATCATAAATCCCTAATTTTTGAATTCCACCAGAAACAAGAAAAATGTTCCCCTCGAAAGCTTCGGCAGTTAAATTTTATATCTCAGTTCACTACTGATATAAGTTATTTAACAGACATAGGAAATTTTCTTGCTCATTGTTTATCCAAAATTTGTGAAATTGAATTTTTGACACTTGCTGATTCAGATTTGTGGGCAAAGTTGCTAACCGAGGATGATGAACTAAAGGTTATTTTGGACGAAAAGGTTGAGTTTAGCGGAAAATTAGCTAAAATACAAATGCCAGATGCTAAGAAGTTATTGTATTATGGAACTTCTTGAGAGGTTAATAGGTTTTATGTCCCCCACCTACTAAGGAAATGTGTATTTTAGTCAATACATGGGTTGTTGTATCCAGGAATACGGGCTTCTAGGCAGTTAATCTGTTCAAAATACATTTATCCTGGGCTAAATAAGGATACCGATGTACAGTGTAATAGAGCATGCGTATCCTGTCAAAGACAAAGGTGAACTTGTATACTAAATCCCCTTTTATGCAATTTCTAGTCCCATATGAGAGATTTGCGCATATAGACATAGACATAATCCGTAATTTGCCTTTAGTACGTGGATTCAGATATTGTCTAACCATGATTGATATGTTTGCTCGATGGCCAGAAGCTATACCCATAGGAAATGTAACTGATGAAACGGTTGCTCAGGCTTTTGTTCAGATATGGAATTCTCGTTATTGTACACTTCAGAGGATTACATGCGATAGGGGTAGTCCATACTTTTAAAGACTCTGACAAGGATACACGGCAGTTGGCACTGGTCTAGTTACGGCTGCTTTATATACACCACAGTCAATGGTATTGTGAAGCGGCTTCACCGATCTTTAAAACAAGCCTTAATGAGCCTTAGAGTTGATTGGTTCGAGGCTCTTCCTCTAGTCCTGTTTGGTCTCCGGACTACAATATGAGAAGTTCGCGGTGATTCTACGGCTGAATTAACGTATGGAGCGAACTTGCGTCTTTCAGGCCAGTTGTATGAAGATACAACCTTGTTTGACCCACAAAATTATACAGCCGTGTTACAAAAAAATCCTGCATACTTTAAGACCTGTTCAACCTTTAAGGCATAGCCAACAAAGAATTTACGTACCAAAAGAGCTTAATAATTTCAGCCACGTTTTTGTATGCAGAGGTCCTTTTAAGAAGGCTCTAGAACAGACTTTCCAGTCTCTTTACAACATGGACTCATAAATGACTTTGTGCTTCTCATTTGTGGTCAAGAAAATTTTATAAATATTGATAGGTTAGTACCTGCTTTTCTTTTGTCAGAAGAAAGAGAACTTTATAATTTGACCTAAACTACAAGAGCTGGAATGAAAGTTTATGTTCGTGACCCACTTGTTGTATGAGACTGGCGGGGAGGTTGTGTGGCGAAGAGAGAGACAGATTATTATTATTTCATCCTCCTTTTCCATAAACGAGAATTCAGAAGAATTGAAACAACTTTCCTCTGTTCTTCTGTCAACGCTAAAGACTGTATATACATTCGAGTTTGGTAATGTTGCCGGCTGAATTGCAGAATATATAATGTTCTGTGTTTACTGTTTTGAAAAAAATTGTTTTAAAGTTTTAATTAAAGTGTTGCTTTTTTTTATCAAGTTCACCGTATTTCTTATCCCACAATTGCCTTTTTGGCAGAACGAAACTGGTTTTGTAAGCTGCCGTAGAAATTTTCCCTAGAACTCTGGCCGAATTGTTATAGTCGTCTGCTGTGTGTGTAAGTGGGGGTTTGCATTCGTAGCACCCTATTTGGAGACTCAGCCTGTTTTTGGCTTAAAAATTCATTACTTTAACCCTCCGACTGTCTTGGAAAAGGGCAAAATTGTAATGTTGTTTTCTCTGCATTTTGTTTTAAATGCTAAAAAAATGATTCTTTGAACATTTTATAAAAAAACTTAATAACGAATATGAATACAATCCTTGGAAGTATTAATCATTGTTCAATGTATTAAAAATACATTAAATCAATAGAATTATATAACTTTAAATATTGCTTGTATTGCAGTGAAACCTGGAGCTTAGTGAACGTATTAACACGGGCTTGTCAGTGAGGGGGTTAAAGTAAATGTATAAAAAATTATAGATAATATGATTTCTAAGGACACATTTTATCTGTTCTCTGAATTTGGCCCTCAATGCTACATGCGGGGTTTACCAAAACTAATTTTCTTGTTAGATATACTGAGGTTAAAAACCATTTAAAGTTATATTTCTAATTGTAGACGCGTTTATTGGTTGGAGATTAATTTGAAGGCAACGAATTCAACAGCTTATTGACTCTTTTTACAGATTGCTCACTAGGTGGAGCAAATCGTATTTTCCGCACGGAACACTCCTCTTGCGGTCGCCTATGTGTTCTAGCAGTACACCCCTCGCCAAAAGGAATGCTAGAGCATAGAAAGTGTTCTAGCTTCCGTTTTCCGGCAAACTGCGAACGAAATTTTAAGTTATGTAAATCAAGAGAGCTGAATAAGACAATACCAGCCAATCGAAGTAATCCTTAACTGATGAGGTGTGGTGTGTGCAACGCGAAAAATCAGATTTCTTGTGCACTCCTTAAAATTTAGCGAATGAAAATAAGAAAATTTCCTGTGAATTTTGCATTATTTACTTGTATAAAAAAGAACTGAAAACATATTGTAAGTGTACATACATATACATATAAATTTATGCATCTAAATACCACAAAAATTTTGTTTGATCATGAACAATTTCTCTGGGGTGTAAAAAACCCTAATTCGCCAGTTAAGGGGTCACCTATTGAATTATGGGAGGTGTTACGACGACAAAACCGCACAGATAGAGCGAAAAAGAGAATGTCAAGAGAACGGGAGGAGAGACGAACAGCAATGTGAGTTTGTTTTTCTTTGTATAAACGTGTTAATTTTGTCTTATTATGTAACTAATTTTTAGTCTTATTATGTAACCAAAAATCCTGTACGAGAAAGTTTTGAATTTCTATCAAACTTCCAAATTTTTTCGGAAACTTCTGAAACTTTTGGTATATTAGAAACAAGAGTGCGGCGATACTTCAAAGGACAGACGGACTTTTCTCGTGAGACTCTCAAGAGGTGTTGACGCAAGTAGATATTTTCAAAGAAAGAGATGGCAAGAGTTAAAAGAGAAGTTGTAAAGTCGAACGATAAGAGAGAGAACGCGTTACGTCAGCAAAAGTTCAAAACAACTGCGAGCTCAACAAGGTACAAAGACGATGCAGATAACCAAGAGAGAGCTGGAATTTTGATACCGTCGGCCAACCAAAAAATTGTATTATCAAAAAAGCAAAATGAGAAATGACGCGAATTGGCACAAGGATGGATAACGGATTATCACGACTCGTTTCCAACAGTTTTCATGGACAAAAAAAGTTTTTGTCTTGACGGACCAAATTATTGGTCCAGTTGGATGGACACAGAGCGAAAACTGATCAATAATAATAATATAATAAAAATAATAGTCAGAATAAGAAACCAGAATAAGGGGGTATGGCATTATGGTGTGGGGAATGATTCTATTGAATGGCTACTTTCACATTCTATCTTTTTAAGGTCGAGGGAATTACAGTTTTTAACAGAAATTTATCAGCCAAGATATCAAAACAAAACTTGATCAATGGTTTGGTAGCAAAAAGTATCTATTTCAACAGGGTAATTTGCCCGTGTCACTTCTCGAAAACAACACTGCAATTTTTCCGTAACATCGAATTGGATACTTTCGATTGGCCCATAAAGAGTCCTGATCCAAATATCATTAAAAATGTGTGGAAAATTATGTCCGACATTATTTACGAGAAACAGCTGCAATATACAATAACTTGGTTGATGGATGATCTCTGGTGAGCAACGGATGACGCCGTAATCGAGATCAACTCTAATTGCATCGAATTTATCGAAAACCTGTACAAATAGATTACCAAACAAATGATAGACGATATTACTTCAAAGGAAAGCATAACTAAATACTACTTAAGTGATTTCCACAGCCAATGATCGCTTTTTCAGTTCATAACATTCTTTCTGACGTTTTCAAACTAATATAAACTTTCCGTTTTGCTAATTGTTAGAGGTTTTTTTTCTATTTTTGGGTTAAAATTTCGAATGTACCACACGATTCTTGTCTCATTTCACGTTCTGAACTTTCTTGCTTGTCGAATTTACTGGAGCTTTGCCTTTAGCGAAGAGCTTCGCCTAACATTATGTTTTGTCGGTAAGATTAATTCATACCAAGGTGCAGCCTATACAAACAATATACTTTCAATAATATTTTGCAACAAGGTTGTATAATATTTTTTACACATTAAACGAGTCCGAACAAATACTGGATAATATATGCTAATTCTAAGTGGAGTGATTTTGAAGCCCAGATTAAAAAACTGAAGAATTCGATATTTATTTTACGTTTTTCATCAATCACGAAACTGTCTAAATAAAGGTTGAAAAATGCTAAACTTAAATCATATCAAAAACATTGTTACCAGCATATGTTAAAGATTTCTTCCGAGAAACCATCTTAATATAATCCCCTTACACTGTAAAATATTCACAGCAAACTATGCAGTCATTCAACCGTTTTTTATAGAAAACGGCTACTTAACCGTAATTTATCTCTATTCTGACCGCTGAGAAAGCTTCATAAAATTGTCAAATAACCATTATCTATAAAAACGGGTGGGTGAATGATTGGGCAGGTCCCTGCAATTTTTTACAGTGCATAGATTTAGCTGAATCTTTCCCCATTCAAATCAATAGAGCTACTTATAATCATATAATATATATAAAAATATATCATATAATATATATAAATATAATAATATATAAAAATATCATATAATATTATAATCATATAATATATATATATAATATATATATATAAATCAGTAAGCTCTAAAAGGTCCGCTCGAGTGTTTTCAGAAACACCCGGTGGATTTCTTTGCAAATTGTATCATTCGATGAAGAATATTTGCCCGGTAGTTTATGAGTCAAATATACAGGGTTAACTATGATTTCTGGTAATAAATTTCGCATTTTATTGTTATTTTGAACGAAAAGGTTGCAAACACATTGCAAATAAATGAAGAAAATAATAATTGATATTTAATTGTAAAAAAAAAAAAAAAAAAAAAAAAAAAAAAAAAAAAAAAAAAAACAATTTAACAAACTACAACGACCATTTGGAAAATGATTTTTTCAAAGACTAAAATTTAAGACATAAAAAATCGCACGGAGTTGATCATACAATAAGTACGCCATGGATAAAACATTAACATTCCCGGACCCACCATGAACAAATTTTAAAGGAAATTTCAGTTTTACAATTTTCGGTAATGTAAATTTTTAAACTTCTACGGAGCTGGTCATACATTACGTACGCGATGGATTAAACATTAACATTCCTGGACAAATTTTAAATGAAATTTCATTTTAAACTTCTAAACATCCAACAAAATTACTTTTTATATCGTGGTATAGAGAAAAAAATTGCATTTTAAATTAAATTTGTTTGAAAGCTGTATCTCAATTTGTTTTTGAGTTATTATTTTTTTGTAGTTTTTATTCCTTTTTTGTCATAGTGGCAAAATAAGTATCCATCTCTTTTTAAAGTAAATGGAACATACAGATTACTGTATAGACCAATCAGAAAATGAATAAAATGCGAGATTCAAATATAAAAACGCTTCAGATATGGTTTTGATTTCCTACCCTGACCGAGGACAATAACCATTTTTTCAAATGGTTAATAAATGTTTGTTAGTACATTTGTTTGTTTTTCTATTTGAAGCATCCAGAATTTCCATGATCATTCAATCATGAACACGTAGATAATTTAAAAAAAAAGATACCAAAAATTATTAAAAATATGCTCTTTAGAAAATTTTCAAGATATTTAAACATTTAAATGCAACATTAATAAAACAATCAGCATGTGTGAAGTGGAAGATAATGGAAAACGAAGAGCAGTTCTAGATAAAAGATTGAAATTTTGTAAAGTTAACTACATCCCTAACGTAATAAGTTAACTAACATACATGAAAATATGAGGTATATCCTTTTAAAATATGATGTGAGATTAATCGTATCCCCTCCCCCAAAGTAAAAAGGTCTTTTAAATACTAAAATTGACCCTGTTCAAGCAATCAATAGATACGGAGTATACATTAAATCTTTCCAAAAATATAGTAAATATTTTATTTTTGATGGTATGATGATAACAAAATTTCGTGATAGAATTCAAGAGCATAAAGCAGATATCAGATTAAATAGACCCCATACTGCATTATCAAGATTAGCTCAAACTGAACCTTTAATGAATTTTAATAAATAGAAAATTAAATTTCGTACAAATAATTGCCAGGAAGCCATTATAAGGGAATCAATTGAGTTAATTGCCAATAAAGATACAGCTTGTAACAATGCGATATCTACGATATCCATGGGATATCGAGCGTTTTGCTGCATAATAAATGAAAGCTAATTTTGTTGAAAATTTGAATAGCTGTATCTGGTATTTCATCTTACGTACAGCCTTTAAATTACAATGATTTTCTTCCTCACAATTCTCGAATAAGCACAAAAACAAAATATAACAACATTGAATTCCCACAAATGACGGCCTTGTGATGGCTAAAAACGTTCTGGGTTTTTCTAATGTATTTTAAGATATTTTTGATGTATTTAAAAAAAAGTATTATTATATGTAAGCACCTGAAAATAATTCTTGTACATTTATTTGTGATTTTTTATATGGATTTTGACAATGACTTGATTTTTTATTGAATTTTAAAATACGTCAGGACATTTGGAACATCCTGCATATCTGATTTTGCGTAGAAATATACAAACTCTTAAAAAATCTAAACATTTTTCAAAATACTATGGCAGGGATATATGTTATATTTATACATGCTCTAAATCTCTGAAGCTTATTAATGAATCTTAGAAAATTATATATTTTATATATATATATATATACACACATATATATATATATATATATATATATATATATATATATATATATATATATATATATATAATATATATATATATTATATATTATATATATATATATTATTATATATATAATTATTATATATATATATATATATATTACTAATTTCAGAATATTGCAACACACTCTAATATCAGAAAGTATCAATAACTTTTCTTTTTCCGATATTTTTTCCGGACAAACATTTTATTATTGGTTTAGTTTTTATTGACAGAAAAGAAACTTTTCCGCCTGCAATTTTCTGATTTAAAAAAAGGGGAAAATCTCTATCTAAGCTATATCTTATCCGGAATATATTTTTTGAAATTGCAACACAGCAACTTATTTGTTAAAGATAGAAATATAATTCTTTTCCCAAAGGCAGTTTTTGTTCAATCGCAAATGGCAACTAAAATCTGCAAGATCAATGAAAAAATATTTGAAAAAAAAATGGTCTATGAATAATGATGATTTCTAAGTTTACAGTTATTAATTGAATTGGCATTGAATAAAACAACAACTTATAATTAAAAACCTATAGAGAATTGTACCGCTTATCAAAACAAATTTTATAAACGCTCTATTATCCGCAAAAAACTAAAAAAAATTACTTTATTTTTCTTTTCCTAATAACATAGATATATTTTCTGCACTATTAAAACTCTTGTGCTTTTTTGAAGCAACTTTCGTTGCTGCAGTAGTTGCATTCATAAGATTGTGAAACCCCTTTACAGCATTTGAATGCCGCTCAACCATAGGCCTATTTATGGTAACAAGATATGTAACTGCAACACAGCAAATTATTTGTCCAGTATAGAAAAAAAAAATTACACGGTCAGTTTTAGTTCAATCTCAAATGACAACTAAAATCTGCAGGTTTTGTGAAAAAAACATTTAAAACAGAGGAAATGTCCAGTGGCTTTTGTTGACTTGAGTGTAATGTGCCTGACGTAAGCATGAAATTTCGCTTAAAAAATGAGAAAAATCCCATTTTTAAAACTGTATGAACATATTGCTATGATTTTATGTTTTGTAACCATTTTGTATAACAACTGAATTAAAATGTACGCATTTTATTCCATATTGTACATTTAAAAAAGCGCTCGGAACATAAAAAAAATACATTAATAAACAAATATTTAAGAAATAAATACATCTGATACATAAAAAATAAAATTAAGACATTTGGGTAAACAAAACTCCTTTTGGTCAGAATAAAAAAACTCACTGAAGTATAAATCATTACCTAAAGTCCTGGGAAAAAAATTTAAACACCCCTACTAATTCCGCAACAAATTATTTCTACTTTTAAACGATGGATATAAATTTTTGCTTAAGGGCTATCTACATCTGAATAAGAACCCAAACTTTGTTTTTTCAATAGCAAAACCCAAATTTGATACAATAAATAATGCTTCACCATTCAATTAGATAATTCCAAATATTCATGAATTCCTATGATTAGTTTCTGAGAAATTAGTTATTTTAAAATGAATCTATTTAAGGGTTGTATCCAAATTGAAGTTCGATAATTGATTATTGAAATGCTACAGGATGACTGTGTCACTTCTATTGATGTATTATTTCTTGTCAATAGGGGTGACCGTGGCTAGTTGGCTGCAGAAGTAAGCAGGCGCAGTCCTCATAATTCGCCTGTTTGTGGATAGATGGCTCAACTAGTCACAGAGTACCATTTTTCTTGTTTTCTACAACACCCCTCGTAGTCTTGCATCGTTGGCCCACGTGCAGTGGACATTTGTTACGATTTTTTCTATTTTTCGCATTGATAAGTAATTTTTTGTTGCTTCATTCTTTTTCCAATTTCTCATACTTATTTTATTAATTGCGATTTCACTTGTCTACTTTTTCATAGTGCATAATTATCTCTACCTACTCCATATATGATTTTTTTTTTAATGTTTGGAACGTTACATTTTCTAATTTCTGAAGAAATTTATGATGGGGCAAGTAGGCGCATTGAACACGGGTCAAGTTGGCTCGGTGCGCCAACTAATCATGTTAGATTGTTTCGTAATACTTTCAGCTATCTTAGCTCGTTTGATGAATTATTACTTTTTTTTTTACTTTTATTGCAGAAAGCATGCTTAATTACTAGAAAATATACAAGAAGATGAATGCGAAGAAGGTTATAAGAAATGCTGTGGGTGGCGAATTAATTAACGGACGGTCTTTTAGGTAAACTGCTAAAGCTTTTAATATTCTTTCGAGAATCCCGATCCCATATGGCCATATTATGCAGAATGAAATTCAACTGACTGACGGTGTTCATAACGCACCTATGACAAGCGAAATTTGGATATTCTAAAGGTTCAATATCATTTCTTTTTTTTAATATCTCCAGCAGTCACAGGACTCCTAGGATTTCAGCTTAAGGTGTTGGATCATTAAACCCTGCGGTTGTTAGAACATTTAAAAAACAGAATCAAAAATGAAAATAGGTAAAAATAGACGTAGGAAAAAGGGAATCCCAAGAATAGTGACAGATTCTCCAAATCTAAATGTATTGAACGAGAAAAATGAAGATTTAGAGAGGAAAAAGGTGAAGTACAATAATCAGAAGAGAAAGGCAACGTTAAAAGTTGTCTAAAGGTAAAGAGATAACAAAGGAAATTTTATTTCCCTATAAAATAATGAAAACTTGTAATCGAGAAAAGCTCGAATCTTAACCATAGCTCAGATGACGAGGAATGTTATTGTCTAGTGTATACTGATAACTTGAAAAACAGTAAATACAGGGAAAATTGGTTGCAATGCAAGCTTTGGGCATATGAGGCTTATGCCCAAAAGGATACACTCAATTTTATATTTCGTATAACTCTAACACTGGTGATAATACAGTGTAGTATAAAAGTTACTCAATGTTATTGTTTTATTCACTATTTTTATGTCTGTACTATTTAGAATTTACATTGTACAGAGATAATGCCGTTGTCTGTTAAACTCTTTGTTATAATAAAATTTATTTGTCTTAACTGCGTATCTTATTTGAGTTTCATTTTACTCTTTATAAAGCGTGTGCCAACTTACCCCATAGGTATAGGCAACTTGCCCCTCGACGGGATATGTTGGCACACCTTTTTTCTCATACTACAGACTTCCGCTAAACATACACTACAAAAGCTACAAACTGAGAAATCCTGTTATTTATTACCAAACGTCTGTTCTTTAAAAGTGCAATTAAATTTTGTTAAATGACTTTTAAAAATTTATAAAAATCAATAACGAAAAACTAAGCCTACTAGCCCCGTTCTCTCCTATGAAAATTTCTTCGCTTAATATGTTACGAATACTGCCAGACCAAATGTTTCAATATAATGAGTAAAATATATTTTTTTCAAATTAAGCTTTTTTGCGCATCATAGAACCATATTAGAATCTTAAACCATCATTTTGAAATTTTTTAACCATAACTCAAAATCTACTTGGGAAAAAATAAATTGGAATTCGCAGAAAGCAGGACATAATAAATATAAATTCAAGGTATTTCTTCAAATATAAATAAAGGTGGTATTTGACAGAAAAAAAAGTTAATGAAATGGTTAAAGTTTATCAGTGATGCTCTATCATGTGTTACATTAACATGGGAAAAGTCCTGCCACCTCGGTCTACAGGCGGAAGTAGCCTTCGAAGATAAGCACTTATTTCACCAAAAAAAAAAAAAAACTAAATCAAGATAAGAGATAAACCCAGTTTAACAATTTCATCTGGTCGCTTATGATGAATTTTAATTTCTCTTTTCTGTAAGAGCTGGTTTTATCAGAATCATGTTAAGGCTGTATATAAAATATATGTATTTTTTCCACATTCAGCAACTCGAGATTTTCTGACATAGTTTCAGACTCATTTTTAAAAGTAAAAACATGAAACTTGCTGACGTGATATTTTAAAGATATTTATAAATAACATGTTTTTTTCCCATTCAATTACTTAGAACTTGATTTATAAACCATGTTTTTTTTCGTTTCCAGCACTATCGATTCTGGAAATTCAGTACAAAATGTTTACAAACAATTTATACAAAACGTTTCAAAACAAAAATGGATTTAAAAATGAGTAATAAAATAAGGAGTTTGGATTTCAGTTCACCCTTAATATCATAACTTTTTTGTCAATCCCTATTATTGTTTTATTTGTTTTTGCTGTAAGAGTTGGTTCTATCAAAAACTTGTCATAAATAATATTAAGAAGATGTATAATAAATTTAAGCGCATTCGATAGCTTGTGAGTTGACGAAGTTAACATTAATTTTATTCTTCAACCCCCCCCCCCCTCTCCATTTACTTTTTGATTTATTTTTTGTTTTGTAATAAGAGATGGTCCTATTAAAAACTTGTCAAAATAAAAGTTGTAGATGGTATTCAGAAGATTTATAATAAGACCAATACGGCACATCTATAGTTTCTGAATAAGAGAACTTGCACTCTGGATGCATTTCAGAACAAAAATGGATTTAAAAATGGAGTCACAAAATAAGGAGCTTGGATTTGAGTACACCCTTAATATCCTAACATTTTATGTCAACCCATATTATTGTTTTATTTTTTTTTTTTTTTTTAATTTGCTGTAAGAGTTGGTTCTTCAAAAACTTGTCGTAAATAATATTAAGAAGATGTATAATAAATTTAAGCGCATTCGATATCTTGTGAATTGACGAAGTTACAATTAATTTTATTCTTCACTCCCCACCCCATTTATTCTTTGTTGTTTTTTTCTCTTTTTTTGTAGTAAGAGATGGTTCGATTAAAAATTTGTCAAAATAAATGTTGTTAACTGTATTAAGATGATTTATAATAAGTTTAAGTGAATTTGCTATGTTCAGAATTTACGAAGTTATGAATTTATATTTCCCTAAAGCCCTATTTTTTTCACCCCTTGAGCTCATTTTTAATTTTATCAGAAATCTGTGATACATAAATTTTTGGTCCTTTTCCTAGAAGTAATAATAAATTTAAACTGATTTTATATATCTATTCTATACTTAATATTATAAAGAGGTAAAAATTGTTTATTTGTAGGAGGTAAGCTCTGGAACTACCGAACCGATTCCAAAAGTTATGGTACCAAAATGATGAGGTTAGTCCAACTTAGAACATAGGCTATATCTCATGTCTGTGCCACTAACCCAAAGGGGGTGCAGAAGCAAAAAACGTTCTAAAAATGCGATTTTTGCGTTACTGAAGAGCCTAGAAATATGAAATTTGAAATATTAGTTACGTATAAGATTTAAATGATGTCTAAGAACAGTTATTAAACAATTCTAAATTTAAAAGGGGTGAAAACGCACAAAAAACGTTCTAAAAAACGTTCTAAATGGTGGTTTCTACACAATCTCAGGAAATACCAAACCGATTTAAAAAATAATGGCCTCAAAATGATGGTGACAACCCTTGCTCCAACATAGGCTATGTTTTATGTCGGTGCCACTATCTCAAAGGGGGTGCAGGACAAATCACGTTCTAAAAATGCAATTTTTGCGTTACTGAAGGGCATAGAAATATAAACTTTGAAATAGTAGCTACTTATTAGATATAAAGGATTTCTAAAAACAGTTCTTAAACAATTCGATATTTAAGAGGGGTGAAAATGCGCGAAAAGCGTTCTAAAAAACGTTCTAAATGGTGGTTTCTAGACAATCTCAGGAAATACCAAACCGATTTAAAAAATAATGGTCCCAAAATGAAGGTGACAACCCTTGCTCCAACATAGGCTGTGTTTTATGTCGGTGCCACTACCCTAAGGGGGCTGCAGGAGAAATAAACATTCTAAATTTCGGTTTTTGCGTTACGGAAGGGCCTAGATTCATGAAATTTGGAATGGTAGTTAGTTATAAGATATCAATGATCTCTAAGGACATTTCCTAAAAAATCGAAATTTAAAAGGAGGTCAAAATGCGCAAAAAGCGTTATAAGAAACGTTCTAAATTGCGATTTCTGTGTAATCTGAGGAAGTACTGAGCCGATTTCAAATATAATGGCGTAAAAATGATGGTGACAGCTCTTGCTCCAAGATAGACTATATTTTATATCTGTTTCTACTACCCTAAAGGAGATGCAGGCTCAAAAAGCGTTCTAAAAATGCGATTTATGCGTTACTGAAGGGCCTAGAAATCTGAAATCTGAAATATTAGCTACATATTAGATATAAAGTATTTCGAAGAACAGTTCTTAAACTATTCGAAATTTAAAAGGTCTGAAAATGCGTGAAAAGCGTTCTAAAAAACGTTCTAAATGGTGGTTTTTACACAATCTCAGGAAATACCAAACCGATTTAAAAAATAATGACGTCAAAATGATGGTGACAACGCTTGCTCCAACATAGGCTATATTTTATGTCGGTGCCACTACCCCAAAGGGGGTGCAGGAGCAAAAAAATTTCTAAAAATGCGATTTATGCGTTACCGAAGGGTCTAGAAATATGAAATTTGAAATATTAGCTACTTATTAGATATAAAGTATTTCTAAGAACAGTTCTTAAAGAATTCGAAATTTAAAAGGTCTGAAAATGCGTGAAGAGCGTTCTAAAAAACGTTCTAAATGGTGGTTTCTACACAATCTCATGAAATACCAAACCGATTTAAAAAATAATGGTGTCAAAATGATGGTGACAGCCCTTGTCCATGCCCCTCCAACATAGGCTGTGTTTTTTGTCGGTGCCACTACTTCAAAGGGGGTGCAGGACAAAAAACGTTCTAAAAATGCGATTTTTCCGTTACTGAAGGGCCTAGAAATATAAACTTTGAAATGGTGGCTACTTATTAGATATAAAGTATTTCTAAAAACAGTTCTTAAACAATTCGAAATTTAAGAGGGTTGAAAATGCACGAAAATCGTTCTAAAAAGCGTTCTAACTGCTGGTTTCTAGACAATCTCAGGAAATACCAAACCGTTTTTAAAAATAATGGCCTCAAAATCATGGTGACAACCCTTGCTCCAACATAGGCTGTGTTTTATGTCTGTTCCACTACCCTAAGAGGGGGCAGGAGAAATACTCACATTCTAAATTTCGATTTTTGCGTTACGAAAGGGCCTAGAATCATGAAATTGGAATTGTAGTTATTTATAAGATATCAATGATCTCTAAGGACATTTCCTAAAAAAATCGAAATTTAAAAGGAGGTCAAAATGCGCAAAAAGCGTTATAAAAAAAACGTTCTAAATTGCGATTTCTGTGCAATCTCAGGAAGTACTGAGCCGATTTCAAATATAATGTTTAAAAATGATGGTGACAGCTCTTGCTCCAAGATAGGCTATATTTTATATATGTTTCTACTACCCCAAAGGAGATGCAGGAGCAGAAACGTTCAAAAATGCGATTTTTGAATTATGGAAGGACCTAGACACATGAAATTTTGCATGGTATATACTTATTAGATATAAATGCGATCTATAAGAACATTTCTTTAAAAAATTGAAATCTAAAAGGGGTGAAAATGCGCAAAAAAGCGTTCTAAAAACGTTCTAAATGCCAATTTGTCAGCAATATCTCAGGAAGAATCAAACGGACTTCAAAAGTAATGGTAGGAAACTGATGCTGATAGCCTCTGCTCTAACATAGACGATATTTCATGTCGGTATCACTATCACCTAGAGGTTGCAGGAGCAAAAGAAACGTTCTAAATTTCTGTTTTTGTGATCGGTAGGGGTTAGCAACTTGAAATTAGGCAAGGTACATATTTATTAGATATAAGTGATCTTTAGGAGCAGTTTCGAAAAAATTGGAAATTTAAAAAGGGGTGAAAATGCGCGAAAAACGGTCTAAGTTGCGATTTCTACTCAATCTCTGGAAATACCAAAGCTATTTCAAAAGTAATGGTTGCAAATCAATAGTGACAGTTCCTGCTGTAACATAGGCTATATTGTATGTTGCTGTCACTACCATCTGGGGTTTGCAAAAGCAAAATATGTTCTAATTTGCGTTTTTTGCACACCTGAGGGGTCTAACACTTTGAAATATGGCATGGTATTTACTTACAAGATGTAACTGCTTTCTAAGAACAGTCGAAAGGAAATTTCAAATTTAAAAAGATGAAGTGAGTGAAAAGCGTTCTAAATTACAATTTTTATGCAATCTTATCAAATACCAAAATGATTTAAAAAACAATGGTGATAAATTGTTGGTGATAGAACCTGTTAAAACATAAGCTATATTTTATGTCTGTGCCACTACCACCAGAGGGTTGCAGGAGCAAAAAACTTTCTAAATTGCGAGATCTGTGATACTGAAAAGGCTAGAAACTTTAAATATGGCATGGTAGTTACTTATAAAATATAAATGTCCTCGAAGGACTGTCGAAAATAAATTCGAATTAAAAAGGGGTGAAACGAAGAGGAAGTGTGAAAAGCATTCTAAAAAAGTCCTAAATTACGATTTCTATGCAATTTCAGGGAATATAAACTGATTATAAAAGTAATAGTTGCGAATCAATGGTAACAGTCTCTGATCCTACACAGGCTATATATTATGCCGATGATTCTACAACCTGTGGTTCACAGGAACAACAAACTTTCTAAAAACGGCCTATAAAAGCTTTCCAAATTACGTTTCTGTGGAATATTAGGAAATAGCAAACCGATTTCAAAATTGATGTTGGCAAATTAATGGTGACAGTTCTTATTTCAACATAGTCCTTTATGTTGTGAGAGGTGGTAGGACTTGGAATTTGACATGATAGTTAATTTTAAGATGTCAGAAGATGGTTTCTAAAAAATTCAAAACTTCAAATGACTACTGAAATGAGCGTATTAATTGAGCATAAAAGTTTCAAAATATTTTCAAAATTATCATTTATTTAGTTTTATTTCGTTTTATTAATTTACGTCTCATTTCTGCTTAATGCAGTATAATAATGATGTTTAGTCAAACTGTGTTTTAAATAGTAATTTTTGAATTATTCCTAAAAGTAATAAGCACCTTTTAATAAAAAAAACATTTTAATAAAATAAAAATTTAGTTAGTACCTTTTAATAAAAATTAGACATATAAATATCACTTGGCATATATAAAATATTACGCGAGCAAAGCCGCGGGGTTTGCTAGTATTATAATAAAGAAGTTATGGAGCTTTTCCGGGTTTCACAAAACCCCTCATTACCCCCCCCCCCCCACCCCCCATCCTTTATCCGTTTTTGCCCATTAACGAACTTTACAGAGATTTTCTGCCCCTTTTAAAACTTCAGAAGTTTAATAATGTTCTTGTATTCTAATGTTCATTCGCTACAAGCATAATTTTGCGAAGTATATAATCAGATTTATCTTGTGCGCTTAACTTTCCTTTTTTTCGTAATTCTTTTTTTTTTATTTATCACATTATCCATATAAATTTTAATGAAATTTCGTTAGTCTGTTTTATTATCTGTTAACTTCAAATATGATTTTACCAAAATAATGCCTTTCTTTAACGGTTGCTGTTAAGTTGTATAATACTACCATTGAAACTTGTCACATTTTTAACGGTTGGTGATTGTCCAACTCGTAGGATTTTATTTATTTTTATTTTATATTTTTTTTTTTTATTTTGACGAGATAAAATTCATTTTATGCATTCATCGAGAGTAAAGAATAAAATTCCGTTTTCAGTAATAATATCATTGCTCGAAAATTAAGGCATAAATCTGTGAATAATAAATATGTAAATCTGTAATATATCTGTGCAGCGATATGCGTTATATAGCTGTCGTGATGATCAATGGTAAAAGTATGCTACTCTGCTGTTTTAAGTTTGGAATTACTTTTTTTTTTTTTTTTTTTTTTTTCAGGATTACGCTCATTTTAATTTAATAATTCGATTTGCTATTTAAAAATCCTGATAAAACGATATTCACAAATTTTAGAGTATTATTGGAATAAGTATACCTGTTTTTTTTTATTATTATTATCTTTTGCATGTTAGATATTCCGTAAAAATGCGCTGCAAATACATATGAAATAATTCCTACGGACAGCATAATTCCTACAATGATACATGATCACTTTATAAATTTCACAATATATATTCTATGAAACAGATATAATAAAATAAAAAAGATAACAGGCGTTTACCCATATTAAGTGTGTTGTGTTTAAAGATTGAATGTCAATTATTAATTTGTTTTAAAAGTAAGTACTTATAAGCGTTTCAGTATATTTTAAAGTGATGACTTAATAAATCTTCTGAAATTTAATAATGTCATATTTTTTAATCCAAGTAGCATTGATAATTGTACCTCTGATATTGAAATCAAATTTCCTATCATTCCCTAAAAGAACGTGATACCTTTAATAAATAATACCTTTAAGTGTTATCGTTTAAAAACAGACATTCTATTTGTTGAACTGTGTAATGTTTCGATTTTAAAATGACGTTATCTTTTCTAAGAGTGTCTTTTTTATAATAATTTTAATTTTTTTCTCAGATTTATTGAAATTGAAAATTCTCGAAACAGATATTAAGAAGACTAGCGAAATGCTTTAAATCTGCTATTATGATATTATTTGCACTGGCGAAAGTTCTAAAAATGCACAGCATTCATTAAATAAAAAAGAATTGTGTAATAAATTTACAGACATTTAATAAATTAAATGTAAATTAGAAATATATTAATAAATGCAAATCGAAAAAAAAAAGTACCCCCAAATAATGATTTTTGAAGTCATCTAGATTTACACAGTTCAAACAGTGTTGCTGTAGCAAAGCAAAATAGAGACTTATAAAGCAAAATAGACAAATTAAATACTCAATTAAAAAACTATCAAAATATGGCTAATTTTGACTATAAAACTTTATGTTTTAAGAATAAAAAAAGATCCATACGCCTTCCTATAATTTGGTACTTTTGTATATCTCTTACTATGAGGAGCAAGAAAATTGTAGCAACTACCTGCCTGAATCCAATATTTAATTAGATAAATATTCGCTTCAACTGTAAAGTGATGACAGGGTGAAGAAAGAAACATGATGGAAGGTTTCTACGGGATTTTTATTTTGTTTCATTTGTTAGGCGGATTATTTTTCTAATTGAAAGCTTTGGGAAAACGCAGCAGAAAAAAATAGCAGTGTTCAGAGAATGGTAGTAGTATTAATAAAAATCTAAAATATTAACTGGTTTGTCTGATCGACGGAAGGGATAGTCTGTGGAGATCAAATGTTTCCGGCCAGAATAAAATTTTGCTTAATTTGTAAGTATACCCATATGAAGAGGAATCTCAAAGTGATACATATACATTTTATTGACATAATAGTTAGGAAATTACTTATGGAATAACAAATAGATGTCAATAAATTCAATTGACAAAATTAATTGCAAAGGATAACGCATGCTCTCAAAAGTTTCCGGCCATCTTGGAAATTCTCTAAAAATTTGGTGTTATACTAGAAAATAACAATAATCAACAACATTTAAAATTAGTATTTTGTCGCCATACTTTTAGCAATAAGTACTGAGGCGCAGGGACGTGGAATCGATTCAAGAAACGGTTGAAGGTAGTCTATGGTAAGTTTTTTTTCACTCTTCTTGCAATTTTTGGGGAAATTCTGCTGAATTGGAGTATTTATAATTCCGCACATGTTTGTCAAGTTCATTCCAAAGATGTTCTATTGGATTTAGATAGGGTGATTGGGATGGCCATTTCATAAGCAGTATTAGGTAGCATTCATCACAATAAGCTACCTATTGCAGCCGTTCGGAGGAAAGCGATTTCAAAAAATTTTGGTATATTTTCATCGATCATAACCCCCCAGACCCCGAAACCACAATCCGTTCAAAATTGACTTATATATATATATATATATATATATATGACCTTTGTCACACTGTAACTCTCGTATTTATGAACCGATTTGTATGTAATTCGGTGTGTACATAGTACATACCAATGACTCGACCGAGTTCGTTGGCCAGCTTCATCCACCATTTTGTTTCAAAATGGCGGCCATTTAAATTTAAAAAAATAAAATTTGAAATCTGGTACCAAAAAATTAAAAATGGAAAACTATTTTTTTTATGTATTTGACCTTTATACAAGGATTCCGAAGCAGTTTTTGTTTCGTCTATATCTTAAAAAATGGCTGAGTTATAGCATTTTGAATTTCTAGCGTGGCTGACATTTTGAAACGTCCGGAATTTTGTCACTGGATAAAAGGCGTATTTATGAACAGATTTGGATGTAACTTCGTTTATACATAGTATATACCAATGTCTCGACCGAGTTCGTTGGCCATCCGCCATATTGTTTAAAAATGGTGGCCATTTAATTTTTTAAGAAAAAATTAAATTTGAAATGTGGTACCAAAAAATTGAAAAATGAAAAAAATATTTTTTTTCTTATGTGTTTGACCTTGATAAAAAGATTCGGGAGCAGTTTTTGTTTCGTCTATATCTTAAGAATGGCTGAGTTATAGCATTTTGAATTTCTAGCGTGGCTGACATTTTGAAACGTCCTGAATTTTGTCACGTCATAACGGGCGTATTTATGAACCGATTTGGATGTACCTTGGTATGTACATAGTACATACAAATATCTTGACCGAGTTCGTTGGCCAGCTTCATCCTCCATCTTGTTTCAAAATGGCGGCCGTTTTAATAATTTAAAAAAATTTAAAATATAAAATGACATACCAATAAATAGAAAAATGAAAAAATATTTTTTTTCTTATGCGTTTGATCTTAATACAAAGATTCCGCAACAAATTTTGTTTCGGCTACATCTAAAAAAATAGCTGAGTTATAGCATTTTGAATTTCTATTGTGGCTGATATTTTAAAACGACCTGATTTTTGTCATGCGATAACAGGCGTATTTATGAACCGATTTGGAAGTAACTTGGTCTGTACATAGTACATACCAATGTCTCGACCGAGTTCGTTGGCCAGCTTCATTCGCCATCTTGTTTCAAAAGGGTTGTCATTAAAAAAAATAAAATGAGGTATTAAAAAATTGGAAAATGAAAAAGATTTTTTTTATGTGTTTGGCCTTCATACAAAGATTCCGGAGCAGTTTTTGTTTATGAAAATTTGTTCTTTTGTTTATATCTTAAAAAATGGTTGAATTATAGAACTTTGAATTTCTAGCATGGCTAAACATTTTGAAACGATCTTGTATTTGTCACGCGATAACACACGTATTCGCCTATTTCGATGTAAGAAGGCATGTGGATAGTATACATCAATATCTCGACCAAGTTCGCTGGCCAGCTTCATCAGCCATCTTGTTTCAAAATGGCGGCCACTAAATTAAAAAAATATGTATTTAAAGTGAGGTGCAAAAAAATTAGAAATTGAAAAAGGTTTCTTTCTTAAGTATTTGACCTTGATATAACGATTCAGGAGCATTTTTTGTTTGTCTTTATCTTAAAAAATGGCTCAGATATAGCAGTTTCAATTGCTAATGTGGGTGACATTTTGAAAAATCTGAATTTTTGCCTGCGACAGTACTCGTATATATGAACTCGTATACATGAGCATGTGCACAGCAATTACTAAGGTCTCGAACAAGTTCACTGGTTAGCCTCATCCACCATGTTCTCTTAAAATGGCAGGCACTTTAAGAAATCGCCGAATTTGGCAGCCAAATATAAGTTACTTTAAATAAAAGCAGCTCGGATAAAGGTGACTAATTTTGCGAAATTCTCATTCATAATGATTTAGTATTGATAAAAATTAATATTGAATCTCCTATATTCGGTTTCCACTAAATTGAGCTTCGTGTGTTTGAATAATATAAGTTGGCTTTTTTAAAATAAGGAATATGAAAGCTACCTCTTCCTCCCGGCACTGGCCGGAAGGACTTTTATTTAATGCAAAAACTACTGCTTGACGAGCTTGCATGAATGTTTTTGGTCTTTATCATGCTCAAACAAAAAGTTGCGACCACACTTTTTCTTCCAATAAGGCAGCAAATGAACTTGCAGATATCCTTATACTTTGCACCATTCATCTTGCCACGGATTTCAACTAACGGAACGACACATTTTCCAGAAAATGCTCCCCACAGCAAAACGTGTCCGCCGCCATCCTTCGTTTTAGGAATAATATATCTCGAATCATATCTTTTGTTTTTAGGTCGTCTGATGTAGTGGCTCCCATCACCCCCAAAAAGTTTGAACTTCTATTCATCGGAAAATAGTACTTTTCCAGTAGTTTTTCCAGTTTTCAATTGACCAATCTTTGTGTTCCTTGATTAACGCCCCCTGATATATTTTTTTTTTTACTTATGAAAGGTTTTTTAACGCCAAAACTTCCATAAAGTCCTACGTCATGTAATGGTATTGACACGGTAGACCGAATGTTTCAGCAATATTTCACTCCTTAAATCCGAGATATTGCAGTGGCATTTTTATGCGATCATCAACTGCTTTTCTCCTAAAAATTCTGCCCACATGGATAGACGTTTTATGGGGTCTCCCGGACCGTGGCAAATCCTAAAAGTGATGACCATATTTATATATTTTTTTTTAAATATCGGTCACAGTAAATTTTCCTATCGATAACTTTGCCGCAATCTCACAATAAGATAGGCGGACATTTACCGACAAACAAATCGCTCGTTTCCGAACAAAAATCGTTGATCTTTTTATTTTTGAATTTTAACTACGTTATTCACGTTAATTAATTAACAAACACAGCCAAAAAGACTCTTTACTGATGGAAAAAACTTTCGAATGACAAATTACCAGAAACTTTTGTACACGTGAAATTCGAATTCCCCCCCCCCTTTACATCAAGTGTCTCCAGTTTTCAATCAAAATGATCACGTGTTGAGAAGTAATTTGCATATTTCTAACTTTTGGAGCGATTGCTCTTCTTCTTCGCTGGAACGTTCTGGAAAACGATAAAAACTAACTGCTCGGAAACGTTTGACAGCCACTGTATTTTGTTAATCCAAACCTTTTAGCATGCATACCGATCCGCTTCATCGACAATGGTATGCTAAAACTTGTTGTTCTGAATTTGAAGTTTTTAATAATGCTTTCTGTACTGCTGATTTCAATATAACAACAAAACCTGTAATTATCTTTAAATCCTCAACATTTGTCTTCACCAACTCTTAGAAAATATGGTTTTTGTAATCAAGTAGTGTACAAAAGTTGTTTGTAGAACCAGACAGAATTGTACTGATTAAGAATTAAATTTTAAAAACATGCAGTTTCATCAGATTAGACATCACACGTATTCTGCACCAGTATATTTTTCTTGTACACCTAAGATCGTCTGAGCTAAAGTGCCTTTTATGGTGTAAGGGTGGGTTATTTTTCAGTCTGATTAAAACCGCGTTTTCTGAAATCCTAATTTCCAGTATTCATCGTATATAACTTTTTAGCTGTATTCATTCTTATATGTGTTTAGTATGTGTAGAGCAATTGTGCCCACTCGATATTAATTGTAACTTTTACCCAATATATAATTTTTAGTACTATAAAAACAAAATTTTATCTTATTATATATTTAAATCCCTAATATGTTCATAATAATATAGTGCTTCGAATTAGAGCCAATTGAGAAACCAGGATGGAGGTACAAAGATACTGCATATGACTTTTTTCGAGAAGTAGTGTATGTTTTTTTTTTTTTTTTCAAAATATGACAAGATTAAATAAGACAAGCTCTATACTATACACAAATAGCGATATTTAAAATGGCTTGAACTCCACTGAATGTAAATATGCACATTTTATTAATATATATATATATATATTTTAATACCTATACTTTGAAAGTGAAATATATGCAGGCACATTTCTAAATAACATAATAAAACAAAAAAATAAAACATAAAATCTTTAGACAAAACAGTTAATTCATTGCAATTAAATGCGTTTTTAGCAAATGTCGAAAAGTAGAACAATAAATCAAAATCCACACAGAATATTTAAATTAAATTTTTACCAAAAATATGCACTGCAAGTTTCAAAAATTGTACATTGTATGAATATAGTAGGGTCAAACCGAATATTTTGAGAGACTGTTGAATGGTATACTTTAAATATACTGACTCTTGGGTGTATTTAGATCAGTTCTCATGAAGATTAATGCACTTTTGTAGGTCGGGGTGCAGATGGCGCTATACTGTAATGCATGCTGAACGAAAAATGGTATTGTCATAGTGAAGCATGAGTCCCCTAATATTCACCTCTTGAAGAATTCCTTGAATATATTTTGCTGTGAATCAGTTAGCTGTAAATGTGTCATGTACGTCTAAATTTATATCTTTTAAAAGCTATAAACTTCTGAAGAACATGGAAGACATTTCTTTTCCATTGCCCGTTTTCCTTTCTCAATTGCTCATTTGGGATCATCTTTAAAGACACGTTCTTCATGTTTTTAACTTGTAGGAACGTCGAAAAGAGGGAAGTACATATCATCACAAGTTGTGATTTTAGAAATAATCCATTGCCCAAACTCATTAAATAATTTTAGGTTTCTTTACTAATTTTGAACGCTACCTTTTTTTTTTGTTTTTTGTTTTTTGTTCAGTTGTTGTGGGCATAATTATTTTTTTAACACGCAGTTCATCAAGAATAATTTTATCTATAGCTAAGTATCAAACTTTAAATTCCTCATTAATGCAATATTTGACAAGAAGAGCAATTATCATTAGCATTTTTTCCATGGTACATATTTTCATGTACTACAACTGGCAAAAGATTTCCTATGTGTTCTTTTCCCGGGAGATAATTCCGACCTCTCTTAATTCCTGTAAACCAGCTTAATACAGTACAATGAGACATAGACTCATTTTCATATGTTAATTGTAGAGGTTTGGTATCATTTTTCATTTAACCTCTCTTTAATGTCATAGAAAATCAAAGCTGGAAAATTTCCTCGTAAATCTTCGCTTTCTCTTCTATCAAAATGCATTCTATGATACCTAAATTGAAAGTGCAGTAACAAATTATCGGTCGCAGACATAAAAAATTTTAAATTTAAATATCCGACCAATATATACAGGGTGTTTCTAAACACATGGTACAAACTTTAAGGGTAGGTAGAGCACACAGTAACAATCATTTATTGTATAGGAATGTATGGGGCCAAGTGAAGCATTAATGTAAAAACACCAGGGGGGCAATTATGCCCCTTTTTTAAATTTCAAAAATTTTCATTCATACCAGAAAATATTTATGCTATCCTTTTCTTGACATTTCATAATTACTTAACAATAAAATTCTTCTTTTAAAATTTTTGGTATGAAATCGAAATTTTTGAATTAAAAAAAAGCGCAAAACTGGGAAACTTATCAAACGAAATGCATGAATAATAAAGAGAAAATATTTATTTATAATGTAGTTTACAAGTAAATAATAATGCATTCAATATTATTACATTAAGTGTTCAAATTTGCGCCAACCAACTGTGATACATGCTTGGCAGCGTCGGTGAAACAATTGGCGTACACATCTAAAAAGATGTCGGCATTTCCCGCACACGTGCAGCAGCTTCGGATATGCGAGCTACTAGATTTTCGTCTGAGTCAACTGGAGTCGCTTAAAGAAGACGCTGCAGATGTCCCCATAAAAATAAATCAAGGCTCGATAAATCGGAAGATCGCGGTGGCCAAGGAACTGGTCCACCACGCCCAATCCATCGTGTCCCAAATGTGGCATTCAGGTAACTGCGCACAGCAGTGGTGAAGTGCGCGGGCTCTCCTTCATCTTGAAACCACATCAGCTTACGAATGGCGATCGGAACATCTTGCATTAGTTCTGGTAAAACCTGTTGCAAAAAAATAAGGTAACAGCGACCATCAAGCCTCTTTGGTGGAAGGTATGGGCCAATCAAATAATTATTAACAATACCCGCCCACAAATTCACAGAAAATCGTTGTTGATAAGCGTGTGGCCGCGTTGAATGTGGGTTATTTGTTGCACAAAGATGGAAATTGTGCGCATTAAATACACCCTCGCGTGCAAATACTGACTCATCTGTAAATATAATATGAGCAATAACGTCTGGCTGCAATACATGTTGCTGCAAAACCCACTGGCAAAAGTTCAACCGTGTAAGATAGTCTGCCGGATTCAAAGTTTGTACACGTTGAAAACGGGAGTGGTGAAATCGATTTTCATTTAACACTCTCCAAACGGTTGGATGACTCACACCTAAATTCTGTACAAAAGCTCTTGTACTTGTTTCGGGCCTTTCATTCACAAAATTCAAAATAATTTCTTCCAGGCTTGCACTGCGTACAGCTCTTTCTCGCCCAGTTTCCTACCTGGTGACGTAGAAAGAACCAGTTTCAGAAAGCTGACGGTGTAAGTGCTGAAACGTTCTATGATCAGGCATTTTTTGCGAGTAAACTGTTTCTGATACATTCGTAGTGCAGCTCTGACGTTGCCATTTGCACGACCATACATGAAATGCATGTCCGCTATTTCGGCATATGTAAAGTCTTCTTCGACGAACGATAGCACAATTAAAAATGGCGATTTCTTCTACTTGAATACATGGTATTGAACGGCTAACAGTCACTTACTGCCCTATACCGCCAGTGGAATCAACCAAAAACTCCATTTCTATTTTTTAAAAAAAATATTTCTATTTCTATTTTTAATTCGAAAAATTTCGATTTCATACCAAAAATCTTCAAAGAAGAATTTTATTATTAAGTAATTATGAAATGTCAAGAAAAGGATAGCATAAAAATTTTCTGGTATGATTGAAAAATTTATAAAATAAAAAAAAATGGGCCTAATTGCCCCCCCCCCTGGTGTTTTTACCTTAATGCATCACTTGTTCCCATACATTCCTATACAATAAATAATTGTTACTGTGTGCTCTACCTACACTCAAAGTTTGTACCATGAGTTTAGAAACACACTGTATACATTACATACAATATGTATATAGTATGTACACGTATATACAATATGTTATATAGAATATATATACCGGGTGTCCTAAAAAGGACTGACTGATTTTAAAATTCAATAACTTGCAAACGGTGACAGATATTTAAAAAATTCTTGCAGGAGGGTCATGCATGAGGTCTTTTTTTTTTTTTTTTTTTTTTTTTTTTTTTAGTTCGAATTACAAAAAATAAATGGCGCTGTAAGCAGTAGCCTCGATTTTTTTTTATCTTTTTGTTCTTCCATGCGGAAAAGGGAGATTAAAATGTATTGAAGTGCCAAAACCCGAGCCTGAATTTATCGTCTGTTGATGGCAGCGCCATCTATTTTTTGTAATTCGAACTAAAATCGAAAATTACTGTAAAAAAACTTTTGACCTTATGCATAACCATCTTGAATTTTTTTTTTTTAAATATCTATCACCGATTGCAAGTTATTGAATTTTAAATTCAGGTAGCCCTTTTTAGGACACATGGTATATGTACATGCATTATGCATATATATATATATATATATTGTTTGTTTGTTCTCACATATTTTAATGTATGTCATATCACTTATGGGAGGATTTTTTATAACATAAAAGATAATAAATAATGTAAGAATTTGAAATCCCTTTAAAATGCTGTTTTTCTGAATGTTTTTTATTACATATTTAACGTCTAAGTATTTTAGTATAAAGTTATATTCACAATTTCTGTCATCCATATTAAGGATTCAAAAAACATCCTTTAACAGGATATCAAGTAATATATAGTATTATCTGTGTGCCTTATTTTATTGCCTTAATTCTTTCACGGAAAATACGTAAAAAATATTTTAACATTATAACATATCTATGAAAAAACTTATTTTTTTTAATGCAATGAAAAGATTACTGAATAGTTTAACATTATCGTACAAATCAGGATCTTATCCCTATAAAATTTATCTTAAACTTCGCAAATCATAAAAAATGGTCTGCCGTTTCTTTCTTTAAATTATTCGGTAAAAAAAAAAAAAAAAAAAAAAAAAACAATGACTTATTTGAAGGATTATTTTTCAGTTTTTATAAAGACTTAATATATATAATTTTATAACGACACTCAAAGAAACAATTTAGTTTTGTTTTTTCACCTTTTATAAAACGAAAGAATTTTTTCACATCTATAGAAGAAAATAAAATGTGAACTTAAATGTTTTAAATTCATTCTAAAAAATAAAATACATTTATTTTTATTTGACTTATGCAACGCAAAAGAAAAATAAAGAGTAAACTCTTCCGTACAAAAGTGGCATCTTAAATATAAGTGAAACATTTCACATTGTAAAAGGCTAATAATAAGTTTATTATTAGACTAATAATGAGCTCGAAGTAGCTAGGAGTCGTCCGGTAGCTTCATCGCCCCGAGCCCCCCCTTTCCGGTTTTCGGTGTCTTTAATTTGTGTAAATTCCCTTTTAAATTTGTCCGGTTTCAATGTTTGATTTTTTTTTTCAATCTGGCTTTTGCTCGGGATGTGGCTGGGGACCTAAGAATCTTGCTTCCGCAAAAGAGTCGGAGTAGAATAGAAGAATAAAGGGCTGCGGACGAAGATGGTATGACTAATAATAAGCTAGAAGTAGCTCGGAGTCATTTCTACGACCCACCCGCCCTCGTAAAAACTAAATATTAGTGCATCCATAAACTTATTACCGACTAATAATAAGCTAGAAGTAGCTCGGAGTCGTTCGGTAGCTTCATCGCCCCGAGCCCAACCCTTCCCGCTTTTCGGTGTCTTTAATTTGTGTAATTTCCCTTTTAAATTTGTCCGGTTTCAATTTTTGATTTTTTTTTTCATTCTGGCTTCCGCAAAAGAGTGGGACTAGAGTAGATGAATAAAAGGCTGCGGAGGAAGATGGGCCGCTCGCCGCGGCGAGCGGCCCATCTTGGTCCGCAAACGTTTATTCTTCTACTGTACTCCGACTCTTTTGCGGAAGCAAGATTCTTAGGTCCCCAGCCACGTCCCAAATAAAAGACTCTCTGGCGAAAGCCAGATTGAAAAAAAAAATCAAAAATTGAAACCGGACAAATTTAAAAGGGAAATTACACTAATTAAAGACACCGAAAAGCGGGAAGGGTTGGGCTCGGGGCGATGAAGCTTTCGAACGATTCCGAGCTACTTCTAGCTTATTATTAGTCTCGGCGGTGGTTGGGGGAGGGCGGAGGGGTCAACCGCCGCGGCGAGCGGCCCATCTTCGTCCACAACCCTTTATTCTTGTACTGTACTCCGACTCTTTTGCGGAAGCAAGATTCCCACGTGCCCAGTCACGTCCTAGGTCAATTTATGCTTTTTTTTCTATTTTAGCAGTACAAAACTCCTAATTTTTATGTATTCTCGAACTGAATGACAATTTTTTTTTTAAATTCTTTAATTTAAATTGTAATTTTTGTATTAATAATTATGCATTTCACATTGTAAACATTTTTATTAGAAAAATCCTCTTTTTGAAGCATGAAATGTTTTTTTCACATCGCTTAATTATTCTAAAATATTAACTTAAATGTTTTAAGTATAGTGTTTTTATGTCACAAAAGTAGTTATTTGGTAAACATTGTATATTGTTGAACTTAATATTTAACATCTATATTATTTTTAACTGCATATATTTGAATTTCTTGTGCACTGAAAATATAAAAATAAAAAATAAACCTACCATCCCATGCTAGTTTATCTTAAAATAATAAAATATAGATGCAAAATGTACCGTTGTAGTTGGAATTGTGCTCAATTTTTTAATAGTGATATTTTTGCACATTAACATTTACAACAAGTTTTGAATTTACAAATATTAACATTTACTTTAGAAACAAAATTTTATTTATTGAATAAATCCAGATTTTAAAAATTCATAGTGTATATATATCTATCCATACAAAATCATCATAGAATTAGTAGGGTGTAATGTTTGAGAAAACTAATGTTAAATGAAAATAACAAACTTTAATTTATATTTGTTAAAAATGTCGATCTGTTGAAATTTCGCCATACAACAAGAAACGATGAATGGACCGAAGCATATAACTGGTATAATTATGATTTTAAAACATTTTTTTTTTTTAATAATAGAAAGTTATAAATTGATATTACAATTATGAGTTATGGCATTAATTTGTGCATAAAATGCACTGCAATAGCGAAGAAAAAACAGTTATAAGGTGTGTCCCACCGAAATAAAGCCACCGTGATTGTGTGCTGTAAGTTGACACGAAACAAAGCAAGAAGAACAAAACAAATATATTATGAAAGTCTATTAAAAATACATATTTACAAGGAGTAACTCACTCCCTGCCTTACCTGCACAAGAAAAAGGAATGAATTTGTAAAAAAAGAGGGGGAAAGTGTCCCGCCGAAATAAAGCCACTACTGTTAATAGGCAATATATCCGCCAATGTTATATATGACTTAGAATATACGATATGGCATACCATTTACCAACTCTTGGAGTACAGTAGCAACAATATTCTCCCACTCTTCAATGATGACGACCTTCAATTTTGCCACAGACTGAAACTGTCTGCCATTGGCATATGCAGCCCTAATGAGGATACCCCACACATTTTCTTGAGGATTGAGATCAGGGAAAAGGGCAGGCTATTCCCTGACATGCACTCGAATATCCAAAAAAACATTTCTAATAGGATTTTGCAACGTGAATGGAGGTTTTGACCTGCTGTAAAATCCAACTTAGTCCACCAATCCTCTTTGCAAATGGCAGTAAATGATTTTCTAGCATATATTGGTAATCGGTAGCCTTCGTGCGGCCTGAGAGAAAATCCAAGTTATGTTTACCTCAATAGCCGTAGCTTCCCATCACAATTAATGAGCCTTTACCTTGTTGTCTTTTAGGAAAAAAATTCTCTTCTTTCCTCATGTCATACCAATAGGGAGCAAGGACGTCTGGCCCAGCCAAATTATTTTTTTTTCCTCATCTGAAACTATAACACGACGCCACGGGGACTTCAGGTTTGATTATATTTGGTCTAATCGACTCTCCTTTGTATGTGGATAACTTTCAACATTGGCGGCTGTTTCTTTTTCTTATATCGCATGATCCTTGAACGTTTTCAATTCGTCACTAGGTTTATTTTGTCACAGGGATGTTATCCTCTTTGGCCAACTGTTTTAGGGATATATCACCTCGTGAAAGATGACTCAAAATTCTCTCTCCTGCCTGAGTCGTTTTTCTACATGTACACGTCCCGTTTTTATACCCGTTTTTTATACCCGTTTAAAAAAATTGTCTATTACGGTTTTAGATCGTTTGATTTACTTAGATATTCGTCTATGTGAAAGACCCTGTTCCTTAAAATCTGTTTTTTGTCCTTTCTCGAACTTCCATAGCAGGGTTTTCTTTCACATTGCAATACTGCAGGAGAAATAGAAAATACAACCTTCTAAAGTCTGCACAAAGTTTGACTGGCACAGAAAAAAGTATTTGACAACGTCCTGACGTCATAAACATATTGAACTGCAGCAGCTCGAATGTCTGTAGTTACCAATAAATACTAATATTGGCAGTGGCTTTATTTCGGCGGGACACTTTCCCCCCTCTTTTTTTACACATTCGTCGCTGAGTGAGTTACTCCTGGCCAATATGTATTTGTATATAGACTTTCTTAATATATTTGTTTCGTTCTTATTTGTTTGTTTCGTGTCCAGTTACGCCATAGAATTGCGGTGGCTTTATTTCGTTGGGACACACCTTACATTTATATCGCATTCGTATTATTAGTTTTAGATATTTATTTAATTTTTTCGTTTCTGCGCTCTGAAGGGGTGTCTCTCGCTATCGTTGGCATCGAAAGAAAAGAAAATTTTAGGCAGTTACCGGAAAAAGTTTGTGAAATCGCCACTCATAAAAGAAAGAAAAAAAAAAGCAATTTAACAAATTACAACGGCCATTTGGAAAATGATTTTTTCGTAGACTAAAATTTAAGACATAAAAAATCGCACGGAGCTGATCATACATTACGTACGCCATGAATTAAACATTGATACTGTTATTACACTTAAAAATTGCAAGCAACAAAAATCGCCTGCGACTCGTCAGATTTTCTGAAACTTACTTATTATCCAAACATTTCATTGGCTGTTCGGCAAAAGGCTTTCCCATCGACCAAGAAATCTGACGACCCATTTTAAATGAAATTTCATTCTTAAACTTCTAAACATCCCGCAATATTACTTTTTACATCGTCGTATAGTGAAAAAAAATGTACTTTTAAATGCAATTTGTTTGAAAGCTCTATCTCATTTTGTTTCTGAGTTATTGATTTTTTTTTGTAGTTTTTATTACTTTTTTGTCATAGTGGCAACAGAAGTATCCATCTCTGTTGAAAGTAAAGGGAAATACAGATTACTGTATAGACCCATAAGAAAACGAATACAATGCGGATTAAACCAATAAAAAGCTTCAGATATTCTTTTGATTTCCTACCCTGACGAGGACAATAACCATTTTTCCAAATGGTTAAAAAAATTGAATACACATTCAAAATTTGTATTCATGCACCTAACGTCATGGTACTTTTATTTGCGAAATCTTATTCACGTTAAAAAATTTATCAATAAACTCTGAACATAGATGCAGTTTAACTCTTTTAAAATATAAGTGAAAATTAAAACTACACCTTTCTCCTTGCTGCCTTATTACAATAAAGTACTCTAAAATATCTAAGATGGCTGTTACAATTTTGAAAATTCAAAGACGGTATTTTTTTATATAGACGATCCTTTTTCTCAAATATAGCCTTTAAATCTGAAAGCAGACATCAATTATTGCCGAACAGTAAGTCTGGTGTCACTCTGTGGCAATTGCTTGATCAAACAGTGTAGGGTGTGGTGTTTTGTTTCTACCACTGTACATCAAACATTTACGTTCCTTACACAGGATAAGAGGGATTGAAAAAATTATTTTACTTATTGACTTTCGAATAGGTTTTAATAACTTTATCTATACACATTTGTTTTTCAAGAAAATAAATGAAAACTGTTCAAAAGCACGGTATCATTTAGACAAATTTAATTGAATAGTGTAAAAAGTTCTCATTTCATTGACGGTTGCTGATATATTTTTCCCAACATAATTTCAAGAAATATTTATAAGAGCAATTTTGAACAATATTTTACTTTTGTTACATGAATAAAAAAAATCTGTAAAGTTGCATTTTCTTGTTTTGATTTTTTTTTTTTTCAGGAATTAATTCAATGTTAAGGAAATAGAGTTACGTGTATACCACAGATGTAATAGGGAGTAATATATTCATTTGTGTTAAAACACATCATATGTGTTTATGAAAACAGTAAATACCGATTTCCACTTATATATTCTTAAAAAAAGAATTCAAAGAATGTCTTAAAAATACCTCCCTCTTTGCACTATCATTCGCCGTTCAATAAAATTTATTTATTTATTTATTTATTTTTTTTTGTAGTTTTAAATTTCCATATAGATACTTCAGAAAGAAAAATTCAAATGTTTATGTATTTATTTATTTATTTGCCACACATTTTAATCAAAAATGCTGGCTTTAATACAAAAAATCCTGTAACAAATAAAATAATAAAATAAAACTACTATTCTTCCTCTGGGAAATTTGAAAGCATTTTTAATCAGTATGGTTGCTGAAACAGGTAAGATATGATCTTGGGAATTATTTCGGGTCACTGAGATTTGATAAATGAAAAGGTTCTTTTATAGTTTTGAAACAATTTCATTTTTTTGATTATGTAATAAAACATACGTATCGTATAAGTTTTATTTTTCATAATATATTAGGAACTTTTTAAAGTCAACACCCATTAAATTCATTTTATCTTTCTTGTTTCAAATATTTTTTATTATTTTCTTAAATTGCATTCTGAGGTACCTTGCTAACGAATAATGTTTCTATGAATTATCTATTTGTTTATTATTATATGGTGATTTTTCGAAGAAAAGTTGACTGAAATCGGATTTCAAGTTGTACATAATAAGTCAGCAACTGTTTAACTTTAATTATAAATTTCAATTTTTGTAAAATAATATTTGCGTTACCTTCAATTAGCGATAATTGCTGAAAATAAATTTAAAATGTATTATATCTAGTTTAATTTAACTCATTAAAGACGGAATTTTTTTGTTAAATACAAAAATTGCATTTTGCACCACTTTTTTGGAAAAGAAAAATTTATATTATTTTATAGCAGAATTTCCATCATTAAACCAAATGAAACTTTTTGTTATAAATTACTGGTATTGAAACAGCAAAAGGGCTGACAGTTACGCTGTGACCACATGCTAGTGCTAGTTCTTAATGGGTTAAGCAACACGTGGTATGTATACATATCTGTAGATCATAAACAGGGATGCTCAAATAATGTTTTTCGTACCGTCTATCATCGTTATTGATCTGTATTATGTGAAATCGTATTTTCAAAGTCTTATGCGTTTTCTAAATCGTTTATTGTAGCTATTTTCTTTTACCTAATTAAGAGCTCACCTCGGACAAGCGAAGAGAGTCGTAGTTTTATGTTAAATGTATACGACAGGAAGTATAGTACATTTAGCACCATTTAACCCGAAAGTGAGCACGTGTTTTTTGGAACGTTTTTAGTCGCGCTCGGTCTTTTTTCCACTGGCCTTATACATACAGAAAATGTAAAATAAAAATAGATACAAGGTGTCCGAAAAGTCTGGAAGCGATCAAAAAACTCGAGAAATACAAAGCAGATTGAAAAACGAAAATATACGTATTAAATGTTTTAAAAAAAAGCTACTCAGTGATACCAAATTTGACCCCCGCGACTGACCCCGCGGGGGTCAGAGGGGTTCCAAATTTTTAAATCTTGAATGCTAACCCCTATTTTTTATTGCAGATTCGGATTCTACGGGCAAAAACGTAACTTTTGTATTTAACATTTTTTTCGGATCCTCGTTGATCACGGTGTAATCGAGCAAATAAAGCAGATAAATATTTTGGTTTTCCCAATCAGGTTTTGACATCTCGAAATCTGATTCGCCAGAACATTTAACGTCAAAGTTGTCGTCTTTTGCGGAAATAGTGTTTCTTGAAAACCTTCAGGGGAGATTGATTTCATGGCGCTGTATATGCTTTTTCCATAAAAATTAATAGAAATATATTAAATTAGTTTTCTATTTGCATTTCTTTTTATCTAGTCGATCATTTTAAAATAATAAACTTCGTATTTTCATATTTTAACGAGTAATTAAGCACCTCCACTCCCGAACAGAAAAATGATATTCTTCATTATTTGGGGGCGGGGTGTGTTGATATTTTGTGTTTCGATGTCTTCTGCTGTTACAAATTCACTTAATTCGGGGCCGGATGGGAGTGTATGAGTGTTTTAAAATTACTACTATAGATTAACAAAAAGGGCAAAAAAAAAAAAAATATATATATATATATATATATATATATATATATAATATTTTTGTGCTGGATGAGCAAAGGATGGGAAGTAGCGTAATTTTGAGGTGGGGGAGGGCGGGATTATAGGTTTTCATGATTGATTAGTTACTGAAACTACTGGCTACCAAGTGGGGCAGAAAACATTTAAAAATTTTAATAAGTGTAATACATTTTTGTAAATTAATATATTTTTCCATTTTAACATTTTTTTTTTTCATAATTTTAAATTTATTATTGGGTTGTTCGGAAAGTCGTGTCCGTTTGGAAAAAAATCAATTCTTACCGGTATATCTTGCCCGGTAATTATGACATTAGATATCGGAATCTAAGTCTAATAATTAAATGATAGAATTTTCCGGTACGAATTGATTTTCACAAACGGACACGACTTTCCAACGACTCAATAATTTTAAACAATTGAAAAATTTTGATATTTTATAGTTTTGAATTTAAAATATAATTTAACTCTTTAAGCACTGTTGATTATTTCCTGGCGGAGAAGACGTTTTAATTTTCATGTGAAGGATAATGTATAAATTTGTTTAATTATTTATTAATTATTACAATAAACGTGAAAAATATATAATCATAAACGTTTTTTGCAGAACAAATTAAAAACAAATCAGTTTTTTCCCCTACATTTTTTAAGCCCGAGAAGGGACATTTATTCATATATTTCATTCAATTATTTCGACGTTTCATGTTAAAATTTTGTAACAAATAAATTAACCCTTAGCGGGTAGTGTCCTTAAAAAAGGACTCGTAATTTTTATTTTGCTGGCACAAAGAATATTTAATTAAAATTTTCCATTTATAACGTGCTTGAAAGTAAGCAAGTTTGTATTTTCCAATAAACTCGTTTATAAATTCTGATGTCAGCGTATCATTTCATCAGTTTATAAACAGAATTACTCCGCGCCGTTAAGGGTTAAACCAAATGAACATTAAAAAATAAAAACAAATTTAAACAATATGATAATTTAAATACCCTAAAAACTCAGTTTCCCTTCAAATTAAATCGAAATAAATCTTTGCCTTTTTATTTATTTATTTATTTATTTTTTTATTATTATTTTTTTTTTTTTTGTATTTTGTATTTTACATGTGCCTTATCATTTTATACACACTAATCATAAGCATAACACAAAATCTGCAATACAAATATTTGTAGCTTAAAAATGAAAAAAGTTAAAAAATTATTTTGGTTTCTTTTTAACGGATCCTAAGTTTTTAATGGGTTTTATGTATCACATTGTTTGAATCTGTTTTTAATTGTTCAATTGGTTTAACTTATTTGTTAAAAAATTTAACATTGAACATAGAATTAACTAAATAAAATGTATTAATAAATACCCCTTCTAGGGCTTAAAAAATGTAGAAAATAAACTGATCTGTTTTTAATTTGTTCTGCCAATTATGTTTTAGACTATATTTTTTGTCACGAAAGTTATTTTATTGTAATAATGGCATAGATGCCGTATGTTCCCTCAGCTGTTGTTGTTTTGAATTTTTTGGCGATTTTTTGTTGGCGTGTTGGCGGTGTTTACAGATAGGACAAACTCGATATGGAAACCCCGTGTGCCGTATGTGTTGTGACGTGTCGTGTTCTGGCAACCCCTGAGAAGCTTAGATTTTGTGGATGTATAGATGTATTTTGATTTTGATATCGTGTTCTATGGTTGTCTTTTTATTTTTATGTTAAATTTATTGGATGTATTTCATTGACTATAGTTTCTGTAGTCCGGTTAAACGCTCTTGGTGAAGTAATTGAGAAATATGAGGAAATTTTGACAAGAAAGGTAGCTTTGTTTATAGCGTGTCAATGCGTATTAAGCCTATTTTGGAAAATGACGGCGGTGTTATATTTTGGGCTGTAGGTTTCAAGAAAGCAGATGTCTGTTAAGGTATGTTGATAATTTTATGTATATTTTGTTGCTTTAAGAGTTTTTTACATTTTGAGATTGCTACAAAACGAGAACTACTGAATTTTGAGAATGCTATACCGCGAAAAATGCTGAATTCGGCGATGTTTTTTTCGGTAAATGAGCGCAAAGCGCTCATACAACTATTGCTGATTGCCACTTTAGCGAGTTTGATTTTTAGGTATATTTTGCTGCTTTAAGAGTTTTTTACATTTTGATATTGCTACAAGACGAGAAATGCTGAATTTTGAGAATGCTATATCGCGAGAAATGCTGAATTCGGCGATGTTTTTTTTTTTTCAGTAAATGTGCGCGAAGCGCTCATTCAAGGATTACTGATTGCCAGTTTAGCTAATTTTGTTTATTATTTACATTTTATTTTCGTTAAGCCAAACATGCGTATAAACCGGTACTTGGCGGCATTTACTACTTGGCGGAAAAGGGGTTTTCACGCCAAGAATTCCAAGATCGCGGACGGGGGGAACTTGTGACATCTGTTCCGTAATAATAAATAAACAATTTTCTACATTATATTTCTGTTATGAAAATTAAAACGTCGTCTACTCCAGCAAATAACCATTACACCTTAACCCTTTCGAGACCGCATCGCGTGCACAAATTTTATTTGGAATACACCGTGTTTTTTCAACTGTCCCCATTACTTGTGAAATACCAAAAAATCCTTTAATTAAAAAAGTGAAATATTATTATTCATTTATTAATGGTGACCAAAACAAATTCCACATGCACCTTTTGACGATGAATATATGTGCCTCACAAATCCCAACAGAGTTAAAGAGTTAAATTATTTTTTTATTTAAAAAGTTTCAAATATCAAAATTTTCTATTGTTTAAATTTATGAAAAAAATGGTAAATTGAAAAAATATATTAATTTACAAAGAAATGGCAAATTGAAAAAATATATTAATTTACAAAAAAAAATGGTAAATTGAAAAAATATATTAATTTACAAAAAAAATATTACATTTATTAGAATTATAGTAATTTTTTTTGCCATACTTGTGATTTTCTGGCTACAGTAAATTATCATTGATCTAAATCTCCAATCCCACCACCACCTGAAATTTACACTACATCCCCATTCTTTGCCCCGCCCGCACACAAAGAAATTATATGTGCTTCTTTTTATTTTGTCCTATGCAGTGGTGTATCCAGGGTGGGGGTCCAGATGCTCTGGATACCACTAATTTTATAAAGTTCTATTCACATTATTTAATGGGTGATTTTTCTGCTTTTAATCTAGACGAAGAAAACTTTAGTCGTATGAAGAGCATTTGGACCACCCCACTCCCTGGCTACGCCACTGGTCCTATACGTTATTCTATAGTAATAGTATAAAAAATATCCCATACACCCACATGCTCACCATGATTTAGAGCAGGGGTGTAAAACATAGGCGCCAGCGGGCAGAATCTCACCACTATTTTTTTTTAGTTTTCTTCGCTTAAATTTTATTAGCATTCTTAAAAAAAATAGACGAAATATTAGGCGAAAAATAACGAATAAAATTCAGTGGTGACAGACTACACGCTGGCGCCTAGATTTTTACACCGCTGATTTAGAATATATATAAAAAAAAACAGCAGAAGCCATAGAAATGCCGAATATCCACCCCTACCTCTACCAAATAACGTCGATTATCTTGTTTTCTGTTCGGAAGAGGAGGGGCATGTTTACACATTAAAATATCAAAAAACGCAGGTTAATTTATTAGAATGGATTGAATGTATAAAATAAAAACACAAACAGAAATCTAATTAAATATACTTGTGTTAATTTTCATGGCAAAAGAATATTAAGCACTTTTGTCATCGAAACAACCTCCATTGATAGTTTTCGACAAACACAATTCCAGTAAAGATGACCACTTTGGCGACGAAAGCTTTGACCCATCACATTTCATGACTGCAAGACATGGTTGAGAAAACAAAATATGTATCTGGCACATTTTGCTGGATTACACCGTCATTTACAAAGATTCGAAAAAAAAAATGTTAAAAGCAAAAGTTGCACATTTTTCCCGTAGAATGCGAATCTGAAATAAAAAATAGCGATTATCATTTAAGGAGCCTCAGGACTCTTAAAGCTTTAAAATTTTCGAAATTTTATTTATTTATTTATTTTTTTTTACGTGCTAAACTCCTATCTTTTCTGAACATTTTGGTATAATTGTTTTTTTTTTTTTGAAATTCCCATTAGAACAGAAGTTATGGCTTTTAAAATTACACCCGCTCAATAGCTGAAGCGACGTTTCCGAAACTTTGATGTCATTTTTCTCCAAATCACGTTTTTGGGCCTAACGCGCACGATATCTCAAAAACTTCTGAATATTTTTTCATGAAATTTTCAAAACATATGTTTCATGCTAGTCTGTATGAATTGAACCTAAAATTTCCTTTTTATTGTTAAAAATAATAATAATAATAATAATAATAATAATAATATTTTTTAGGTGATTGTATTCTTGAAATTTTCTAAATTTTGCATTAGCTAAATATAACTTTGTATAAAAAATATAAAAATGATTTAAATACAAATTTATTTAGTTTCAGGGTAATTATTACAATCTGAAGTATAAGTAGGCAGAAATTTTTTTATTCTAGTTGCAAAATTTACTTTGTAATCCTGCGCGTAATCTGTTATGCTTATTTTCTGCTCGACATACGTCTGACAGTTTGGAGCCCCCTGTAAACGCTGATTCTGCATCTTGCAATTTTTTAAATATTTGAAATGAAAGAACATACATATACCTTTCATCCAAATTAAAATCGTGTCTTAAAATCAAATATATTTTAGGATATTAAATGTTGAAAATCATCCTTTTTTCTTTCATTTTTTTTCCAATTTTAAGAGTCCTGAGACCCCTTAAGATTTCAAAGTTGGAACGCGTCTGACCACCAGGTAGTCGAGGTGGGGTGTCAACTTTTGTATCACGGAATAGCTTTTAAAAAAATATTTAACACGTATTTGTTCGTTTTCCAATCTTATATGTATTTCTTCAGTTATTCGACCCTTTCCAGACTTTTCGGACTTTTCGGTATTTTGTCTCATTTGATATTTTATTGTAATAATAAATAAATAATTAACCAATTTTCTATATCATCGTTCCTCTATGAAAATTAAAGCGTCCTCACCCCCAGGAAATAATCAAGAGAGCTTAAAGAGTTTAATTATTTTTTAAATGAAAAAGTTTAAAAAATGAAATTTTTTTCAATTATTTAAAATTATTAATTTTAAAGTTACAAAAAAAATGTTAAATTCAAAAATATTTTAAATTGCAATAAATTATTACGTTTATAAGAATTATTCAAAACATTTCTGCCCGACTTGATATTTTGGAGTTACAGTAACTAATTAATCATCAAAACATGTAACTCCACCCCCACTGAAATTTACGCTACTCCCCCATCATTTGCTCAGCCAGCATAAAAAGTTATTATATGTTTATTTTTTTAATATTTTGTCCTATATGTTATTCTATAGCAACAATTTAAAGAAAACTGTACACCCGCATCAGCCTCCTGAATTAGATGATATAAAAAAAAAACAGCAAAAGCCATCAAAACGCAGAATATCTGCACAACCCGCCCCCAAATAATGTAGATTATCCTTTTTCTGCTCGGGAGGGACAGTGTATATTTACTCGTTAAAAATCAAAATACGCGGGTTATTATTTAGAAATGATTTACTGGATAAAAAAATATGCAAATTGGGTACTAGTTCTATATAGTTCTATTAAATTTTGGAAAAAAAAAAACATATAAAGCGTCATCAAAACAACCACTGCTTATGGTTTTCGAGAAACACTATTCCCGCAAAAGACAACTACTTTGTCGACGAAAGCTCTGGCCAATAAGATTTCAAGATGACAAAACAAGGTTGGGAAACGAAAATATGTATCTTTCGAATATGCTTGATTACACCGTGATCAAAGAGGATCCAAAAGAAATGTTAAATACAAAAGTTACGTATTTTTGCTCGTTGAATCCGAATCTGCAATAAAAAATGGGGATTATCATTCAAGATTTCAAAGTTGGACCCATTTGGACCCCCGGGGAGGGGGGTTGGTTGCGGGGGTCAAATTTGGTATCACTGAGTAGCTTTTAAAAAATATTTAATACTCATATTTTCGTTTTTCAATTTGCTTTGTATTTCTAGAATTATTCGACCGTTTCCAGACTTTTCGGACAACCTGTATATATATCTCACAATATTCGAATATTACATTTCAATGAAGTTCTAAATTTGCAGTTTACTTAAATTATGCTTTTTATTCATCAGATTTGGAATAATGATACTAAGTAAAAATTAACTGAAATTAAAGATCGGCGTGCAGACATTTCAACCAATTCTAACCTAGCTTGTAAAAACGTAAGTGAAGGAAAAATAGAGATGGCTTGTTACTTTATTATGGCAATGGAGAAACATTGAAAGTGTCAGCTGCAAGGTAGTTCTTCATTGTATGTGTAAGGGAATATGGTCTAGGTGAAGATAATTTATATGGGCGGCAAAAAGACCGACAAGCAACTACTGCCGGGTTAATACTTTTAGACAAATGGAAAGATGCACCCCTGTTATACAGTCATATTTTAGCACACGTTCAGATTTACAGGGTGAAGTTATTAGGACAGAATTTTTTTTATTATTAATGAAAAAAATTCCGTAGAGGGAAAATTAACATCATTATGCATTTTATTTTCTTTTTTTATTCATTTTGGAAAAGTCTTTTTTGATATTTTATTCCTGTAATAACAGTTAATGTGTCTGAGATTTTGCGTTCTTGTATTTGATCTTTAGTTGTTAACTTACGTTGTGTTCTTTTCAGAACGGCTGCTTTCTGTGGATTCTTCTTTCAATACGTCAGCAGAACATTATCTACTGTCTTCTTGAGTTTCTATTTAATATGTATATAAATTTAGAAAATATTTATTTTTCCGATTTTTCGCACAGAATATGAATATGAATAAAATTTTATGCTGTACATAGTAAGGCAACAAGTATATAACTTAAGATTTTTATCTCAATTTCAATGTGGCAAAACTATTTCAAGTTACCTATTGTAGTTGGTAATTGCTAAAAATAAATTTTACATTATATTATCTCCAGTTGAATTGAATTTCGAAAACAAGTTGCGCGTATACAAATCTACAGATCATAAACAGAGCTACTTAAGCAATTGGATTTTCGTAATGACTATTGGCGCTAATTGTTCAAATGTCTTAACCTTAATTGTCACCTTATTGCGTTTTAGCTATCTTTTTCACCTTATTAAGAGAATATCTCAGACAAACGAAGACACACCGAAGTCTTTTTTAAATGTACACAACTTATAGTATAGTACAATTAACAGCAATCAGAGTTTTTAGACATATTGAAAGATGCATCCCTGTTTAATAGCCAAATTTTATCAGGTATTGTACATTGTATATGATCAGCTAAAAATGTAGATTTTATACAGATAAAATGTGTCATGCAGTTGAAAACAAAATGATAATTTAAGTTGTTTTAATAAGTTGTAAATAATGTAGTTAATATTTTATGCCGTGTCTTTACGCACATGTAAGACATGTGTGATCCAATTTTTGAAAAATTGTAATTTCGTATAAAACTACGCTGCACAGTTTGGAAGCACATGTTTATTAACGAAATTATACAAATAAGTATTCTTAAAATTAGAATAAAATGAATAAGTTTTGGAATAAAGTGTTGCAGAAAGTAGATGAAGAAAATTTCATATATAAATCAACGTTCATGACGTCAGATACTAGAAAAGATATATACTTGATCAAAATCGTGCAGTTACTAAATACTTTTAAAATTCATGTTTATATATGTATAAGAAAAAGTGATTTTAAATTGTCAAAACAACATTATTTTTAGAAATACATTGCAAGGCAAACTTTTGGGAGGCTGGAATCGTGATAAACTCCAAAGAAATTGGCTAAATCTTCTTAATGTCAATGACTATCATTTAAAGGTTTTGTAATCGTTTACAAAAAAAAAAAAAAAAAAAAAAAAAAAAAAAAAAAGCGAATGCTTGAAGTCAGCCAAGATGTAGTCGTCTACGTGTTACATCTGCAACTAATAACAGGTATATGATATTTACAAATCGTCAAAACAGTCAATCGTAATAATGCGGCTTCGCTGCCAGTGGTAGCTTTTTTTCCGTAACTGAACAGAGGATGTGAAGCTAATCATCTTCATTATTTAATACTAGAAGACAGACAGTCAGAATGACGTGTTAGCATTTTCAAAAGAATGATATAGCATTGCATTATAAAAAGAATTATGAAGTAATAATTTTTTTTCTTATCTGACTAATAGGATCAGGTGGGGGTAAAATAGTTATAAAAACAGCCCATTTTTCATTGAAACTTAATTTGCAAGAAAGAACTTCACTCACAAAATTTGAAGAACTACTTCACAAAAAACATGCAAATTAGAACTAATAATGATATTTAAAAATATATTATCAATTAACGTTCGTCTTCGTTCATTGCTTTAAAAAAATCAATAACCTTATATTTCTTATAAATCAGGAAAAAAAATAGTCATTCACGGATTAATTGCAGATAGCTGACGCCAAAATAATAATTATATAACCTAAATTTTAAAAAGTTCAACTCAGATTAAATCCTGATTTTTTTAAAAATATGCATAATGAAACCTGTAATAAATTTTGATCATTAAAAATGATCCTATATCACTTAAGTAAATTGCAACTGTTAATTGCATTAACAGATTTTTTTAAATTCTTTTATTAACTTACAAATTTATTTTCCCTAAAAAATACAAAAATGCAAAATTTTATTTGCATTGATATATATGTATATACAACACGGCATTGAGTATTCCTGATAGTCTAATTATATTTTATAAAAAATACTATTTATTTTCCACCAATGTCTTCAGAGTTCAAAGAATTTCAAAAGAATCTTATTTTTTATTTTAACTACCGATGGATTTCGCCAACAAAGCACAAAAGTTCAAAATGAATGCGACACAAACTAATGTTTACTTTTGGAGAGAGAGACTGAGTTGCAAAATAATTTCAACTGAAGTTATCTCTGAATATATACATAATTGAATGTAAGTCATCTCTCAAATGTAAATTTATTTTGAATAATCTTTCTAAAAATGTAACTTTTATGAAGTTTTATTCGAAAAAATAATTTTGAATGAAAATGGCCTAATGGAATACGATAAATCGAAGAAGGATCCGGATGAGTTCACTCCGGAAGCGTTATACACTTAGCGCTATTATATATACACATATAATTTAATTAATATAATGCAGTAGTGTAGGGCAATGGTATGCAATTAATTGATCTAATGACAACATCCTGTAAGAAGAGTTTTGAGTCAGTGACCTTTCACTGACGAGTTTTTATTCCGTCTCTTGTTTGGCATTAAACTTGTCCTAGTAAGCAGAGAATAGGACACTCGAAATAAATTTATGTCCAAAAAAAAAAAGATCACAGTAAAAACGAGATCTATTAATTCTAAGGTGTAAAGTCAGCGTATGTTGGTACGGGCGTGCATGTTGTATAGAATGGAGTTTGGATGGCACAAATATATTAAGTTAAATATTCTTTGGATAAAAAAAGTGTATAGACTTTGGATCGTAAAATTTTATCTGGAAAAATTTCTTCCGTTCTCTGACAATAAAAAATAGTAACATTTCTATTCTTATGTGACCAAAACATTATGTGTTAAGATTATTTGCATTTTATGATATTTCGAATCGTTCTAGAATTGAAAATGATAATTTTCTGGATTTAATAACAGAAAATTCCTAAATTCCATCTTTATCGATCTCAAAAATATAAACACAACGCAACTCTAGTCAAGTGCTTTTCATTGAGGAGTAATAAAAACTTTATTTCTCTTTCTAGTGACAAAAATCTCCTAAATGTCATACAGGCGCAAAGTATCGTAAATCGGTCACTTTTTTGAAAATTAATTTAGTGCCTATTTTTCAATATCAATTTATTTTCGAAAAGTTACAAAAATGTTTTAACTTACATTTACCCAAGTATCTTCAAATGGTTAAAAAAAAAAAAACCTAGTATATCAAAATTTTATAATAACTTGTATATGAGTTCAACATATAATTAAGAAATAAATGCATTCGACATAGACCATGAATTAAAAAAGCATAGAGAACAAAATTCCTCAGAAAAATTTACTAACGCAGTAACCTATTTTATTTTTTAACATACTGTAAAGCTCTGAAACTTGTCTATATATCGTTGAAAATGATATATTTTCTCTTAAATATATATTCCTCGTTTCAGAAGATTCGTGTACACTCTAATGTCAGGAAGTATCAATTCCTTTCCTTTTTCCAATACATCCTTTCTGTGCTAACATTTTATTATCTGTCTAGTTTTTATTGACAAAAAGGTATTCTTCTTCCTGAATTCTGCTGATTTTTTTTTAAAAAAAAGAGAAAAGCTTCCAGTAAAAATTGATTCTCCCAAGGATACAATTTTTGATATTGCATTTGAGTCGTATATTTGTTTAAGATAGAAATGAAATTCTTTTTCATAGCTAAAATTACTGGATTCATCTTTAAAGTTTAAATATTCATAATCTCAGTAATAATAGTAACAAGTAAATAATTAACAATTAAAGTTATACTATTAAAAACATTTAATCCTATGGTAATTATTTGTTTTGGCTTTGAAAGATACAACAAAGAATATTTAACAAAATATGACTGGCGAAATAAATTACCAGAAGGAAAACAAACCTACGATATAAATACAAAATGGGTTTAACCATATAAATTATCTGAAGGTAATCATCCTGTCAAATAAATACAAAATGTATGCAAGTGCAAACAGAAACGTAAATTTAAAATGTACATAAATAAACTTCTAAGTGGCTGAATCAACTATCATAAAAATAACAAATAAGCTGTTTTTATTTTCTTTATCATCAGAGTGAACACTGACAAAATAACATATTACATTAATAGTGGGGTGAGTTAGCTCAAAATTATACCAAAATATTTCACATCTGGCAACCAATGCGCCGCTTTGGACTCAAATAGTACATGGATAGACGAATCCAAAAAGCCCGGGACACAATTTTTCTTGGCCCTCTAGCGGCGCTGATGACGTAATCAATATGGCCGCCAAAGTTTTGCAACGCGCTTCCACGTTTCTGTATATAACTCGAATTAATATTTTTGTATTAACCTATATTGTTAGTGATTTGATTATTAATCCGCAGAAAACGCCCTTTCTAACGGTATATTTGACATCATTGTTTAGGTTCATAATACCACAAATATTTGTAACTTAATAAAAAAATTGTAATTATATAGATTACAACGACCATTTGGAATTTTATTTATTTTTACTTAATATTTACTTAGTTTTAATTTTGGGGCAGAAGCCGAGAAAGATAAGTGGTTAAAAATCGAAAGCAGTTCCACCGAATCATCCACAGATCACGACAAATCACTTTCGTAACAAAATTTAACCGAAAAATCTAAATTTCGTCCACCAAATTCCGTCGCATCTTCTTCAACAGCAGATCGCAAAGATCAAACTTCAGACGACCAAAGCCTTCATCTCTCCAAGCCTCGTTTCGAGAAGAAAAACAGTTTACAAATCGAAAGCAGTTACACCGAATCATCCACAGATTGCGACAAATTACATACGTTGAGCTCAATTTTTCCCGGTTAGAATCGTCCGATTGTAAAACGCCGTGGCTAGTGGATTGGAGCCCCTCGAGACATGACCTTTTACTATCAATTGATTATACATTAGATTGCTTCCTTTTTCGCGTTCATCTTTTATTCTGTAATCGATTTTCATGGGCTACATAATCAGTTGAAGATCTCAATTTTCATGGGATACATAATCAGTTGAAGACCTCGATTTTCATGGCCTACATAATGAGTTGAAGACCTCAACTTTTGCTTTGCAAGACGGTTTTCATTTAGGCGTCGCTCTTTGGCTTTGAATTTTTCCATATCTGATAATTTGCGCCTACCCATTTTGTAACGTTTTCAACTTTTAACAATTTTATGACCTTCAATTACCTATTCAAACAATTTTTAACGATTTTATGCCTTTCTATTACCTATTCAAATAAAAATTCTTATAAAAGTAAAGAACATCGTTGAATTTCGTTAAAAAAAATAAAATGCGAAAATCATTTGGCCCCATCCTCGACCGAAAACAACAAATATTTCCAAATGGTTATAAACAAAAAATTCAAACCATTTTACTAAATAACTTGGAATTTGTTGCATGTAGCTGAAAACGTGTCGCATATCTTTTGTTCGTCAGAAAATTACCTTTCGGACAGTATATATGTCTTCTATTTTATCACAAATATTTTCTGAAAATTAGCGAAAACAATGTAGCCTTGCACAGAGATTCGTTCTGGCAACAATGTAATTTATATGGGATCAGAAAATTAATACACTGGCTTTACAACTGTTTAAGTAGAAAATGTAATTACTTTAATTTTTTTATGTATATGTAAATAAATTCTAGTTTTTTTAGGGCTTTGAAACTTTCATTTCCGTTTTAAAATCAATCACATGAGGTGCACTTAATAGGCATAACTGTAAGATAACTTTCAAACATTTATAGGTACAAGAATGAGAAACAAAAGAATGCATAATACAATATTATTACAATTTAATATCCAAATTTAATCATATCCAATAGATTGTCAAATACACTAGTGGCAGCCATAATATCTAAATAACATAAAATCTTGCTGTCATATGCAATAATATCCAAATGATTCATGCAAATTTACTTGTGATTATTTATCACTGTCTGGAATAATGCCGTACACATATACAAAGTTGCGTACATTTTATTCCCATTTTGATACAATTACAAGATGTGCATCGCTTGCGGCAAGTACAGGAGGTAAGTTCTTTACAGTGTTTTGACTTGGAATTGTTGTCCACAAAGGTTGGTATGATCCTCCTGAATTTATTGTCCATCCCCACTTAATTGTTGAATGTATTGTGTAATGTGCAATGAGGCTATTGTTCCAAATTCTTGCTTAGAGAGTAGCTCGTTTGATGTGTTGTGTCAAAGCATCTGCTGTAGGAGGTATGTTTTCGATGGCTCGATTCTTTCTTGTAAATAACACTCATCTGCAGTCATTGATGCTCTGAAGATCTGATGATTGATCATAAAGTAGTATAACAAATCGCTGGAATAGATCATGACATTAATCGTCAATATCAGAGGTGCCTGTGCAGAACTGATACTTTACACAATCAATTTCACTAAATGACATACAGACCTTCCAAGCTGTCTTCTTGCCAATGCCAAAAAATGTGTAAACTGTGTCATAACCAGTTACAGAATGAAAAGCCAACAAATTTCTGCAAATTTTTAGTGAAAGTTTAGCACAGATCTCATGAATTGGAATGCATTTCCTGTATTTCCCACAACCGTACTCAATCCATAGTTCATCACTATCTTGTACTTGTGGGAACAGTGATATTGAAATAACCAGCACATCTGAGTCCACAGTTCGTATTAAGATGCGAGTATGTCCACTTTCTAATGCATGCTTAACATGGAGAAGTAGACGGCCATCTGCTTCTTCGTGTGATACGGGAGAAATGTTTGATACATCCATAGATGTTGACGCGAAGACTAAGTCATCATAAGTACAGACATCATGTTTTCCTGCATATTCGTCTCCCACCATTTTCTTAGCTAGCAACTAGAGCAATTGGGTCTTGTTTCGGTGGCACATAAGAATTTCTGATTTTTTTTTGGAATTGCAGTTGAGTCTGAGACTTTAATACTTATGCCATTTCCTCTTGTTTCTCGGGTATATGCTTTCAAACTGTTACTAATATATCTGTCAAATACAATATCTAGTGGCGACCTGTTCTTCAGTTTATTAGTGAAATATGGTTTGAAAACATGGTTATAGTAATCGGAAAATGTTGTCGCAATACCAGAATTAAGCATGGGTATTAAGGTTGCTACATCAATGAATTTAGCGATCACATTCAGTTGGCTGTGACTAACGCTAATGTCATATTTTGTTTGATAGCAGTCAATAATATCCAACTTGTTCATTGGTTTTTGGAGTTTTCAATCATCTGAAATAGAGGGTGTGTACATTTGGTTTTCATGCGAAAAGAAATCATCAATGTTGTTGTTTCGTGTTTCAGATTCAACGTACAATCTGCAGAATAAGTTGGAGTCTTTACGCAAGTAAGCAATCTTGGACTTTGCCTTATCTGTTTACCCTGTTATAGTCTTGAATATGTGAATACTAGTTCTAGAAATACTTTCATGAATTGAATTTTGAACTTGATAGAGATGGGACACGACATAATCATCATACTCATTTAGTTCAACAGTAAAGGCTTCCGTAACACACTTGACAGCTTCGAAACTTGAAATTATTTTGGAGCTCCCTATTGACACTAAATCAGTTTCTTCAAATGGATTTCCTTATTCGGATAAGACGTTAATAATTTCTTTGGCATGGACCAAGAACCTTTTCTCATGTGCATTGTTATCTCCATGATGCTTTGCGATCACGCTTTCGTCATCTTTTTAATTTGATTTCTCTTCAAATTCCCCAATTAAAGAACTGATCCTAGGGCCTGCAACCACCCACTTAAATAGAGCATTTTCTCTATCAAGAATTCCATTAGCACCACCTTCACCCTTTATAACTTTGTTATTGTGTTCATGAAGCTGATCGTCAGGTATTTCAGAAAACGTTGTAGCAGTTTCGCTGCTCGTAAAGTCTCCACGAAGAAATTCAGCATGTATATCTGGATGTTTTTCTGGCAGGTCCTGTAGATACTCTTCATTGACATGATTGGGTAATTTCTGTCTTTCTGTGAGGTACAAAAGCAATATCTTCTTTCCGCGGACGTCTCACAGGACGTCTTGTAGAAAAATAAACAGACGATTAGTATTACTGAATCGAATCTTATTAATTTAATCTATTTTGTTAATTATTATTACATTTTATAAGTTGGCACCCAAAATTTAAATTTCGAGGGGACTACGATTTAAAAAATTCTATAATTTTTTTATAAATATATTTACATATATATATAAAATTACAATAATAGCATTTTCTTCTTAAACAGCTATAAAGCCACTGCATTAATTTTCGGAACACATATAAATTACATTGTTGCCATAAAGACGATCTGTGCAACGCTACATTGCTTTGGCAAATTTTCAGCAATTGTTTGTTATAAGATAAAAGTCATATATACCGTTCAAAAGGTAATTTTCTGACGAACAAAAAGTATGCGACACGTTTCAAGCTAAATACAAAATATTCCAAGTTATTTAGCAAAATGTTTCGAAAAAATCAAAATCAAAAACAAAAATTTTAATAAAGTTATAAATATTTGTGGTATTATGAACCTAAACAATGATGTCAAATATACCGTTGGAAAGCGCGTTTTCTCCAGATTAATAATCACTAACAATATAGGTTAACCCTTTAAGCGTCCTGCAGAATTTTCCATTCATGTTTAATGATTCATAAAATAGTAATTATGAAAGGTATTTGTATAAGAATGTTTATTTGATAACTTTATATATTTATTTATCTTAATCACTTCAAAAAATCAGCTTTAATATAGAGTTTGTGTAAAATCAGCCTTTCATTCCAAAAGTTGCGTGACGGAAAAACACGGTTAGGGCGCTTAAAGGGTTAAATCAAAATATTAACCCGAGTTATATAGAGAAATGTAGAAGCACGTCACAAAACTTTGGCGACCATACTGATTACGTCATCAGCGTCGCCAGAGGGCCAGGGAAATTTGTGTCTCGGGCTTTCTAGATTCACCTATCCATATACTATCTGAATACAAAGTGGCGCATTGGTTGCCAGATGTGAAGTTTTTTTTTAGCTATCTCACCTCACTATAAATACAAAACCTGTAATTACTGGATACTTCAGATTGAGAAGACATGGTAAATGTAGCCACAGTACCTTTTTTCCCTCCAGAAGCTCTTCGTAATTTAACGAAACGGCAATTAAATAAATTAGAATTGTACGCATAATATTTGCATGATCACGTAGCTTATGCTTTCTATTTCTGCTAAATTGATGCAATTCTGCAATTTCCGACTGACTGTTTCAAGGGTTTTTTTTTTCAATATTTGTATGCTAACTCCGGAAAAAAACTCCTTTGTTTACGCACATCGTAAATAGTTGTAACCTTAAAAGTTATTTGGCAATTTTTCACCTGCGTTCGTCTTACAGAAAGTACCTTAAAATTTATTTATTAATTTATGAGCAAGTTGTAAAAATATTATATTCCTATATTCTAGCATATCAGGAAGTGAGTGAAAACACAATTACCATTTTGCACCTTTACATGCAAAAAAAAAAAAAAAAAAAAAAAAAAAAAAGTGTAAAAATGTTTATTAAATAAATTAGTGTAAATTGGTAATGTAAATAAATTAGCGTAAAAATGACTGGAAAATCAAGGTTCTAAAAAAAAAAAAAAAAAAAATAGGCGGTGCTCATATTGAAACAAAACAGAAGATAAAGGTCGTGTGCCAACACACACTGGAGCAAACCTAATTTTTGTTTGTTCTATTTATAAAGTGTATCCCAACGATATAAAGCCACCGTAGTTGCTTGCCGTAACTGGACACGTAATAAACAAATAAGAACAAAACAAATAAATTACGAAAGTCTGTATACAAATACATAGGATAATAATAGGGCATAGGACAATAATACATAGGACATTATTGTAAGGAGTATCTAACTTCCTACCCCATCTGGGCAGGAGAAAAAGATGAATATATAAAAAAGAATGGAAAAAAATGTCCTGCCGAAATAAAACCAACGACAAGATTATTGTTTATTGGTAACTATGGATCGAGCCGCTACAGTTCAACATGTTTACGACATCAGGAAGTTGACAAATACCTGTTCCATGCCAGTCGAACTTTGTGCAAAATTTAGTATGTTATATTTTCTATATCTCCTGTAATATATCACTGAGAAAGAAATCTAATAATCAAAGTTCAAGAAACAACAGATAACGGATTTAAGGAACAAGCTATTTCACATAAACAAATATCTAAGCAAATCAAACGATCTAAAATCGTAATAGATAATTTTGCGGATCAGGACAATGCATACGGGTATAAAAAAAGCACATACATGCAGAAAAAATGTCTTCCAAACAGGAAAGTGAAGTTGCGCGTTGTCTGACACGAGGTGGTGTTTCCCTAAAACAGATGGTCAAAGAGGGCAACATATTGTAACCTTGTGACAAAATCAACCCTGTCACGAATTGTAACAACATACAAACAACTTGCAATATAAGAAAAGGAAACAGCAGCCCATGTTGAAATTTATCCACGTAAAAAGAAGAGTTGATTGGGCCAAATATCATCAAACCTGGAAAGACCAGTGGCATCGTGTTATATTCTCGGATGAGAAAAAAAAACAGAATTTGGATGGAGCAGAGAGCCTTGCTTTCTATTGTTATGACATGTGGAAAGAAGAGAAAAATTTCTCCAAAATACAGCAAGGTGGAGGCTCATTAATCGTTTGGGGAGGCTTCAGTTATGTAGGTAAGCATAACCTGGTTTTTTCTCAAGCCGCATGAACGCTACCGATTACCAAAAAATGCTAGAAAACCATTTACTGCTATTTGGAATGAGAATAGATTAACTAAGTTGGATTTTCCAGCAGTACAAGACCTCCTTTCATATTACAAAATTCTCCTGCGAATCGTTTTTGGATAATGGGGTTCATGCCATGGAATGGCCTTCCCGTTTTCCCTGATCTCAATCCCCAAGAAAATGTGTGAGGTATCCTCAGTAAGGTTTTATAAGCCATAGATACACAGTTCCGGTCTGTGGAAAAATTAAAGGTCGTCTTCATTGAAGCGGGGGTGAAAATTGATGCTAGCGTCCTCCAACTATTGTTAAATGGCATGCCACATCGTATATTCTAAGTCATATGTAACCATAGATTTATTTGTAATCATGGCTTTTTATCGATGGGATACCCCCCCCCCCCACACACACACACACACACAATCTTTTTTAACACATTCATTTTTTTCTGCCTCGGTAAGACAGAGAGGGACTTACTGCTTGTAAATATTTCTATATAGTCTGAATATATTTGTTTCGCTCTTATTGGTTTGTTTCGTGTCCAATTACAGCACGCGATGACGTTGGCATTATTTTGGTGGGACACACCTTTCATATACATGCTGGCATCTGGAGATAAAACAAGAATGCGCAATAAAGAAAGTCCAAACTACACAGAGATTTGAAGAATAATTTCAGTCGCTCTGACTGCATATCTGTTACTTATATGCATATACATATGTATTTAATATTTATCTTATAACACTCTGTATAATAAAATAATGTACTATCTGCGATAATGAAAATTTACAATTAATAATAAATAAAATAAAATACATATATAACCACATAAATATTGGACAGGGACGTTAATAAAATATGTATCCGTCAGAGATCATATTGAATATTTTTACGCATTAAATATTTCTTATCGGATGTTTGAAAGATTCTACATTATTTACCTTTCACTAGGTTCATAATCTTTTTTATTGTTATTTGCTTTTGAAATTCAACCTGGTTAACATTTTAATGACAGATTTAGTAGAGATGTTTTTGATAAATGAAAGTAAAAGTACTTTCTTATTCTTCCCATAAATTTAATAAAGTGAAATTCTTTAAGTTCTTAGAATGACTTTTTTTCTCTCTGAAATTGCATACATTTATTTTCTATATAAAAAATATAAAAAGAAATTATACATAAATCACTAATGTATAATTTAAAAATTTAATTAAAATTAATCTCATTCATATACAAAAATGCATATTCTAAATGATGATATTAAAGCATTTTTTTTAGCATAATGACATTGTGTAAGCAAACATTTAGTAGCCATTTTCAAGAGTATTTATAATGAATTTGGCGTAAGTAATATTATATCGGATAATTTAGACATAACATCCTACATGCAGAAAATTACTATTATTTCTTTATTTGCATATTCAAATAAATTTTTAATACGTGACGACTTCGACGATTCTTATTTATAACTAACTTACTGCGTGATATGATTCCTGATAATAATTCATGATAAGCATAAACTCAGCATCACGAGTCTAACAACTGTTTATTATTATGTAACTAAATTTGAATTTTTATTATTTAACATCACTATACGCAGTCTATGGAGAACTTTTACAACCTATTTTTTAATTTACTTAAAAAAAGCATACGGACATTACAATCATTATCATCTAAGAAATGTATTATGGGCATTTGGGAAACCATATTATATAAAGATAATACAATTTTGAAAAATAGGAAAATAAAAATATAAAGTACAGGCCCTTTGAATTTTTATATTTATTTCGAAGGATTTTTATAAAGTCGTAAACTCAAACTTGCTTTATAATGTAGTCTTGAAACAATATGTAAAAGTTAATTATGATTTTGTGATTTATTAAAATGATTCTATTAATAAATTTATGAATGATTCGTTCTTCAAGACAAATTTAAGTATATATTTATAAGTATGTATTTAAAAAAAAATTAAAGTTTATTCTCACCGGTGAACAAACTGGTGAATTATAAAATTGTGTAGTTCTTGTTGATCAGAAATTGAGCTAACTATGCACGCTTACTTTATTAAAATTAATCTACTGTCAATGCTAAGAAAAAAAACAATACATTTCTTAATCATTTGAATTTTACAATATTTTCGAATTTGACACCGAACTTCATACATATACGATCAACATAACAATTTTTAAAATTTTCCATAGGTGTTTCTATGCACTCGAACCTGAAAATAAATATGTAAAAGTCAAAACAAACTTTTAGAAGCCAGCAACTTTGTACAGCAAATTAAAATAATATATAATTCTCATTTTTAACAGTTAGTTCCGTTTTTAACTAAGACAATTTAGAGAATAAAATTTATGGGATGTTTTCTTTTTTATGTTGTCAACTTTGAAATGTACTAGCATAGGTCAAAGTGTAAAAGGAATTTGAGTACAATTTGGATTTCCCTCAAACTACGAAGATCACATACGTAGAAATATTTTAGTATATTGAACAAAATAAATTGTTGCGACTGTTTTATAGGTTTTTTTTTTTCATCTTTGAAGATCATCGATAGGCAATACGATGTTTGAAGAAAACTGTCGATCACGATGAAAATTCGTGAAAACCGTATATTACACTACTTTCTAAGCCCATTAAAGCATTTGTTTAGTTCAATTTCAAAAAGTGCCAAGAAATTTCGATTCATCATGTATAATAAAATTTTATTTGAATTACCCAATTGTTTGTTAAAAAATGAGTTTATTAAGTCTAACAAAAACAAAATAACTTTCATAAACAGAAACACACCATATTTGCATTCTTATTAAATTTACTTCGACTCACTCCCTGACCAGGTATATTACTCGAAAAAATAAAATGAAAGAAAGTATTAAGAAAATTAGAGCATCCGCACATATTCAAAATGTGCATCATTATAAAACAATAATACAGAAATATTGCATAACTTCTCTTCTTAAAAGTAGTTTAAAAACAAAAGTAAAATTTTAGTGCTTTTACTAATACATTTCTACAAAACGATGTAAATCATGGAGTGATAATAACGATTTTATCTTTGAAATTATCCTAATAATCGAGTTATCATATCATAAGATCCAGCTGTCATGCACATATTACTGCAAAAGTATAACTGTCATAAAAAATTGTCGTTTGTAATTAATTCAATTACTTATATTATCCATTTCCACAAAAATGTATGTTTTATTAAGAACATTAAAAGAAAAAAATAAACTTGTGTGTAAAAGTAAGTAAATGTACTTTATTGCAGGAAGGGAACGACTTATTTAATCAAAAAAGTTCAACAAATGTTTGTTTTTTATAATTAAAAAAATATGTATAATTGTTTTTATAATTGTTAAAAAATATGTATACAAGTTATCTAGATGAACTTTTAGAGGGAGAGACTAAAAAAATAATGTCACATATCCCATCATCTTAAACAGGTATTCAATGCAATAGAAAATATTATCTATTCCATTTTATTTCCATAAACACTTGGAAGGATAGCTCATGCAATGTCAAATAAATATTTAAAATAGTCAGTCTTTTCCTGACATTAAAAACAGCACAAACCATTTATCGTTTGTTTAATACAATGCTATCCTTTAATGTGCATAGAAAAATGTATATTTTATAGTTTTCATACTACTTCTAATTTACGATTTCAAATAAATATATATACGAATTCTTGTCATAAATGATGAATAGGAAAGGCCAGGTAAATTAATGGTCTTTGTAGCTTACATGAAAGTTTTATCTGTGAAATGTCAGTGATTCTGTTGAGATTTATCTGAATAATGAATCACTTTCTTGAAAATAAATTATGCATCTAAGATTTCGTAATGCTTCTAAAATTGTTTACGGAATTTTATAGGGTTTTTTTCGTGTAACAAGTTGGTTTTACATTTATATTTATTCTCTTAGGGGTGCAATTATGTTGGTAGTAGATAGAAGTAATTTAAGTCTATGTTTTTATGCTAACATGATTGATAAAAATTTGTATTTAGACAAAACAAAACAAAAAAAAACAAAAAAAAAACCCACAAAGAATAGCTTCTTATTTCTTAATCATTAATGTTTTTCTCAAATCATACGTAGGTTCCGTTAGACGGGGAATTGTATTTTCGTAATACTTCCGTTTATAATTATTCCTTATTAACAGAAAGATATTTATATTTATGTTGTTTACACCTAATTTTATATCAGCTAACGAGGGTTGATCTTGAAATTGTTTTATATATTTAATTGCAAGATGTTACAACGAATGTTTGTTTTTTATAATTGTTTAAAAAATATGTATAATTGTTTTTATAATCGTTTTAAAAACATGTATACAAGTTATCCAGATGAACTTTCAGAGGAGGAGACTAAAAAAATAATGTCACATATCCCAACGTCTTAAATAGATATTCAATGCAATAGAAAATATTATCTATTCCGTTTTATTTCCATAAACACTTGGAAGGATAGCTCATGCAATGTCAAATAAATATTTAAAGTACTCAGTCTATGCCTGTCATTAAAAACAGCACAAACCATTTTTCGTTTGTTTAATACAATGCTATCCTTTAATATGCATAGGAAAATGTATATTTAATAGTTTTAAACTGCTATAATTTACGATTTCAAATAAATATATATACGAATTCTTGTCATAAATGATAAATAGGAAAGGCCAGGTAAATTAATGGTCTTTGTAGCTTACATGAAAGTTTTATCTTTGAAATGTCAGTGATTCTGTTGAGATTTATCTGAATAATGAATCACTTTCTTGAAAATAAATTATGCATCTAAGATTTCGTTATGCTTCTAAAATTGTTTACGGAATTTTATAGGTTTTTTTTTTTTCGTGTAACAAATTGGTTTTACATTTATATTTATTTTCTTAAGGGTGAAATTATGTTGGTAGTAGATAGAAGTAATTTAAGACTATATTTTTTATACTAACATGAGTGATAAAAATTTGTATTTAGACAAAACAACAACAACAAAAAAAAACCCACAAAGAATAGCTTCTTACTTCTTAATCATTAATGTTTTTCTCAAATCATACGTAGGTTCCGTTAGACTGGGAATTGTGTTTTCGTAATACTTAGATATTTATATTATATTTATTAAGATATTTATATTTATGTTGTTTACACCTAATTTTATATCAGCTAACGAGTGTTGAACTTTAAATTGTTTTATAAATTTAATTGCAAGATGTTACAACAGATATTTCATATTGATATTCAATACTGAAAATTTATTATCTTTAACGATGATTATAAACAAAAGTTATATTAAGGTAGTATACAAATTCTATTCACACATTCGAAAGGGAATATTATTCACTAGCTAACCTGCCCGGCGTCACCCGGGTCGGTCAAAAAACAGCACGAATTGCAAAAAAGGCTCTGAAAAGCACCGTAAAAAATCGCGAAAAATTTAAAAATCGTGGCACGAATTTGGAATAAGTTAATCGTAATGAAAAAAAATATATATTGGGTCAGAAGATTGAAACTGGATTCCTTTTACTAATGTGTAAAAATCGTAGCAAATCGCGAAAACACACTAAAAGTCACATAAAAATGTCGCGAAAAATTCAAAAATTGAGCTACGAAATCCGAATAAACTTTATTGGGAAGAAGGTAGAATTTATTATATAAAGTCAAAAATTGAATATAAAAAATTCGCAGCGAATCGTGAAAAAACGCAAAAATCGCATTAAAAATTGCAAAAATTTCAAAAATCAAGTCACATTTACTATATTTGATTAAAAAAATCAAATCAAATTCCATTGATGAATGCCAAGTCGTGAAATCCGGTAAAACGCTAAAAAAACCTCAATAAAAAGCGGTTAAATATCAAAAATTGCACAGGAGAAAATTTATTACATTAGGCTAAAAGTTTGAAACTGTATTCCTTTTCAGTGTATCAAAAGATCACCGCGAACTCTAAAAAAGAAAATAAACGCTAAAAATTTGCATTAAAAATCGCATTAAAAATCGTTACACTTCAAAAATAGCAGAGCGGAAGATTTCCCATAATAGGCTAATGTTTGAAATCAAATTCCTATTAGACTAGATGTTTGAAAAATAATTCCCTTTAAAAATGTCTAAAAACCTCTGTGAAACCCGAAAAATCGCATTGAAATTCACTTTAAAAATTGCAAAATATTAAAAAATCGCTAGGGTCAAAATTGCTATTAAGGGATAAAACAACATTTAGATCGAAAAAATTACTAAGTTAGGCAAAAATTTGAAATAGAAATCAGTTGCCTAATATAAAAAAATAAGCTAGGAACTCGAAGAATGGCTAAAAATCAAATTGAAATTTGCAATAAAAATCGCTAAAAGTTAGAAAGTCACTGTTATAAAAATTTAATATTAAGGTGGAAATAGTGTAATGGAAAATTCTTCATGAATAACAAAAAAATGGACACGGAACGCCAAAAAATCGCTAAAAATCACATTGAATATCACATTAAAAATTTGTAAAATTCAAAAAGAGTAGAAGACAAAATATACTATATTAGGCTAAGAGTTAGAACCCAAAATCATTTTAGAAATGTTAAAAAATTGCCGCGGAATTCCAAAAATCTGTAAAAATCGCATTAAATTCACAAAATTTGAAAAACCACGGAAGACAAAATTACTTTTCCGAATGTCAAAAAATCGCCATGGGACTCGAAAAAAAGCTAAAAATGGCATTGAAAAATGCATGAAAATTCGCTGAGTATTCAAAAATAGCAGGAGACAAACTTTACTGAAATTGGGTAAAATTAATTAAAAAAAAAAGGACTAAAAACAATGTAATCGGACATCGTACAAGAATGAGAAAGAATTGACATTGAATGTAAAAAATCTTGAATAAATCCTAAAAATTGCTTTTAAAAACGCTAAAAATTCAAAATCGTTGATGGCAAAATTTACTATATTAAGCTAAAAGTTTGAAACTAAATTTATTTTCCCAATGTAAAAAACTTGCCGCAGGGCTAAAAAAAAACCCTTAAAAAATCGCATTCGAAAAATACAATAAAAATTACTTAAAATTTAAAAATAGCAGGGTACAAAATTTACATTAATGGAATAAAATAGTGTAACCCAAATTCTTTCATAAATATCCGAGTACAAAATTTACATTAATGGAATAACATAGTGTTGCCTGAATTCTTTCATAAATAACAAAATCGGCGCAAAACGCAAATAATCTCTAAATATCCGAAATATCACATTAAAAATTGCTAAAAATAAAAATTCGTAGGGGACAAAATCTACTACATTAAGCTAAAATAATGAAACTGAATTCCTTTTACCGATGTCAGAAAATTGCCACGGTATTCATACAATCGCAAAAAATCGCATTAAAAATCGCTAAACATTCAAAAATCGAAGGGCTAAAAATTAATTATAATAGGGTAAAGAACCGTAATTAGAAATTTTTTATGAATGACAAAAAATCAACCCAAAACGTAAAACCTCTCAAAAAAATCACTAAAAATCGCATTAAAAATAGCTGGGTAGCAAAATTTACTATATTAGGCTAAAACTTTTAAACCAAATTCCATTTTCAAATGTCGAAAAACCGCCGTGAGACTCTTAGAACCGCTAAAAAACCGCATCGAAAATCGCATTAAAATCGCATAAAAATTCGTTAAATTTATCACGGATATTTTTTATTTAAAAATAAAATATGCATGTAAGCTGCTGGCAAAAACTTGTTTATATGTATTATCTGCCCTATATATATAAAATACTAATGAAACGACTGAATTGAAACGAATTTATGTAACGATTCTATGAAACGACTGATTAAACAACTGATTATGTTTCACGGCGATTTCTCCTGAAATATGGAATACTTTGCGGTGAAATTAACATTAAAAATCCGTATTGATTCACACATCCCAAAACTGGTATTTGAATTTTTAAATTCGAATTAGTTTTCGAAATATTATTTTTTTTCTAATTTTAAATACTTTTTTCCAATGATGGCAACTCAAATTTCAATCATAACAGATTTTTTTTTTTTTCAAATTTCAGAAAAGGTTATAATTTGAAATTAATTTGGCGACCGGTTTAGCCTCTCTTAAATCCAGTTTGGCCTCCCTTAAATCTCCTTAGAAAAATGCTTTTTTTTTTTTTTTTTTTTTTTTTTTTTATTATTTCGTTATCATTTTATTTAATACAAAACATTCCTTTAAAACTGAAACATTTAAAATTAATAACTTTCACTTCTTTCTTTTTTTCTTTTTTGAGCGAAACGAAAAGAAAAATATTAGACTCAGATGTCATATACGCACCGGGGTACCTAATTGTCGCCAAAATGGCGTTATTTTCCCTGACATGGTAACCCGGCTATTGTTACTTATTCATCTATATAATAAAAGTGCAAAGCCATTGACTGTCATCAACAGTTCCGGGATGACTGCTTCACTTTTTATGTGCCAAGCGACCATTTCGGGGGACTCTGTTCTGTTGCCAAATGCTGCCAAGTTTGTCGCCAACTTGGCGATATATCGGCAAATTTGGCGACCAAAATTAGTAGCCAAAAGTGACGCCAACTTGGCGATATCTCTAATATTTCGCCAAATTCCCATAGACTTCCATTGTAAACCAATAGGGTTTACTTACTTATAGAAAATCAACAAATTGAGATATTTTAATGCCACAAAAACTAATATTAGCTTAAGGGATTATATTGATTATATTTAAGGGAATCCAAGTAAATTAAATTATGAATAAAAGTAACATGATACAATGCTTAGCATGCTTTTCCAAACATAAATATTAAGGGAGACCAAAGTGGTTGCCAAGGGCGGCTAGTTAATAAATGTTTATTTACATTTATTTTCTTTTTATTTAAAAAAAAAGTTACAAATTGCTTTGTTCTATAGTTATTAATTTTTTTTTTTTTATTTATTGTTATTTCATTTGAAAAATAATAGAAAATAATTTCAAACAGTGGAAAATAAGTTAAAATAGATAATGTAACTGGTATTCGAAAACGAGGTTTTCTCCAAATTGTCGTAAAAAATATCGCGCCAAACCCGGTGCTTATATGACATCTGTGTTAAATATTAAGTAATGCAAGAAATCATGACATTTAATTTCAAATTCACAGCAAATGACCAATATCGCCAAATTATACAAGTTGACGTAATTTTTATTTTAAATAACGAAAGAACAAATCAATTAGTATAAAAATACAAATACAAAATAAGAGTCGAAATAAAAATCACTTGATGGCGTAAACACATGTAACTTCCTTACAGTCAAGTGAATGTGACATTCATGATCAACCATTATTGGCTTTTAATCCGGTACTTCTTAGTTATACCGTCGACCAAATTACTGTCGCTAAATTGTAAGATTATATGCCAATAATGGTTGCCAATCATTAATTAATTGTAAGAGTAAATGTCAATAATGGCCAATAAACCCATTTTCGATGTTTTATTTGTATTTTTATTAATGTTTTACTAATTTATTTGTTCTATCGTTATTTAAAATAAAAAAATATGTCAATGTGTATAATTTGGCGAGTGGTTTGGCGATTTATGTAACTTGGCGAAATTGGTCGAATGGGATAACTAAGAAGTACCTTTAATCTTATAGTCTGGCGATAGATTTTTTGTCAATGGTATAACCAAGTAGTACCGTTTTAATTTACCACTCGAAAAATAAAAAAAATGCTAACTTACGAGTTAAAAAATGTACATTTCCGTTATACGGGCACCATTGTTGCCAAGCGCAATAGTTGGCGCAAAATGAAAATCTTGTGAATTGAAACATTTGAAAAATAAAAGAAATAAACACTGTCGATAGTAAAGTGAGCCTTTTAAAAATATAACTTTTGGAAACTACTGACCTTTACGAACTATTTTACTAAATCACACATATATACTTAAAATAAGTGAACAAATAACTGTTATACAATAAAGTATAGCAAATAATAGCAAATCATAATGTTTTGTATGGTTTACAATAAAAATCCGATACTTCTTTATTATGCCGTCGACCACTTTCGCCAAATTATACAAATTGAAATAATTTTTATTTTAAATAACGAAAGAACAAATAAATTAGTATAACATTAATTAAAATACAAATAAATCGTCGGAATAAAAATCATTTGATGACGTAAACGCGTGTAACTTGCTCAAAGTCAAGTGAATGTGACATTTACGATCAACTATTATTGGCATTTAATCTTATAGTTTGGCGATAGATTTTTGGTCGATGGGATAACTAAGTAGTACCAAAAGTACTTTTCACGATCAGGGTTGAAATAATTGGTTTTTAGCATGGCGTCCGTATAACGGAAAGGTACCAAAAAAAGCTATTGGCGAGATTTGAACCCGGCTAACATAAAAGTACCAAGAATTCTTTGCGATCATGGCAACTTTTATGTAGTTTTATTCGAAAAAATAACTTTGATTCTTTAATCAAAATGGAAACCTTTCTTGTGAAAAGCGAAGTAACTGTTGATGATAGTCACATGACTTAGGCTATTATTATAGAAATTGTTTTCAATTCTTAAAACAGCTCAAAGAATAATACTTCCTAGCGATTACAAATTTATTTACTCATGGCTATTAAAAACAGAAAAAAAAAAAAAAAAAAAAAAAAAAAAAAACTTTAAAATTACTATTAAATGAGTACGTATTAAAAGCAGGAACATATTGAAAATTATGTCCTGAAAATTGTATTTACACGTGAATATTAAAAGAGAAAGGAAACTTTAAAATAATAAATACATTAATATGCGTTTAACCCTTTCAGGGGCAAGGTACTTCTATTCGTAAAATGTTGAAATCAGTGAATGGCACCGGAATTTACAAGCAAATTTCGAAATACGAAAATGCTTTTGTTCACTTACTTAATATAAAAAAAAAATCCTTCCAATATTCCGGTGCGAATGAGGCATTTAAGAATTAAAATTAAGTGGTCCAAAAATGAACCACCGCCCTTGAAAGGGTTAAAGCAGTAAATTTCAGTTATTGTAGTAAATTGTATTATATCAATCGTTTTATAACACTGTTAAAAAATACCGGTCGGCAAAGACTCTGTTTACTTAATTCATTTTATTTTAGCTTCTTTTCAAATGTTTAACTGATCATCTTTAATCAAACACGAAAGAAACCATTGTATGTCTTAACAGCAACTGATTCGGGCTTGAATTTTTCACAATCAAAGAGAATTGAATGGAAACCCGTTTACAGGGAAATCGCTATATGTTTTTCATTATAATTCAATCTTCTCTGATCTTTCAAAAACCGATCAAATTAGCGTGATTTTAGATTCTACGGTGTCTTAACGGGGTTTGGCGAGCGTAGCTTGCAAGGGCCCGAGCCCCCTAGTATTTTATAACAATATAAGAAACATTTTTATAAATAAAAGTAACCTAAGCATTTGAAATAATATTTTGATATCTTGTAATTTAAAGGAAAGCTTTATATCCTTCCGCACATTTGTTTACAAACATACGTGAACCTCCGATCAAATTTTCCCTTTTATTTATGTTATTACTAGCTAACTCGCCCGGCGTTGCCCGGGTACATAAAAAAACTGCACGAATCGCGAAAAACCCCTGAAAATCACAATAAGATATTGCGAAAAAATTTTAAATCGCTGCACAAATTTTGAAAAGAGATAGAAAAATTATATATTGTGCTCGAAGATTGAAAGTTGATTCAACTTCTATCAACGTCTTTCACTAATGTGGAAAATTGGTAGAAAATCGCTAAAATACACTAAAAATCACATATAAAATACCCGAAAAATTCGAAAATTGTTATACGAAATCCGAATAAACTTTATTGAAATGAGGGTAGAAATTACTTTAGTATTATAGGTCAAAAATGGAATGTCAAAAAATTGCAGCAGATCGCGAAGAAACGTAAATATCGAATTAAAAATCACCTGATGACGTAACAAACATGTGTAAAGTGTTTAATGTCAAGTAAATTTGACATTTACGATCACCCATTATTGGCATTTAATCTTATAGTTTGGCGATTTTTTTTTTTTTTTTTTTTTTTTTTTTTTTTTTTTTTTTGTCTACGGGATAATCAGGTAGAACCACAAATTATTTCTGTTCGTATTTAAAGGTAGATAAATAGCTCTTCTTTATATAAATAAATAAAATGAATATTGAAAAAAAATGCTTATATGTATATGAAAAATAAATAGTTTGCCAGTAAATATACGTAAAATTCTCTTCACTCGCCAAGGCCATTTTCTCTAACTCACCAAAACCCATATATCAAAAATATACCAAATACTCTTCAATCTGTTGCCTGATACTAAGTAATCACAATAACGTAAATAACTATTAGGCATAGATACGTACCGGGTTTGGCGCGATTTTTTTTTTCACGCCAAATTGGTGAAAACATCGTTTTTGAATACCAGTTACACATATATATTTAAATTATTTTCTATTATTTTAAAAGCAAATAGCAATAAATAATAAAAAAGTTTAATTAATGTCTATAGAACAAAACAGTTTATATAACTGTAAAAAATAAAATAAAAGTAAATAAACAACTTATTAATAAATAAAAAACAATAGCCGAGTTACCATGTCAGGGAAAATAACGACATTTTGGAGCCCATTTTGTTCCATGGAGCGTATATGACACCTGTGCCAACAAAACTTTCAATAATATAGTAAACTAGGGGGCTCTGCCCCCTGCAAGCTACGCTCGCCAACTCCCGTTGAGACACCGCAGAATCTAAAAATCTAATGAGTTTTAAAAATATTAGAGAAGATTAAATTATACTGAAAAAGGTGTGCAGATCTCCCTGTAAACGGGTTTCCATTCAATTCCCTTTGATTGCAAAAATTTAACGGAGAATCAGTTGCTGTTAAGACATCCAATGGTTGTTTTCGTTTTTGTTTAAAGAGGATCAGTTAAACATTTGAAAAGAAGCTAAAATAAAATGAATTATGTATTCAGAGTCTTTGTCAACCGATATTTTAAAACAATCTCTATAACAATAGCCTAAATCATATGACTATCATCAAAAGTTCCGGGCGAACACTTTGCTTTTTATACTCTAGGTGCCATTTTGATACTTTAATATTATCCAGGCACAGGTGATAAGTAGCCAAATATTATTCTATCCCCATCATTTCATCTATATTATAATAGTTCAAGTCATCAAATGCCATAAACAAATACGATCTGATCCCTTCGCCTTTCATATGAAGGTTTGGAACAAATGTCATATATGGTCACAAATGTCATATACATATCAATATTGGCGCGATTTTTTTCCAACGCCAATTTGGGGAACGCGTTAACAGCATAAACAACAACATCCGGCTTACCCTATCAAGCAAAATAACGATATTTTGGCGACAGTTAAGTACCCGTCGCGTACATGACATTGGCGTCAGAAAAAAAATCGCGCCAATATGGGGCCGTATGTGACATCTGTGCCGAAAGCAAAAAAAAAGCCGGGTGTAATTCTCACCAATATCTTTTTTTCAATTCGCCAGTTAGCATTTTTTTTATTGTTCGAGTGGTAAATTAAAACATTGATTTGAAGTTGAAATTGTGTGTCAATTGTGTTTGTTACATAATTTAATATTTCGCCAGATGTCATATACGCATGTTTGGCAAGATTTTTTTTTTTTTCTTTTTTAACGAAAATTTTGCGAAAACCTCGTTTTCGAATACCAGTTACATATGTATTTTTGGTACTACTTAGTTATCCCGTCGACAAAAAATCTATCACCAAACTATAAGATTAAATGCCAATAATGGTTGATGGTAAATGTCACATTCACTTGACTTTTAGCAAGTTACACGTGTTTACGTCATCTAGTGATTTTTATTTCGACGTTTTATTTTTATATTTATTAATGTTATATTAATTTATTTGTTCTTTCGTTATTTAAAATAACAATATTGTCAATCTGTACAATTTGGCGAGTGGTTTGACAATTTATATAATTTGCGAAATTGGGTGACGGAATAACTACTACATTCTACCGTATTTTTTAATTATTTTCTATTATTTCCAAAAGGAAATAGCAAAAAAAAAATAATTAATTACTATAGAACAAAATAATTTATATAAATTTAAAAAAGAAATAAAAGTAAATATACATTTATTATTAAATAAACAAGAATAGCCGGGTTACCATGTCTATCAAAATAATGCCATTTGTGCGCCAATTAGGTACCCCGGTGCGTATATGACATATGTGCCTAATATTTTTCTTTTCGTTTTTTTTTTTTTTTTTTTTTTTTTTTTTTTTTTTTTTTTTTTTTTTTTTTAAGGAGTGAAAGCCATCAATTTAAATGTTTCATTTTTAAATGAAAGATTTGTATTTAATAAAATGATAACGAAATACAAAAAAGGCATTGTTATTAGCATAGATTTAAAGGAGGCCAAACTGTCGCCAAATTAATTTAAAATAGTAACCTTTTCTGAATTATGAAAAAAAAAAATTCTGTTATGATTAAAATTTGAGATGCCATCATTAGAAAAAATGTATTTAAAATTAGAAAAAAATAAATATTTCGAAAACTAATTCGAATTTAAAAATTCTAATACCAGTTTTGAGATCTGTGGATCAACACGAATTTTTGGTGTTAATTTCATCGCAAAGTATTCCATATTTTAGGAGAAAACGCCATGAAACAAAGTCAGTTGTTTTATCAGTCGATTCAAAGAATCGATACATTTCAGGCGTTTCCTATATTCGTTTCATAAATTCGTTTCATTAGGATTTTATATATACGAGTTGGAACCCGCCGAAATTCGACGAACTAAAATGTTTAGAAAGAAACTGTTAGATCAAATTTATGATAAACCTACAAAAATAATTTCAATAAAAAATTCATCTTACATTGGTCACCTAACTCTTAAAACAAATAATACTTTTAACCTAAAATTACTAAAATTTTATTTCCACAAACCTCAACTGCTTAAATTATTGACAAATTAAACTGTATTAGAATACGTAATCAACATGAATAACTAGGACTTCCCTCAGAGGGATTAGTCTGAGCGATATTACTGAGAACATAGATTTAATAATAACATGTGGAAGCAAAGAAAATGAGATGTCATCATTAATTGTCCATATACTGCGAAAAATTGAAATGATGAAAATAAAGGAATTGTAGAATTACAAAATCTTATATATAAATTCGTATACACTGTTTAAAAAATGGGAAATCAAACCATTCAAGACAGCCATGCATGGATATAAAATTGAAAGTACGTAATATATTAAAAGTAAAATAGAAAATGAAACACTAATTTACTTATATCGGAATTTTAACTGTATAAAATGATGTCAAGAGCATAATCAGACGCTCCGCACCAATTTGAGTAACATTAAATGACAAATACATGATGTTTAAAAAGAATGGACTATACTTTATATGGTGTGTGCTCCCCCGGAATAGTTAATATTGTACAATATCTGATTTCCACGGATGCAATAAGGTTGTCGATAACATTTAAGGAATTCTCTTCTCAAAATCTAATATAGTATCAAAGTACCGAATATATCAAAAGTGGCATGCAATGCTTCGTTAGAGTGTGTTTTAGATATGCTCGATCGGATTTAAATGATGAGTGTATGCTGGCCACTACATACGCTCTATTGTTTTGTTTTCAAACATATTCTGCACAAGTTGAGCTGTATTTAGCATGTAAGAAATAAAAGAAATCGACAATGATTACAACATAAAGTATGACACAAGATCTGAATATATCGTCTGCATAACTTTTGAGCTGTCAAAGTGTCATTTGAAGTAATTTACAAATTCATACATATTTATTCAGCAAATCATGCAAGCTAACATACGCGAATATGAACCCGATTACAAAATTTCACCAGAATAAGTTAATATATAAAAAATCTACTAATGATAATTGAGAATATGACCTTATGATAAAATGTCTAGAAAAATGAATCGGATAAAAAATTCATATCACATTTAAAACGGCACTTCCCTCTGTTAGTGGCCTTGGCAAGAGAGAGAAAAGCCTGGAGAAGGAACACTTTAACAAGTACTTTCGGGCAACCTACTCACTGTTTCATACAGGTCTTTATTCAATATTTACACAATTTATTTAATGCTAGGGGGGTATCTATCAGTTTTGTTGCATTTAAATCGCATGTTTTGCGGAGGAAATGCAGCATTATAAAATATTTAAAGTTGCTGTACGTAATAATTCCAAATTAATGGTAACTGAGATCGCTTTCCGTTAATTTCATCTTTTTAAATTTTAAATTTTTTAGAAACCATTGATAGAGACAATTGTATATTTTAAAACTAACCCGAAGCAAAATTTCAAGATTTTGGGCTCAGCAGTAACAGAGAAATAGAAAATTTTTGAAAGTTTTTTGTTTCTGCACTGTTTTATATAGCGACATTTTTAGAAATTGTTCTATTGCGAGAATTTACGTCATGATAAATACTACCATGTCAATTTTCATGTTTATATTCCTAACAGTTCCATGTTCTTCGTTACTTACATCATCTTTAGATCTTTTTCCGCTTTGTTTAGTCTTTCTATTTTAGGTAGCTTTCATAACAAAAAGCTACCTATTGCAGCCGTTCGGAGGAAAGCGATTTCAAAAAATTTTGGTATATTTTCATCGATCATGACCCTCAGACCCCGAAACCACCCTCCATTCAAAATTGATATATATATATATATATATATATATATATATATATATCCATATATATATATATATATATATATATATATATATATCTGACCTATGTCACACTGTAACTCTCGTATTTATGGTCCGATTTGGATGTAATTCGGTGTGTACATAGTACATACCAATGTCTCGACCGAGTTCGTTGGCCAGCTTCATCCGCCATTTTGTTTCAGAATGGCGGCTATTTAAAATTTTTTAAAAATTTTAAAATTTGAAATGTGGTACCAAAGAATTACAAATGGAAAAATATTTTTTTCTTATGTATTTGACCTTTATACAAAGATTCCGCAGCAGTTTTTGTTTCGTCAATATCTTAAAAAATGGCTGAGTTATAGCATTTTGAATTTCTAGCGTGGCTGGCATTTTGAAACGTCCTGAATTTTGTCACGCGATAAAAGGCGTATTTATGAACCGATTTCGATGTAATTTCGTTTATACATAGTACATACCAATGTCTCGACCGAGTTCGTTGGCCAGCTTCATCCGCCATCATGTTTAAAAATGGCAGCCATTTAAATTTTTAAGAAAAATTTAAATTTAAAATGTGGTACTAAAAAATTGAAAACTGAAAAAATATTTTTTTCTTATGTATTTGACCTTGATAAAAAGATTCGGGAGCAGTTTTTGTTTCGTCTATATCTTAAAATATGGCTGAGTTATAGCATTTTGAATTTTTAGCGTGTCTGACATTTTGAAACGTCCTGATTTTTGTCACGTGATAACAGACGTATTTATGAACCGATTTGGATGTACCTTGGTGTGTACATAGTACATACAAATATCTCGACCGAGTTCGTTGGCCAGCTTCCTCCGCTATCTTGTTTCAAAATGGCGGCCATTTAAAAAAAATTTAAAAAAAAATTAATTTAAAATGAGATACCAAAATATTGGAAAATGAAAAAGATTTTTTTCATATGTGTTTGACCTTAATACAAAGATTCCGGAACAGGTTTTGTTTTGTCTATATCTAAAAAAATGGCTCAGTTATAGCATTTTGAATTTCTATTGTGGCTGACATTTTAAAACGAACTGATTTTTGTCACGCGATAACAGGCGTATTTATGAACCGATTTGGATGTAACTTGGTCTGTACATAGTACATACCAATGTCTCGACCGAGTTTGTTGGCCAGCTTCATTCGCCATCTTGTTTCAAAAGGGTTGCCATTTAAACAAAAATGTAATTTAAAATTTAAAATGACGTAATAAAAAATTGGAAAATGAAAAAGATTTTTTTTATGTGTTTGGCCTTGATACAAAGATTCTGGAGCAGTTTTTGTTTCTGAAAATTTGTTCTTTTGTTTATATCTTAAAAAATGGTTGAATTATAGCACTTTGAATTTCTAGCATGGCTAACACTTTGAAACTTTTGTCACGCGATAACACACGTATTCGCCTATTTCGATGGAAGAAGGCATGTGGATAGTATACATCAATATCTTGACCAAGTTCGCTGGCCAGCTTCATCAGCCATCTTGCTTCAAAATGGTGACCATTAAATTAAAAAAAAAAATTATATTTAAAGTGACGTGCAAAAAAATTAGAAATTGAAAAAGGTTTTTTCTCTTAAGTATTTGACCTTGATATAAGGATTCAGGAGCATTTTTTGTTTGTCTTTATCTTAAAAAATGGCTCAGATATAGCAGTTTCAATTTCTAATGTGGGTGACATTTTGAAAAATCTGATTTTTTGCCTGCGACAGCACTCGTATATATCAACAGATTCCGATGTGATTGAGCATGTGCACAGCAATTACTAAGATCTCGACCAAGTTCACTGGTTAGCCTCATCAACCATTTTGTTTTAAAATGGCAGGAAATTTAAGAAATCGCCGAATTTGGCAGCCAAATATAAGTTACTTTAAATAAAAGGAGCTTGGATAAAGCTGACTAATTTCGCGAAATTCTTATTCATAATGATTTAGTATTGATAAAAATTAGTATTGAATCTCCTATATTCGGTTTCCACTAAATTGAGCTTCGTGTGTTTGAATAATATAAGTTGGCTTTTTTAAAATAAGGAATATGAAAGCTACGTCTTCCTCCCGGCACTGGCCGGAAGGACTTTTTTAGAATTCGTTCTACAACGAGCATTTACATCTTATTAATTACTACCATGCCAAAGTTCTAGTTTCTAACCCCAACAGTATCCCAAAAATTTCAGTATTCCTAATAAATCATAGTTTAGAACCTTTCTAGAAATGTTTACGTTTATCCGTCAAATTGAACCTTTTAGAGAGCGTTCATTACGAGTATTTACATCTTAAAAGTAACTACCGCACCAAATTAAAAGTTTCTAACCCAATCAATATCGCAGAAATCACAATTTTAGAACTTTTTTGCTCCTGCAGCGATGTAGGTTCTTGCACTGACATAAAATAGTCTTTTTTTCGGAGCAGAGATGGCCACCAACATTTTTTTAAGTTGGCTATGTAGTTTCAGAGATAACACCTCACAAACGTACAAGCATTAATAATATTATATACTTTATAATATTATATACTTTATAATATTATAACGCTTTATAATATTAGCATTAGATGTACAGATACAAAAGCCATTTATCTGTTACAAACTAAAGTGCCGGCGTTGCCCAGAATTTGAAGGATGTTTGTTCTGAAAAATCAATTTCAAAATTTAACATACAACACAAAACAAACATTAAAAAAAGTAGTCGAAATGTTGTTGAATGAATCATATGAAAACGCTATATAAAAATGTATAAATGTATATAACAAACGCAAAAGAATACAGCTATAAATGAACTTATTTCAATTTATCATTGGAGCAATAATGTTAAAATACGCCAATATTTCTCTAATCGGGTTTTTATCATGCTTCATTACATTTTTCACACTCATATGACGTTATATTATATCCACCATGCCCTTTATATTTCCAATATGACGTAATATTTTCCTCTTTCACGTGGAAACCTTGAAATAGAAAAGTTATGAAGTTATATTCACTTTCATTTAAATTCGTCAAACCATTTATTTCATTTTCATATTTCACGTGAATATCTTGCAATAGAAAAGTTATGACGTAATATTCACTTTTTTTTTTTTAAATTCGGCAAACTATTTATTTCATTTTCATTTTTCACTGGAAATCTTGCAGTAGAAAATTAATTGTTGTAGTAATAATTTTATTGTGTTTTTTAATTGTTGGCAACTGCTATAACGAAAAATGTTTAAATTTGATAAGAAATTGCTGTTAAATTGGTGGGTTTTTATTAAATAAAAATTAACTATAAGTTATTTCGATTTTGGATTACTTTAGTTGTCTCGGCCATATTTTAATACACATGTACGTATCTCGTCACAGTTTTGGCTTCCAAATTGTGGATTTTTTTATAGAATTACAAACAGACAGATAGACAAGTTTTCATTTTTATATATCTCTCTATTCTATAAAAAGTAACTAACGCTGTCACCGCCGCCGCAGCCGGTTTTGAATTTTTTGTGACCGGAGGTCTTTCTTCGTTAATATTAAGAAAACTATTGCATACAAATATATGAAAATCGGTGGTATTATAGCGAAATGTTTGATCAACACACTAATGCATACAGTTTTCAAATCGAAGAATTATTTTAAGAGATATTTAATGCTAAAGTTGGACAAAATCGTTCCATTAAAAAGAATTTATAAGAGCAAAAGCTATACATGGGAATTTAATCATTTTTAGATCATTTTATTCAATAGAAGATCCCGGTCTGCAGATTTCATTAATTTTTTTAATTTGACTCATTTTTTGAGGTTATATTTCTATTTTAAATTCAAATATTCAGCATTTTGACAGATATTTTTTACATATTTTAGAAAATGGTATTAATTTAAACTGTTGCCAACTGTATAAGCAGCGCAAACAATAATGTTTACTTCAAATAAAAAAAATATTTACACGTTACTATTATAAACAGAAAAAAACCTTCAAATTAGAATTAAATAATTAGGTATAAAAAGCAGGCACTTATTGGAAATTGCGCCATAAAAACTATATTTACTTGTGAATTTTAAAAGTGAAAGGATATTGTAAAATAAATTCATTAACATGCGTTAGAAATCTGAAATAGAACAAATTACGTCACATTACACTTACTATGCAAAATGAACAAAAAATAGTATTGCAAAACAGTTTAAATTTAAAAATTGCGCGAGACAAAATATTAGAGGTTAAATATTAGATTTTTTCAAAATTTTATTATTTGTCGTTTGATGTGTGTTCAGCTATAAGTATGCAAATTTTTATGTTTCCAACATAATTAGGGGCTGAGTTAGAAAAATTGCTTTAAATACACAAGTTAGAGCCCAGAGGGTTAAATATTAGACTTTTTCAAAATTTTATTATTTGCTGTTTGATGTGAGGTGTTCAGCTATAAGTATGCAAAATTTCATGTCTCCAACTTAATTAGGGGCTGAGTTAGAAAAATTGCTTAAAATACACAAGTTAGAGACCAGAGGGTTAAATAATAGACTTTTTCAAAATTTTATTATTTATCGTTTGATGTGAGGTGTTCAGTTATAAGTATGCAAACTTTCATGTCTCCAACTTAATTAGGGGCTGAGTTAGAAAAATTGCTTAAAATACACGAGCCCAGAGGGTTAAATATTAGACCTTTTTCAAAATTTTATTATTTGTCGTTTGGTGTGAGGTGTTCAGCTATAAGTATGCGAAATTTCATGTCTCCAACTTAATTAGGGGCTGAGTTAGAAAAATTGCTTAAAATACAGAAGTTAGAGACTGGAGGGTTAAATATGACTTTTTCAAATTTTTTTGATTTATCGTGTTATCGCAAGTGTTCAGCTATAAGTATGCAAACTTTCAAGTCTCCAACTTAGTTAGGGGATGAGTTAGAAAAATTGCTTAAAATACATAAGTTAGAGCCCAGAGGGTTAAATATCAGACATTTTTCAAATTTTTATTATTTGTCGTTTGATGTGAGAATTTCAGCTGTTGAAGAATTGCTTATGTATTTTAAGCAATTTTTCTAACTCAGCCCCTAATTAAGTTGGAGACATCAAATTTTGCATATTTATAGCTGAACACCTCACATCAAGCAGTTGGAGACATGCGAAATTTCCTGTCTCCAACTTAATTAGGGGCTGAGTTAGAAAATTTTTTCAAAATACATAAGTTAAAGCCCAGAGGGTTAAATATTAGACTTTTTCAAAATTTTATTATTTGCCATTTGATGTGTGGTGTTCATCTATAATTATGAAAATTTTCAAGTCTCCGACATATATAGTTTCTGAGAACGGTCTCTGTGACAGACGGACAAACAGACAGACAAAGGAGTGAGACAGGTAGGGTTTCGTTAGATGAACGAAACTCTAAAAACGTGCTGCGGATGACTGTAGCAACATCCTAAAATTACATTACCATCAGCGATCTACCAATCCCGAATTTAGTTTATATTCTTTTCATATATTCTTATTCTTTTGTGCGGCCCTGTAAAATAATTATCAATATTATATACAGTAAAACCTCTGAATAGCGGACACCCCGAGAATGCAGAATTTGTCCTCTATTTAGAGGTGACCGCTACTGAGAGTAAAACATGTACAGTTATTTAAGAGTTGGTAATCGAAAAAATTTCCGCTAAATAGAGGTATCCGCTAATCGGGTGTGTCCGCTATGGAGGTTTTACCAGTAAAACTTCTGAATAGCGAACACCTCGGGAGGGCAGAATTTGTCCTCTATTTGGAGGTGTCCGCTACTGAGAGTAAAAAATGTACATTTATTTAAGGGTTGGTAATCGAAAACATGCCCGCTAAATAGAGGTGTCCACTAATCGGCTGTGTCCGTTATGGAGGTTTTACTGCATAATAATATCATCCTTTACAAGAAAATTGCATGCTGTATGGTAGACAGACAGACATCCAGAGAAAGATAACCTCCCGGATCAGTAAACACTCATGTCTTTTGTTTTAATCATCCACAATTGTATGTCATACAACATGCCAGATTTTATACAACAGGCTAAAAACGGTCACCGTGGTACGGAATACTGCATTATTATTTGTTTGCTCACCAAAACTGGTTGCCACGGGTTGTTGCAAGGTTTGTGATCACGTGGTTGAAACTGATCTATTCAATATTACTGCGTGCGTATTTTTTTATTTTTTTTCTCCATGTGTTCAAACCAGTTGTCTACGAAAACATCAACCTGTGAAAGTGACGCACACCAAATTTCTGTGACGTATGCAGATAAATTGTGCTTTTTTAAGAGTTTTTTCTATATAATTTTTAAACGGTTTGGAACTTATTTTTCATAGTAAGTGCATTCAGTAGGCGACCCTCATTGGTACCTTCTGGTGCAATCAGAAACGAAATCCGACAAATATTTTTTGAGTTATGCTTGACGAAAGGTTTTTATTAGGCTTTTTTTTTAGTAGGACATGGCGTTAATATCCATCGTAGTAGTAAAGTGTCCGGACAGTAATATTTCGCTGAGTATTAGCCTTCGCTTCGCTCAGACAATTATCATGTAGTTATAGATTGAGGCTCTTACGTTTATTTTTACGGGATGAAAAATCAGTAAAAAGGATTTTGCTTTGTCACATCATAAAATTTGCCCCGTAAAGTCTAAACTTACGTTATTTTCACATTCTCAAAATTTACATACGCATAACTCAAGTTCACAATTTAAAAGTATTTTAACGCGCAATAGATTATTAATGAATGTATTTCTAAACTTAAAGTTACGTTTGTCCGATACAACTTTGCATGTGGACATTCTCACAAACTTTAAGTTCTAATCTCAGTACCCGCGAATAAAAAATTCAGAAATTTGCCTTTAGTTGTCATAGTTACTGTCCATTTAGTATTGGTCAAAGATTTAGTTTTATCAAAGCAAATGATCGTTTTGTTTTAAATATGACATTATTTTTACTCACTGAATCATTTTGCCTGGCGTCTCAAACTCAGTATCAGCGTAATGTAAAAATATTGAAATGTAACTGATTTATGAAGAAGAATGCGAGTTTTTTTTATGGCTGACGTCATTTCATGTTCAATAATTATATAAAAAAAGTTACTTTTATATGTAATGTGAAAATGGCATCAATAATGATATAATCAATAAAAATAAATACACAATGACTATTTTCACTTTACTTTTAGAAATGGTGTATTTCAGCTGCAACAATTACAAAATTGGTACTAAAAACTATAAAAAAATTAATATCTCAAAAATAAATTGAGATAAAGCTATCAAACAAATTGCATTTAAAAGTACATTTTCCCCCCTATATTACGGTGTAAAAATTGAAACTGTGCGATGTTTAGAAGTTAAAAAATTTGCAGTAGCGAAAACTGCAAACCCAAAATTTCATTTCAAATTTCAGAGTGTTGCCATTCGCAGAATGACGTATGCGTTACGCACAGATATGTTTGTCCTTTATAATATAGATAGGGTATATATGTCATTTGGTGTGGCTTGATTATCGAAGATTATAAAATATGTGTGTATATGGCACATTTTTACATTAAAATTTAAATATTTGACTACATAGTTATAATTTTAAATCCTTTTTATATAATTTACATTTGAATATAAAGATTTACTCCGAAATGTTCTCCTATACTTAAAAAAAATTATTGCGACCTTCGCCTGGCGTATTTCACGCTTCTGCCTTTGTGGCTTAAAATTGCATTGTTTGGCGACGAAGGTAATAATTAATTAGCATGTAACTCACAAATAAAGACTTTCTCCTGTAAGACATACGATGGGAAAATTACATAAAAATGATAATTAAATTGAATAAAAAAATAAAGGACTAAAAGACTGTTACTTAAATTTTATTTCTTAAAGTTTTTTCAGGCACATTTTTATTAACCTGGCGAAGCGAAAAATCGCCAAATAATGTATCAATTGCTTCTTTCATACTAATTTATTTTTTAAGTTTTATAAACATTCCTTTCCTATTTAAATTAAATATTCTCATTTTATAAATTTTATCTCGCATTAAAAAGGTTTTTGATTCTTTTTTTTAAATTAAACAAATAACAGTTATTTTCTTTTAATTTGCGAGTTGTTTACATTATTTTCTAACGGATATAGCCATTTCAATTCATTTATCAACTATAATTTTCACCAAAATCACCACTGGCAACCCTTTCGTCGAAAATATCAATAAAATACAATAATCTAAGCATTGTATCATGTTACTTTTATTCACAATTTAATTTACTTGGATTCCCTTAAATATAATTAATATAATCCCTTAAGTTAATATTAGTTTTTGTGGCATTAAAATATATCAATTTGTTCATTTTCTGTAAGCAAGTAATCCATATTGGTTTACAATGGATGTCTATGGGAATTTGGCGAAATATTAGAGATATCGCCAAGTTGGCGTCACTTTTGGCGACTCATTTTGGTCACCAAATTTGGCGGTATACCGCCAAGTTGGCTATAAACTTGGCGGCGTTTGGCGACAGAACTGTGTCCCTCTACGGTAACCTCCTTATTAAAGGCATTAAATGCTGTTCAATAATTGCATAAAAAATTCGCTAAAAATTCAAAAATCGCTGCACGAATTCCGAATAATTTTTTTTGGAAAGAGAACAAATTTTACTGCATTGGGTTAAATGAAAGAAACCATATTCTCCTCACTTATATGGAAAAATCGCCTCGAAACATAAAAAAACGCTAAAAATCGCTTAAAAAATTAAATTAAAAAAAATCGAATCAAAAAATCGAAATTTGGGCTTCGAGGTGCAAAATTTCATAGCTCTACGTGCAGTGGTCTCTTCAGAACACCGTCGATACACTAACTCACTCACACACGAACTTCTTTCTTTATTATTATAGATTATTACTATCGCATTATTATTTTTCATAAGTTTAATCTCTTTTTTTAAATTGCATGTTTTATTGTTTTTCTTTAACTGCTTGTATTGAAGCAATATGGAAATGCAACGTAAGTTTTTTTTTTTTTTTTTTTTTTTTTTTTTTTTTTTTGGGGGGGGGGGGGGCGCTTTTGTATTGGGGATTGGTTTAATGATTCGAGAATACTGGTCGTAATTGCTTTTGATATTTTTTCATTATATGAAAATCAATAAAGTTCAATTCACTAAAAAACTGTTTTTTAAACATATTCTTTAATCTATCTCTTTTTTCGAATAATGTGTATTATTTATTTTATCATTTTATCTGCTTGTAAGTAAAGCTTTCTTATTTATAGCTATCTATATATATAAAAGAAAGTCTGGATTTTGTATTAATCAAGGCGCAGCCCAAACTACTGAACCTAAAATTTTGAAATTTGGAGTAAAAATACTTCTTATGACATTGAATGCCGCTAAGAAAGGATTTTCTAAAATTCAATCCCTAAGGGGCGTAAAAAATAGAACGAACTTAAAAAAAATTCCTTAAAAATCTGCTTTTATAGTTATTTTTCAACTGATAACATATTTTAGTGTATTTTTGTATGCTGAAACGAATGGTACTAACCAAATTATTTTAAGACTAATAGTTCAGGAGATATTTCATATTTTTCTAATTTGGCGCTATCTTTGGCGCCAAAACCTCAAATTTTCAAGTGATAATTTCTAAAAACTCATTCTCTTCATTCTGTTACTATAGAAAGGGTAGAAATTCAAATTGAATAATTTTTTAATCAATTCTTTTGCTTAAATATTTAAAACAACTATGTCAGTTAGGAAAGACATTTTAAACGAATCAAAAACTAAAACTAAATAATAATAATAATAATAATAATAATAAAAACTGTTGTACTTTTTCGTTCTATCAGCACTATGCCAAAGTGTATGGTATCGCGCCATTTATTTCTACCCTTAGCGTGCAAACGATTTTTATTGCAAACCGTGCCAAACATTAACATTTGCTATTTATTGAACGTGAATATTTTTTATGAGTATTATTTCATCGTAATCTCGTAAAACTTTTTAATTTGTTATTTTTTGAATAGAAAATATTTATTTTTAAATTGTAACTTACATTTATTACTGACACTGACATGGATTTTACGATTTGGCAGTTACTTGATGACGAGGAAGGTGTAATAAAAGTATTTCAGAACGTGGGTATTATACCTATAAAAATGTTTATTTAAAAAACGTTGAACGTCTTCATTCAAAAAATTAGTTGTTTTCTGCAATGACAGATATGCTTATTACGTACGCCACGCTATAATGATAACCTGAGAGACATTTACAGTTCGAGACCTGCAGATTAAATTGACTTATTATTATTAAATTATTATTTTATTGTAAAATTTTTATTTTTTCTTTTATTTTAAGTATTGATTTGTATTGATTTTAAAAAATAGTTGGTGAAAGTCTGTAATTTTCAAATGTTATATATTTTAAATGCTCATATTTGTATCAACAAAATTATTTTTTTTTTCAAATGTTTCATTTCATTTTGCGCTAATTATTATGCTTGGCGACAACGGTGTTGATATAACGGAAAAATAACAAAAACAGTTACTGATTTTATTTAAAATACAAAGAAAAAGGGTTTAATAAGAAATAAATATTATGAAACGGAAATATTTAATTTAAGTATGAAAGCAATGTTTGTACTGTTTAAAAAAGTTTTCATATTCAAAAGTTTAAATAGAAAAATATTTTGCAATTTGTCATTTGCTCCTTTAGATACAAATAAAAAGTGGATACTTTTTATGTTAACCGTGCATAAATCTCGACAATAGCATTTTATAAATCGCAAATACCAATACTTACAATTTTACTTATCATCATCTACTATATTTACAAAACGCAAATTCTTATTTCATTCTGATTGACTATAACTCAGGTTCTGCTGAACATAATTTTGTAGGACGTACACTGTTAGTTAAATAATTTGTTTTAATGTAAAAAAATAGTTCTACTTTGAATTAGTGATAAGTACGGGAATTTTAAAATTAGGTGAACCCGATTATGAAAGATTACCTTTAAAAATGGATTTTGATGCTATGTCGGAAAGTTCTCTGTGGTGTAGTAAATTACTATAAGAGGATGTAAGCTATATGTAATGTGTGTATAATAGATAATATATATTCTATAACGGTGTGCAGGGTTTCTTAAAGAATCCAGCGGGTATATAAAGTAGACCTACACCTACATCCCTGAGAGTTCTATAATCTGGTTAACGCGATTATGGAAGATATATTTAAATTTAACTATTTATAATCCGTATGAAATACAAAGAGAAATTTCGTTTGGGCTGCTTAGAACCTGAGTTCTGCTGAATAGATTTTTGATGGGACTTACATTGTTAGATAATTTTTCAGAAATAAAAAAAAAAAACATTTAGTACATCATATCGTTCTACGTTGCTTAGTTAAATAACTATGGGGGGGAATTCAAAATCAGAAGAACACGATTATGAAAGATTGGCTTTTTTAAATGTTCTGCTGGGTAGATTCTGGTAAGAGAAACTGTTAATTAAATAATTTTTAGGGAACGTTTTGATACATTTGCCAGTTTAAAAGATTCTGCTAAGTGGATTTTGGTGGAACTTGCTCAATTAGTTAATTCTTCAGGGAATATTTTAGTATAAAACACATATCGTTCTAGGTTGCTTGGTTATAGGATTTTGGATGAAAGTTCTAGAATGAGGTGAGTCCAATTATGAATGATTAGCCTTTTTCATAGGTTCTATTAGACGGAATCTGATGAGAATTGCACTGATAAATTTTCAGAGGAAGGGTATAAGTATATTACATATTGTTCTATCGTACTTTACCAAATCCTACAGTAAAGGATCAGCTAAAGAAGTTGGTCCTTAGAAGCTCGAATTTTGTCTGTCTCAATAGAAAATACAATAGTATAATGACGTCCATATCGTTTGTAGCAATTCGTATGGGTATGCCATGTTACTGTCCATATTGCTTTCAAACGAATGATAAAATTCACGTATATATGTTTGATTCATGGTTTGTTTAGAAAAATAGACCAGCGAAGCGGGCGAAGGTTGCTAGTATAAAGGACAAAAATTATGCCATTGCCAAATAAAATATTGTTTATTTAGTTGTGAGAAATATGATATGCTTTTATTTTAATAAAGATATTAATTTTTTTTTAACTCTGTAGGGTTCATTTCGTCAATATTTCTTATCACTCACAACATATAGGGTAGATAGTTGTGCCAGTAATGAACACCCTTAAGGAATTTCTTAAAAAATAATTAACAGTTATAGTTATTATTTACTTGTTGTTCAATATTATATTAATCAATCAACAGTATTTGACTATTCTCATAGTCGCATTTAATAATGCGAGTCAACATTTAATTGTACAGGGAACAAAGTAATTTCTTCAGATGAATGATATTTAAGATAGAAAATAATATATATTTAACAACTTATGTAATGGGGTTCGGTTGAGCCCCATGATCCCCTCTTGTCCCTATGCCCTTAAACATTTTCCTTCTGCTTCTCTACTACCTCATTGGTTTGATTCGCTGCCAGATTATAAAATATACATGGCAAAATTGTTTTTTTTTCTTCGCTTGCAATATCAAAAAAATTATTGATCACATTAATTAATTAAAAGCAAATTAATTATTAATTATTAATATTGCATGTATATTAATTATTAATTATAATTAATTATTAAAATTAATTAAAAGCAGCTATAAAAATTTCGTTCTTATTGCATTCTGGTAAATGCAATTTAAAAATTAAATTTGATTACTTGGGTTTTCAGTTACGTCAGAAGATCCTATGCACTATTAAGTTTACTGAAATTGCACTTTTAGTATTGTCCATGTAGGATATTTTTACTGGAAATTGATTATTTATGTATTATAGTAACGGACAATAATCTTAAAATCTTAAAAATAAATTAAATCTTATAAATGGCCAAAAGTTTTCTATTACGAACAAAATAAATAGATGCAATTTTTTAAAGAAAATAAAGAATATATAATTTTATTAAGGGGTAGGATACCTTTTAACACGTCAAAAATGGAAAAAATACCACTATGCTCCAAGCTTCAAAACTAGTGTAATAAGTCAAAAATAAAATCAAATTCTTCATTTAAATATAAAGCTCATATTTATATTTATATTTAAATATATATATATACCTGTAATTTCATAAATAAATATTCAAATGACAAGTTTAAAAATATATGATAATAAGAGGAAAAATCTTGCGCGCACGATAAAATCTGAAAATATCCATACAAAGAGGAAATTTTGGTGAAAATACATACATAATACTGTTACCTTTATACTAAAACCAGAATATTTTTAAAAAATACTGACTAAATTAAAAAATTAACAAAAAATTAAAAATTTTCACTTTTTAAAAAATATTTTCAAAGTAAAAAAAACAAAAATAAAGTAAAATCTTACATTTTTCTGGTTTTAAGTTGTAGATAATACTGTAATGAATATGTGGTGAAAATATTTGATTGTCATGCATAGTTTTTTAGTAACACTGCGCGCAGTATCAAAATTCATCGTTTTGAGTAAACGCAATGCAAAGTTTTATTATCATATGTAGTCTTAATATGTAGTCTTAATAAAACTGTCATAATTAGTAAACTAATGGGAATTTTTTAATGCGGTTTTTTGCATATTGTTCAGAAATGATTACAGAATGAAAATATGTATTAAAAAGATTTCGAAAATTTTGTCAGGATTAAAGGTCTCCTACCTAAATTTATTAAGTGATGTTAGCATAGTAGGACTATTAGCAAGTTCATTAAGATTTTCACTGAAAAACAGCGGAACTTCGAAACATTATTTTCTGCTTCCTGATTGGTTTGATAAAGAGTGTCAACAATAAATAGAATAGTCAGAAAAAATAATAAAAGTTAAATTTTTATTGGTTATTTCTTTTAACCAAAAATTTCTAAGTGCATCCTTTACTGGCCTACCTATATATTTACCTATATCAGGGTATCCTTTACTAGACTCAATACATACATACCTATATATATTTTTTAAATTTTTGTACTAGCCTTTTATATATTTTTCATTTTGCTCTTTTTTTATGAAATTATAATTAATATATGCTGAACACTTACTGGCACGCCCATATACTTACTGCATTATAAATCTTAAAAAATCAAAACATTTAGCATGTATTTTAAAACGTGTTTTATATGTAGTTATAACCCAATCATCATCAGTTTGGAATTTGTCAAGAATCACGATTTAATTCCATAAGAAGTTATTTAAAAGTCTAATATTTATGCTTAAAACTGTATGCAAGTTTTTTTAATTGTCTGTTTATCATTGTATTTTACTAATCTACAAATTTTTGTGTGTTGTCTAATTTGAAAGCAGATAGTTTAAAGCACAATTGGCAAAATAGAATTTTTTTTTTTTTAAATAGAGTTTTTAAAATTTAGTATATTTTGTAATTATATTTATAAATGATAGATGACCTCAAAGTTCCCTCTTGCCTAAGTTTCTACCTAATTGTTTTTTTAGTGCAAATTAATGCATATTTTGACTAGTGATTGTCACTTATTTTGATTTTCTCGTATTGTAACTTGGGGAAAAATATTATTTTTACAATTGATAAAATATTTTTGCCTTTATTAAGACAATCATTGTTCTATTATTTATAAGAGTTGGTATACTTTATTTATGAGCAGTTTCTAAAGAAGCAATTTGGTATTTTAATGACAGATAAGTCACAGTGATTGCAAACGAAATCTATTTCCCATGTTTGCAAACATATATATGCAAGGATACAAAACTTTTTCTTTTCAATAATGAAAACTTTTTAAAAATCGGAAAAGTAGTATTATTTATTAAAATTATTTATTATATTATCATAAAACATAATAAAAGAAAGTTTATGAAAGCAGATTGCATGAATATTTTATTTTTCATTAAAAAATATCTGTGTAAAGCGCCATCTAGTGAACGCTTTCATGTAGAATGATGCAAATCGGTGTTGAAATATAGTTCCACTTTATACAGATATATATATATATATATATATATATATATATATATATATATATATATATATATATATATATATATACATATATATATATATATATATATATATATATATATATATATATATATATATATATATATACATACATATATATATATATATATATATATATATATATATATATATATTACGTGCACATTTCCTTAAGGCAACTTTGTGCCTTTTTTATAAGTAATATGTAATCATTAAACATACAAAAATTCGCAAACTCCCGAAGTATGGTAAATGAAACTGAACATTTTTTGCTTACGGCCCATGGACAATAAAGGACAAAAAATCCACGCTGAACGCCAAAAAATTCGTAATATCGCAATAAAAATCACATTAAAAATCGCCGAAAATTAAAATTCGTAGCATAAAAAATTTACTATATTAGGCTAAAAGTTTGAAACCAAATTTTATTTCCGAATTTCAGAAAATCGCCGTAGACCTTGAAAAAACGCCAAAAAACGCATTGAAAAATGCATTAAAAATCGCTAAATATTATATAATCGCAGGAGTCAAAATTTAATCTAATGGGGTAAAATATTGTAAACTGAAGTATTTCATAAATGACAAAAAGTCGATGCTGAACGAAAAAAATCGAAAAATCGTATTGAAAATCGCATTGCAAATCACTGAAATTCAAAATTCGTAGCGCCTCACCAGTGGCTGAGAGGTTCTGCTCTCGAAACTGGTAGACGGGAAGTGCTGGGTTCGATCCCAATCGCGCCCATCGGCCTAATCGTTCGGAGTTTTCGTGGTTTTCTTCGAAGCATGGATTTCCATGCGTTAATACGGGTTAGGTTCCCTTAGAAAGACCCCCACGAAGGGCACTTCCCCTCGGGCCTATATCCGTAGTGTAGATAATCGGCCGTCACAAAATCAACCATCAACCAATCAAAATTCGTAGCATATAAAATTTCGTACATTAGGCTAAAAGTTTGAAACTAAATTATTTTTACCAATATCAAAAAATAGCCGCAAAATGCGCAAAAAACACGAAAAATCGCATAAAATTTCTCTAAAAATTCAAAAATAGCAGTACGAATTCCGAATAAACTTTATTGGAAAGAGAACAAAATTTACTATATTGTGTTAAAAGAATGAAACCGTATTCCTTTCACTTATGTTGAAAAATCGCCTCGAAAGCTAAAATAACGCTAAAAATCGCTTAAAAAATAAATTAAAATAATGTAATCCAAAAATCGGAAATCGGGCTTCGAGGTGTAAAACTGTAAACAGTGTAACCTGTGAATAACGGTTACCCGTGGGGCCGGTATAAAGTGTCCGCTCTTCAAAGGTGGTTATTATTCAGACGTTTCATGTAAAAAAAAAATCAAAATTACATAAATTTAAATAGAAATACACAGTCATTTTAATTAATCCTCATTTTTTAAATCATTAAAAGAATGAGTGATTTGCAGCTCCTTTGTTTTTTTTTTCCCTTTAAATATGCTTCTCCAACGAATTAACAATATGAGTTGTTTTGCTATACAACTCATTTTCATTATTATATAATGCAGAATTTTGGATTCCACAAAGGTTTTTCAAATCTTCGGTATATGTTTGAATACTGGAAATTTTGGTGATACTATAATCTTTTCGATTTCCCCTTCCTCTTTCTCATCACTTTTCTCTTCCTCTCTCTTATATTCCATCTTTTGTGTACGTAATCAAATGTGTGCGGTAACTGCCAAATCTTTATCTGGCATACAAACTCGCTGACCTTCATGTTAGTTATGACTGCTGTTCTATAAGTATATTATCTACATTTGCCCCATCATTATTAATGTATTCATTGTCTGTTTGTTGACATTTGAAGTAAATTGTGTTTGATCTGCTTCATATTTCGGATTGCAAATAAATATGAAACTGTGCTATTAGTAGTAATTTTTATTTATCTCGACTTTCGAGCGGCCGTTGTTCAGAATTCCTTAAATAGAGGTTCGTACTAATGTTAACTCTATGGAACGTGTTTGGTTCTATCAACATGTGGCTGGTATTCGGAGGTTGTCATTGTTTAGAGGTGACCGTTCAAGGAGGTTTCACTGTATATAGAGGTAACTTTTCCCTAAATTCTGTAGCTCTAAGTGCAGCGGTCTCTTCAGAACACCGTCGACACAGCCACACACTCACACACAAACTTCTTTACTTATCATTTTAGATGTTAGGGCAATGGTAATTTCTTTAAGTGTTCTATCAAATACTTGAGACAGTGGTTATATTTACAATTATATTTCATGATTCATTTTTATGAATATATGATTTTTCATACTTTAGTTCTGATAGTTTTTAAATTACGCAAAAATAAAAATAAAAATATGCAAAAAATTATATCTAAAAATTTGAAATGCTTAATACTGACATGGAAATATTGTTCCAATTATATCTATATCCGAATTATAGAATATAGAAATGCAAATAATTGAAATTTATTTCAAGACAAGTTATACGTATACGTCCAGAGTATACGTTAAAAATGTATACTCTTTGATTTTTTCATATTAGTTTAAATTTTTTCATACCATTCAAATTATATGTTGGAATTAAAATTTTACAAGTTTCTTTGGCTTTATGTTTTAAGTTTGCACTTTACATTTTCCATAGATGGATGTACAAAACTCAGTCTAAAATAGAATGTTACTATTATGCCTGTATTTGGCAATTTGTCGTTCTAAAAGGCGTGTTTTAAAAGCAGTTATTGAAAGTGAAAATCACCCGGTTACAAATAAACAGCAACGTTAATTTTAATTTAAATGTAAGAAATTAAACTCTCGATAATATATAATGGTTAATTAGATTTGAATATTTATAATACCATTTTTATTCATGAAAAAAGGATTGAACAATACTGTCACAGTCTCAAAAGATATCTTAGCTGAAATTTAATGCGCTTTTGGTGATTATAAAGTTAATGTTTAATTTTAGATAACTGAAGAAAGAAAGAAACAATAACGAAATTTTAAAAATATTCAGTTTTGTTAAATTTTTTAACATTTGAAATAAAAGAAATATGTAGAGTAATCAGACGACCGTAAAAGTTTATTTGTATCCCTTCAATTCTGAAATATATAGTATGAAATGTAAAAATGATAGCTAAGTTTTTTTTCATAATTTATTAGATATCTATGTCATCACAACAATGGGTCGAATTATTCCAACATTAATATCCCAGAACATTTTTCTTAAATATATAGGCTGATTCCACAGCGTCTTTCATGAATGAATTGTCAGTGCTGCTATGTTATGTTTTATGTGCTTTCGTTTATTCTTAGTTATAATACGTAATGATTTCACCAATTTTATATCTTGGAGCTACTATTTAAAATGATAAACGTTAATAAAATTAGGATTAGGATAGTCGACAGCGGGATTTTTATGTGCGCAAAATTGTATTCACTGAACACTGTAACTCTATGTTAAATTTAAAGAAATGCACTATTACTAAAATTCATGTCTGATGCTCTATAACTGTGCTGTATAAACAAATGTATAGAATTCGATCAAAAATACAATTTGTGAACTCTTTTAGACATTTTGATGACAACTCCAACAGTCGTTTCATATAAGCGGATATTTAGTAACCGCTTACGAAAATATAGATTTAACTATTAATAAAATTATTTCGAATTACCTATGATTCAGAAAACAGTTTTTTATATTCATAAGCTTATCAAAACAATATTTGTTTGAAATTTAAAGAATAATTATAAATGTAATGTTTATTTTGCTGTTCCTGATTTTCGGAAATATTCCCGGGTAGTTTTTATATTGTATTAAGGAGTTTTATTAAATCGGAATATCGTTATGTAAGGTATTATCAATTCTAAATTAAACATTTTCTGATTCGTAATTGAATTTATACATGCAAGAACAGCTAAACAATACAATTTTTAATGTTAATATTAATGCTGTAAATTTATCGTGTTTGTCTGTGAAGCATGCTTGTTGAACATTGAACATGGACATGTTTATTTTAGAACATTTATCATCAGAAAAAAGGTAATCCTGATTAAGAAAATTCATTAATACCATAATAATAGCTCTTTGGATACGTTTATGAAAATCGGTGATAACGAAATAAACTGTGATTTAATATATATATATATTTATTTATTTAATCTAGAAAATAAATTGTTGCTAGAGGTTTTTTAAAGATAAAGGAAGTGTTTCTCAGTAGTGGGTAACTTGGAAAAAGCTATTGTTTATTTTTATTGATAGTTATATTTTATTTCCATAGATTAAAAAACATTTGTATTTTTTATAATTTAGTAATCTGCTCAATCATTATTCACTTATAAAATTTTAGAAACTAAACATAATATTTTTACATAGGGTACCATCTTTAAACATTTTAAAACAACGTAAAAAACTCTTTTTATAGCAAAGTTATATCCCATAAACCCATATAAAAGGATAATGAGCTTTCGATACATCGATTTCCTATATTTTAGAACTGATTTTGAATGGAATATCTTTTAAACATCTTTCGGACAAATATCTTGAAAGTCAATTTTTCAATCCAACGATAATTCGCTTTCAGTGCTTTAGGCAATAACCACATTATTTTGCATTTCAAACTTTCCATTATTGGAAAATTTTGTAGTAATTTTTAAAAACATATGGAGAATTCACTTTATGCTTTTATGTTACAGATATGCAAATTATTTGTGTAGAATGAAACATGCATCGCTCCATATACTTTTTTTCTACTGTAATGCCATGTTTTCATTAAATCATTTATAGACTAAATACAATTTTTTTTAATATTTAAAAAATAAAATCTATAATTTTTCGTTTCTAAATTTAATGTGTTCGCAGGAGAATTTTAAGTGCAACTCGAAAAACTCAATTAAATTGATAATTTTTCCTGAATTACTTGAAAGACTTACATACAGATGCATATATTAATATGTACAGTACTGTCCAAATTATTATGGTAACAGGAAAATTTATTTATACATAAATCAGCCTAGAAGTTGATTTATTGCATTATATTTAATATTGGGTGAATGTATATACATTATTTACAATGAATATAGTTATAGATGTCGACCCCTGGCTTGTAGTGCTACGTATGTACACCATTAGTCTTGGTGTCTTGGTACACCTTTATACGTCTTCGCATCTCTTCTTCTGAACAAGCCGTTCCATTTCATACCTATGATGTCGTACGCGAATTAATTGCTCAAATAGTTGAACCTTGTTTTTTGAGTCATGCACAATTCTTAGAATTTTGTTGACTCGAAAAACAGATCCAACAAAATTGCAGCAACAAACAAGATTCAACTAATTGAGCGATTAATTCGTGGTAGTAGTGAAATAGAACGTCTGATTCAGAAATACTTCCAAAGTATACCAAGAAGTACATTCATAGCTGCTAAAGACGGACATAAGAAGTACTAAAAGGCATTAGTGGACACATATAAATATGTTCATTGCAGGAAAATCATACATATTCAACCAATATTAATAGTTATACCACAAACTCAGTTCTAGGCTGATTTATGTGTAAATTTTCCCATTACCATAATGACTTGGCCATTACTGCTATAACCTTTAAAAATCCTACAAAAAGGCTTTTCAGACACATTTTTTTTTTTTTTTTTTTTGCGCAAATTGTAGATTTATTACTGAAAATATTGATAATTACAAATATATTAGCATATAGTTGTGAATCAAAGTAATCGTCTAGCACAAATTTTTATCTTAAACTAGTAATTAGAGTATGATCCACGTTTTACGACACACGTATATATATATAGAGAGAGAAAGTTAAAAAAAAAAATCCATAGTTCGTAAAATAACTATTTAAATTCATTTATTCCGCATGCACGTAAAAATGGGAATAATGTCGAATACTTGTGTACAATTATATAGGATGGGTAAATAACCAGTGGATAGATGCTTATTTTTTTGGTATATACTCGGGTATTAATCCAAGCATCGGGTAAATGCACAAGAAATTGGTATTTTCATTTTTCACTGAGAAAATCATAATCCTGAAAAATATTTTTTTATCACAAGGAAACGTGTGACAGAGTGGAACGACCCTTCAAAAAGTGTTTATTTTAGATATTTTTATTTCATATTTAGAGTATAGTAATTTTTTTTCAACTTTAAATCATATGGTCTAATCGAAATTTATTCATTTTGTTGTTTTTAGCTACATAAAGTAAAATTTTATTTGTTTAGAAGTTTAGCATTTTGTTAATAAAAATAAGAAGTAAGAGAGGGAAAAAAATCGTTCAAGTTTAAAGATAAGCCACTCGCTTATTGTTAATTTTAATGCAAAATATGCCTTTTTTATATAAATTAAAATGTTATAGAATATTTTCGTATTTCATGTCTATATGGTGTGCAGCGCGTCTCTCTAAAAAAGGATCACAGTAGACCACACTTTTATGCTGATTTAATAGTGACAATTTCAATAAAAAAGTTAAACAGATCAATGTTTCCTTTTTTCCATTTAAAATAAATTGTAAAAACTCCTCTTATGAATTTGTTCTAGAATATTTTGCTATTTTAATTTACATTTAAAAAGGAAAACAGTGTGTTTACTTCTGAGCAATTTTAATACCTTAAAGAATATGGCTACCGATTCATATTACACCGAGAAAATTTTATTTAGAAAGTAATTCAATTTAAGAACGTAACAGTTACAATATTTAATGCATTTGCACCTAAGCCTAATTGTGTAATTTTTTAATGTACTATAAACTTAAGTAATCAGAATATTGGAAAGGAATTGTTCTTTAAATTATTTTATTTACATATATTTAAATCATCTAAATATTTTTTAATTAAACTTAAATACGTAAAATCTTGTTAGATCTATGAGCAGGGCATAGGACAAAGTCATTTTGCAAGCACTTTTTTTTTTAGTATTCTTGTTCATATATTCTGTACTATTTAATGCACTGAAAAATATGGCTAAAGATTTTTAATAAAGTACTTTTTCCTTTAAATATTTGTTAATATAGTAATTTAACTTTCGCCTTTCATATTTTACCGTGCTGCATGTGGTGTCCCACTGTACCCCATATAATGGGTTACACATTTAAATTTTTAAAAAGTATTTTTAGTTTTAAACACTAATAGAATTTATGCCCTGAGGATATTTATAAATGAAGATGTATTCAAGATTTTTTCCATATAAATTGATTTGTAAATTTCAGAAAAAAAAGTAAAAACTTCAAAAATGTCTTGTCCATTTTTGGCGATTACTATTGTTCTGATATTTTTGGGTGCAAATAAATTAAGCATTCTGGTTTATAAATGTAATCCATATACTGAAGACCATCACACAAAGTAAATTTTTAGATGCAATGTTCAATAAAATTCGATATCAAAAAGGCAAATACTAATTATAATGTTTCCTTAAAATTGCCATAAATAAATTATTTAAGGAAGTTATTTGCCTTATATTGAAAGCTGAAAAGATAATAAATTGATATTACAAAATACAGGTTAAAGCATAATTTATCTTTTCAACGGTAAATATATATATATATACAAATATCCTGATAGCATGGTAGGGAATGGATCGTTAGAAAGTAACCATGATTTACAAGTGGATTTGGTTGGCTACGAGAGTAAAGGAGTTGATGATAGCTTTTTCAAAAAGAGTATGCAAGGTTTAGTTTTTGAGAAAAATAAAAAAATGTATAAAAATTATAAAAATTATGAAAAAAATTATGGAAAAAATTGTGAGTTTGATATTTTTTTGGAAAGAGGGGAAGTTGATGGTGTACGGAAAAGGAAATCGATCAGGTATAATACCAGATATATTTATAATAGTCATTTAATTAATGAGAATTACGATGGTGGTGAAGGTAGAGATAACGATGTAAAATATAAAACTAGAACGTTCTATAATTCAAACTTAAAAAGGGAGATGATTTTCAATAATCTCAAATTAAGAAAATGTAGTGATAGACGTTGTAAAGTATGCCCGAGTGTGGGCTCAGAGTATAACACTATCGAGGACATTAGGTATTTAAAAGTATGTAAGGTTTACAACAGTGTTTATAAACTTAGCTGCAAGATATGTGGAATGTCTTATATAGGTCAAACTTCTGACACGATTAATAAGCGTTTCAATAACCATAAGTCTGATATCAGACATTGCAAAACTAATAAAGAAGAACAAGAGATTGAAATTAGACATTTCAACAGGCATGGTATTGAAAACATGGAATTAACAATTTTAAAGATTGTCCCTAACAAAAAAGAAAGATTGATATGTGAAAGTGACATGATGATTAAATGTGGTACGGTTTACCCATATGGGTTAAATGTTATGTTCAATGGAACCAACGTTATGAAAAAAATTAAGAAACAGTTTATTAGAAGTTTCAATATACGAACGTATTGAACATCCCATGAATTATAAATTCAATAAGGAGATGGACCACAAGATAATAGCAAAGGAATATGACAATATCAATGAAATTAAAAGTTCAATTCTTAAGAGTGATTTCGTTGGACTAGTGAGAAATATAAAATTCATTATATTTAACGTGAAAAAACGTTTTATAGGTGATTTGTTAAACTTATTGTATTCACATAAGAGTAACTATAATATAGATTTGGCTTTGGACATTTTGAGGTATAGAATTAATAACATTTGAAGGAAAATCTGGGCAGAAGTATCAACAACAACAACAAAATAGTTAATAGAATGTATTTTGTAATGGATTACATAGAAATTAAAAAAACATGGTATAAATATGGGCAAGGTATTAAATAAATACAATGATTTGCTTCCAGATAAGAACATGGAGATTGTCAAGGTTTATAGATACGATAAACCTTTAGGTCGTATGGTTTTTAACTATAATAATTTTTCAAAAGAAATTGGTAGAAACAACGATAATAATTTATGTCATTGTCATGATCCGGTTTATCGTGGTTATGTCGATGTGGATCACGGTCATGTATTGACCGGTAATTTAGACATTGTCAAGGACAGAACATTTAGAGATTATATGCGGTTTGGTACAAAATTTCGTTTAAAAAGATTAAACACTAAGGATTTTATAAAAAAACGATTAAAAATCAACGTGGATATGTTTATACATAAACTAATGAACAAATTTTGCTTACCAGAAATAACCTTTCTGGAATGGAAACACAATATATTAAAGGATTTGAGTTCACAACAACAACAAAATAGTTAATAGAATGTATTTTGTAATGGATTACATAGAAATTAAAAAAACATGGTATAAATATGGGCAAGGTATTAAATAAATACAATGATTTGCTTCCAGATAAGAACATGGAGATTGTCAAGGTTTATAGATACGATAAACCTTTAGGTCGTATGGTTTTTAACTATAATAATTTTTCAAAAGAAATTGGTAGAAACAACGATAATAATTTATGTCATTGTCATGATCCGGTTTATCGTGGTTATGTCGATGTGGATCACGGTCATGTATTGACCGGTAATTTAGACATTGTCAAGGACAGAACATTTAGAGATTATATGCGGTTTGGTACAAAATTTCGTTTAAAAAGATTAAACACTAAGGATTTTATAAAAAAACGATTAAAAATCAACGTGGATATGTTTATACATAAACTAATGAACAAATTTTGCTTACCAGAAATAACTTTTCTGGAATGGAAACACAATATATTAAAGGATTTGAGTTCAATTTACTGTGGTAAAACAGGGGGGATTTCGTTTGAAGAATATAAAGTATTAAAAGATTCTATTAAGGATTTACAGAGTAATTTCGTTATAACATATATTGATAAGGCAAATACAAATTTTGCTATTATTTGTAAAGAGCTATACTGTAATCAATTAAGACAAAGTTATAACAATACACATAATTATAGGTTGTTAAATACCAGTGTAAAAGAGACAGAAAGTAGAATTGTTGCTTTTTATAAAAGGTTAAAATACACACAACGTAGTAAGGAATGGCCTTATATGGTTTTGATTCCTAAATTTCATAAGGACCCCATTGCCTTTCGTACAATTACATGTGGTTTTGGCACTTATTTGGAAGTAGCTAATAAAAAGTTTTTGGATATTTTGCAGAGTTTATTTGAAGCGGCATTAAAACAAAATTACACATGTATTATAAAAAATAGTTTTGAGTTACTTAATAGATTGAAAGGTTTGAGTAATATTAAAGGTCTATATGTTTATGATTTTGAAGATTTATGTAACAGTATTGATTTAAATGATCGTAAAAATAAAATGTTCGAATGTTTTAAGAGGTACAATTTTTTGGGTAAAAATTTGGATCATTTGACAAATTTATTTAATTTCGTAGTTAATGAAAATTATTTATTCGATGGTAAGCATGTGTTTCAGCAGATAAGGGGTATACCTATGGGGGGTAGTTGCAGTTCGGTACTTGCAGATATTTATTTATTTTTATACGAGGTTAAAGAGACAACGGATAAGGATTTTTTAAGTTTCAGATATATTGATGATGTATTGTTGGTAAGGATTAACGATTCCAATACCGATTTAAATTTAGACTACTATCCCCAAGGTTTGATATTAAAAAAAAACTTCATATGACGAAAAGCATGTAAATTATTTGGATCTCACTATCGACATTGAGAAGGGTGGATTACGGACTTGCATTTATGATAAGAGAAAGGATTACAACTTTGAAACTGTTAAGATATTAAATTTTAATTCCAATGTACATATTTCCATTTTCAGAAATATCATTATCAATAGTTTAATAAGGATAGCAAAGCTAAATTCTAATCATAATAGTATAATAAATGACATTATAAATCTCTATCAAGATGCAATGGATCAGAATTTTCCTATTAGTTTGTTAAATAGTTTGGCAAACAATTTCGTCAAGGATAAAGATTACCGCGATGCTTTACTTTTGGCGATTAAAAATATCGCCAAATAATCGTAGGCTTTATAAGGAGCTCTGTCTGGATGTGTCGTTCTTTTTGAATTGGGTTGCTGCTTTGGATGGACAGTTTTAAAGTGTTCTTTTCGAATTCGGTTACTGCTTTGGATGGCCAGTTTTAAAGTTTTCTTTGGCCAGTATGGTCTCGACAGATATGGGGGAAGTTTCATGAGTAATTACCGGTACAACCCAGCATGCAAGTCTTTAGCCTTGCAATCTGTCTCCATTGGTTGTTTTCTTTTCGCTCATGGTTTTGTAAGTAAGTTTTTCCATGGTTATTTTGTTAATTTTCTCTGTAGTTCAGTAGTTTTGGGATTGGATGTGTAGTGTGTGTTTTTTGGTATTATATATATATATATATATATATATATATATATATATATATATATATATATATATATTACATCATTTCAAATATATACATTTCCCTGTATATGTATATATATATATATATATATATATATATACAGGGTGATTCATAAATATCGAAACAATAGGCTATCTCCTTAAATATTGCCCCTAGGTACATACTTCCAATTGCAAAGTTTCACAAAAAAAGTGCAAAATTTGATGAGATAAGTTTCAACTACATGGGTGGTCTATATGAGAAAATACAAAAAATAAATTTTTATACGGCCCCCGTAGAGTAAAATTCCCAATCAGGAAATTTTTTCCTCATCCATTCCTGAATTAAACACCAAAAAATTCATCTCGATATCTTCAAAATTCGCAGAGATATCAAAATCCGAAATTCGTGACTTACACCATTTATCCATGCCTCTGAGTGACGAGATTTTGACTCATTTTGAATGCAAGATAGGGATCATCCACAAATTGTACATTATTAAAAGTCGATATAAGACTGTGCCTCTCCTTTGGACATAAAATAGGCAGCGTATAGATTTTACTTTAAACCTGCTTTCAAAGTATGATGGTGGTCTGCACTAGAGGTCTGAACGGTTCGAAATATCTAGGTCCGGTCCCAAACCTACCCATAGGGAAAAAAGTTCGGCCCTGCCTGGAAAAAGTTCAAATCGTAGCCTGGACTGGCCTGACTTAATTTCTATATAGTTTTTTACATCGATATGGTTAAAAGTTGTTTCGTAAGAAGGCGTTCTGACCAAAAATACTTACTATATTATTTGTTTTTTCATGTTTATAATTATTAATTTTAAAGAAGCGACAAAAGCTGCGATTATTTGCTTTATTAATGAATTTCTATTTATATGTAAAAGATTCACTTCTCATTTAATATCGTTAATCCATATTCCATGTGTTGGAGACGATGAATAATGCTATAAAGTAAAATTTTATAAGATGGAATCACATAGGAAAGAAAAAAAAGCGTTACAGACAAGTTCCCTTCTTAGGAGATGTAAATGTACTAGTCTATTTTTTTCTCAGGTATTATTATATTCAATTTCCATGGATCAACAGAATTTTCCGTTTAAGAAAGGATTCCGTGATAGCAGATTTTTTTCACTAGTTTTGCTGTATTCTATTTTTTTTTCCCTTAAAATGTACTACCCTTTAAAAATATGAAGTTTAAAGTTTTATTGTAATATAATGGTCATTTAAAAATATACATTTGTTGCAAAAGTTTTTGGGCTGTGCCAAATTTTAGTTATTTTTGCACTGATTAGGTCATTCAGAGAAAATGATTTTAATACGGGTTGGCTCGAGACCGGGAATGAAAATTTCGCCCAAAGGAGACCTAGGAATAAGGAAGCCATTCCCGGTTCGGTATAACCAGTGGCCGAGAGGTTCTGCTCTCAAAGCTGGAAGACGGGCGGTGCTAGGTTCGAACCCAATCGCGCCCTTCGGCCAAATCGTTCGGACTTTTCAGTGGTTTTCTTCGAACCTTGGATATCCTTCGTAAATACGGCTTAGGTTCTCTTAGAAAGACCCCCACGGAAGGCACCCCCCCCTTCGGATCCATATCCCTCGTATAGATAATTTGCCGTCATAAATTGCACCAACATCTGGTTCGGTATGAAAAAAATACGTTAGCCCCGGCCTGACCGAGTCTTCAGAAAAAAGTCGCCTAGACCGGCCTGCACTAAAGATTTTTTTTTACTTTTAGCCGTGCTTGAACGTCGGAAGGAGATGCAGTAACCAGTTCAAAAAAAACTCCAATCTGGTAAACGAAGATGATTTTTTTATTCCATCATGAAAAACAGCAGGGAGATGTACAAGGGGGAAGAGATATGAGCCTCCTCTTAAAACGACATCACGAGGCTAGAGAGAGAGCAGGAGTGAGTGAGTTGAATGAACAGTTACAACTTTCTTGCTTGCGGACAACAATATCGCCAATCTACAAGTATTTTTGCGCCATGCACAAGAGGCCGACGGAAACATTGGCTGGTATGGATTCGCCAAATACATACGGTAGGCTTCTACCATGTATTAATTGTGTAGTGGTGCCAGATTGTGGGTTGCTAAAATTCCTGAATCGAGACAGGCGTAATATAATCTGTCTTTGATACAACTGCGGTTAAGTGTAAAATAAAAATGTTTCTCGATAAAGACAGCTGTGAAAATTGACCGAATTCGTTAGGCAAAAAGAGCATGAGAATGTATTTTTCTAGAACAGATGTTAGATCAAAGATTAACAACGTGCATTACCACAAAAATGCAGAATTGACATACATATGAACAAAAGGGTGTGAATGTTAAAGTGTAGTGCGAAAATAATTCTAATGAATAGATTGCATGCTAAGTGATTTTAAATGATGAGTTATATTTATGCCCAAATAAGGAAGTGACCGAAGTTAAAATGCTTTTGTTACTAACAGTCAGCAGTAACGTTTTTCTACAAGGTTAAATCGTATGTGTGAGAAGCTCACAAAGTAGAATTGACGACTGAATCACTGATTTTATTTTATCAAAGAGATGAGTAACTAGAATAATTTAATTTAAATCTGAAGGGCTATTAATACAATTGATTTAGTTTTTAAATGTTGAATTTAATTTAGGGGCTGCACTGTTTGACTATAGTGCACTAAATAAATAAATTATTAAACATAATTTTAAATGTAACTGCTGGGGGGCGGGGAATCGAACGCAAGCATATATAACGAGATAATCGTTATATATATCACCTGGGACACCGCAAAAAAAAAAAAAAAACTTTTTGTTGACCCGTGTGCGTGGGCAAAGCAGCAAGAAAAAATAGTTACACATAAATATATTTTCCAAACAGAAAAGTTAAAAAAAAAAAAACAAGCTGCTGGTATGAACAAGAAAAAATCTCTTTCATCAATAGTTCAACAGTCCTAAGATATTTTGTGAAGTGATATTTTTTAAATTGTCTTTATGGATACCTAAAATTTTCTTCAAAAATTATGTATACCATGTTTTTTTTTTTTTTTTTTTTTTTTTTTTTTTTTTAAATCTGAGTCGACTCTGACAGCAAACATTTAAGCAGCATATAACTAAACCATTGACTGCTCTTCATCAAAATATTGATCCTGATTAGGATCATTTTATGAAAAAACACAAGTACTAACAATAAAAACATATAATATCTAAACAAAAATGCAACACTAGAAGTAATGTGTATATGGTAATAAATGAAATGTGTATTTGTAAACTAATAAGCAATTGTAATATGATTTAAAAGAAATTGAACATGATTATAAAAGTACAAAAAAAAAAAAAAAAAAAAAAATATGTTTATGCACGCAGCATAGGATGACAAAAAAAGAGGTGCCTGAAGCACGCCCATGAAAAAGTGTCACCCTGAATCTTGCGTAGACCACAAGTATTATGGCGTCGGCTTAGGGCTTCGGCCTTAGATGAAGAGGGAGTTTTGAGACTCATACAGGGCACGCTTATATGAGTTTCTGCTCCGCCGAAGACGCTAGCGGTCCTCTAAAGGAGCCCACGTCGTTTTACAATCAAAAATTGATTTTTTTGTGAATTGGAACACCAATTCAAAGGGGGTTGTCTCTCAACACAATGAAGTTTTGGACCCTTACGGCAATAATTTTGAACGGGAACAAAACTTCGAAAGGGAGAATAAAAAAAATGGATATATGTTACATATATATCAAATCAAAAAAGGGTAGACAATACTAGAGTGAAGAGAGACATAAAAAATGAAAAGTCATAATCAGGTTAAATAATGCACAAGTCGTATAATTAGAATCTAACTAACTGGTTGACTTAAAGAAAATGTTATCAAGTTACATGATTTTTTTTTTATTTATTAATAACTGCAATTATTAAATGCGTTAGTTATCACTGTTAACTAAAATGTAACTATAAAAGACTGAAATGTAAAATAAATGTTAAAAATGTAAATAATAGTTAAGTGTATGTAAACAACATAAGAGTGTAAAGTAAAATGAAAAGAGTGTAAAGTGATTCAAAATATTGTTCACAAGAGATTTTCGATGCAAACAGTCATGGGCCAGCCATAATGTTGTGAAAGATCTGTTTTAAGCAACATACATACAACCTAGGCCTTTGGTTGCACACTTAGCTTCACAATACATGTCATAAGAAGAACAAAAAAATGTAAACAATAGTATATTATTTTCTGTTTCTCAGATTATACGTATGTGTTTGATAAACAATAGGGAAGTTGTGATTGTTTAAGTGACTTGCAGCATCGAATAAATGTCCATATCGAGGTGGTGCAAGAAGTAACCTATCAAGGTGCACACGAAATGCTGTATTATCAGCAGTATACCACCTCTTGATCGAGAACGACACAGGTGAATGTTTGAAAGTTACAATGTATGGTCCAGTGTATCTAGGTTTGAATTTATCAACAGATTTTAAGTACACAATATCTTTGAGACAAATGGTTCTTAATTTAGCTTTTTGACCGTAATGTTTATATCTTTTATCCTAGGCTGTTTTAATGTTATTGTAAGCCTTGTCATATATTTTGTGTAAATCTTCAAGTAGTTTATGCATTTCAATATGTTTATCAAGAAAAGGTTGATTGCAATTCTGATCAAAAGTGTCAAAAATTAATGAAAGTTCACGTCCAAAGAGCAGAAGATTAGGAGTGAATAATGTAGTTGAATGTTTCGAACCATTATAGAGTGACTTGTGTATAAATATTGCATTTTCAAATGAGCGACCTTCCTGTAAGAGTATATTAACAGAGTATTTGATTGATTTATTGATTCTCTCCGAAAGAGCATTACTTTGTGGCCTCGAAACAGAGCGGTGAAGTACCTTAATGCCTAGAGTATCATTAAAAATGTTGTATACTTGAGAAGTATATTGGGGTCCAAAGTCTGACAATACAACAGAGGGTTTCCCAAAGGTGGTTATATAAGAGAATAAACATTTAACGACTTTGTCTGCAGATGTATCATTAAGTGGAAAAAGTTCAAAATGTCTTGAAAAGTGATCTGTAATAGTTAAAACATGTTTACCATTAGAAAAAGGTCCAACGAGATCTGTACTAATGGTATTGCCAGGGTAAATGGGCGTGTAGGTGGGTTGTCAGGGTGCAGGAGGGGTTTGATGATGTTTACATAGAAGACATTAGACACATGAAGCTACAAAGTTTAAAGTGTCAACATACATGCCTTTCCAAAAGTATCTTGATGATAGGAACTCATAGGTTTTATTAAAACCAAAGTGAGATAAATGAGAGATTGTTAAACCTTTGCTTTTAAGAGAATTGAGAACAACAATGTGATATGAAAAAGTGTTGTTAAGATTGTTTTCCTTGTTTAACATTAAAACTTTCGAATCAGGGTGTATAAAATAATTAGGATATTTTTGAGAAGGTCCTTTCTTTAGAATTTCATTGTAAACAGTGGACAAAGTGGTGTCATTTTTTTGTTCAGTGCAGAATGTTTCATTTGAATTTTCCAATAAAGGATCTGGATTTGTTTGTTTACCAGATACAAGATAGTTAACCCGAGAGTAGTCGCGACATTTTTTAGAACGTTAGTAGTCGCGCTCGGTCTATTTGCCGCCGTTACCAGCAGGCCGAAAACGAAGGGGAAACTTGCCGGTGTTATCAGATGATCGAAAACGGATAACGTAGGGTGAAAATATTGACTGAACTTTAAAAGATTACAGCAATTATTCATTTTACAACCTTTTACAGCAAATTATTTATTTCGCTTAAGTATATATTAAGTTGGTATCTAGATAAATGTTTTTAATAACTCTTTCTTCGTTTTACATAAATACTTAAAAGTAAATAGTAAATGATTTGATTGAATTTCTGATGTTACTAAGAATCAATAATTAGTAGGAAAACATTTACGAATATGAATCTAAATTCGTGGTAGGTTTTTTTTTTTTTTGGAAGGATAGAATAAGAGTCAGGTAGATTTTCATGATACTCCGGCACTCTATATCCACTTAATAAAATAAAATTAATAAATTTAGCATCAATATATTACACGGACATTAAATTAAACAATTAAACTGAAAATAAAAATGGAAACTGTGACATGCAACAGAAACTAAAATACAATACCACTAATTCACCAACATATTATATATATATATATATATATATATATATATATATATATAATAAAGAAAAGGTAAAAAAAATACTTAATTCGAAAATATAAATGTAAATATTGTAACTACGTTTTATTTATTTATTTTGTGGGCTGTATGTGTGTGTATGAGGGGGGGGGCTATCGAGATTTTATGATTAAATCCATTTTTCAAATGAAAATGCACGATTTGTAGTTTTTCTACTTATTTCAAGGTGGGAGCAGCGCCCTTGAATAAAAACTCTAGATACGAACTTCCCTTATATAAAGTAAATAATAAGTTATTGAAATTATATATTTAATTTAAATACATTTGCAATTGTAGATTTAAATCCTAAGATGGATAAATTATTTTAATTGATAGATTCACTGAAAGGGTCATCTTAATAGGGATGTATTTTACAGCAACTATTTAATTAAAATAAATATTCTATTGTACATTTTATAATAAGGTATTAATGTTATAATTTATTGTTTTATAATAACATTCATTAAAATAATAAAAACAAAAGAAAATTTTCTCCGAAATTATAAATATGCAGCAATAATTTTATTTAAATGAATTTTCTCTCGTATTCTGGAAAACATTATTCTGAAAAATAGTTTGAACAATTGATGAACGACAATAAATTTAAATTTGTTAGTAACCGCCCCCAAGCCTCTATTGGATATCAATAATAATAAAAAAACATTTTCTGCGGCATTGTTAAAAAAAAAAAGTGTTTTTACTTACAGCATGAAAATTTAAAAATAGATAAATTTTAGAAAAATACTTAAAATATTTTTTTTTAAATCATAGTATAAACATTCACTGAATTATCCAAAAGAGATTTTTATTTGCGTAATTTCTAATCTACATTATAAATTTCTCTTTATTTTTCTTATTGTACAAATAAATTATATGTATATTCTTCGCAGACATACATACTATATTTCTGAGAAAAATGTTTTATCTTTCGAATTTGTTTTATTGTACAAAAACGATACTTTTCAGATTTTGGAGATACGGCAATTTTTTTAATGATTCCCACAAAATTCTCTTCTCTTTTTTTTTAATGGTTTGGTAGTGTTATTGTCTGTTTTCTTTCATTTATATGTTTCGGTAATAAATGGAAAGCAACTTCTTTCAAATTATAATGATAAATTTCCCTTTTTTTCTATATTTAAACGATTATCAATTTGCGAATTTATTCCCGTAATGTTTGACAATGAAAAAAAAAAATGCAAGTGACCATCCATCAGTTTTTTGTGCGAACTGACTTCACAACTAATATAATAATACAATTTTAAGTCACAATCTAAAAGTAAAAAAAGTAATCTATGAACGTGTAAAATAGCAGAAGAAAGAAAGACGAAATTACAACAGGCAGAGAGTCTGTACTTCGAAGAAACTTTCCCCCACAGATTTCGCGGAAATGGGAAAGGATGAATACGAGGGGGAAAAATTCAACCAACGCAAGTGGTCGCAACGCGGTCATTTAGACCAATTGAAACTTAAGAATGCGATAAAATGCTAAAAAATAGCAGGAATGACTTGCAATTTTACTACACAAGAGTGTGAACACTCATGGTCAGCTACACGGAATTTGGCTATCGTAACTTTAACGGGAAATGAGTTACAGGAAGCTAACGAATTTCGGGCGGGGAAAAGACCAACGCGCGACTATTAACGGGTTAACGTACTTCATAGTGGCATTTGAACATGAATTATTACTGTCTGGTGTATCATAATCAACAATAGGTAATGGATGAGGGTCATGGAAAAAATCAGGACTAGTAACAAGAGTATGTTGATTGTTTTCAAAAGCACAGCGAGATAAATAGTCAGCAAGAACATTTTTTACAGGGATATATTTAAATGTGTATGAGTACTCTGAAAGCCCCATGAGCCAACGAGAGATAATATCAGCTGGATTAGTAGTCTTGTTATATTGTTCTAAGGGTTTACTGTCAGAAAGGATTACAAATTGCCTGTTATATAAATAATATTTGAAAGCGGTAACATATTTATAAATTGCCATGAGTTCTAATTTAAGTGCAGGGAATTTTTTTTTTCTGACGCCTTAAGAGATTTAGAAAAGTATGCTACTGGTAAAAGTTGTTGATCATGCTCTTGTAATAAGACACCAGAAATAGCAACATTTGACGCATCAGTGTTTAAATAAAATGTCTTGTTCCAATCAGGTAATCTAACCATGGGAGAATTAAAGAAAATTTTCTGTATTGTGTCCATGATTTCTTGATGTTTAACTGTCCATTTAAATTTAACTTTTGGAGTAGTTAGGTTTATAAGTGGCTGTACTAACTCAGAAAAAGATAGAATTAAAGACTTATAAAACGTTATAACACCAATGAGTCTTTTTAGTTGACGTTTAGTTGCGGGTGTGGGAAAATATGTTATTTTCATGATATTTGACTGAATCGGGGAAACAGACAGATTTTCTACATGGAATCCCAAATAGTCAATGCTAGTTTTATGAAAAGTACATTTGCTAGGAGACAGGGTCAAGTTATATTTTGTTAAGATAGAGAGATTTTTATTAATTTATTACACATTTAAGGGGTCTTGTACCTTTTAAACGCGTCGAAAATTAACGAAAAACTTCAAAGTTTGAATTAGTCTATCTTCAAAGCCTTTTTATGTATAAAGATGAAATTTTGGATATTGATTAAACAGATTGTGTTTTGTAATATGCTACCATTAGAAATTTATTAACCCTTTACAGAATTTGTGTATTGTTGAAATCAAAATAGCTCTTTTTTTTACCCCATAAGTCATTGCGCGCATGATATATTGAGAAAGTATGTATGGATTGGCATGAAATTCGGTAAAGATACTAAACATGCATGTGTGTTTAAAATGATCTACTCTTAGACTAAAATTATTTCATTAACTATATAAAAAAAATATTTTTGTAAAAAAAAATAAAAATTTTGTATTTTTAATGAATAAAAATAGTCATAACTAAAAATATTACCATTGTAAATACTTAAAAGTAGATCATTTTAAACACACATATTTTTTTAGTATATTTACCAAATTTCATGACAATCCATACATACTTTCTCAAGATACCATGCGCGCAATGACTTATGGGATAAAAAAAGAGCTATTTTGATTTCAACAATACACAAATTCTGTAAAGGGTTAATAAATTTCTGTTGGTAGAATATTACAAAGCACAATCTGTTTAATCAATATCAAAAATTTCATGTTTATACATAAAAAAGTTTTGAAGATAGACTAATTCAAACTTTGAAGTTTTTCGTTAATTTTCGACGTGTTTAAAAGGTACAAGACCCCTTAACCAAAAGAGTTTGCATCTACAATGAAATCATCCTGATATGTATATACACCATCTAATTGTAATTAATTCATCAAGCAAAGAGTCCATTAAAGCTTGGAAAATAGAAGCGCTGTTTTTTAATCCGAACACTAATCTCTTGTATCTAAAAGAACCAAACATAGTAGTAAATGTCAACTGATTTTGGAACCTAGCTGGCAAATCAATTTGATGATATGCCTGATGAATGTCGAGAGAAGAAAAATAGCGGTACTGAGAAAGATTTGAAATGATGGTTTGAATTTTAGGTAGAGGGTAAGATGAGCCTTGAATTACAGTATTGATCATTCGATGATCTAAAGCGAGACGGAATTTTTGTTTACCAGTTCCGTCTGGTTTCTTTTTGACTAATAGCATGGGGCAAGCCCATTCTGAACAGTGGCGTTCAATAATTTTGGCATCAAGTATATCTTTAATTTGTTCCAAAGCACCTTTTTGCAAAGATTGAGGAAGGGGGAATGGGAGTGTTTTTATAGGGTAATCACTAATGAACTTCAAATCAGGTACAATCTTATCAGTATGTCCAAGAGTATTTAATGATTTTGAAAAGGCAGGGTAATAATTAAGTAATAATTTAGTCAATGTATTTGCTTCATTAGAACTTAAATGAGAAAGATTGAAATCTTTATCTGATAAATCATCCTTCCCTTTTTTTAATATTTCATTAGATGCCTGGATAAAATTTAGGAAGTGTTGTTCTGAGTTATGATGCTTGTCACGATTATTCGAGGGGTACTCAAGAATTTCCTCAACCTCAGATAAATGTCCAATTTTTTGTGTGTTTAGGGACATGAATGGTAGTGTCAGAATTATTTTTAAGTGAAATAGAAAAGAAATGATTTAATTGTAAAGGCTTATTTTTGCGTTTAGACTTTTTATCCATTTGAATAATGGCATCATGACCTATTAATTCTTTTTTATCTGCCAAATATTCAAATAGATAAGTTATGTCATGTTTGATATTATTGTTTGTGTAAACTGAGCACCATGTTTGCTCTTGGGGTTCTAGAATGATTTTATGGGTTAAGAAAACTTTTTGGTTTGTCACCACATCACGTAAGGTGTTACATTGATTACTTTCACTGACTTTTGACTTAGTGTGTGATGTTTCTAGTGTAATAGTCAAGCTGTTGTTAATGTGAATGCATTTATTGAAAGTATCAATGATCATGTTAAATTTACTAATGAAATCGAAATCACGAATGCCCTCAAAACTGGAGGATTCAGGAATATCCACTATATAAAAGTGGTGCTATAAGGATTTTTTTCTAACTTAATGGATGCTCTATTACATGAGGAAAAAGAAACATCCGAATTGACAGTTTTAATGTTTATGGCTGTTGATAGTCTCTTGTATTTTAATGTCGGTTTAAGTTCATTAAATAGTTTTTGTGAAAGTAACGAAATGCTACTTCCAGAATCAGCCAATAACGTGATATCATGGTTTCCAATAGTGGCCTTTACAAGAGCGAGTGATGGAGAATGCGTATTAACTCTACAAATGATGTGAACATTGCTATCGTCTTCATTTTCTGTTTGAGTAGTGATATTATTTGAGATTTTAATGTGATCTGAACCCTGTGACCCGGTTGAATTAACTAACATTTCTTTAGAAATTTTTGGTAATGTAGGGTCAATAGGAAATGTTGCTGATGTTAAGTCACGTGGTTGAGACACAAAATCATCAGCATAAAAATTGTGTCTCTGTTCTAGTTTTCCTGAACATGGTAATTGTTGTGTCTGTTAAAATTTCCCCTTCTCTGTGTGTTAACTCTTTTCCATTTAAAACACTGTTGGGCCTGGAGGCCACTGCGGAAACAGAGTTGGCATGTGACAACTTTTCTTTGTGGAAATTTGTGAGGGGAAAAACGTTTTGGAAAATTTCGCGTTTTGAAATTTTTCCTATAGCGCATCGCTTTTGAGTTATATTTTGGCCTACCCTGCATCTCAATTTTTTTTCTCAGTTGGAACCAGGCGGTGCAAGTGTTAACGCATTTATATTTTTAGAGAGTTCCTTCAGTTGTTCTTCTACGTTACTTTGAGATTTACTGACGGAGGGCAATTCATGTAGAATCTTTTCATTATGCAGAATTTCATGTAACGTCTGTGCTCTTTCAACAGCAGCGCGATATTCTGTGATACCTTCTTCTTGTAATTTTATTCGTATGTTAGCTGGCACAGCCTCCATGAATTTCATAAGTTTAATTGTGTTATGGGCATTTTCGTCGTTAATATCAGCATACACGGTTGCGGCTAACACATTTAATCGGTGTGCCAAATTTTTAATTGACTCCGCTAGCAGAAGAGATAAAGTGGAAAGTTCAACACCAGCCACACACTTGCTCGGGGGTGAGAAAAATGCCGCGAATTCTTTTTCAAGCGTATCACGATCGTTGATTTTTTGAAGTTCGGGATTTTGTGCATAATATTTTTGCGCGGGTCCAATCAACTTACCTACAAGTACAGCAATGTTAGTCTGAGGGCTGTATTTGTTAATTTCAGCGACCGACCTAATTTGATTAAAAAAGAATTTAAGCAAATCCGGATCTCCATCAAATTGGTTAATGTTGATTTGAATTTGTTTAGCGGACATGGTCAACGGTTACTGTACCAAATTCCAATTCAAAATTGTTACTGAGATTCTGCATACATATATAACTATGACATATATAAAGAGATAAAATGCAAAGCAAATAAAATTATGAAATAAAATAGTATAATAATCACATTAAAAAAATATATCACTCAACTTAAAAAAATAAACAAAAGGTCTTCTTTAAACCTTTTATAGAAAAAAATGGAAAAAAAAAATCTATCCGGGGATAAAATTGTGTTTCTCAAAGTAAAAATAATATCATGATTATTTTAAGCAAAAGAGAGAGAAACAAACAAAAAAAAAAAATCACAATATCTCCCTTTTTCTTTTCTTTTTTTTAAACGGATGTGTACTGTACGTTTATCAAAACACAACCACTAGGAGCTAGCAAGTAAAAATGAGTACATATTTTATCCTTTTTAATAGAGAAAAAAAATGCTATATGTCCTTGTTTCTCTAAAAGGATAGAAATTAAAATTCTCTCAAATTAAAAAAAAAATTTCAAGCCGAAAGGCAAACTTGAAAATTCTTATTTTAACCTTAGTAGCTAATAGAAAACGGGAAAAGTATAATCCTCGTTATTTTTTTTTTTTTTGAAAAAAAATTTCTATCTATTTTAATATCCATTAAGAGTTAAGCAGGGGAGGTTGTATTTGATATTAACTAAGAATATTGGAACATTCAATGCAATGGGAAAATATATATATATATATATATATATATATATATATATATATGTGTGTATATATATATATATATATATATATATATATATATATATATATATATATATATGTGTGTATATATATATATATATATATAAATATTATAGTAAACTGCACAAAATAAATCACACAATATTAAAAAAATAGCAATATCACTGTGTTTTCGTATCCTCTACAAAAACACAATAATATTAATAAAATCAATTCTCAAGTACTTGTGAGTACTTATGGAGTATGAAAGCATAAAAATGGAATGAAACAATTTAAAAAATTTTTTAAAAAGTTTCCAGAATCTGAAAAGAAATTAGTCGAAAGAAAACAAACAAATGGGGGGGGGGAATAAAAACATATGATTTCATACTCTAAAATGTGTTACTTAAGGGAATGGAGCACTATTTATTTTCACTTTTTTGTATCTGATTTTCATTTTTTTTTAATTGTGAACTTTTGTTTTGAAGTGCATATTTATCTAACTCTCTACGATTTTTTTATTTGTAGTCTAGGTCACAACCGAGAGTTTATGAAGCACAACTTCAGGAGTTATTTGCATAATTTTCTATAGATTGACTCCTTCGATTTGAAAGACTCACTACCAGTGATTTGTAGATTAGCATATTGATTTCACACAGTAAATACTAACTTTGTTGCACAAATCACCTTGAGGAAAAATTTTTGCACACGCGGAGATAAATTCACTTAGCATATACTTTCATTCTTGCGGGGAATGCACACAATTTTTTTTGCAGTGTATTTTTAAATGAAAATGACTCACTTGATTCGTTTCTTTGAATACACAAATACGCGTTTACATATTTCACAAAGTGAGGGCTCTTACGAATTTAGGCACTTTTCACAGACTTTTGTAGAGATAAAGTTGACTCCATAAACAGAGAAATTAACGCACTCTTTAGCACTAAATCACAGAATTTATCGACGAAGCCTTCATAGCGAAAAAAACAAATACGGAATCGCACTGTGAATGATTCCCAGGCAACACACACACACGCTGATCCGCGGGATACCCGGAAAGAAGAACGCAGTTCCGTTGATGTCAACAACACCGGTGGGACAGCACAGAGCAGTGCAAAACAACCGTCAATGCGAGGAAAAGGGGTGATGCTCCGCTTGAAACAAGGGGGGAAGCAGGATAGCAGGCAGGCAAGGATATTTCATCGGCGAAGAGCAGTCGTCCGGTACGAGAAGTTCACTCCAGGGTCAAATCCTCGTTCAGTGATGGGGTGGCGAGCTGTTGATTCCAGGATTACCTTTCCTTCGGTGACGGGGGGGGGGAGCAAGCAAGCTGGCACAAGCTTCGCTCCAAGCAGCTGGTAAGCGAAGATAGATAAGCAGCGCGTACCTCTGCGAAGCGAAGATAATCAGCGTGTACCTCTCCCCTACATTTTTTTTAATTGGAGAAAAAGATGGTCACGGTAACCAATTTATGTACTAAAGATTTTTTTTTTACTTTTAGCCGTGCTTGAACGTCGGAAGGAGATGCAATAACCAGTTCGAAAAACTCCAATCTGGTAAACGAAGATGATTTTTTTATTCCATCATTAAAAGCAGCAGGGAGTGGTACAAGGGGGAAGAGATATGAGCCTCCTCTTAAAACGACATCACGAGGCTAGAGAGAGATCAGGAGTGAGTGAGTTGAATGCACAGTTATAACTTTCTTGCTTGCGGACAACAATATCGCCAATCTACAAGTATTTTTGCGCCATGCACAAGTGGCCGACGGAAACATTGGCTGGTATGGATTCGCCAAATACATACGGTAGGCTTCTACCATATATTAATTGTGTACGGGTGCCAGATTGTGTGTTGCTAAAATTCCTGAATCGTGAGAGGCGTAATATAATCTGTCTTTGATACAACTGCGGTTAAGTGTAAAATAAAAATGTTTCTGGATAAAGACAGCGGTGAAAACTGACCGAATTCGTTAGGCGAAAAGGGCATGAGAATGTATTTTTCTAGAACAGATGTTAGATCAAAGATTAACAACGTGCATTACCACAAAAATGCAGAATTGACATACATATGAACAAAAGGATGTGAATGTTAAAGTGTAGTGCGAAAATAATTCTAATGAATAAAATTGCATGTTAAGTGATTTTAAATGATGAGTTATATTCATGCCCAAATAAAGAAGTGACCGAAGTTAAAATGCTTTTGTTACTAACAGTCAGCAGTAACGTGTTTCTACAAGGTTAAATCGTATGTGTGAGAAGCTCACAAAGTAGAATTTACGACTGAATCACTGATTTTATTTTATCAAAGAGATGATTAACTAGAATAATTTAATTTAAATGTGAAGGGCTATTAATACAATCGATTTAGTTTTTAAATGTTGAATTTAATTTAGGGGCTGCACTGTTTGACTATAGTTCACTAAAATAAATAAATTATTAAACGGAATTTTATTTGTGACTGCTGGGGATGGGGAATCGAACGCAAACATATATAACGAGATAATCGTTATACGGCCCGGCCCCGAATATAGATTTTTTTAACCGCCTCGCCGGGACGATAAAAAGCCTGAATTTGTAAGGACTAAAATTATGAAAAACTCTTAATCGGCATGTTAGAAAATACATTGTTTAAAATTACACATTGAACATTTATTTATGGACATTTAATAGTACAAAAAGTCCCTGCCGGCTCGGGCCTACAGGCGGAGGTAGATTTCGATGTTAAGTACTAAATTCTCCAACAAAACTTAAATCAAGATTAGAGATAAAACCCAGTTTCTTCACAAAGAGCGAGCTGTAGGGAGCTAAACTTTTTGTGAAAATTGTAATATACACGAATACACACACACATATATATGGAATAGGTTTAAAAAATGGCTACAAAAAATTCAGAGAACATCAAAGTGTTAAAATATGTTAATATTTCCATAGTCGGGTTTTTATCATGTTTTAACACGTTTCTTCAAACTTACATGGCGTTACATATTCACCTGCTGAGGTCCATTATATTTCCAATATGACGCAATATACAATTTTTTTTAATTCGTCAAACTATTTATTTTGAGTTTTCATGCTGAAATCTTGCTCTAGGAAACTTATGACGTAATATTCAATTTGTTTTCAATTTGTCAATCTATTTAATTTTACACGTGAAAATTTTGCAAAAGAAAAGTAATTGTTGTGGTGAGAATTTTATTATTTGTTTTTTTTTTAATTGTTGGCAACTGCTATAACGAAAACTTTTATTTTTTTCCTTCCATTGTTGTGTAAGAGCTGGTTTTATCAGAATCATGTTAAGACAGTATTCAAAATTTTGAACCCTCCCCATTTCCACCCTCTTAGGCCGATTTCGCCCATTTTCAATCCCCGCCGAGATATTAGCCATCTCAAAGTTGTTGGCGAGTTTGAAGATGATTCGTGCATAATTGCGACTTTTATCGTGCGGACAAAATTTAGTACATACATACATATATATATATATATATATATATATAAACTTTTTAGGTGGGGGTGGTTTGGGTTCCTGGGGTCCTATAATGAAAAGTTATGAAGGAATTTTTCAAAAGTCGCACCATGGTAACGACTGCAATAGGTAGTATTTCTTACGAAATCTACCTAAAAGGAGGTGGAGACGGCAAAAGTTAAACTGAATCATAAGTTTAAGCTACAGAAAAAAAAGTCATTTTTCCACGTGCAATTTTTAAAAAAAGCATTTAAACATTTTATTAGAATCCAATCAATGTTTAAAACTTTAAATGCGTTTTTTTTTGCATGAAGTTTTATTTTCTGTTTTTCTTTTTACCATTTTTCGTAATTAAATTATTAAAATCGTCATTAAATTATTAAAATTTTAAAATCAAGAATTGTAAATAAAAAAGGTGCAAACTTGGAACATGTCTTTTTTGATTATATTACATTAATTTTGATTCGGCAAATTTGAAAAAAAATTTACTTTTGAAATTATAATAAAAATAAATAAATTACATAATTCTTTAAATAAATATTTTTAATATTTTTAAAATTAATATTTAAAAAAATCCTAAAACAAATTTAAAATTATACTTTCCTCTTTAATTAAATGAAAAAAATTTGAAATCCGATGAATAATTTTTCAAGTTATAAAGATTTTAAATTAAATCCGCTTAAAAAATACTAATCTTAATTTTTTTAAAAAACTTTATGAGAAGTATTAGGATGTAATTTTGTTTTCAATTTATTTGGTTAACCATCACAAAAAAAGAAAGAGAAATCAAAATTCTGAATCAACAAATATATTTTTTACATGTTTCCTAGAACTCTTAAAGTAACATTGTTTCTTGGATTGCACGCATTTCAATTTGTGTCTAATCCCTTAACCTGATGAATTATTTAAACGGCCATAACTCTGCGAGTTTTTCAGATATGAAGATGCAATTGTTTGTGTTTAATTCAGGAATGGATAAGGAAAGTTTTACTGATTGGAATTTTTACACTACGGGGGCCGTATAAAAATTTAATTTTCGTATTTTTTCAAATAGACCCCCCATGGAGTTGCAACTTATGTCATTAAATTTTGCATCTTTTTTATGAAACTTTGCAATTGGAAGTATGGGTCTAGGGGTAATATTTAAGGAAATAGCCTATTGTTTCGATATGTATGAATATTATATTTATATTTATATTTATGAATATATATATATATATATTAGATGTGTTTTAATTCGTATTAAAAAAATGGTATTTATTTTTAAAACAATTATTGAATCATATAAATCAAATTACCGTCAGATCCATTTAATACATAATAAGCTATAAAAAGTATGAAAATATATGGTAATAGCTACTTTCTGTATATTCTTAAAAAAAAAAAAAAAAAAAAAAAAAGTCTAAGAATAAAAATCAAAAATTTAAAGTTTCAAATATGTGAATCCAAAATTACAACTCATCCCGCTCAGATGTTTTCGAGTTATATTTAAAAAGTACCCGCTTTGCAATCTGCTTTGCAACCATCACAAGTGGACTCAACAGGAGTTCCAAAATTTACATCTCCATAACTCCTAAACTACTATGCCGATTTACTTATCTTTTGTTTGCTAAGGTACTTTTTTTGGGACTAATCGATGATTAAAATTACGGTGTGTTCTTCCTCTCTCTTTCTTCTTCTTTTTTTTTATTTGTCAACTGTGTATTCAAATGGCAATAACTTAAAAATGGATGCATAGGATAATTTATATTCTGAAATTGTATCTGACTAATATTGAACTGCTCTTTTCAACCTAAAATTGCTGAATTGATAAAAATATATATTTTCATTTTCAATATTGTACATTTGTGTGTTTATCTTATTTAATGCGAGAAAAAATTGTGTGTGTGTGTATGTAAATTTTATCTTAAAAATAACTGTCACGATTTTGTCAAAATTTTGTATTTTACCGTTTTGGGGCATGAGAAGACCATTGGGCTAGGTCATGTGTTAAGGAAAATTCTATTAGTGGGTCATTTTGGGTCATAATGGGTCAGGGTCAAGTTAATTATATCTAAAAATAGGCTCAATCGATCGTGACTAAATTTTATATCCAGCCATTTTGGTGCACGAGAAAACTGTTGAGATAGGTCACATGTTCGAAAAATTTCGATTATTGGTTCATTTTGGGGTCGATTCGGGTCAAGCAAATTTTATCTGAAAAACGGCTTTAACTATTTTGACTAAATCTTGTAATCTACTGTTTTGGAATAAGAGAAGACCAATGGACTTAGTCACATGTTAGAAAAAATTCAATTAGTGGGTCATTTTTGGATCAAGCTAAGTTTATCTAGAAAAAGGCTCTAACGATTTTTACGAAATTTTGCTTTCTATAGTTTTCGGGCACGAAAATACCATTGCGCTAGGTCGCAAGAAAATTCGATTAGTGGGTCATTTTGGGTCACAGTGGGTCAGGTGTTTAGCTAATTGAATCTAAAAAAAAAAGCCTCAAAACATTATGACAAAATTTTGTAATACACCGTTTCAGGGAATGAGATCACCTTTGGGCTAAGTGACGCGTTCGAGAAAATTCGATGAGTGGGTCATTTTTGGGTCACTGTTTGTCAAGCTAATTGTATATAAAAAAATAATCAAACGATTTTGACAAAGTTTTGTATTATACCGTTTCTGGGCATGGGAAGACCTTTGGGCTAAATCACATGTTTGGGAAAATTCGATTTGTGGGTCATTCTTGAGTCACTGTGGGTCAAGCAAATTGTATCTAAAAAACAGCTCAAAACATTTTGAGAAAATTTCGTATTACATCACTTCTGGGCATGAAAAGACGTGTGGACTGAGTCACATGTTCGAGAAAAATGGATTACTGGGTCATTTTTGGGTCACCGTGGGTCAAGCCAATTGTATCTAAAAAATGGCTAAAAATATTTTGACAAAATTTTGTATTAATGTTTCTCATAATATGGAAGACCTTTGGTCTAAGCCATAATTTCGAGAAAATGCGATTAGTAGGTCATTTTTGGGTCACTGTGGGTCAAGCTAATTGTATCTAAAAAAGGCTCGAACAATTTTGGCAAAAATTTTCATTACAGCGTTTGCCAGCACGAGGACATCATTGAGATAAGTCACATGTTCGATAAATTTAGATTACTGGGTCCCTTTTGGGTTATCGTGAGTCAAGCGAATTTTATTTATAAAAGGACTTTCACGATTTTGACTAAATTTTAAAATCTATCGTTTTCTGGTTCGAGAAGGACATTGGTTGGTTCGCGTGTTGTAAAAATTTCGGTTAGTGGGTCATTTTGGGTCACTATGTATCGAGATCATGCCAATTGTATCTAAACAGCAAAAAGGATACTGTGAGAATGAAAATCGAATTGAACACAAGGCTAATTTTGACCGAGTTTAGCTCGGTCATCCCTGCTAGTATGTATATACAGCTCATATTCAAAATAATTTAGAAAAAGTAACAAGAAAAAATTATTTTTCATTTATTTATTTTTGATACTAAGTATATGCAATTAAATTTCTTATAAATTAAATCTGGAATGTTTATATAAGATTTTAACATTTACAAAATATAAAATACAGTACCAAAATTTAGGTATACAGCATTCTGAAGTACGTCAAAATATTACAATAAATTTAGATTGGTTCAAAATATTAGAATATTTTACTTTACGCAACAATATTAGCTTATGAATATAAAGTAAAAGGTAGTTAATATTTTGCAGCATCCCCTTTAGCTTTCATAACAGCGTACAATCGATCTTGCATACTATATACAAGGTGTTTACAAGCATTTCTATCAGTATTAGCCCAAAGAGACTTTATACGTGCTACTAACTCAGTTTAACTTGAAGGAGGAATTTCTGGGAGTTTTTTCTTCATTATAAACCATACGTTTTCGATGGGATTAAGGTCTCGTGAGTTTGGTTCCCAAGGAAGAACCTTAATAATGCGTTGGCGAAACAAATTATTAGTTGATACCGAGGTATGCGGGACGCTAAATATTGTTCAAAGATGAAATCATCTTCAAATATATCTTCAAATGATTGAATCATGTAATATTCCAAAATTTCTTGATGTATCTGAGAGTTAACCTTTTCGTAGACGATGCATAACTTTTCAGGTCCTTCTGCACTCATGCAATCACAAACCATGACCCCAACAGCAATTTTACGGGTCGTTTAAGGCATTCTTTATCAAATGCTTCTTGCTTCATTCTCCAAACTCGATTACCTTGATTACCATATGAAACACAAAATTACTTTCATCACGAAATAATATATTTTTCCAAATTTCTTTGCTCCATAAACGTCTTGATTTACACCAATTCAATCTTATACGCTTTAGTTTTGCAGTCATGAGAGGTTTTGTTTCCGGTAAACTAGATTCAAACTTAACTTTATGGAGACGTTTTAATATTGTCGATGTAGAAACTTCAACTCTTTCTTCTTTCCCTTTTCGCTGCAAGAATCGCATACTTTTAAAACGGCTTTTCTTAACTATACACTTCAGATTCCTGTCATCTCTAGCAGATGTGTTTGGTTTTCGGCCGCCATGTCGGCGATTATTTTGAAATTTTCCATTTTTTAAATATTGTGTTAGTATTTTAATAACGATTGATTAGGAACAATGTAAATAATTTGCTATATAACAGTGATTTTTTCCGTGCCGATACAAATCAACCATACGAAGATTATAGATTCAGGAATATCACTCAAACGACCCATAAGATGAAAAAGAAACCAAACTGCAAAACGAAAACTGATTTTAAATGAAATCATCTGAATTTAATCAATGATGATACCAGTTATGAATTGGTGATAATTAAAGGATAATTAATGTGAAATATCCTAATATTTTGACTTTATTATTTTTTTTATTAATCTTTTAAAAAATGATATTGAGTTTAAGCTAGTAAATAAGATTAATCCTCAATAAGTTCTTGATAAAAATATCGTTTGCATATTTGCATTAAAAGAAATTAAATTACTAAACGATATTATCAATTTGTAAAAAAAAAAAAAAAAATTATTCTAATATTTTGAATATGAACTGTATATATATGTAAATATTTGCTCTTTTAAATTAAAAAAAAAAAAAAAAAAAAAAAAAAAAACAATCTTTTGATAAAATACCTCTCAATAATTGCATTATCTTTTCTATATTCTTCATTATAATTAATAGAGAATTTTACATTCAATATTTAAATGTAAAACATTGAGTTTTTCTTTTAAAGTTTAACTTTAAAAGAAGTTTAAAGCTCTAATTTTTCCTTTCTTTAACACTCACCCATCATAACTAATAGGAATACGGGTGTTTCGTACAGTTATTTTCAATCAAAAAATAAATACCCAGGTAAATACCCAAAATGGGTATTTACCCTTACAAATAAACCCGAATATTTTACATCACTTCTTGAGTACAGATTTTAACCTTGTTGCGAATATACTTATCATTTTGCACCAAGCTATGCCACAGAAAGTGCGCAACACAAATTTATATAATATAAGATGCCGTATTTCCTAGTGGTATACACTGGTTAAAAGGCATAATTTGTCATCCGTTATTCACAAGCACAAGTAGTAAAACTATGATAATTTAGATGCATGATGAAACAACATATTATTAAGTGCATTAAGAAATAATTTGTCGAACATTCTGGCCTATATCAACGTTCATGTTAAAAAGTTCATAACCAAAGTGGATCATTTCCATAAACTTAATCCACAGATCAAATTTGATGCGAATTTGCCCAATTTTATATATTGTCATTCACTAATCACATGTTTAACCAAAGAATGTTTTTGGTCACAAGCAAGTTGTTGCAAAGGGAAAAATATTCTAAAAGCCGCCAAATAAAGAAGAATTAAGAAAAATCATGCGTACAGCATAGATTATGAAACACTTTCCAACACTCCCTGACAGCTTTAACGAAATTTCGTTACTTAGGGAAATAAGGAAATTAAGATAACTAAGTAAAAATTTAAAAATCTGATTTCAGTAGTTACCGCCCATAGCCAAATATGTATTCCAATTCTTTTGAACAACCCTGTATTCTATCTGTATGTTGATATATATACTATATAATGGGAAAATTTACTTTAGCAAGAAAATGCATAACAGGTTGAAATTCATCTTTCAGCAATTTATACTTATAGATGGAAACATACTTGAATATTTTTGTACAGCCCTGTAGTTTACCTAGTACCTTTATTACATGCCACTATTTAGCTAAAATATAATTCAAACTAAAACACGCTTAAACTACTGAAATTACATTTCCAGAAATTATCAGCCATACACGGCCATGTCACCAACTCTTTGCGTGCACCTGTATATCATTTTATCTTTATTCTACAAATATTTCTTAGTACACAAAATTCAGTTCGGCGTAAAAATGCATAACTCCTTTAAAACCCACTTTTAAGCAATTTATGCTCATACTCAGTAACCTTTACAAATTCATTTCTGTAGCTCTGTATATGAACTATAGCATTTATACGCACTTTATAGTATGAATAAATATAGTGAACAAGTAGGTAAATGCGATCAAAGATCGCACAGTGTGTTTCGTTTGAAACAATTTATCCTTTTGAAAAATCAGTCAGTTCCACATTTCGCAACCAGTGACGCACTCTATTCTAATCAAACTTCTATCCGAACGAAACTCCGTTTTATATACTATTCGTAGATATTTTAGTCGAGTGGATTGGGCCGACAGCACCCGATGTAGGTAGGCGCCCTGGCGGTAAAAAGTGGAACTAAAATATGTAAGGCTATGGTGCATAATATGAAAGAATGGTCAAAGGGGTGTCGGCAAAAGTTGGAAAAGTGCTCCCCGGGTGAAAAGGGCGGAGCTTAGAAAAATTGCTTAAAATACAAAAGTTAGATCCCGGAGGAGTAAATAATATAAAACTTTTTGAAAATTTTATGTTTTGCCGTGTGGTCTGATGTATTCAGCTATACGTATGCATAAATTCATGTCTTCAACTTAATTAGGGGCTCTCTTAGAAATAATTGCTTAAAATACATATGTGGTAGCTCAAAGGGTTAAACGTAAGACTTTTTCAAGATTTTATGATTTGTCGGCTGGCCTCAGGTGTTCTGCTATAAGTATGCAAAATTTCAAATCTCCAATTTAATAAGGGGCTCAGTTAGAAAAAATTGCTTAAAATACGCATGCGGGAGCCCAAAGGGTTAAATATACGGCTTTTTCAAAATTTTATGATTTTTCGTATGATATGTGGTGTTCAGTTATAAGTATGCAAAATTTCACGCCTCCAACCTAAATAGGGACTCACTTAGAAAAAATTTTTTAAATACACATGTGGGAGCTCAAAGAGTTAAATGTACGGCTTTTTCAAAATTTTATGATTTGTCGTTTGATGTGAAGTGTTCAGCTATAAGTATGCAAAATTTCACGCCTCCAACCTAAATAGGTGCTCACTTAGAAAGAATTGTTTAAAATACACATGTGGCAGACCAAAGGGTTAAATTTACGATTTTTTCTAAATTTTATGATTTGTTGTTTGATGTGAGGTATTCAGCTATAAGTATGCCAAATTTCACGCCTCCAACCTAATTAGGGTCTCACTTAGAAAGAATTGTTTAAAATACACATGTGGGAGCCCAAAGGGTTAAATGTACGACTTTTTCAAAATTTTATCATTCGTAATTTGATGTGAGGTGTTCAGCTATAAGTATGCAAAATTTCACGCCTCCAACCTAATTAGGGCTCACTTAGAAAGAATTGTTTAAAATACACATGCGGGAGGCCAAAGGGTTAAATGTACGACTTTTTGAAAATGTTATGATTTGGTCGTATGATGTGTGGTGTTCAGCTATAAGTCTGCAAAATTTCAAGTCTCCAACATGTATAGTTTCTGAGAACGGGCTATGTGATAGACAGACAGACGGACAGACAGACAGACAGAGGCGCGAGATGAAGCGAGAGATCGTCAGATGATCGAAACCCTAAAAAAGCGCATATCATAATTAAAAATGCATTTCGAGCAATCATTACTAATATGCAGTATTCCGGATACAATATAGTATCTGAAATCTTTTCAAATACCCCGCAAACAACTTCCCCTATTTCATTATGAACGGAATTCTTTGGTGTCGCCCTGTAAATGAACAATAACTATTCTTTGCACCACATATTCAACAGAATGCATATTTTAGTGTGCTTCATAAATGAATATCAATTTTACTATGTTTGAAAGAGTGTAACACCATTAAAAATCATTTGAAACGATTTTTTCCCATTGGCCGTAATGTAACGGAAAACTTTTGACTGTCCCTGTAAATGAACTAAACACGTTACAAAATTCATTTGAAATAAGGAACGTGTTATGGTAGAGGTCACTAACATCCAAAAATTTCAGAACGATCTGAGCATATTTACGAGAGTTAGAGCGTGGACAGACGGCCAGACGGACAGACGGACAGACGGACTGACGGACAGACGGACAGACAAACCGAAGTCATAAACACTTTTCAACTTTGTTGGAAAGTGTTAAAAACGATTAGATCCATTTTAGTAGTCAAATCTTGAGCAGTCAGAATTATCACAGCTTTAAAGACACCTATTATTCTGATGTTTTTCTGCATACGTTTAATATTAATAAATCCCATAACAACAAGGTAAACTCGTAAAATATGTGTAGGCACGTAATCTGCAATAATCGACTGATGGCTGTACTTAGCATATATACATGACATACCAACTGTTGCAAATATTTGTGCTGGTTTTTTTTTTTTTTTTTTTTTTTTTTTTTGTGCATACCAACAGTTGGGGGAGCTCATCCTAATGGTCCCAATCGGCCCTTTTATTGTGGATGATCGCGGAACGTAAGTCTGTGAATGCTGTGTTGCAGAACCAACCACTTATGTGTGGGATGTAACAGGGAGCAGAGTCTCAAAGGCGAAAAGAACTGATGAATCCTGGCCTCCACGTTGGTTCCCTTTTAATGATATAGGCCTTGGCTCCATACGTTGAACTCAGAAGCTTGTTGGTGGTGTCAGTCCCTTTTTCAACTCCCTTGTTTCTGGTGTTCTCCAATCGGCTTTTGTAAGGGTCAAGATTGAGTTTCTCTTGGATAGTGCGTATTCTGGAACCGGACACTTGCTGTAGGTACCTGGTATTGGGTGGTCCCCAATTGACCCTCTATTTGGGAAGAACACAGGGAGCCTGGTTTGGTTGTCGGACATGAATCCTGGCTGTCGTGCGGAAAGGGTTGGAAGCGACGGCCTTTCAGAGTGATTCCTTTAGCCATCCCGGTGAAGATGACGGCTGCTGGGTGTCAGGGTTAGGAGCTTTCGTACATGGTCAAAGATTCTGTGCAAAGTCTAGCGAAATGGCAGTACCAAAACTCGAACGCAGCGACTCACTACGCAATCGATTTCGGAAGTTTCAGCCCTACTCTGTGTTACTGAATCGGACACATAAGTGTGGAAGTGGACTAGAAGAAGGCTGTTATGTGAAGTCGGTAACCAAGTCCGACTAAGATAAGTCTTCGGATACAACTCTCGCGGTGTACTTCGTCCGGGGTGACCGCACAAGGTTTTTCAGCATTTTCCCTGTGCGTAACGAAAATTCGGGTGACTTTTTCAGAGTCTTCGCTGAAGGCAGTGTCTTTGCTTTGAGGTATGAGTGTTCTCTGTGGCTGTTATGGTCATTCAGTGCGGTCCTTTCTGTTAGTGAGTCTTGTAGCGGGACAGACGTAGACTTTCTCGCCTAGAGGCTGGTCTCCGTTTGCTGCGTCTTTTGTTTTGTGCGGTAATTCGTCCGTCTGTTGGGGTTTGTCATCCCCTCGACTAGCCCCTTGATCCTAGAACGGTTCACTCTTGTACCAGTAGCTACACATGCATACATATTACATTGTTGCTTCATTTCCCTGTTATGCTATGTTGAATATGTACAATACAATGCTTGTCCTGCTTGCAAACATGGAACAATTAACGACGGTCTGTAGCAGCGCTATGTATTACACTCCCTTTGCAAAAGCTGATTTAGTAATTGCAATACATTCTGTGATATTTTTCGTGGAATAGTGTATTGATTAATCATACATCTGCGTCGTTACACCATATAGTAAATTTTAGACGATCTAGGGGTTACTCAACAAATGTGCGAGTACTTTCTGTACTGTTATTATGGCTAGTTTTTACTGCTGATCAATTTATTTAATATCCAATTTTCAGAACCTTAGCGAGAGATGTGTTCGTATAATCCTTGTGCGTATTCCACGATTAAAAATCTTTTATAAAAATGCATGAAAGAATAGTATTAAATTTTATCAAGCACCTTACTAAATTTCTGAACATTTCTCGATGGATTAATTTCTCGAGTGAAGAAACCATTGATAATGCTTTTGCTCACTCATAGACACCCGTGCAACAATCGTAAATTTTCAATCAATTTTCAGTTTTTGTGTTAAAAAGTATTTTTTACAATTACGTTTTTCTTTATTCAGTTTTTTAGTTATTTTCCATTTCCATATATATATTTATACACTATACTGTCAAAAAGAAAGTAACCCCAAGCTTTCGGTTTTAGATATTTTATTGAATATCTCCAAATATACTTTAAGAATACATCCGAAACTTCATAAATGTAAAAACAAATTTTTAACTTCTTTACTTTTTCTTCAAAAGTTTAATAACAAAGGCAATTGGAAGACCAAAAAACAAGTTAAATGAAAAAAAAATTATATTTACAATCACGTATTAAAGAAAAATGTCCTTATCGAACTTTATCTGTAGCAAATAACTATGTGCGTACTGTAAAACTTTAACGTTTATTTCTTTAAAAGTAGACCGTGCATTCATAGAAATGTAAAATCTTCTTTTAGAAATTCCAAACAACTTCGTAAAAAAGTTATTTATAGAGGGTTTTACAAGCAAGTAAGATACCCCATTAGGTGACTTAGATATCTAAAGAGGCAGGTATAAAAGTGTTCGTATTCACCGTTACTCGTAACACCCGTAAGGATAAAAATATATATATAAAACCACACACATAATTAAACTATATGCTGCTATCGATTGATCTAATTATCTCAGTGCTAAAATTAAATTAATATTCTAATATCATAAAATATTCAGTTGTACCTTTGGGAGAGTAATTTACTTTAGAAAAAAGGGCAGTAAAAAATCAAAGTATCTAAAATACTTGTAATTATAAAGTTCTTGAACGGCATACAATATTGTAATTTATTTTTCAAATTTTCCTAACCAAAACTCGCCATCATTGCAATAGTCACATTTCAGAGCTATTAATTTAACTTATCCTTTTAACTTTAACAGTGCAAAAAGAGACATTAAAAATATGTCTAATATTTCGCAGAGACTGGATTTAAAGTAAAGGTGGAAAGAAGGTTTTCATAGTTATTTTTCATACTATAGATGCAAATTTTAAAATTCGGCGGCATATGAAACGCCATTTTATCTGCATTTAATTCATCCTTTAAGAATTCAGTGCATCACTTTGCATTTTATTGGGTGTCTTCTTGAATGTTTAATTTATGTCTAACAAAACTATTAAATAGGACATTTTGCATACAGTTTAAAATATAAATATTATCTCTGAAAGAGAAATTTTTCCGCAGAGAAGATTTAGGATAACTGATATAAGAAGGCGTCGTGACAGATATCGTGAAATTTTAAAAGGATATCGGCGATACAGTGATTTCAATTTCGGTTCTTATGTAATAATATCTATCTATCTATCTATCTATCTATCTATATCTATCTATCTATCTATCTATATATATATATATATATATAAATATTATATATATTTTAGTATGAAGAACAATATATTTGCGATTTTCGTTAAAAAATACAAAATTTAACGATTATTTATTACTCTTTTATAGAAAACAATTTTTTTTTTCAATTTGAATCGAAAATCACACTTCGTTGAGCTAAGTAGTTTTAAAAGTGTTTTTAAAAAATACACGCATTGACATTAGTTTTATAACGATAAAAAAAAAATTACATTAGGAGTTACATGCTTTAAACCTACGTAATTCTGAAACCAAATGACCGAGAAAATTCCCATTTAGTATCCCAAGGTACAGTTTACTGAAAGCGAAATATGTTGTCAAAATTGTGTTTATGGTGTAAGTTTCAATATTTGATTGAGTTTATAAGTTTTATTATTGTAGTAAAATAATTGCTTGTGCATTATATTGTTAAACTATATTTTTAAACTGATGTATAGGTATAGGTATACTGATGTATAGGTGTTGTATAGGTGATGATTAGGTAATACATTTTAAAATGTTAATCTACAAAATATTTTTTTCGGATTCAGAAAGAATAAGTGGCGAGGTGAATAGCTGCGTCAATTAAAATTTAATGAAGTATAGGTTTCACTGCTAAACTACAAGTTATACTGCATCCTGGAGAAACAACAACAACAACAAAAAAAAAACAAAAAAAAAACAATAAAACTATAAAATATAGCTATCTTTCAAAAAATTAAATATTTCGCAAAGTCTGTAGTACGTCTAATTTAGTGTTATTCTGCCGTATTGCCGAACCCGCTTACCGACAAAACACATTAAAGTAACAATAAAAAATAAAATACACTGGTTATCAAAAATTAAGGAAAAGTCACAAAATGCTAATTTTCAAATACGCGAACACTCAAAAGAAATAATATAATTCAAGTAATTACTATCTCTACAACACAGCTAGTCCATATAACATCTCATTCATGTCACACATGGTCACAAATGTTACAGTCACTAAGGTGAAGAAAAAAAATAGGAAATTCCATACATCTCATTATGAGTCTCAAATGATCATTATATGTGACTCCACTGAGACGTCACTGTGACTGCTGCTTTGGGACGAGTCACCATGTGAGACTACAATGTAGTTACATTTTGTATACGTGTTTACAATGTAGTTATATTTTGACTATCATGTGACTGTCATTTGTAGACTGAATTTTAAAGTGATTGTGAACGGTTCATTGTGATAAGATACCAAATAATATCACATTAAAGTCACATGGTGACTTTCAGGTGACAGAGAGACTACTGTGAAGTCACCATTGTGCTCTTTTGAGAAAAGTCTCCATGTGACTATAATATGATATTATTTGGTGACTTATCATAATGCAACGTTCATGATGACTATGAAATTGAGTCTCAAAATGACAGTCACATGAGAGTCAAAATTTAACTATATTGTAAAGTCACCTGGTGACCCGTCACAAAGCAGCAGTCACATTGAATTCTCAGTGGAGTCACATATAGTGATCATTTGAGACTCATAATGAGATGTATTGAATTTCATATTTTTTTGCTTCACCGTAGTGACTGTGACACTTGTGACCATGTGTGACATGAATGAGATGTTATATGGGATAGCTGTGTTGTAGAGATAGTAATTACCCGAATTATATTATTTCTTTTGAGTGTTCGCGTATTTGAAAATTAGCATTTTGTGACTTTTCCTTAATTTTTGATAACCAGTGTAAAATAAAATAAATTGTCCTTTCAGTATAGTTTATTGACCGATCAAAATGATGATTAGGCACAAATAATACTCTTTTAAAAATTTATTAGGAGTTTTTTTTTTCGAAATTTACTGTGAGTTGTTGCTTCACGTTTAATGCCAAGTTTACATAAATCGAAGTAATATTCTTGTTAGTTCGACAGCATTTATTTTAATTTTTGCGTCTAACATTCAACAATGTTATTTTCATATATTTAAAATATTTAATGAATGCTAAGAATGGTAACTGATTTACTTAATTAGATCTTATTAACATGAAATTATGTTCTTTTTAATTTTAAAACTCTGATAATTTAAAATTCTGAAAAAAAAATATTTTTATTCATAACGAATTTAATTATATCTAATCCACGAATTGCTGATAAATGTATTTGTTTAATTGCATAACCCAAATTAGCATTTTATTAAATAATTTAAATTTGTGTGAAATATTAAACAAACTCGATATTAATTTAATATTCTTTAAACATGAAAAGCATTTTTTCTTATATTTTGCATTTTTTTTTTTTAGATTTCATAGATATTTGAATGATAGAAAAGGGTAGTTATTATTTCGCATTCATTGAAGATCAAACGTCTAATAATTATGTACCAGTTTTATTAAATTATAATATCATATTCATATGAAAATTATTAGGTGTTTAAATTAATATCAATTTATTCTCAAAGTGATATTATGATAAAATCCAAATTAAAGTTTTAAAAATGGATAAATATGAATATACGTTTAAAATATGATATAAACATATTCAATATTGAATATTAAAACGTTCAATAACAGCTTTCATTGAAACAATTAATAAATATGTAGGATATATTATAGTTATTTATAATGTGCACTTCCAACAAATTTACATTAATATTTCAGTTCGAGAAAAAAATATTATCCTTGAATAAAATATTTTAGATATTCGAAATGGTTTATGATTAATTTTAAATAATCACAAAAATCTCGCAGATAGTTTCAAAACAAAAATGCATAAGATAATATTCAAATTTTAATTGCTTACAAGGAGTACAGCCAGAGTTAAAAAGTGTTCAAGCCGGGATTCGAACCCGGGTCCTAGTTGGTTCCTTTTTCCGTGAGCAACCGACTCCGGGGCAAACACGAAAGCAAAGAGAATCCACCGTTGACGAAATTGAATAAATCAATATAATTATTGAATTTTTTCTTCAGAAAATTTCTCTCGCCTTGCATTCAATAATATTTCAAATTCCAATTCCTTAAAAGGTGTACAGCAAACAGAGTGAAAAAGAATCTAATCCGGGACTCGAACCAGTGTAATCCGTACAGTGCACTGACGTTATACCTGCTGAACCACTTCCCAAGATACCCAGCCTGGCACTTCTCACTCTCATATGTTGGCAAGGCTACAACCGCGGCAAAAAATGGAATATTTTTCCGTGAGCACCGACTTCGGGGCAAATACGAAAGCAAAGACATTCCAGCATCGATGGAATTGAATGAATCTATATAATTCTTGGAAATTTTATGAAATAATATGATGTTATTGAATGCAAGTCGTGAGAAAATTTTTACAAAAAATTTCCAAGAATTATATAGATTTATTCAATTTCATCGATGCTGGATTGTCTTTGCTTTCGTGTTTGCTTCAGTACCGGTGGCTCACGGAAAAAAGTTCCGTCTTGTGCTGCGGTTGGTTCCTTGCCAATATATGACAGTGGAAAAGCCAAGCTGTGTATCGTTCCAAGTGGTTCAACTGGTAGATCGTCGGTACGCTATACCGATGTCGAGGTTTCGCGTCCCGACTTGGACAATTTTTCACTCTGTTGGCTGTACGTCTTTTAACCCTTAGACTGCCAGTGGGATACAACGTCCCTGTGAATCTTCAAAAATTACCACTGAACACATGACACACACCCTGAAATGCTTGAAAAACCATGTCTGCTTGTCCAGCTGTTCTCTCACGTTCATTTGGGATAGTAGTTGACCGTTTGCCCGGCTTATTAAAACACTGTGCTAAATTTGATTTAAAATATCCCACAAAAAATTGGTAGTCAAGGGGTTAAACAATTACAAATTGAAATATTATTGAATGGAAGGCGTAAGAAATTTTTTCCGAATCATATAGATTTATTCAATTTCATAGATGCTGGATTGTCGTTGCTTTCGTGTTTGCTCCATAGTTGGTGGCTCACGGAAAAACTTTCCGTATAGTGCTGCGGTTGTATCCTTGCCAACATATGATAGTGGAAAAGCTAGGCTGTGTATCGTTCCAAGTGGTTCAGCTTGAAGATCGTCGGTACGCTATACCGATGACCCGGTTTCGAGTCCCGGCTTGGACACTTTTTCACTCTGTTTGCTATACGCATTTTAAGCAATTAAAAATTGAAATATTGTTGAGTTCAAGGCGTGTAAAATTTTGTACAGAAACATTTCCAAGAATTATATAGATTTATACAATTTCATCGATGCTGGATTCTCTTTGTTTTTATGTTTGCCCCGGAGTCAATTGCTCACCGAAAAATGTTCCATCTTGTGCTGCGGCTGTAGCTTTGCAAACATATGATAGTGAAAAGTACCAAACTGGGTACCGTTCCAAATGGTTCAGCTGGTACAACATCTGTCTTCTATACCGATAACCCGCTTTCGAATCCCAGCTGCACACTTTTACACTCTGTTGGCTGTACGCTTTTCAAGCAATTAGATTTTTACATCTTATTAAATGCAAGGCGCTAGAAATATTCTATAGAAAGATTTCCACGAATTATATTGATTTATTCAAAAATGCATAAGTTTTGCACTTTTAATTTTTATTTCAAAAATTATTTTGCACTATATCGTATTTTAAATTTTACATATTTCTTAAATGACAATTGTTGTTTCTGTATAATTATCTTACGCAGAAAATCATTTCCATAAAATATTCTAAAATCTTCAAATAAACCGAAGCTTTCTGGAAAAAAAAAAATCACAGATAATAAAGCATAGTGCAATCGAAATGTTCAGCCTTTATTCATAATACTGAAACAAATATTCGAAAGTCTTTTGATTGAAGAAAGATTTTTCTCCAGTTTTTCAATTCTTATAGATTAAAATTTTGAAAGAAATATCTTTATTAATTAAAACTTTATTTATATCACTTCGCAGAAATTAAATTTAATTTTTAATGTGAAGAAAGATTAATGTGTCTCTCTGTAGCATTTAATAACTCAGATTAGCATATAATTGAAAAAACTTAATTTCACTGAATACTTTGGGATGGTTTTCAATAAAGAAATCTATATTAATTTAATATTCTTGTCACATGAATAGCATTTTTTATTCAAAACTTATTCATTTCTTGTAGATTGCAAATACATTTATTGAAGTAAAATGAATGCATATATTTTTTAATTATGTTTAAAATTTTATTAATTAACCGACATATTTAATAAAAATCCAACGTCAATTTCATACATTTTTAATTAAATATAAAATTAATATCGATTTATTCTCAACAAGATAGATAATATGAAAGAAACAAAAATTGAAGGATGTTTTAACGAGTTCATTATTATGTAATTTTGTATTGATTGTTAGGTTGTAATTAAAAATATTCAATAACTTTAAAATAATGTATTGCGCTTAAATAATACTTTATTTAAAAATTTTAATAAATTTTTTGTAGGATTTATAGTTCTTTACATTGTGCAATAACAACAAGAGTATATCATTATTTTATTAAATTACTTTACTCTTGCTTCGTTAATACAATATTAAAATTTTTAATATTATTTTGATTATATTTATGGTATTTATCACATGTTTCTTGATAATTGCAATGCATCACTCTTTTTTTTCGATATTGATTTCACTTTTAATTGTGATGCAGTGCAAATTAAACTGCTTAGGTTATCAAAAGTTACTTAATTTTTAAATGACATTCTTTACTTTTCATTGAATATACGACATACAGTATCGTTTCAATGGAATATTCTGATATTTACATTAAATATAGAAAGCATTTTATAAATGTCAAAGATAGGAAAGCAAAACATAATCAATTTTATTAAGCATATATTCATAACATTGAAATGGATAGCATATATATATATATACATAAGTACAATATATATATATATGTATATATATATACATACAATATATATATAAGACAAACAACAAAATGTGAATGCATGGACACCCTAATTTTGAAATTTTGTGAGATCAGAAATATGAAAAATATTTTTATTGAAAAATTACATTGACAAATTTATCACATACTACACTGAACTAGCACTGGATTAGAGACAGTTGATTAGAAACAATTCTTGTCATATTTCGTCATGATAACGACTTCTTCAAAACGAGGTGTGCTTTGAACAAGTGTATGGAGATATTTAAAAGAGATAGCATGCGAAACTTATGTTTGAGAGTCAGATATAAACACTGGGGTGTAAATGATGTGCTTGCACTATCTTTTCAAGAGCTCCCTTTCTGTGCTACTGAAAGGAATTTAAATGTCGAATAAAAAATTCCAAAATTTTGGAATTAGAATTTTCTCATTAGATATAATGCAAATACAGTGAAGATAATTCAAATGTGCATGTTACTAATGCGTGAGAATTAGTGCTTTTACATAACATAACATGTAACCAAACACTTAAAACTTTCTAATTGTAATTAAAAGTAGTACGCAGTAATAATGTGCCGTTTGTATTAGTTTTTAATTATTTACTAAAATTTTATAGGTATTATTAATATATTCTTACATATGGTAAGGAAATTATTTACTTTTATGTAAAAGGAAAAATGTTTATGTATGTCATGGGAATTATATAAATGTGATTGTATAAAATAAATTATTTATTATAAAAAGAGCTGTGTTTCTAATATTTTCAACCACAATTTGAAATATTAACGAAATTATTTTAACATCGATTTATTGTTTGCTCGGAATTCCACAAAATGACAGTAATTTCATTTGCTTGCCAATGGAATGCAGTTTATTAATTTTGTATTCTTTTTTTTTTTTTCATTTTAAGACGATTACTTATTTAATACTACGATTAAATAAAATAAATATATTTATGATTGAGACATATTTCAAAACATTTGGGTGTGAGGATACCAAAATAAAATGATAATGAAAATATTGGTTTTAATTTCATAGGTATGCAATTCATTTATTTATATGAGCATTGAATAAAATTTCATAGGTATGCAATTAATTTATTTATATGAGCATTGAATAAAGTTAAATGCATAGCAACATATTTTAATAAAATATTTAGAAATTATGAAATTTTTAATTCAGGTTTATAGTTTAAATATTAGTTAATATCATAGAAATAATTTTAAAAAATGTATTTGTTAGTAAATTTCAATTCAATAAAGCATTTTCAGTCATTGTAAATATTAACATTTCGCGTTATGTAAAATCAAAACTTGAATTATTTAAATTGCTAAACGTGCATAAAAATGAAAATTTAAATAAATAAAGAAAACATCTGTAAATTCGTTATTGGTAAACGATAAACAAAGAATCGTTTTATTTATGATAATATTTGGCATTTAAATCTAAAATAAATTGAAATTAAAATATAGATAAAAATAAACAACAAAACAAATAAAAAGGAAAATTCATTGCAAAATAAATATTCTCCTATTTTTCTTTAAGATTTGAATTATTAATTTAAAATTAATATAAAAAATCTCGAAGAAAATGGAATATATGTATCATTCTGGAAGTACTAATTAATATTTCGCAATGGCTAACTTATGAATTATATGTTGAAACATTTCTTTTGAATTATGTTTATTGTTATATATTTTCTTCTGCTCGATTGATAGTAGTCACTAGTTTATAGGATTGTTTGCAACCGACTTAATAGTAAGATCGAATTTTTTTCCCTCAATTTTACGTACGTTCTCTGTCATATACGCGTATATACTTCAAAAGTTCGTAAATAAATTTGGCAAAATCATTATAATTGATTGCGTTTTCAAAGATTATACTTCTAATATAACCGCCCAGTCAGGCGAGGAATTTGAGTGCTGGTTCCAAAACGATGAGAATGGACCGATTTTCGTGGGTTGGAAATAGCACGTGCTCGTCACAGTCACTTTTCAAGACTTTGAGATTTTGCCTTGCACAATAATGATTTTTCGAGTCATTTTTCTCGTTAAGAGTCTTTCTTAAAGGCATCCTACTAATGGAAGTGTAGCAAAAAAAAAAAAAAAAAAAAAAAAATACCATCCTTTATCTTCAAACAAAAGCTTGTGTTTTTGGTGCGAGGAAAATTTTACCAAGAGATGATACTGTAAAAAATTAAATATTTTTTTCAGTTAAACTTAACATGCATTTTAAAATATTAAATTATATGTCCATACTTAAAAAAAAAAATACAGTATTTATTTCACAAAAGCTTTTAAATGAGAAATTCATCACAGAATCTATTATAGTCGCTAAATATTATTCTATCGCCATCATTTCACTTATATCACAATAGCCTAAGTCATGTAACTACCGTTAATAATTACAAGCTGATCCCATGAACAAGCTGAACATGATGAACAAGCTGAAGCATAAGAAAAGTTTCCATTTTGATTAAAGAATTAAGTTTTTTTCAATAAAATTACATAAAAGTTGTCATGATCGCAAAGAATTCTTGGAGCTTTTATGTTAGCCGAGTGCAAATCTTGCCAATAGCTTTTTTTTATGTCGCCAGTTAGCATTTTTTTTTTCGAGTGGTAAATTAAAACAGTACTACTTGGTTATACCATCGACCAAAAATCTATCGCCAAACTGTAAGATTAAATGCCAATAATGGTTGATCGTAAATGTCATATTGACTTGACTTTAAGGAAGTTACACGTGTTTACGCCATCAAGTTAATTTTATTCCGACGTTTTATTGATATTTTGATTAATGTTATCCTAATTTATTTGTTCTTTAGTTATTTAACATTCCGAGTGTCTCACAAAAAGGTAAAATTGTAATGTTGTTTTCTTTGCATTTTATTTTAAGTGCTAAGAAAATATGATTCTTTCAACATATAAAAAAATTCAATTATAAATATGAATGTAATCCTTGAGAGTATTAATCATTATTCAATGTGTTTAAAATTCATTAAATCCATAGACTTATATTATCTTAAATATTGCTTGTATTGCTGTGAAACCTGGAGCTTAGTGAACGGAATATTAATTCCCAAAAACTTAGAGGGTTATTATAAATATTATGTCAATTTGTATAATTTGCAAAGTAGTTTTGTGATTTATATAATTTGGCGAAATTATTTGACGGGATAACTAAGTAGTACCATTAAAACACTGCTTTGAAGTTGAAATTAAATGTCATGATTTGTTGCATTATTTAATATTTGCCACACATCTCATATACACACCTAGGTTGGGGTGATTTTTTATCGAGAATTTGGGGAAAACCTCGTTTTCGAATACCAGTTACATATACATATGTATTTTAAAATTATTTTCTATTATTTTTGAAATGAAATAACAATAAAAAAGCTTAATTAATAACTATAGAATAAAACAATTTATAATATTTTTTAATAAAAAGAAAAAAAATTAAATAAACATTTATTAATAAATAAGCAACAATAGCCGGGTTACCATTTCAGGCAAAATAACGCCATTTTGTCGCCAATTAGGTGACCCTGTGCGTATATAACATATGTGCCTAATATTTTTCTTTTCGTTTCGATTAAAAAAAGAAAGAAGTGAAAGCAATTAATTTTAAAAGATTCAGTTTTAAATAGAATGATAATGTAATACAAAAAAAAAAAAAAAAGCGACGGGAAAAATATTTGGCGATTTATCACCTGCTAACATAAAAATACCAAGTTCTTGATATCTCTATCAGAATCTTCCGATTTTGCAAAAAAATATTCAAGTAAATTAAATTATGAATAAAAGTAACATGATACATTTCTTAGCATACATTTAGGGAGGCCAAACTGGTCGCCAAATTAGTTTAAAGTAATAATCTTTTTTTAAATTATGAAAACAATATCTGTTATGATTAAAATTTAAGTTGCCATCATTAGAGAAAAGTATTTAAAATTAGAACAAAATTAATAATTCGAAAACTAATTCAAATTAAAAATTCTAATACAATTTTTGATATTTGCGGATAAATGCGGATTTTTGGAGTTAATTTAATAGCATAATATTGCATATTTTAGAAGAAATTGCAGTGAAACATAATCAGTTATTTAATCTGTCGTTTCATAAAATCGTTTCATAAAGTCGTTTCATATATTCGTTTCATAAAATCGTTTCATAAATTTATTTAATTAGGATTTTATATATATAGGGTAGATTAAAGTATTAGTAAGAATTTTTCTTTCCATCTGCTTTTATCACTTGAAAAACTTTTTTTGGCATTCAATTGTAGATTCCTTGCATTTCACTGCGGGAAAATTTGTCGAAACTCAACAACAGATTCATACAGTTTTACTCCATTGTATACGCAACGAACTAATGCGCCCGTATATTTTCAGCTATGTTCTGATCAGGGCTTTTAGCTTTCCAATTCAAAAACGCAGACCTTATTTGTGTGCAACTAATTTTTAACACCTATCACTATGTGAATAACAGTTCTATCTTGTTGTATCTTCACCTACTAATTCTGTATCACAATGAAAAAGATCATATTACAACAATAGGATGTAATCTTTATAATTATGTATATCATTCAATATCACCAGACTCGTTCTTCTAACATATCTAACTGCTAGTCACACAATTAATTTCCTTTTTACCTTATGTCAAGTGGAATAAAATTCTTCCCCATTCTTTATAAAATGCCAGTAGAACTGATTTCCATCAAAACCACCTACATTGAACTTTTTCTAATCTTGCGAAATGACAGAAGTCCATTCCGTAGTCCAAGACATGTGGTATCTTATCCAAGATAAGCGGTTAAATACATGCATTTTTGTTCATATTGGATGGTGTTGTCACTACTTGAAACTGTATACTTTGGACTTTTTTATATAATTAAATACATTTTGCCGTGTCACATGTGTTAGCCCTCTTGTATAAGGACCATTAGAATTGCAGAATCTTTCGTTTTCAAACCTCGGTGATATTTTTTTTTCATCACGAGGCATTGGTATTTTAGGTCTTCTTGTTATTTTTTTCTTAATACCGCAACGATCTGAAATTCTAAGATAGTTTTATTTTGCAGTTTTACAAACATTAAGCAATTTACAATTCTCATTGATGCGTTTACCCTCTTTTCTAAATGATGGTTTGGCCTTTATTTTAAAATTATTTAAAGGTATTAATTTAGGCAATTTAAAACTAACAATCTAAATGTGAAGAAGTATTTCTTTTTTATTTCACAAAAACAATAAAATAGTAATGCTTACTTAGCTTATCTATAGCAGGAGGGTTCTATAAATTCAATTTCCAGAGCTGTACTATTTTTTATTTTTTTATTTTTTTTTTATTTATTTATTTTATTTTTTTTTTTTTTATAATATGATGGTTAGAAAAATTCATTTTTATGTAAATTAATCGTGGTGGCAATTTATTATTTTTATTTTAAAACAAAAGGATGAATATAAAATGATAGCCATAAGAAAATCAGACCGTAAAAGTAAGTCACAAACAAAAAGTTTTGTAGTCACGAGTAAAAAAATCGAAAGTCCCTCTGATTTCTCACACAGTGTACTGAGACTACCACATCCAGCCTGCGTTAGATGCACCCCATATATAAGATGCACCCCAAATTACATAATAGGGGAAGGTGGCTTAAAATGATCCTAGTGGGCAAAACGATCTTAATAGATTTTCTTCCAGACAGATCGCGTTATCTACCGGGTAACATAAAAAACAGATGTGCCGAGTAAAGAAGAAGCAATGGCAGTATTCAAACGATAGCAGTATTACGCGTCTGAATAGAATTCTTTGAAAAAAAAAATGGTTGTATAACATATGTCATAAGATAAGTACTAACTTTCATGTTCATTTACATATACAGACTTTCACGTACATAAATATGACTTGATTTACTTAATAGAGTATATTTTTAGATGTGAACCGCACATGCTAAGTTTGTTATGTTTCTCGGCGTCATCTAGTTATATGACCTAAAATGGACAGTCATGTTGTCGGGTAAAATGATCCATTTTGTGGATCGTTTTACTACCATTTTATTGGCTGAAGAAAATCAGGCACCGATTTCTAGCCACCATGGGAGCCAACTGTGTAACTGTCCCAAACCTTTCTCGATGTGTAACGTGTTATCCTACCGTCTCCAAAGAAAACGGAATCAAGCACTTCGAGAAAAAGTAAATCGATGGAATGTGCCATTTTAAGGAGTAGTCCTTATAAGAATCAACTGCGCTTGGAAACGATAAATAGAGAACAGAAGGAGAAGATAAATGGTCTGCAGCAAAGAAAATCCAATTAAAATATCCTAAATCTAAAAACGAAATAGCCAGAACAAGCAATGAAAAGAGCATGAAGGCAAAGCAAAGACGTATTCCCATCAACATTGTCGGTATGCTACTATTTTTAATTTAAGATTTCTTGATTGGCACCACTTTTTTAAAATGGTAAAATTACTCTTGTTTTCGCCTTTATTGATATGTCATTAAAAAGGGCTAATTTTACTATTTAAAAAAAGTGGTGCCAATCAAGAAATCTGAATAATAAAAAAAAAATCCCTGCTGGCTCGGGCCTACAGGCGGAGGTAGATTTCGTAGTTAAGTACTAAATTCACCAACAAAACTTAAATCAAGATTAGAGATAAACCCAGTTTCTTCACTAAGAATGAGCTCTAGGGAGCTAAACTTTTTGTGAAAATTGTATTATACACGAATACACACACGCATGTATATGGAATAGGTTTAAAAATGGATACAGCAAATTAAGAGAACCTTAAAGTGTTAAAATATGTTAATATTTCCATAGTCGGGTTTTTATCATGTTTTAATACGTTTACGTTTCTTCAAACTCACATGACGTCAGATATTCACCTGCTGAGGTCCATTATACTTCCAATATGACGCAATATACATATTTTTTTTTAATTCGTCAAACTATTTATTTTAAGTTTTCATGCAGAAATCTTGCTCTAGCAAACTGATGACGTAATATTCAATTTATTTTCAATTCGTCAAACTGTTTATTTAATTTAATTTTTCACGTGAAATCTTGCAATAGAAAAGCAATTGTTGTGGTGAGAATTTTATTGCTTTTTTTTAAATTGTTGGCAACTGCTATAACGAAAAAAAATTTTTTTTTTCCTGTCATTGTTGTGTAAGAGCTTGTTTTATCAGAATCATGTTAAGACGGTATTCAAAATTTTGAGCCCTGCCCATTTCCATTCCCTTTGGCCAATTTTGCGCATTTTCAATCCCCGCCGAGATATCAACCATCTCAAAGTTGTTGGCGAGTTTGAAGACGATCCGTGCATAATTGCCACTTTTATCATGTGGACAAAATTTAGTACATACATACATACATACATATATATATATATATATATATATATATATATATATATATATATATATATATATATATATATATATACATATATATATATATATATATACATACATATATATATATATATATATATATATACATATATATATATATATGTATATATACCGGGTGTACCAAAAAGGACTGACTGATTTTAAAATTCAATAACTTGCAAACGGTAACAGATATTTAAAAAATTCTTGCAGGAGGGTTATGCATAAGGTCAAAAGTTTTTTTACAGTGATTTTCAATTTTAGTTCGAATTACAAACAATAGATGGCGCTGCGATCAATAGACGCTGAATTCAGGCTCGATTTTTGGTACTTCGTGGCCCGGATAATACATTTCCATCTCCTTTTTCAGCATGGAACAACAGAAAGGACCAGAAATCGAGCCTGTATTTAGCGACTATTGCTTACAGCGCCATCTATTGTTTGTAATTCGAACTAAAATCGAAAATCACTGTAATAAAACTTTTGACCTTATGCATAACCCTCCTGCAAGAATTTTTTAAATATCTGTCACCGTTTGCAAGTTATTGAATTTTAAAATCAGTCAGTCCTTTTTGGGACACCCGGTATATGTATATATATATATATTATATATATATATATATATATATATATATATATATATATATATATATATATATATATATATATATAAACTTTTTAGGTGGGGGTGGTTTTGGGTTCCTGGGGTCTTATAATAAAAAGTTATGAAGGAATTTTTCAAAAGTCGCACCATGGTAACGACTGCAATAGGTAGTATTTCTTACGAAATTTACCTAAAAGTAGCCCACTGGCAACACTGATTCCCATAAAGAAGAAAAGGGTGCGTAAAAAGAAATATTTGGAATATAGTGAAACAGATTCAGATGATGAACACAAGTGTATTTATTGCGATGAACTATTTGCCTCCTCTGCGGGAGGTGAAGGGGCTATCCAGTGTCATAAGTGTCGCAAGTGAGCACAAAATGCATGCGCATGGATAGATGAGAATGACTATTATGTGTATTTTTGCGATATGTGCTTAAATATTCCATGTTTTCGGATGGGTCGGAAATATTCATTATTTAACTTATTTCTGCGTTTATTATGGGCTGACTTTTGGATCATAATTTTCAAATATTCCATTTTATTGTTTTTTCAATTATTTGTCCCACATTTTTTTTTTTAATTTACATAAAATAAATTATGTATGCTATTTGATTGTAAAACTTATTTTATTTCATTATGTATTGTCATAATTACTTTTATATCCTTTATTTTGCCTATAAAAACAATTTTGAATTATTTTTAAGTGAAGGATCATTTTGCCCTTGGGTGAGGGTAAAACGATCCTTTGGGCACGTTTTCAAAAAACTATTTTATTTTATTACTCAATTCGGGTTTAAAACATTATTAAAGTATGTTTCTGACGCAAAATATTTTGTAAAACGTATTAGCATATTACCAAAGTTTTATTTAAACAGTTATGTTATTTTACACAAGTTTTCGCCTTAAGGGGATCATTTTAGGCCACCTTCCCCTATATAATAAACAAAAGATCCAAGCGGTGTTGGACTTTACTAGAAAGGGCCACCTTGCTTCCGAAATCATGAATCACTATAGCTGGAAAACCTCTGAAAAACCTAGTTAATACCCAAAATCGAAAAAAAAAATTATAAATATAAATCTTTATAATTTAAGAAAAAACAAACCAAAGAAGGTGATAGCGCCCTATGTATCTTAAAACTATAAATTAACATTATAGAAATAAAACATTGTGTACTAAAATATATTATTACGTCACTATGTCCAATCGTTAATAACAAGAATTTAAAAAATGTAATAAGAAAAATTATCATAAAAAATTTCTTGTTCTTAAAGAAAAAAAAAAGTATTTGGCGAACTGGTTTTTGTAAAAATAATATACACTATAAGTGGCTATACATCAATTATCACGTAATAATTACAATGAAGTTTTTCCCCTGAAACGAAACTTCAAGGAAATCTTGTTTCTTTATTATCCGCTTGTCTTATAAAAGCTTGTCTTAAATTGACCTCTATATTTGTATAAACAAACCTAAAAAATCTATTTCATACATTTTTTGTGTTTTTTTTTTTATAAACTATTTCTAAAGATTTTCTCTAAACAGCGTTATAAAATATACATTGACAGAGAGATCCCAGATATCAAAACCGTTTTATAAAAAAAATAACAAAAGGAATCATTAAAGGAAAAGTTACAATTAAAAATTTTCTGTACGAACACTAAGTAAAGTTTATTGAAAATAGTATAAAATATTTACTATAGGAGAGACCGACGCAAGTTTTCCAGCTTTATTTTTGTATTTTTTATTTTTAACTATTTTGACAGGATATCATTGTATTCCCTAGAACTTTCTGCACAATCTGTCAAAATTATTTTTCAAAAAACTAAATATACTTTTTTCATAAAAAATGGTTAAGTCTAATCATGTTACGTTGGAAAATGTGCCCCGTATGTGGGGCAAGTTTTCCAACAAGTTACCGAAAGCACCTAATAGGGAATAAATGGTAAAACACATCTTTCTTTTTTATCAACACTTTTAACTGATTCTTTTTGATGTTTCACTTTTTTTAGATGAATCTATTTTTCCATTTTCAGGTGATTTTTAATAGGACAGTCAGTCAGTACAATACTTCCTATTTTTCTTTCCACGCCGTGTTTGCCTAATTAGTGCAAACTTCGCAAAAGTCATAACTTCTTCTGGTGTAGGCAAAGTTTGTTTGGATGTAGAAGGAACGCCTTTTTCATAAGCAATAGTGAAATTTGGAGTAGAATTTAAGGAACAGCTTCTTTGGAAGTGCTAGCCTGTGTTGGTGCAGAATGATTAGATGCTTTTTTTTCTGTTTTTTTTTTTTTTTTTTTTTTTTGGGGGGGGGGGGGGGCAATCGATTCCTGAGGAAAGTCCGAAATCTTTTCAGGATTTTTGGTGCTTTCAAGATTTGGTGCTGCAGGAGCTGGCCTGTCAAAAAAGTAGGATGGCATAAAAGTAGAGTCTGTAAATATTTCATGATTCTGTGGGAAAATTCTCTAAAGTTTAAAACCCGCCATAATATTGCATGTGAATTAACGTCAGTGGGGCAGCTCTAAGTACAATTAATTTGCTTTTTGAGGGGTCCACACACACTGCGATCTCCGTGTTGTAGCTTATGACTATAAAGGCATAATTAACATAAAATTGATTCATTAAATGAACCCATTTTAGAGAAAAATTACATTTTATTATATTTTTGAATTTATCTTCTTTTTTATATTGATAGTTTTACTGAAATGACTAAATGATCAAACGGGTTCGTAGTATGCATGATTATTTGGCCGATTTTACTACAAATAAATACTTTTTTGATACAATAAACCTAGCCAATTTAGGAAGGGGGACGTTTTCAAATGAGAAACATGTTGGAAAACACGCCCCGTATGTTGTTGGAAAATCTGCCCTGTCGCCGTATTTGAACTTTTACACCACCTGTACGAATAGCGGTGTATGTTATTTGCGAAACAAACGCATAGTTACCTGAAGAAAGAAACCCTTTTTTAGTGCATGCAATTTCAAAACAGTACGTTTAATGCTAGTTCTTTTTATTACGTTTTAAAAAAGACCTAAAATTTTACTCACCGTTGAAAAAATGAAAAAAAAACAGCTCTCCTGACGAAGTGACAACAGCTATTAAGCTGTAACTTTTGTAGACGGTGTGTAAGATGTTGCCACTTCAGCCAGTTCGTTCGCTAGCGTCACCTAGCGGCTCATTTAAAAACTAAATGTGTTGGGAAAACTTGCCCCTATAGAAAATGTGCCCCGGTCTCCCCTATTTGCTTAAGCGGATGTTACCTCTCAATTGATCCAAAACTAGACAAATTCCTAATTTTCTTTTTTTTTCTTTTTTTAATAATTTAGCCAAGAAATTGTATTCACCAGTTTATTCCTATATTCTTTACTAAACAAATATTTTTATCATATAAATAGAGAAATTCATGCGAATATTGACATGTGCAAATGGGTATGTTGCGCGCGCATCATTCTGCACACAAATACACAGCTTTCCGAAGCCATCTGAAATAAATAAAATAAAATTTTCAGAAAACGTATTGTATTTAGGTGGATCGTAATCTTATTTTTAGTGAAATTGAACTAAGTTTGGAAAAATTGTAGTAGCTAGAAAAAAAGCGTCATTTTTTCCCCTTTTTTCGAACATTAATAAGTCTCAAAAATATTTTTTGTATTACTTGTATTTTTATAACAAATGTTCACACCTGAATTAAATAAACAATATTTGATTTAAAAATAATGAAAAGTTGTTTGGTTTACCCTTCTAGCAGTTAATTTACACGGTGCACTGTCAATATCTATATCAACTTTAATAATTATTTTATGATAATTAAACGTTATATAAAAAATTAGAAAATGAGCGCGTATAATTACTTTTTTTGTTTTTTGTTTTACTGTATTCATTCTATGAAACACAAATTGACAAAAGTTGACATACTTTTCGGGACGATTATTTGTAAACTGCCCTTGAAGATTAGAACCGGATTACTGTTACTAATATGGAATCTTGCGGTGAAACACGAAAAATGCTAGATGTCGTATAAAGGTTAAAAAAATATTTTCTTTTCTAATTTTTTTGAAATTTTGACCAGCAAAAATGCTCAAAATTTCAAAGGATTAGAAATTATTTATTTCCTTACATTTATATTCAAATATATAAAATTCGATCCACAGTTTTATTTATATATGTAAACCAAACTTGTATAAAAATATTGGGAATTTTCATTGATATGGAATGAGCATGGATATTTCGAAAAGTTCTAAAATATTACGGAAAATTCCTGTTTTGTTCTAAAATAAAAAATGTATGCAATAATGCATATAATATACTCTTGAATAATATTTAAAGTAAAATTTACAAAAAATAAATAAAAAAAATAGGTTTTAAATGTCCATTGTCCTTTTAAAACAATTCTATCCTCTTAAAAGTACTAATGTTTATAGTTAACAGATACTTTGTAAGTTATTTAAATCACTGTTTAATATACAAAGTTTGTTGATTTACGAAAATCTTGAGAATTGCTCTATTTATACTCTTTTTAAACGATTTTGTTCACATTGTGTCTATTAGATCGGTAACGTTTTTCAACGGTTTATTAAGAACCGACTGTAACTATATATATATATATATATATATATATATATATATATTTGTGAGATTCTGAATATATATATATATATATATATATATATATATATATTGTATATATATATATATATATGAGATTTTGTATGCCTTTGTTATTCAATATCATATGTTATTCGTTTGGAGAGGAATTTTATACTTACTTTATTTTATATTCTCTGTTTGGTTTTTTTTCCAAAAAAATTAGTAGGATTAAATACTTAATTTGATGCTTTGACAATTTTGATATTGGATTAGAAATGAGAAATTAGTTCATGTCATAATATTTATTGCGATATTTTTTTAAATTTATGTAATAATTTTTAAAGAAAAATTATGGGAGAAACTTTCATTTCAGAAGTTGACAATATTATTCAGATAAAACTGAAAAAATATATTTATCTTTTACAGGATAAATACTTTTTCATTTAATTACTGAATCTAGTGCCTTAAAATTCAAATGAAAGAGTTTGAAATTTTTACCTTTTAAATTAAAAGTAAATTTAGAAAGATAATGTAACATTGGAAAATATAAACATTAGAACAAAAGCTTAAAACGATTTTTTTCTCCTGCTTCTCTTTATTTGATATCATAGTCCTTAACACTTCCGTGAAACCTTTAAGTAATTAAAATAAGTTGTTTGGAATATGTTCTGTGTATTGAGAGATTTAGTGAAAGTTTCAAATCACGTTTTAGAGGTTTTTTTTTTTTTTTTTTTTTTTTTTTTTTTTATATCACTCTGACATATAAAGATACGTATTCAATGATTTGTTATAAATGAAAAATCAAAATGTGTTTTCATTAATTTTGGCTGTCGATATCGTTTGTAAACGAAGGTGACATTTTTTTTCAAACTATAAATATCAGATTTTAGTTTTAATAGATCTGCGAAGTGTTTAATAAATAGTCTATTTTGATGGAAACAGGGAATTTTGAGTAGATTGCATGTGTTGTGTTATATTTAAATTTATTTGAAAAACTTAAAAAGAAATAACACAATTTTTTTTTCATTAAACTGATAATTTTGAATACGTCGATAAAGATTTTCAACTGCCTGTATTTTTTTAAATGATTAGGCGTTGCCCCAGTTCAATTTTTATTAATAGCGCGTACATTGTAACTTATTATACAGTCGTGGAAAAAAAAAGTAAACACCCATTACTAACTCTGCAAAAACTTATCGTAGAAGAAAGTTACTGGTACCACACGATTGGTAATAAAATCTACTTTTAATGTTGTATATAAAATTTGCTTAGGGGGCCATCTACATATTAAAACGAACCATAACTTTGCTTTTTTCAATAGCAGCACACAATTCTGACAACACAAATGAACTCTACGCCATTCAATGAGCCTAAAAACAAATTTTTATGCAATTCGCACGATAAGTTTCCGAGAAATTAATTATTTTAAAAAGAGCGTATTATAGCGGCTGTATCCAAATTGAAGTTTGGTACTTGATTGTTGACCGAGAAAGCCCCTTTCTTAATAAAGGCATCTTAAGCGCCGCTCAAGCATTTATTGAAGGCCGCTAGATTAAAGCATAGCAGAAGGAATTTCAAAATATCTAGTCACTTCTATCACAGGCGGCCCCTTAAACCACTATTTGCCGTTTTTAAGCATAATTCGAAAACTACTTGGAAGAAAATTGTGAAATTTTGGATTTCCATAGAGCAGAAGTTAATAAATCGAAATCCATCTAAAAAATTGTATGTTGCAATTCAATATTTTTTCGAACAATAATTTCACAATTCATAATTCATGTCATAAAATTATAAAAATGGCATATGCAACGTATTTATATTTGAGTATTTTACTATTATTGCTACACAAGAAATTAGCGCATTAGGAGTATAATTTCAGGAGATATTAATAAATATATGAAAATGTAATTTAATATTAGAAGCACTAAATTTTGAAAGTTTATTATTCAAAAACTTATCATTCAAATAACTTGAAATTTGGTGTCTAGGCATAGTTTGAACCGAAGATTTGAAATATCTTGTTAAAATTGGGTATTGCCATTCAAAAAATGAAGTTTGGGTTCGTTTTAATATGGAGATGGCCCTCTATGCAAATTATATATACATCCTTTAAAAGTAGACTTTATTCCCAATCGTTCGGTACCAGTAACTTTCTTCTACGATAATTTGTTGAGGAGTATGTAGGGGGTGTTTACATTTCTTTTTCCACGACTGTACTTTGCTTGGTTTTCTGGTGCCGAGCAACTTGAGGCGGCCTCGGTAAGATACAATTAGCTTAATCTCGAAAATAATCTGTTTTGAAATCTTGCAAACCACAATAAAGTGTATTTTTAATATGTCGATGTCAGTTTATGTGGCATTAGTACTTTCAGGTTTTCATAGCCATGGTGTTTCAACACTTCAGGTCTTAAATGTCAAAAACCATATCAGTTACATGAAAATCGTATTGGATTTTGTTGCTGGGCTCCCTACGATGTGTTAGGTATACATGGTTTGTGTAAATTGATATTTATGCTGATGCTATAAAGTAAGTTTTGTTTAAAATGAAATATTTTCCAGAACATTTTTTGGGCCCGTGGTGAATATTTGCCATTTTCGCTTCGCAGACAAAGTGTTAATCAAAATTATATTAGATAAATAGTGTTATTAATCAAAATAATATTACGTGAACTGTATTATTAATCAAACTATTTTGAAGAATTGAAAAGCGAAAGTGTGATTAATATGTGTGGTATTAATATGTGAAAATATGCAAATGAAATTGATTTTTTTAAATCCATCGTATAAATACTCCTAAAATATTTTTTTTTTTCATTTCGGTAATAAAATGACAAATGAAGTGACATTTTTATAATTTTATTTGAAGTCAAAAAGGTCAAAATGATATTTAAAAATGTGGGGGAGACCGTGGCTAGTAGACGCAATTTTTAGTTACTCATTTTTATTGATTTTTCTTTTAAGTTTTTTATAAAACTTTAACTGTACTTTTAAAGAACAGGCATTGAGCAATACATACCCGGAGTTTTGAGTTTGCAGCTTTTATAGTTTATGTTTACAGGAAGCCTAGAGTAAAAGGAAAATTGCGCGCCAACTTACCCCGTCACGGGGCAAGTTGCCTATACCTATGGGGTAAGTTGGCACACGCTTTATAAAATTTAAATGAAACTCAAATAAAACACTCGGTTAAGAGAAACCAATGTCCTTACTACCAGTAGGTTTGATAAAAGGCATTAATCGCTGTACAATGTAAATTCTAAATTATACAGACATAAAAATAATGAATAAAACATTAACATCGAGTAACTTCTATCCTACTCGATATCATCATCAGAGTTACAGTTGTCACAAATAAAAAATCGACTGTCTCCGTTTGGGCAAGCCTCGTGGGCCCAAAATCTTGCATTGCAACCACTTTTTTCGGTGTTTGCTGTTTTTTAAGCTACCATCCGTAAGGCATGGTGACGTCACGTCGACGTCGTTGTGAAGTCACTCTGTGACATTGTGACCGTCGATGTGACGTCACGTGACGACGATGTGAAGTCATTGTCACTAGAATGTGAGGTCGTTATGGCCGTTTTAGAACTCTTTTGTGGCGTCACATTGTGACGACTTTGTGAAGTCACGGTGTGACAAAATTGTGAAGAGTGTGTCATTTGTGACTATTTTGGTATTAACTTTGTGACGAATTTGTGACGAATGTGACAATGCTTTGAAGTCACATTGAGATAAAATTGTGAAATATGTGTCATTTGTGACGAAATCGTCTTTAACACTGTGATGATTCTGTGAGGACAGCGACACTGCTTTGAAGTCACATTGTGACAATTTTGTGAAAATTGTTTGATTTGTGACGATTTTGTCATTAACGTTGTGACGAATATGTGACTCTAGGGGCAATGTTGTGAAGTAACATAATTGTACAGTTGTAAACTCGTAGGCATGTCACACATAGTCATAATTATGCATGTTGTCAGATCATTTACATCTATAACGTTAATATACTTCGGCGATACATCGCAATTAAAACTTGGGGGACGCTATAACAAGGGTATACCAAAAGAATTTTATTGAATCAAAATGCAATGCCCCGCAGACTTCAATTTTTGTTGCACCTTTCTTTCCTTTTGCAATAAATGAGAATATTGAAGACAACTGAATGATCGATCTATCACATTTTTTTTTTCAAAATTAGCTATTTGTTAAAAGCATTAAAATTACCAAAGAAACAATTTGTTTAAATTTTCAAATCTTTATCAAAATAAAATTTGTGTTAAAAATATAATATCTTATAATATATACAGTACTTTTTATATTCTTTAAACTATAGAAAATAAGGAATGAAATTAATTTATTTCATTTAATACGCATTACAATCTCGAAGTCACTGGTGAAGTTGAATTTTTTCGATTACACAACATTTATAATAAAAAAATAAATGAAAGATAAAAAGAAATGCCGATATTAAGTAATTAAATTTTATATGTTTTATGATATTGATTACCATAATATATATATACATGATTGTAATTCAAACAAGTTGGGGCAGAGAAAATAGGATACTTCTTTGTTATAGAGGCCCGTATAAATTTGATTATGCAAAAATTGCAATAACGACATTGCTAAGATCATTGTGAAGTTTATGCATGCGTTATATACATATATATATATTAGGGTGGGTCGAAAAAACCGAAATATTTATAATCGAAATGTAATAGAGTGAAAAAGTTGCCTTTTGTAATAAAGAATAAATTAGTAAAATGTTACACCGATCAGTTAATATCTTTTACCGCCGCAAGGGGGCCAAAGTTTCCAAAAATCACAAAAACATGTTTTTTTTCAGTATTTTTTTTTAATTATCCAAACGTACGAATAGAATTTCTAATGGGACGCAATAGCTGCATGAAGATATAAGAAATGTCCCGGTAAATATTCATTATGATAAAGTAATATCTTTTACTGCCGCAAAGGGACCATATTTTAAAAAAAGTTTGTAAGAATTTTAAATTTTTATTTTTTCTAAATTTTTATAATTTTTATAATATGTCATGAAGTAAATAAATTTACTTCATATCTATTAATATGTCGTAAATTTTGTTAACTATTTGTTATAGATTGAAAAAAAACGGTAATCATTCATTATTCTTGACGACCGCTTCATCTACTGCTGTTTTAGTGCATATCAGCAGTTCATATACCAAAAAATCACATAAAATGAACAAAATATTTTAGTATTTTATTAATCACAATACAGAGATGATTAACCGAAACAGATTAAATAAACTTAAAATGAAGAAATATTTAAAGTAATTGAATTTTATAATATGGCTTGCTTCCAATAAACCCATTGTTCCTCGATAGGCCGAAATTGATCATATGTGATCTTCCCTCTGTTTTGTTAGTTTACAGTTTTGCCACTCGACTAAATCCATACAATTTTAAGCTTCAAAGTTCAAGTCTGGAATGACGAAGTGACGGATCGCACTATTCGTGTCCACAGAACTTCGTGATTTGGCAATTTTCTTTATGGCTGTTGTACTGATGTCCTCTCCTTCATATTCTATCATTCCAATGAGGTCATTTTCATGATTTGCGAAACAGGCATTTCGTGAAATTACAGGAACTGTAATCTTTCGTGGATGATATGGCAAGTAACGAGGATTACTAATTATAGTCCACAGAATCTGAAAAAAAAAAAAAACATGATGCATTCATTTTAATTGTGAACCAACTGATGCAGTACACTTTCAGGATGTACTCATTGAGTACATCCTGATCAGCCGATTGCAAAAATTGAAAATTGCCAAAGCACGAAGTTCTGCGGAGACGAATAGTGCCATCCGTCATTTCGTCACTCCAGACTTGAACTTTGAAGCTTAAAATTGAATGGCTTAATTCGAAAGGCAAAACTGTAAGCTAACGAAACCACATGTTACGTGTTGTCTATCCACTGACGATCTAACAACGCTGGTGAGTTTAGAATGTTCAATTAAAGATACCAGCTGTTATAACTTTAATTGTCCCACTCAATCATTAGAAAATGCGTGAAATTAGTCACTGAAGTGCCGGTAAAGTTTTTGGACCAGGACAGAGTGAGGATCACATACGATCAATTTCGGCCTCTCGAGCAACAATGGCTTTATTTGAAAGCAAGTCATATTATAAATTCATTTACTTTAAATACTTCTTTATTTTAAGTTTATTTAATCCGTTTCGGTTCAACATTTCTGTATTTTAATTAATAAAATACTAAAAGATTTTGTTCATTTTATATTCATTTTTGTGATTTGTGGTATATGAACTGCTTTTATGCAGTAAAGCAGCAGTAGATGAAACGATCTTAAAGAACAATGAATGATTACTTTTTTTATTTTCTAGTCTATGACAAATAGTTAACAAAATTTATGACATATTAATAGATATAAAGTACATTTATTTACTTCTAGACATATTACAGAAATTATAAAAATATAGAAAAAAGTAAAAATTGAAATTTTTGCAATTTGTTTTTTAAATATGGTCCCTTTGCGGCAGCAAAAGATATTATTTTATCATAATTAACATTTACCGGGACATTTCGTATATCTTCATGTAGCTATTGCGTCCTATTAGAAATTGTATTCGTACGTTTGGATAATTAAAAATAATATTGAAAAAAGCATGTTTTTTGCGATTTTTTGAAACTTTGGCCCCCTTGCGGCGGTAAAAGATATCACCCAATCGGTTTAATATTTTAAGAATTTATTCTTTATTACAAAAGGCAACTTTTCCGCTCTATTACATTTCGATTGTGAATATTTCGGTTTTTTCGACCCACCCTAATATATATACACTCGAAACGTTCATCATGTGCCATATGGTCATTATATACGTATTGTTACGTCTTTTATGCCACATACATGCATTACAAAATTTCCGAAGTACATTTTAGCAATAACCATTTGAAACTACTCAAAAGAGAAATACAGCTATGGTATAGAAAATTAACTGAGTATCACCAGTATCTTTATGTTGAGAATTCTAAGAACAATTTCGGCAATAATCGTTATGTTGGAAGATAGCAGCAATAAATAAAATCGTATTTTAAAGCTCACTGTAAAAGTAAGTAAAACTTTTGGGTATGCATAGAACGGTGATAAAAAGGGTTAATTTATTTTACATCAGGGCTTGCTTGAAGTAAAATACATATATAAAACAACTTTTTGATTATTAAAAAGTAACTTTAATAATTGATTGCCAAAATTACATTTTTATTTATGAAATTATATATTATAAAAATAACTCTTACTATCTATGATTTTTTAAAACAATAATACCTTATTGTTTATAAAACACAGCACCGCAGTTACTCTATTTTGCGTCTAATGTAAAAGTTTTTATGTTTTGCCAAAGATCTATCTGGCTGGATATATGTTTCCATGACCACTATAACTCTGATATTATCATAAATAGTACAAAGAGATTAGAATCTACTACGAAATTTTTAGAATAAAATCTGGTGAAAGTTTTATAAATACAGTAGAACGCCGATTATCGGAACTTCAATTAACCGAACTTCCAATTATCCAACAGCATATTTCTCTCAAAGAATTCTTTTTAACCGAATTTCCAATTATCCAAATATTTCTCACTCTAAAAAAGAAAAAAAAAAAAAAACCTAACTTCCAATTTATTTTTTGCTTAAATTATAATCTCTGAAGTTTAGAAAATGATAAGAAGAGAAAAAAAAATAAATAATAAAAAAGTAAACAAAAAACAATTAAAAAAAACAAAACAATTTTTAAGCACTCCAGTACTAACTGGTGCTGTCAGTCCTAAACTTAGATAAAGCGTGAAGGTTTTAGAATAGTCAGGAACATCCCTTAAACTGTCTGCCCATTTATCCGAAATTTTGCTTATCCGAACTAGGGTCGGTCCCGACTTGTTCGGATAATCGGCGCTCTACTTTATATATTTTCAAATGAAAATCAAATTTCAAAGTACAAAGTAATTGCTTAAAAGGCGCAAAGGCCAACATAGTGAAAAAGATGACAAATCGGGACTCGAACCCGGGCCATCAGTATAGCGCACTGACGTTCTACCGACTAAACCACTTGGAACGATACCCAGCACGGAAAATTTCTCACTAATATATGTTGGCAAGGCTACAATGGAAGGATACGCAGCACAAGATGGAATATTCAACGTGAGCCACCGAACTGGGGCAAACACGGAACATAATTAAATCCAGCATCGATAGAAACTATATTAATACATGGAAATTATTCCAGAGGGAAACATTCGCCTTGCATACAATATTTCAAATGAAAATCAAATTTCAAAGTACAAAGTAATTGCTTAAAAGGCGCAAAGGCCAACATAGTGAAAAAGATTCCAAGCCGGGACTCGAACCCGGGCCATCAGTATAGCGCACTGACGTTCTACCGACTAAACCACTTGGAACGATACCCAGCACGGAAAATTTCTCACTATTATATGTTGGCAAGGCTACAAACGCAGCACTAGATGGAATATTCAACGTGAGCCACCGAACTGGGGCAAACACGGAACATAATTAAATTCAGCATCGATAGAAACTATATTAATACATGGAAATTATTCCAGAGGGAAACATTCGCCTTGCATACAATATTTCAAATGAAAATCAAATTTCAAAGTACAAAGTAATTGCTTAAAAGGCGCAAAGGCCAACATAGTGGAAAAGATTCCAAGCCGGGACTCGAACCCGGTCCATCAGTATAACGCACTGACGTTCTACCGACTAAACCACTTGGAACGATACCCAGCACTATGTTGGCCTTTGCGCCTTTTAAGCAATTACTTTGTACTTTGAAATTTGATTTTCATTTGAAATATTGTATGCAAGGCGAATGTTTCCCTCTGGAATAATTTCCATGTATTAATATAGTTTCTATCGATGCTGGATTTAATTATGTTCCGTGTTTGCCCCAGTTCGGTGGCTCACGTTGAATATTCCATCTTGTGCTGCGTTTGTAGCCTTGCCAACATATAATAGTGAGAAATTTTCCGTGCTGGGTATCGTTCCAAGTGGTTTAGTCGGTAGAACGTCAGTGCGGTATACTGATGGCCCGGGTTCGAGTCCCGGCTTGGAATCTTTTTCACTATGTTGGCCTTTGCGCCTTTTAAGCAATTACTTTGTACTTTGAAATTTGATTTTCATTTGAAATATTGTATGCAAGGTGAATGTTTCCCTCTGGAATAATTTCCATGTATTAATTTATATATTTTATTAGAAATACAAATAATCGTATTTATTTTTATATGACACAATAAAACAAAATAATGAACACAGTATCAAATGGTTAACTACTTTTTAATGTAAATAAAGTATAACAATTGAGACCATAAACACAAAATAGAGCCACACGTAGGTTTATTATTATTATTAATATTTTATTTACAAGATTATGGTAATTATAAATAAGAAATCCATTTTAATCACGCTGTGTATAAAGAGTGTATAATATCGATACTTTGAAATTTATCTCTATAAAATCATTCAGGTAATAAAATGATAAAATTAACCAGAAAAAAAAATAATAAAAGATGGTTATTGCATTTTAGATTCATACCGTTCAAGTATTCGCGTCTTTTTTAAAGTAAAATCATATTTAAACACTTCCTGATTGCGTAACTTCAATATTTTCATTTGCCAACAGACTTCTAGTTCACTTTGAAAACATTTCAATAAGAATGTTTAACAACTGAAAAGCTTTCACCCGCTATGGCTATTTCTTTATAGATTTTAAAACATTTCTGAGGTTGAACAATACATTAAATAATAATTTTTTTTTTAACATTACATATCTACGATCTCTTTTAATAGTATACGTTTCCGTTGTGTCTTATTTTTTATAAATTCCTCTTCTGAGCAGATGCAATTTTTTAAATAAAAACATGCAATGCAAGTTGTTTAAGACCATCACTTAATACAAAATTTAAAAAATATGTTAGCCAATAATTTTATTCTATAAAAAGCCTTTTTTTAAATAATTTAATTATCTTTAAATATTTATTAATTATATTAATGATTGATTATAATACTTGTCCATATACTTCCATATTTATGACACCATGTGGTTTTAACCAAATATTTAAATAAGAAAATAAACCAGATTAAAATGCAATTTAAATCACTAATTTTAATAATCTGATCAAATCTGTTGAAAAGGAAGTTAGATATTTTAACAAAATAAAAAATAAATGTAATGAAATATTTGTGTTCTTTAACATGTTTATTAGAAGATAACTAAAATCATTGTAATTAAAAAAAAAAAAAACGAACAGGGAAAATAATATTTTAGATATTTCAACAAAATAAAAAATAAATGTAATGGAATATTTATGTTCTAAAGCATGTTTATGAGAAGCTAACTAAAATTGTTGTAATAATAAAAAAAAAAAAGCAAACAGGGAAAATAATATTTTTACATACCTAATTTCACTGACGTTGAACGTGATACTTTGACTTGGGGGAACCAATTAAATCCGATAATAAGTACGATAGCAATGACTTGATTCATCTTCAACAAGTGAAACCTACCGTAATTTTCTCGGGTTTATATTTTGTTAGCTGAACTAACTTGGATCCGGAGAACGTTCTTATTTCAGTTTTTAAATCTGTGTCAACACATCTATGCTGTCCAGTGTCCACAGAACTTCCCGCGTTTATTCTAAAAAGCTTCACTGTTACTTTTATCCGTTATTCTGCAGTCGAGTCGTAACAACTGAAATAGTGCAGACGATTTTTAAGTTTCGAAGTTCGAAGCAGATGTTTTTCGGTTTTATTTATTTTTCTAACAAATTCGGAAGGAAATTAAATGCGTAATAATTTTATCAAATTGTCTCTAATTCAATTTCCTGTTTGAAAATGTTTTATTGTAGTTCACCTTTTATTTTTATCAGTTTTATTGAATTGTAAAGTTTCATTTATGTAAATTATAATAATAATAATATCCATAATTAGAGTTTACTATATAAAACATTGCTTAAATTTTCTAAATATGTACAAATTAATTTAATGGTATTAATGAAGACCCCCTCATTTTTTTAAAGTAAAATTTGTATCACAGGTAATATATACAAAATATCTTCTTAAAAAATAGAACAAGATTATCGAGAAGAGATGAGTTTTTCTTTGTCAATCTGTCATTCTCTTAATATTAATTTTCTATTGAATAAAACATCTTGTAAAATAATTTTTAAAGATATATTTTGAAAACAAAAAAAAAAGAAATATAAATAATTAATTATGTCATGGGCTTTGCATAAATTTTGTACATTTATTTTATATTCGGAAAATGTCAATTTTATTTTAAACGTCTGAAAGAAGTAGAATAAGAAAAAAAAAATAGTTACTTAAAATAGTGAAACACTAAGAGGAAAAAAATATGACTTGAATGCAAATGATAAAGCAAGAAATGCATATATGACTAGACTTTGAAGACGCTTTCTGCATGCTCATTAAAAGCTGCAGACTTAACTGTAATAGAAAGTTTTTAGTTTGAAACCACAGAAATGTTTCGACTACTCTTTGAGAAACTTCTAGTATAACAGATGATCATTTACAAAAATCTTTATAAATGATAAGTCGAGGTATGTTTACATAAAACATTTTTTTAATAACACGAAATTCGCATAATTAGGAAATCTTTTTGTGTCGCTTATGAATTAATTACATTTTATGTTCTATGAAAATAAAAATTTTTGGTTAGAGGCACAGAGGCAACTTGGACCACGGTTTTAAAAAATTTTAAATCCGGCAGAAAAATATTTTTTACACTAAATAACGTGTTTTTAATAATTTTCGTAATTTTTTAAAGTTTTCTAAGAAGTTCACATCTCAGTCACAATGTGACATCACTGAGTGGTGGCATTTTGGTCACAGATGTGACGTGACCACAGTGACTTACAATGACGTCACTGTGACCATGCATGCTATGAGGGCAGCATACACCAGACACCGAGCTAACTTGCCCCGTGTTCAATGCGCCTACTAGCCCCATAATAAATTTCTTCACAAAAGGGACACGTAACCATCTAAGCATAAATAATCCAAGTAAATCACATATGGGGTAGGTACAGTTAATCATACACTAAGAAAAACTGCACAAGTCAAATCGCAATTATTAAGATAAGTATCAGAAATTGGAAAAAGAATGAAGCAATAAAAAATTACTTATGAATGCAAAAAACAGGAAAATTGTAATAAATGTTCACTGCACGTCGGTAACGCTACAAAACTACAATGAAAATTCTAAAATGCAATAAGAAAGGTACTCTGTGATTGGTTACACATTCTATCCCCAAACAGGCGATTTATGGGGGCTGCGCCTACTTACCCCTGTAGCCAACCTACCCCGGTCTCCCCTACATAAAAATATATTTTTGTTTCTTATTTCGAAGAGCTTAATGAAATCCTCCTAAAAAGGGGGAAAGTAAATAGAAATCGTTGAAAACCGTTTTACACGAGTTTTTTATAATTAAAATAAAATTGAATGAATCTTTCAAAGTTTTTTAAGGTTACAGGAAAATAAAATAGATTCAAAAAGGAGAAAATTGCTTTAACCCCATGAAATGTTTAACTGTAAAACTGTATATAGGTTTTTTTTTAAATTTATTTAACATATAGGAATGTAATTCATTTCTTTAACGTTATACAATTGGCTCCTTTAATTGTTATTGTACTAAAAATAATATTGTAAATTCTTTCAATTTAAAAAAAAATATTTTTGATAATATGTAGGGACTAATTTTAATCTAATTTATATATTCAAGAAATTCATGCAATATTCTAAAAATTTCAATTTTAAAATCTACATTTTTTTTCATATAAAAATATAAAACTGTTAATAAAAATATATAAGGTGTATTACGTGTGGTATTATGGTGCATTCTCCACCCCGAGTAAATTACTTTTAAGGTATATAAATAATCTACTAATTGCTTTTTATGTCATGGCCCTTCCAGAAAATATATAGTAGAATGAAACTGACAAATAATGCAAATTAATCCGGTACTTCAATGTGTTACATGACGTGATAGATAAAATCTAACAGAACGATCCCTAAGTACTTTCTAGCTACAAATTGACTATTTCTTAAACTCAAGTATTTTTCCAATATTCACACACGTTTTTTTATTCTGATCTGTTATTCTATAAAAAAATACTTTATCCAATACGTGTAGATGCATTGTTTAATGCATGTATAAACCAGCATGTTAATTCATCAGTTTTTTTTTATAGTATAGTTATTAATATCATTTGGCAATAAATCTCACTTTCTTAATCTCGAATTGCTTGAAGCATTTTTTAGAAAGTGCCAAAAATACCTGCAACAGAGAATTACCTCGAGGTATATTACAAATAAACTAATGATTTAAGTTGAGCAGAAAATGTCCGTAATGATTTTCAATATTTATACATAAATGTCAGCGCATTTTTTATTATAAAAAGGTGAAAATAATGATTGTTGTAGCCAAAGTTGGATTTCCTTGAAATAAAATGGCGCATAAGGAAAGGAATTTTTTAATCAATTATTTTATAAGTGGTATTATTTTTAAGACGAAACATTGTTTTAGAATACGTATTTTTGCATTTTTTTCACATTTCTACTTTTTTGTTCGAATTTGAATCTTCATATACCGTCCTATTTTTAGGACGCTAGGCACGAAAGAGTAGGAGATTTCTCCGTTACTCTCTATGCATTAAATGCATCAAATGTATGTTTTATGCCATTTATTTCTTAAAAAATGTCTAATTCAGATTATTATTTGGCTATAAAAACTTCTTTGTTATTACTATAAGGGGGTTATATAATTATTACATCATTTGGCAATAAATCTCACTTTCTTAACCCAGAATTGTTGGAAGCATTTTTGAAAAAAAGCGCCAAAATTATCTGTAACAGAGAATTACCGCCAGGTGTGTTACAAATATACTAATGACTTAAGTTGAGCAGAAAATTTCCGTAATGGTGTTAATAACCAATTGCATATTTTAAAAAGAGTAGTTAAAGCCATTTGTGCTTGACGTCGAAACATTGTATTAGACCACGTATTTTTGCATTTGTTTCACATTTCTACTTTTTTGTTCGAATTTGAATCTTCATATACCGTCCTATTTTTGGGACGCTAGGCACGAAAGAGTAGGAGATTTCTCCGTTACTCTCTTTGCATTAAATGCATCAAATGTATGTTTTATGTCATTTATTTTGTTAAAAAATGTCTACATATCATTCAGATTATTATTTGGCTATAAAAACTTCTTTGTTATTACTATAAGGGGGTTATATAGCTACTATATTATTTGACAATAAATTTCACTTTCTTAATCGCGAATTGCTTGAAGCATTTTTGAAAAAGTGCTAAAGCTATCTGTAACACAGAATTACCGCCAGGTGTTTTACTAACATACTAATGATTTAAGTTGAGCAGAAAATTTCCGTAATGGTGTTAATAACCAATTCCATATTTTAAAAAGTGTAGCTTAAGCCATTTGTGCCTGACGTCCTAATTTGGAAACAAAACAAAACAAAACAAAAAAAAAAAAAAAAAAATCCCATTACAAATGTAATTATATTTTTTCAAAATTTTGTACATTTTATCCTTAGTATTTGTTTTCAATATTCATTCATAAATATCAGCGCATTTTTTATAATAAAAAAGTGAAAATAATGTTTGTTGTAGCACAAAAATGGATTTTCTTGAAATAAAATGGCGCATAAGGAAATGTATTCTTTTTAATCTTTTTTTTTTTTTTTTTTTTTTTTTTTTTTAAGTGGCATTATTTATAAGACGAAACATTTTTTCAGAACACGTATTTTTGGATTATTACATGTTTCTACTTTTTTGTTCGAATTTGAACCTTCATATATCGTCCTATTTTGGGGACGCTAGGCACGAATGTGTAAGGATTTTCTCCGCTACTCTCTATGAATTAAATGTGTGTTTTGTGCCATTTATTTTGTTAAATATGTCAACATATCATTCAAATTATTAGTTGGCTATAAAAATTTCTTTGTTATTACTATAAGGAGGTGTGGGCTGGGCTTGGTTCAAGAACAGGACACCCAGCCCTCCTCACCTTTAGCTATTCGCTTAGCAAAAATTTATATCATACAACTTATGTTTTATACTAGTTTAGTATTTAACATCCTGAGATTGCTAATATGTTTACAAATATATATACCATATATACTCGCGCGAAAGTCGGGGAATTTCTGAAATTTTTCTGCAAGCAAATAGGGGTCGACTTATACGTGAGTCAATTAAAAAAGCCCCCCCCCCCCCCCTAAAAAAAAAAAAAAACGAATACTGCAAAATTCTGGCTTTTTATGTGTATAAACAATAAAATAATATATAAAATGTAAAACTAATAATAATTTATTATTAAAAATTGTTTAAGTGATTTGTTTTGGTTTATTTACTACATTTTTGCCTTAGTAAGTGAAATCTTTGGTTTAATTTTGTACAAAATTGAAGTAAAAAGTAAGGGTGTCAACCTTTAAGCGAGTTTTTGATTTTTTTTAGAATTTTCATTCGAAAGTTAGGGGGCAAACGTGTATGCGAATACATTCGTTATACATACTCTATCAGTAATTCTTGATTATTATAATATTTTACTATATGAATTTTTACTATGCCAATGACTAAAGGTAGGGGAGCGGGGGTTCTTGAGTCAATCCTAGCCCAGCCCCATAGTAATAACAAAGAAATTTTTATATCCAGATATCATCCCGCATGATAAATTGCCAATTTGCAACAAAATAAATGGCATAGATCATAGATTTAATGCATAGATAGTAACTGAAAAAAATACTACAAATGCAGTTATTATTGAATTTATGATTAAACAAGAAAGAAAAATCATGCGTACGGCATATATTTTGAAACACTTTCCAACACTCCCGGAAAGCTTTGACAAAACTTCGATATTTAGGGAAATGAGGTACATAAGATAAAAAAGTAAACATCTAATAAATTGATTTCAGCAGTTACCGTCCATAGTCAAATATGTATCCCAATTTTTTTGAACAGCCCTGTATTTGATCTGTATGTTGATATATATACTATATAATGGTAAAATTTACTTTAGCAATAAAACGCATAATAGGTTAAATTTATCTTTCAGCAATTTTTACTAGTACATGGAAACATACTTGAATATATTTGTACAGCCCTTTAGTTTACATACTAACTTTATTACACGCCAGTATTCAGCTAAAATTTAATTCAACATAAAACACTCTTAAAACTACTAAAATCATATTTCCAGTATTTATCCTCCATAAACGGCATGTATCCAATTCTTTGAGTGATCCTGTATGACATTTTATCTATATTCTACAAATATCTACAAATATTTGTTAATAAACTAAATGCAGTTCAGCGTAAAAATGAAATCATCTTTAAGCAATATGAACTCATACCTAGAAACCCTTACGATTTTTTTGTGTATATAAATTACAGATTTTTACATACCATATAGTATACAGAAATGAGGTGAAACATAAAAGCGCCTATCATAATTGAAAATGCTTTTCGAGCAATAACCTGCTAATGTACAGCACTTCTGATACAATATACTATCTGAAATCTTTTGTCTGTCCCTGTAAATGCTCTGGACTTTGTATTATACATGAAATAACTTATAGTAAACCCCAGCGACATATATCAATTTCATTATATATGTACACTGCAAATAGAGGCGTCTTAAATTAAGACACATATGTGACTGAAAAAGAATTTCAGACACTTAAGTGTCTGAATGTAAAAATTCAGTCACAATAGATGTCTTAATTTAAAACACCTAAATGTATTACTATGATCATAGTGTACACGAACTGATAAAAGTGTCTAAAAAATCTGCAAGTGTCTAATTTTAAGACACTTTGTAACTCCGCTCAGCATTCACCAGGGGGCACTCTCAGTTGCGCATGCGTCTTCCTTTCGAACTCGATGTTCGTTTGTAATTCAAACTGAATGTTTGTTTTTATGTACGCGTACATTTTAACTAATAATTTATTTTGACTTGATTGTTTTTTGTGGAATGTGAAGTTCCGGGATTTAATTTCTATCGACATAGTGGTACTCCGTATTAATATTTATCTATAACACTAATATAGTCTTCTTCATCTCGTCAAATTTGTAAAGAGAACTGTTGTCTGGCGGGCTATGTTTTCAGGATGGAAATTTTCCATTCTTTTAACAGAACTAGCCGGATGTGCAAGGGGATTTTATTTTTTAAATATCAAAGTCTGCCTAACTAACAGATACTAACGTAGCCTCCGATCCGGACGTCCTCTGGGCGAATGTGTTTTTGGAATAATCAGACCTTTTCCCAGGTAAGTGGGGTCTTAACTATGTATTTAAAACTCTCTGTGAATGTTTTCTCTTTAAATGGAGATTTGACACGAGTCTATAGCTTTATTAGTTCCTGAGTTATGCCAAAATATGTTCAAAGCATTTTGCCTATGGTATTTCCATGTTAAAATTTTATTTTGCTAATATTTAAATTTCTGCTCTTCAAATCATCTGCAATCATATTTCTGTATTATTTTCTATCCAATGTTATCTTTAAAATAAATTTTGGTGTGCCTGCATGGTGTATATTAGCGGTTACTGAATTTATTAATGTTACACCTTCCTAAGCCTTTTCTTATATAGTCATTACTTTAAAAATCGCAGTGACATCGCCTGTTGATTGGCTCATACTTCTTAATTACCATCAAGACTACCTTAATAGTATTTTTTTGGTGTAATTATTACTCTGAAGTACCCTTTTTAATTATTTATTTATGTATACAATACTTTTATAAGCCTTTAATGCGGCAGCATTTGTAATGTTTACAACGATTTTTACATTTCCGATAGATTTATTATGTGTTATGTACTGGAATTCAAAAGCATTTATAGTAAACATTCCTATTAATAGCTGCTTTTATTTATTATATATGCTTTTCTGGTCTAATGAAGTTTTCTTCTAACTCATGGTGTGTACATCATAAATTTAAAAAAAGAATATAGTTCGAACATCCTTCCATTCATCCATATCGATACATATTGATACATATTGATACATCCATATTGATACATAATACAGCGAATTATTTGTGTTCATTTATTTGTTTTAAATTGTTTTGACTGATAAAACTCATTAAATCTGGTCATTCTAATTAAAGGATTCTCTGTTTTTCCCTTTTATATAATTTTAGTGTTTCCGAGTATTTTAGAAATATCCCATTTGCTATACTGAAAATAGTCAGCATATAATCTTTTTAAATTTTCAACATCAATGACTCAAAACTCAAAACCACAGCTTCACGATTTGATTGTTTGAACGGAAATTGACGTCATTATGTAGACGTTGAAGCAGAAAAAAAATTGTTGATGTCAACAAATCTTATTTAATGAATTAGAAAAAGGATCTCACCTTATCTCTAGTTCACTTTGTTAAAACTTTAATGATTATTTTTAGATTCTTAAATTCATGTAATTATGTACCATTAACGTAACTGTAAGAATGCGGTAAAAATATACAGATATATTTCATTTGAAATAATTATATAAAATTGATTTTTTTATTATTTTTAGTAAAGTAATTTGAAATTAAAAATGAATACAAAGTAAAGAAGTAGAATTTTATAAAATATTTTCTTCATATAGCTAGATTTTGCACTTAAAATTGACACGTAAATTTATCGAATCATAATACAGGGTTGGACTTTTTCCAGAAGGAGGGCCTGATTAAATCATGGGAAACTGGGCAGCCCCCCCCCCCTACGATTTTAAGTGCTCCAAATTCGATATGGAATTTTTTTTAAGCTTATATTTTAAATGTGTTTCGACATTGTTTTGATTATAATCAGCATTTTGAACTTTAAAAGTAGTATTAGATTAAAAACTAAATAAAAAAATAAATACAGTAAAAACTCTCAATCGCGGCCACCTCGCGAATTGAACGCGTTTTGGAACGTTGAATTTGACTGCTATTCTATTGTGTTCGCTTTTATGAAGTAAAAAAAAAAAAAAAAAAATGTATTTATCTTTAAAAAGGTCGGTGTACGCTGAAGAAAATCGTCCTATGAAAGTTTTGTTGTAAAATCTCCATAACGGACACTCCTATATAGAGGACACAACTATTTAAGAAACACATTTTTCATTAACAACATGCACATATTTTATAATTTTTTACCTCAGAAAAACAGACATCTCCGAATGGCGAACAAATTCCACGGCTCTAAGGTGCCTACTATTGAGAGGTTTTACTGTATTGCGAAAAATATTTAAATTTTTAATCTTATTCTACACTCTACATTCAAAATATTGATTATAATCAGTACAATGTCGAAAAAGATTTCAATTATCAGCTTTACGAAAATTGCATACCATATTTTGGAGCCCCTAAAATCAGACTGTGTGTGTGGGGGGGGGGGCAGAATAATGGCCATATATTTTTCCACGATCAACGTGGTCAAACATGGCTACCTATAATGCTTTAAAAAAATGGCTGCGATTCAGACGTTTGAAGTGTCTAAAATTCAGACGCAAAAAGTGTCTGAAAAAATTCAGACATTTTAAAATGTCTGAAAATTGAACACTCCGTTTCAGACACTTAAGTGTCTGAATTTAAGACATTTCGATTTACAGCGTAGTATATAATGGTGTTATATCTATTCTATACTAATATTATAAAGAGGTAAAAATTGTTTATTTGTAGGAGGTAAGCTCTGGAACTACCGAACCGATTCCAAAAGTAATGGTATCAAAATGATGGTGTTAGTCCAACTTAGAACATAGGCTATATCTTATGTCCATGCCACTGGCCAAAAGGGGGTGCAGGAGCAAAAAACGTTCTAAAAATGCTATTTTTGTGTTACTGAAAGGCCTAGAAACATGAAATTTGGAATGGTAGTTACTTATTAGATATAAATAATCTCTAAGAACATTTCTTAAAAAATTCAAAATTTAAAAGGGGTGAAAATGCGCGAAAAGAGTTCTAAAAAACGTTCTAAATGGCGATTTCTACGCAATCTCAAGAAATACCAAATCGATTTCAAAAGTAATGGTGTCAAAATGATGGTGACATCCCTTGCTAAAATATAGGCTACATTTCATGTCGGTGCCACTACCCATAAAGGAGGTGCACGAGCAAAAAAACGTTCGAAATTGCGATTTTTGTGTTACTGAAGGGCCCAGATATTTGGAATTTGGAATGGTAGTTACTTATAAGATATAAATGAACTCTAAGAACATTTCATAAAGAGTTCGAAATTTAAAAAAGAGTGAAAATACTCGAGAACAATTCTAAAAAACGTTCTAAATGACGATTTCTACGCAATCTCAGAAAGTGCCCAACCTGTTTCAGAAGTAATAGTTGGAAATTGATTATGACAGCTCTTGCTCCAACATAGGCTGTATTTCATGTCGGTGTTACAACCACCTAGGGGCTGCAGAAGCAAAATAACGTTCTAAATTGCGATTTTTGTGTTACTGAAGGACCTAGAATCCTGAAATCAGGCAGGTCAGTTATTTATAAGATACAAATGATCTCTAAGAACATTTCCTAAAAAATCGAAATTTAAAAGGGCTGAAAAAGAGAGAAAAGAGTTCTAAAAAACTTTCTAAATTGCGATTTCTACGTAATCTCAGGAAGTACCGAACCGATTTAAAAAATAATAGTGTGAAAACGATGGTGACATCCCTCGCTCCAACATAGGCTGTATTTCATATTGGTGCCACTACCCCAAAGGGGGTGAAGGAACAAAAAACGATCTAAATTGCGTTTTTTGTAATACTGCAGGGGCTAGCAACTTGAAACTAGGCTGGGTAGTTACTTATAAAATATAAATGATCTCTAAGAACATTTCCTAAATAATTTGAAATTTAAAAGGGGTGAAAATATACGTAAAACGATCTAAAAAACGTTCTAAATTGCGATTTCTACGCAATCTCAGAAAGTACCCAACCGATTTCAAAAGTAAAGATTGGAAATTGATGATGACAACACTTGCTCCAATATAGGATCTTATTTCATGTCGACGTCACTACCACCTTGCGGTTGCATTTTAAAAAACGTTCTAAATTGTGATTTTTGTTATATTGAAGGAACTAGCAACTTGAAATTTGGCATGATAATTACTTATGAGGTGTAAATAATCTCTGAAAAGAGTTCCTTAAAAATCTGAAATTTAAAGGGGGTGAAAATGAACGATAGGGGTTCTAAAATAGTTCTAAATAGCGATTTCTACGCAATCTCAGGAAATATAAACCGATTTCAGAAGTAGTGTTTCCAAATTGATTGTGCCAGTCCCCGCTCCAACATAACCTATATTTTACGTTGTTGTCATTACAACTTGCGGGTCACAGGAGCAAAAAATGTTCTAAATTGCGTTTTTTGTATTACTGAGAGGGTCTAATATTTTAAATTTGGAATGGTAATTACTTCAAAGATGCAAATGCTTTCTAAGAATTGTCGAAAGAAAATTTCAAATTTAAAAGGATGATGTGAGCGAAAAGCGTTCTAAAAGCCTTTTAAATTACGATTTTTATGCAATCGTATTAAATACGTAACCGATTTAAAACATAATGGTTGCAAATTGATGGTGACAGATTCTGCTCAAACATAAGCTATATTTTATGTCGGTGCCACAACCCCTAGAGGGTTGCAGGGGCAAAAAACTTTCTAAATTGCAATTTTTGCGGTACTGAAAAGGTTAGAAACTTAAAATATAGCACGGTAGTTACTTATAAGATATAAATATCCTCTAAGAACTGTCAAAAATGAATTCGAAATTAAAAAGGGGTGAAGCGAAGGGAAGGAGTGAAAATCATTCTAAATGAGTCCTAAACTACGATTTCTATGGAATCTCTGGATAAACCGATTACAGAAGTTATTGTTTGCGAATCAAGGCCGTGATCCTATAGGGCCTTATTTTATGCCGGTGTCACTATCACCTGGTTGGGATAAACAACTAGAAAGCCTTTTAAAACATCTAAATTCCGTTTTCTACAAAATAATAGGAAATACCAACCGATTTGAAGGTTAATGTTGGCAAATTAATGGTGACAGTTTCTGTTTCAACATATTTCGAGACATTCTATTTCAACTCTGTTTCGGCATTTTATGTTGACGTCACTAAAACAAGAGAGGTGGTAGACTGTTAGACAAGAAGCTTGGAATTTGGCAGGATGGTTAATTTTAAGATGCAAATGTGTTAATATGATTTCTAAAAAATTCAAATCTTCAAATGAATACTGAATTGAGCGTATGAAATGAGCATAAAAGTCTCAAAATACTTTCTAAATTATCATCTATTTAGAATTAGTTTTAGTTCTTCTTATTAAATAAAGTCTCATTTCTGTTTATTGCAGTTTTATAATGAAGTTTAGTCAAACTGCGGCTTAAATTGTAATTTTTGAATTATTCACAAAAGTGTTCTTCTAATCTCTATAATAATAGCCTAAGTCATGTGACTGTCATCAATAGTTCCGGGCTGACCGCTTCGCTTTTTACATGCCAGGTGACCATTTTTTACATTTTTTTATTTTTCGCGTGGTAAATTAAAACGATGCTTTGATATTGAAATTAAAAGTCATGGTTTTTGGTATTATTTATTTATTTTTCTTTTCTTTTTCTTAAAAAGGGGAAAGAAAAAGTGAAAGTCATGAATTTCAAATTAAAATTATGTATTTTAAATATAATGAGTGAAATTATTATATTTTAGATGAATTTAATGAAATATGAAAAAATGCGATTGGAAAGACAATGTTTGATGATTTATCACTTGCGCCTGGCTAGCATAAAAAGATACTACTTAGTTATACCGTCGACCCATTTCGCCAAATTATATAAATCGCCAAATTATAAAAATTGGCATAATTTTTATTTTAAATAGCGAAAGAACAAATAAATTAGTATAACATTAATAAAAATACAAATAAAACGTCGAAATAAAAATAACTTGATGACGTAAACACGTGTAACTTGCTTAAAAACAAGCGAATATGACATTTACGATCAATCATTATTGATATATAATCTTATAGTTTGCCGATATATTTTTGGTCGACGGGATAACCAAGTAGTACCCATAAAAATACGGAGTTCTTGATTTCTCTACTAGAAACTTCTGATTTGGCTAAGTATTGAGAAAGTAAATTAAATTTTGGGTAAAAGTAACATGGTACAATGCTTAGCACTCATCTAACGGAGACCAAACTGGTCGCCAAGGGCGGGTAGTACTATTATAAAAGTATTGGTTTTGCATTGGAAGAACTTACAATGGAATAACACTATTACCTATAAATGGCTCTATATTTCTTCCCAATATTCATGCAGTTGTAGTAAAATGTTATTGATTTAAAATTACGATGATTAGACACGATAAAATATTCAAATTATTTTGGTTATATATTGGCTTGCTTATAAAGGTCAAAATATTACCAATATAATTTGTATTGCTCCAATACTGTTTTTCAGTCAGGGAAATACTAATTAAGAATTTGAAAAAAAAAATCCATTTTCCCCTCATTTTTTTATTTATTTACCTTCTAAAATTTTCGCCACTTTCACTGTTAAAGATTAATAAATAAATATATTTATATATATTCAAATGTGAAACACTGTAATCTGACTATCATCTGCATATGACTAATGAGAAATTCGCGTGTCTACAAAGTAACAAGTCTTCAGCAGAGGTCTTTTATTTTAAGCAATACACATGATGCGCTTTGATCATGCATATTAAGAAATAATAATAATGAAAGAAAATAAAAGGAAAAAATATTTAAAAATAGAACTGCTGGCTCCGCATACTTTAAGATGTATTACTGAATGAATTGTGATGTGTCAGGTTACTGACTGACTATTATTTTTAAGGGGGTAGAATATCTTTAAACCATCAAAATTTTCGATTTTTTTTTAAATACATATTTTGATTCTGTAATCATTTCTGAACAATATGCCAAAAACCGCATTAAAAAATTCTCATTAGTTTACTAATTATGGCAGTTTTATGTGACTACATATTGAGACTACATAGGACAATTAAACTTTGCGTTGCGTTTATTCAAATCGATGAATTTTGATATGCGCGCAGTGTTACTAAAAAACTATGCATGGCAATCAAAAGAATTTCTGCCACGTGTTCATTTCTGTATTATCTACAACTTAAAACCAGAAATATATAAATATTATTTTTTTTTCTGTTTTTTACTTTGAAAATATTTTTCAAAAAGTGAAAATTTTTAATTTTTTGATAACTTATATTTTAGTCAATATTTTTTACAAATATTCTGGTTTTAATATAAGGGTAACTCTATTATGTGTTTATTTTCACCAAACTTTTCTCTTTATATGCTTATTTTCAGATTTAATCATGCGCGCATGATTTCTTTACTCTTATTATCGTATATTTTTTAACTTATCATTTCAATATTTATTTATAAATTTACAAGTACATATATATTTTTAAATATAAATATAAATATGAACTTTATATTAAAATAAAGTTTTATTTTTATTTTTGGCTTATTACACAAGTTTTGAAACTTGGAACATAGTGATATTTTTTACTTTTTCGACGTGTTCAAAGGTATCCTACCCTCTTAATGAAAATAATCAAGAAATTAAATATCATTGTTTACACAGCTTTTATATTGAATTTACCCAAAATGCTCCCATTAAACTGTCAATACTTGTAAAATGCTGATTTCACACTGGAATTATTTCCAACGAAACGCCATTATTACAGAAATATTGGATCCAGAATTAATGTATTTACAACGGGACACCACTTTCTAGAACTATTTAGGGGAAGGTGGCCTAAAATTATCCCCTTAAAGGAAAAACTTATGTAAAATAACACAACTGTTTAAATAAATCTTTGGCTCTATGCTAATATGTTTTGCACTATATTTTGCATTATAAACATATTTTAATAATATTTTAAACTCAAATTGAGTAATGAAAAAAATAGATTTTTGAAAAAGTGTCCAAAGGATCATTTTACCCTCACTCAAGGACAAAATGATCCTTCATTTAAAAATAATTGTAAATTATTCTTTATCGGCAAAATAAAGGATGTAAAAGTAAATATGACAATACATAATGAAATAAAAAATGTTTTATAATCAAATAGCATACGTAATTTATTTTATGTAAATTCTAAGATATAAAGTGTCACAGAATTTTGAAAAAACAATAAAATGGAATATTTGAAAATTATGATCCAAACATAATAGGAAAACACGTTGGCTCAAAGAGAAAGATTTGGTGTAGTCACACATTTGGTTCCCATGATGGCTAGGACCCGTTACCGGATTTTCTTCAGCCTATGAGATGGTAGTAACACGATTTACATAATGGATCATTTTACCCGGCAACATGGCCGTCCATTTTAGGTCATATAACTGCGGATGACGCCAAGAAACATAACAAACCTAGCCAGAGTAATTCACGTCAAAAAAACATACTCTATTAAGTAAACCAAATCATATCTCTGTACATGAAAGACTGTATATCTAAATACTAAATATGAAAGTTAGTGCTTATCTTATAACAGATGTCATAAAATCCACTTTTACAACGAATTCTATTTAGACGCGTAATACTGCGATCGCTTGAATACCGCCATTTCTTCTTCATCACTTGGCACAACTAGTATTAAAATAATTCTGTTAAAATTAATCTAGTGTAATTACATATCGAGCTATTCAGACCAGATTCTATAATCATTAAGGTTAGCTGGGTGAAAAAGTTCCACCAGTTTCGTCCGGGATAGCTCAGATGGTAGAGCACTGGCGGCTTCAGCCAGGAGATCCCTGGTTCGAACCCTGGTCCGGACATTTTTCGCTCAGTTGGAAATTTACTTCTAATATATATGTAATAGTTTAACATAATTAAAATACTCCGCAAAGAATCCACCCCATATATCAGCATGTAACGAAATTATTCTTTGAGGCCCAGTAAATGAATAATAACTATTCTTTGCACGGCATATTCTACAGAATGCATATTTTAGTGCACTTTATAAATGCATATATATATATATATATATGTTTGGATGCGTGTAACATCATTAAAAATCATTTGAAAGGAATTTTTTTCCATTGGCCGTAATGTAACGGAATACTTTTGACTGTCCCTGTAGCTGAAAAGAAATGCTAAAAACTTCATTTGAAATAGGATTCGTGCTATGGGAAACGTCAATAACATCCAAAAGTTTCAAAGCAATCCGAGTACATTTACGAGAATTATAGCTCGTACGGACGGCCAGGAAAACCGAAGTCGTGAACAAAAAATATATACTTATTAGTAATCAACAAATAGTTATATAGTATATATATATATATATATATATATATATATTAGTACCCTCATTTTGTCAAATAAAAAATTAGTACAAAACGTAACGGTATGTTAAAAATTTTTAGTAAGCGAATGGCTAAGTTTGAGAAGGAAGAGCACTTCTTCTTGAGATGAGTACAACCTTCCACCCTTATCGTAATAATAAAGAAGATTTTAAGTCAAATAATAACCCGAAGGATATTTAACATTTTTGTAACAAAATAAATGGCATGAAACGTAGATTTAATGCATAGACAATAACGGGGAAAATCCCTACCATTTCGTGCCTATTGTCCAGAAATTGGGACGTTTAGATTTTTATAAGTAAAACTAGGGGGATCTGCCCCCTGCAAGCTACGCTCGTCAACCCCCGTTCAGACACTGTAGAATCTAAAAGCAGGCTAATCTGATCGGTTTTTAAAAGGTTGGAGAAGATTGAATTATACTGAAAAAACCTGTAGCGATCTCCCTGTAAACGGGTTTCCATTCAATTCCATTTGATTGCAAAAATTTAAGCTAGAATCAGTTGCTGTTAAGACATCCAATGGCTGTTTTCGTGTTTGGCTAAAGAAGATCAGTTAAACATATGAAAAGAAGCTAAAATAAAATGAATTAAATAAACATAGTCTTTGTCTCTCGGTATTTTTTAACAGGTTTATAAAACGATTGTCATAATACATTTACTGAAATTTGCTGCTTTAACCCCTTCAAGTGCGGTGGTACCTTTTTGGACCACTTAATTTTAATTCTTAAATGCCACATTAGCATCAGAATATTGGGATGGAAATTTTCCTTTTATTAAGTAAGTGAACAAAAGCAATTTTGTACTTCGAAATTTGTTTGTAAATTCTGGTGCCATTCACAGATTTCAAGATTTTACGAATAGAAGTGCCTTGTCCGTGAAAGGGTTAAACACATATTAATGTATTTATTATTTTAAAGTTTCCTTTCCCTTTTAATATTCACGTGTAAATACAATTTTCAGGACATAATTTTCAATATTTTCCTGACTTTAACACGTACTTATTTAATAATAATTTTAAAGTTTTTTTTTCTGTTTTTAATAGTCACGTGAAAATAAATTTTTAATCGTTAGGAAATATAATTATTTGCGCTGTTTTAAAAATTGAAAACAATCTCTATAATAATAGCCTAAGTCATGTGACTATCATCAACAGCTCCAGGCGGATCACTTCGCTTTTAATATTCCAGGCGGCCATTTTGGTACTTTAATGTTAGCCAGCCACAGGTGTGATAAGTTGCCGAATATTATTCTATCCCCATTATTTCGTTTATAATATAATAGTCCAAGTCATGTACTGCCATAAACAACGGGCTGATTCCTTCGCTTTTCATAAGAAAGGTTTCCATTTTGATTAAAGAATCAAAATTATTTTTTCGAATAAAACTACATAAAAGTTGCCATGATCACAAAGAATTCCTGGTACTTTTATGTTAGCCAATAGCTTTTTTTTTTTTTTTTTTTTTTTTTAACTCGCCAGTTAGAATTTTTTTTTTTTTTTTCGAGTGGTAAATTAAAACGGTGCTACTTGGTTATCCCATCGACCAAAAATCCGTCGCCAAATTATAAGATTAAATGCCAATAATGGTTGGTTGTAAATGTCACATTCACTTGACTTTAAGGAAGTTACACGTGTTCACGCCATCAAGTGATTTTTATTTCGACGTTTTATGTTTTATTTTTATTTTTATTAATGTTATACTAATTTATTTGTTCTTTTGTTATTTAAAAAAAAAATATATGTCAATTTGTATTATTTGGCGTAATTGGTCGACGGGAGAAGTAATAACATTAAAACGTTGCTTTGAAGTAAAAATTAAATCTCATTTTGTTGCATTGTCACATACGCACCGGGCTTGGCGTGACTTTTTTTTTACGACAATTTGGCGAAAACTTCGTTTTCAAATACCTGTTACATATGTATTTTTAAATTATTTTCTGTTATATTTAAAATGAAATAACAATAAATAAAAAAAAATAATTAATAACTATAGAACAAAACAATTTATAACATTTTTTGTAAGAAAAAAAAAAGAAAATAAATTCAAATAAACATTTATTAATAAATAAGCAACAATAGCCGGGTTACCATGTCACGCAAAATAACGCCATTTTGGCGCCCATTAGGTACCCCGTTGCGTATATGACATCTGTGTCTAATATTTTTCTTTTCGTTTCGTTTAAAAAAAAGAATGAAGTAAAAGCCATTTATTTTAAAGGTTTCAATTTTAAATGAAAGATTTGTATTAAATAAAATGATAATGAAATACAAGTTAAATTCTGAATAAAAGTAACATGATGCATTTCTTAGCATAGATTTAAGGGAGGCCAAACTCGTCGCCAAATTACTTTAAAATAACCTTTTCTAAAATATGAAAAAAAAAATCTGTTATGATTAAAATTTGAGTTGCCATCATTAGAAAAAAAGTATTTAAAATTAGAAAGAAATTAATATTTCGAAAACTAATTCTAATTTTAAAATTCTAATACCAGTTTTGAGATCTGTGGATCAATACGGATTTTTGCTGTTAATTTCATCGCAAAGTATTCCATATTTTAGGAGAAATCGCCGTGAAACGTAATCAGTTGTTTAATCAGTCGTTTCATAGAGTCGTTACATAAATTAGTTTCAATTCGATTCATTAGGATTTTATATATATAGGGTAGATAAATATTTTTTGAAAGATAATTTTTTTTGTACGCTCATTTTGCACCGTTTACTATAATTAAGCACAAAATTGAGTTAAAAAAAAATTCGAACGTGTGTTAATGCCGATGTAATTTAATTGTCGCAACGGGAAGTTCAAAAAACTTACGTTTGCTGTAAAACGTTTTCCTCTAGGTTTATAAAACTGTTGTTTGGATATTTATATTTAGTGCCTTTTCGGGTGCGAGTTTCCCTCCAAACAAATGTACAAGTCTCCTTCTATTATTGTTTTTAAGAAATAAATTTCATAATCTGGACAAGAGCAATTTGGAGTATTTTATGATTATTAAAACTCTTTTACCGTTAACGCAATACTAATGCTTGCATTACTTTTTTTTTTTACACCATTTTTGCCTATCTATAGAATATTAGTTAATTCTCATGTATGAAGTGTGGTTATAACATATTTCATAGTTTTATTTCTCATACCAGATACTACTTGCACTACTGTTGCTTTAATGTAACACTCTTGTAGGTGAATAATCGCAAAGTATTTTTCCCTTACTTTATTCACATTCATTTATTTCATTTAAAATATAAACTTTTCACTAATTTAATTTAAACTTTATAGCTTTCGATCATTTCTTTTAAAAAACATACATTTAAAATACATGTCTTTTAATAATTACATTTAAAATGATAAAAATAATATAAAATCATAAACCAAAACTTTTTTTAAACATCAAACATTTTTGTTCTGATTTTCACATACTAAATATAAAAGCTGCTATTTGTGGTTAATAAAAACTGCGATTGGCTAGATTTGCACACAATCTGTGTTAGATTTTTTTTTCCGGTTTGATTAAATTGAAACTGTTATTTTTTTATGCCGTTATATCTATACCGTTTAATTATAATTTTTGTTTCATTTGTACTTATTTATTTATTCATTTTAATCCATGTAAACTAAGTTGTATGTCTGAAATTAGCTTTCAGCCGTGAAAATGAATTTCACATTTAAATTTTTTGACTTATATAAAAAAGTGGATAATTTCAATATTTAATTGACCTTTTTATTTATTTTTTAATCTTATTCTAAAAATTTTAATTTTCTTTCCTCTTAATACGTCAAAATAGATGACACCATCTCAGAAACTGTCTATAAAAATTGGAAGGAATTCGTCCCATTGTTTTTTAGTTATGCTTAACGAAATATTTTTGTTTTTAGAATTTAATACCTATTAGTCTTTGCTTCGATCAGACAATTTGTTTTTTTCTATGAGTATATTTTTATACTAGAAATGCATTTTTAAAAAGCATATTTCAAATATATCGCTTAAATCTAAAAATACAAAATATGCGAATAATGTATATTGCATATTACGGATTGCTGAAGCAAGCTTTTCCGGTATATCATTACACCTTCGCTATCAATAGCAAATTGATTCCCGATAACCATATATTGCAGAATAATTACCATTCAATAAATTGATTTTGGATTTTTCTAATGTACTTGGAATGAAATCTCCTCTTGAGACATTGATCCAATCTATTGGATATCTATTAATCAGTTCCTCTACCAGTTCTATCGACAACGAACATTAAGTATTCTATTTAAAAACCTTCTTTATAAATTACTGATATTTTGTAAAATAGTTATGTTTAATGTTCCATTATCTCAACCTACCTGTCTGCGTTTAAAATATAAAATATTTCTATGCGTTTATTAACAAAAAATTAAATATTTAGGTAAATTGTATATTTAGACAAGTTCAGATACGTTCACATAAGAAATCTAAATATATTTTCTATGAGAGATTAAGTTGAGTATTATGCATACTTTTAGGTAGATTTCGTATGAAATAGTACCTATTGCGATCGAACGTATGTTAGAATTTCTGAAAAAGTTTTGCAGATATACACCAGGCATGACCCCTAGAACCCAAAACCACCCTCAGTAAAAAAAAAAAAAAAAAAATAAAATAAAAAAAAAAAAAAAAAAAAAAAATATATATATAGTTCTATCAAAAGTAAATGATTTATGAAAATTGTGAAAAAGAGGGTGCAAACCAACAATAAAAAAATCAATGAAAATTTATAACTAAAAAACAATAAACAAGCCACTCCTTGCTCCTCAGAAAGTGGGAGGAGTGAAAAAAAATAGGATCCTTACAGGTTTCGCAAGATATGGCCAACCCACATAGTACTCCAAAAGTGTAAATATCAGCAAATAAACTTAAACTTTCAAAAACTCAACAGAACAAAACTACTTTAAAAACATTAATGAAACAAAATAGCTTTAAAAACATAAACAACCAACCAATTCAGAATCAAAAGAACCAATTTTAACTTATAAAACGTAAATAAAAATTCTTATATAACTAAATCATTTAGCAATTAAAAATATTGAACATGTGAGAAGGCCATACCCCCACCTTGACCCGTGAAGACTTGAAAAAAAACTTGCTACCTTTAAAATATCCACTATGCTTCACATCTCTCCAACAGCAGGAGTTGGAAGCAAGGCCATAATCCAAGTTAGACCAGCGTCATTCAGACTTGTCTTTCCGTTATCTTCATAATCATAGATTTCTTTCCATATCAACTTAGTTCCTACTTGAAGTTCATCAACATGCAGACGTTCTTAAAAAGACTTTAATCCACACCTTTCAAATATTCAAGTAGTTTCATCGGCATCCATTACGGTGTTTGGCCGCTTAGCTTTTGCCACTTTTAAAAACTTTTTTCAAGCTGATTTACATAATGAAAAATAAACTGGTATGGAAATAAATTATTGTAAAAAAGAATAGCAGTAAATTTAAAAATCTGTGAACTCAAAAATTCTCTATTACTACAAATTCTAAAAAATCTATTAACTTGTCCCAAAATAATGTTGATAAAAAACCTTCTACTTAAATTTGAAAACCAGCGTGGCATTGATTGAGTATCAAAATTAAAGAAATCCCGTTTATCAAAAAGCTTAACTAATATATTGTTGTCTTTAATTAAAATGTCTAAATGCAAAAAATTAGCATGCAAACTATCAACAGAAGCCTTATTTAATTTTAAACATGAAGGATAGATACCGTTAATCGATACCAAAAGTTTGTCATCGAATATTATTAAATCTTCGATATACCTTAAAACTGCAAAATTCTTATTACTGTTTAAAACATAGTTAAATTCATAATAAAAAAGAAACAGATTAGCAGCAGAACTCGAAAAATTTGTACCCATACCAATACCACAAATATAATACCACCTGGTAAAAAAAACGAGCTATTGAATGTAATAAAATTATTAAGAAAACAGAAATTACATAAACTTAAGAAAAATCTCTTTTAATTCCAAGCTCCTCCTGAATGCAAAACACATCAAAAATATTTTTTAATGTATCATAAAGTAATGTATCATAAAGTTGTTTGTTTTACACCATTTAAAAGCATTATATATATATATATATATATATATATATATATATATACATACATATACATTGTTGGAATACAACGTCCATTTATCTTACCCTTTTCTTTCAGCGCATGCGCGTACAGTGACGTTTCTACAAATCCGCTCTGCGAGCGAGATTATTTAGTTCTGTTAAAAACATGTCAGTGCTTAGTCGCACTTAAGCTATGTATATATTTTTGTTTTCGTGTTAGTGTTAATAAATGTTTATGTCGAGCTATTCTGCTAACTCTGTGTGCCCCCAAAACCAACAAAGGTTATGGGTACCAGAGACGCTACTTACTGCGCTATAAATAGCAGAAATATTTTTTTTAATTCGAACTTTCGAATCACAAAGTCTTAAGCCTAAACCGAAATTAAGAACCCTTCTACGTTCTGTCATTAACTGTTTTGATTTGTGGCTGCGAGATATTTTATTTAATCATGTCACATGTTACGACAATTGAAAAGTTCGGCAAAGATAACTTTGATAGCTGGAAACTTCAAATTGAAGCAGTATTAATAAAAAATGATCATTGGGATTATGTAACCGGTAAAGAAGAGAAACCGGCCGAAGGTAGCGCTGATGAAAAGAAATGGCTCCAGGCTGATCAAAAAGCTCGTGCTGATATAATTCTGGCCATAAATGCTAGTGAATTGTGCAATATTAAACATTGTGCGACTTCAAATTCTGTATGGAATAAATTGAAAGACGTTTATGAATCCAGAGGCCCCTCAAAGAAAGCAACGCTGTTAAAACAGCTTCTGTTTCGAAAGATGAGTTTCAGTGAAACGATGTCTGAACATTTAAATATCTTTTTTGAGATTGTTGATAAATTAAAAGAAATGGAAATAGAAATTGCGGATGATTTGTTATCAATGCTTCTACTCTACAGTGTTCCTGAGAATTTCGAAAATTTTAGATGCGCTATAGAATCGAGAGATGAATTACCTAAACCCGATTCTTTGAAAATTAAGATGCTAGAAGAATGGGAAGCTAGAAAAGGAAAAACGACTCATGATTCACAAAATGCCTATTATATAGAAAACAAGAGAAATAATCAAGAACAGAAGAAAAATGAAAAATGGAAGACTAATACGAATAAAAATTTTCCTGCAGAGAGAAATTATCCTAATTTCAAGTGCAATTATTGCTCCAAAATCGGGCATAAAGCTAACGAATGTAGAAAGAAAATAGCTGACAGAAAGCTTACATCTTTAAATAAAGGATATCAAGGTTCAATGATTAGTTATGAAGAACCGGTTAGTATGGCATTTAACGACGTATACCATCAATCTCCTGCATGGTGTTTAGACAGCGGTTGTACATCTCATATGTGCAAAGATAAAAGTTTATTTACAGAATTTCATACTCGTGATAATTCTACAATACAGCTTGCGGTTGATAAAACAGCAAAAATCACAGGAATAGGAACACTTATTATTACAGTGCCTAACGGTAGTGGGACTATTAATCTCACACTTAAGAACGTTCTGTGTCTACCTGAGTTAAAATGTAATTTGATTTCAACATCAAAAGCAACGGCTAATAATCGTTCTGTGCTTTTTATAGAACGATATGCTAAAATAATTGAGCCTAATGGTTCTATACTAGTACAAGCTGTTCGTCAAGGTGATTTATATTATGTACATCGAATCCCCGAAAGAGCTAAATGTAAAGAAGATTATCAATATATTCGAGATGAATTAGCAAAATCATTTAAAATGAAAGATTTAGATCTCTTACACTATTGTTTGGGCATAGAATTTATGCAAAACGGGGACAATATTAAAATTACTCAAAAGAAGTACATTGAAGATATTCTGAGCAAATTTAATATGCAAGAATCCAAACCAATATCTACACCTTTTGATAATGACGTGAAGCTTGCTAAAGATATGTGTCCCAAAACTGAAGAAGAAAAATCTGAAATGAATAATATTCCCTACCGTCAACTAATAGGATCCCTTATGTATTTATCAGTCGCTACAAGACCTGATATAACTCACGCTGTGAATTTCCTAAGTCAATTTAACAACAATCCAGGTAAACCTCATTGGATAGCTGCAAAAAGAATTTTGCGATACCTGAAAGGAACCCAAGATCAAGGACTGATCTTTAAGCGTGATTCTGAATCATTGATTGCATTTGTCGATGCCGATTGGGCGTCGGATGTGAATGACAGAAAATCATACACTGGCTACATTTTTAAATACGCCAGTGGAGCCATATCGTGGGAATCGAGAAAACAACGAACTGTCGCATTATCCACAACAGAGGCGGAGTACATGGCATTGTCAGAAGCCGCCAAAGAGATTTTGCATCTCAGACGGTTTTTAAGTGAACTTTCTCCCGAAACAGTGACTGCGCCTACTATAATATTTTGTGATAACCAGTCTGCTCAAAAATTAGTACGAAATCCGGTTTCCCATTCGCGCACGAAACACATCGACATTCGACATCATTTTGTGCGCAAAATTTACGATAATGTCGAAATAGAGGTCAAATACCTAGAGACAGAAAATATGCCTGCAGACATTTTAACCAAAGCTTTAAACGCTTATAAACATAAAAAATGTTGTGAAATGATAGGACAAAATGTTTAAAATTTTTCAGCATTATTCTGTATCCTTTTTATATAAGTATATAATTTGTATTTGTAATTTTTATATTAATATTATTTCTCTGTAATTTGCTTAATAGGAGAATATTGTTTTGTTAAGAAAATGCACGTTGTAAAGGGGGAATTGTTGGAATACAACGTCCATTTATCTTACCCTTTTCTTTCAGCGTATGCGCGTACAGTGACGTTTCTACAAATCCGCTCTGCGAGCGAGATTATTTAGTTCTGTTAAAAACATGTCAGTGCTTAGTCGCACTTAAGCTATGTATATATTTTTGTCTTCGTGTTAGCGTTAATAAATGTTTATGTCGAGCTATTCTGCTAACTCTGTGTGCCCCCAAAACCAACATACATATATATATCACTTTTTATGAATATGATAACTTCCGTTATTCTGAACAAATCTCTTCCAAACTCATACATAAAATCAAGCGGCAAAAAATCTCGATCAAGTTCGTTAATGGGCAAAATCGGACCAAGGGGGTAGAAATAGGGAGGGGTTTTGTGAAAACAGAAAAAAACCATAACTTCTTAATTTTTATACATATCAAATCAGTTTAAAGTTATTATTACTTCTAGGAAAAGGGCTAAAAATTTGTGTATCACAGAGTCCTGATAAAATTAAAAATGGGTTTAAGGGGCGCAAGAACAGGGTTTTCGGCAGACCAAAATTCATAACTTCGTCAATTCTTAAGATATCACATTCACGTAAACTTATTATAAATCATCTTAATATTATCTACAACTTTTATATTGACAAGTTTTTGATAGGACCAACTCTTATAGCAAAGAAAAAAAAAGGGGGGCGGGGTTGCAGAAGAAAACAATTCATAACTACGTCAATTCACAGGATATGCAATCGGCTTAAATTTATTATACATCTTATCAATATTATCGACAATTTTCATAATGACAAGTTTTTGACAGCATCAACTCTCACAGAAAAAAAAAGGAGTTGACGAAAAAAATATCGTATTAATGGTGGACTCAAATCCAAAAGGGCGCCCCACCAGTGGCCGAGAGGTTCTGCTCTCGAAGCTGGTAGACAGGAGTTGCTGGGTTCGATCCCAATCGCGCCCGTCGGCCTAATCGTTCGGAGTTTTCGTGGTTTTCTTCGAGCCGTGGATCTTCCATGCGTTAATACGGATTAGGTTCCCTTAGAAAGACCCCCACGGAGGGCACTCCCCCCGGGCCTATATCCCTCGTGTAGATAATTGGCCGTCAAAATTCAACCCAACTCAACCCAAATCCAAAAGGTTTAATTTCTGACACATTTTTAAATTCATTTTCGCTCTCAAACGCATCCATGTGGCACGTTCTCTTATTCAGAAACTATATAAATTGCTGTATTGGTCGATGTTTTGAAAAAGGCAGAATATATTTTTAAAAAATGCCGTCAAATTTAGATATTTTGAAACGAATTTCCCGAAGCGATAGTGCTGGAAACGAAAAAAAAATGTTCGTACTGAGAAAATAATTGTAAATCAAGTGCTAATTAATTGAACGGAAAATAAAAACACATATCAATTATAAATCTCTTCAAAAAATCACATCATTAAGTTTCATGTTTTTATTTTTTTAAATATGTCAGAAAATTTCGGGTTGTTGAGCTGAGAAAAATATTCTTTTTCATACCGACTTAGTATTTGATAAAACGAGCTCGTACTTAAAAACTGAATTAAAAATTCGTTAAAAGCGGCCAGATAAATTTGTTAAACTGGGTTTATCTCTAATCTGGATTTTGTTTTAGTTGTTGAAATTAGTACTTAACTTCGAAATCAACCTCCGCTTGTAGGCAGAGCCGGCTTGGATTTTTAAATATTGAAAGTAGCTGCAGCTAATTATAGTTCTTTTAATGATATTAACAAAACAAAAGATGAAATTCCATTTTATTTGATTCAATTCTCTCATTTGTGTTTGTTTGCACTTTCACATGAGAAGCAACATACAATATATTTCGATTACTTATTTTGATATAAAATTTTTGTGTATAGATATTGCAATATAAATTTAAATTAAATTGCCAAAACACCACCAAACATACACCAAATATAGTTTTATGAAGTATTTTCAAATGTACTTGATATTTTGGACTTTTGTGTTTTTGTTTATACTCTATACACACATGCACACATATCTATATATACAAGGTGTCCACTCTGAACGGTGAAGAATGTATCAATCCCAAACCGTTCGTCATTGACATATAGTTCCAATTACAAAAGTGATTTAAATGAGGTAAAAAAATTATTTTTAAATACGTTTGGATCAATCCAAACATTTCTTAAAAAGTTACGAAATTTATTATTTTACACTATCCCCCGGTCCTAAAAATGATATTTCCTATTACAATAACAACTAAGACGAAAAAAGTGACATTCATCTAACTCTAAATTTGACCAAGTTATTAAGCTTTGAATTGCCTGACTTACACCAACTTTCTTTATCTGAAAACAGATGAGTTAGGTATCCTACACGATGTGCTTAAATTACTAGAAGAATTTAATCCCCGTGTATCTGCATTTTAACTCAAAGTATTCACATCATACATGCATTACGATAGCATTAAGTTTTATTAATAAAATTTAAGATTGTTTAAAATAATTAAGTTTTAAAGTATGTTTTATTTTGTAAAGAATTGAGGCTTTTACTTTGCATCGTTTCAATAAAGAAATTCTTCAATTTTTTCAATTATATTTTCAGTGCAAGTTGTATATTTTGCTTTAATATGTCAGAATGCAAATAGATTAATAAAATGTAGTTTCGATACAAAACGCGTTTACTATTATCAGTTAAAATTTAGCAATTTCGACAAATAGGTGGGAAAATACTGGAATGCTTTTGTATAGCCTATTATATTACCTACATCATTTTATATACAACTACATATTAAGCTGAAATTTGATTCTGGCAAAAATATGCTTAAATGAACTGAAATTACTCTACCAGGAATATCCATAGGCTTCAATGTATGCAGTTTTTTGCATAGACTTCTATGTGATTTTGTTCCTATGCCGTAAAGATATCTTAGTATATTAAATGTAGTTGAGCTTTAAAAAACACAACTCAAATAAATATCACCTTTAAGATATTCACGCTCATTCTTAGTTATGCTAAAAAATTCTTTTCTGTAGCCTTATATATAACACCTAACCTAATTCTTAAACACCACGTAGTGTGCAAATATTTAGTTAAGACCAAAACGCATGTCATAACTGAAGACGCAATTTCGTCAGTCATCCCTAATAGACAATACTTCTGATACAGTATTGTATCAGATATATTTTATGCGCCCCTGAATATGAACAATAGATACACTGAAAATCAGAATCTACAGCAAACATCTAGCAGTAAACCTAAATAATGTATATCAATTTCATTATGTTGGAAATAGTTTAACTTTATTAAAATACTCAGCTAAAAGATTTTGCCCACTAGAGCATTATATAACTGATCTCTTTGTGTGATCCATTAAGTTATTGTTAGATACTCATCTTCTACAGAAAGTCTGTTTTAGGGTACCCTAGAATTTCGTATCAATTTCATTATCTTTGTGACATAGTAACAAGGATAGAATACGCCGCAAACGAATTTTCTTCATAGACTATAATGTAACAGAATACTTTTCAGTTCAGTTTTCTATACCCGTGATCTAAGCGTTAAACATTCAATATTCTATAATAACTATTTTTTGTGCAACTCAATAATGTACAAACATTTAATTATGTTTAAGTTTGTACAGCGCTATTAAAATACACGCCAAATGTTATCCCCCATAGACCATAATGTAACGGAATTCTTGTGTACCTGTAAATGAACTATTGTACTACACACTACATTTTCAATACCAAATATGTTATGACAAACCTGAATCACTTATATAAATTACAAGTCATCTCGAGTATATTTACGCATGTTAGAGCACGGTCACATGACATATAACAGACGGCAAATGGCTGACAGCAGACACACGAAAGGAAGTCATAAAAAACTATGTCATATAACTATCATCCAACTATGTTGAAAAGTATTAAAAGGGGTGTACCCTGTTGCTTAAAGATGAATTCTATACCTAATTATTTTGGATTTTACAGATGGAATTATTTCATTAACTTCTGTTCAAAATAACAAAACATCATGAAAAAGGTTTATATCATAAAAATGAAACCTTTATATATGTACAATGTTTTTCGTTGTTTCCTAAAGAAATAAACCATGCAAAATTCAGTTATCAGTAAAAAATTAATAATTTATATTTATGTACACTGTCAAATATTTTCTGTCGCAGAGAAAAAGTACTAAAATCATTAAAACGTTACACTACAGCTGTGTTTAAACCTATAAAATTCGTCGCAAAACTGCTAAATTATGTGGTTTTTCTTCATCGTGTTTGAAAACCAGCTGAGCCATAAAAGAGATAATACTAAATAACTTTTTTAAACAAAGAGGCCACGCATGTAGATTACAACAAAAGTGGTTCATTGATTTATTTCTACATATACGCGAAAAATGTTATTATTTATATTATTTTTTGGGGTTTAACCATTCTTTCATTTGGGTATTTTATTTTTCTGCTCTAGCTTTATTCTATTCAAAATGTTTGAACATGTTTGTTTGTTTTTCATCTTTAGGGACAAATCACTTTTCTCCTGATGTTTTTCTGTTACGTAATTTACGTTTCAATTTATAAACAAAATTGAATAAGGACGCTTTATGCGTTCTCAATTCCGTCTTGTGTTCCATTCACAAATTTTGCTTAGGAAATGGGAAAACTATCTTTATCAATTAGTTTATGTTTATAAATATAGTAATAACCATAAACACTTTATAAAGGTAACATTAGTAAAACATATTCCTCTCTCTATATTTTGCTAATATACCGGGAGTCGGCAGCACAGGCACCTCTCGAGTTCACGGATGAAATTCTAGAATTAGTTAAATCTTGATTCGCATATTAAAACGCATTCGGTCTGCCAAGTCATATCTTGGTGGAAAATACCTGAAAACCCTATTTTAGCGGCTGACTCGTATATTTTATGTTTTCCCGCACCAAAAGGTATGAAAACATGGAGGACTGGGAGCAGGAAAACAAAACTGTAAACCTACGAGCCAGCAGATTAAATCGGGTTTTCAGGTGTTTCCCACCAAGATATGATTGGCAGACCAATTGTGTTTTAATATGCGGATCAAGTTTTAACTAATCCTTGAATTTCATCCGTGAACTCGATGAGGTGATTGTCGGTGCTGCCGGCTCTCTGTCTATAACTATATGTTTGATTGAGATGTAAATTCCCAACTGCGCAAAAAATGTCGAGACCAAGATTCGAAGCAAGGATTCCTTGGCTGAAGCTTTCAGTGCTCCTCTATCTGAGCTATACCGGGAAAATCAGGTGAATCTAAATCACCCAGCTAATCTCATTGATTATAGCATCTGGTTTGAAATCGGAATTAGCTAAACAGATTAAATCGCAGATAATGGAACGTTTTTTCAATTTAATTACAATTAAATTAAAATTAAGCCTCGCACAAATAATGGGATGCTATTCCCTTTCTTTATTTTGCAGCGAAATAAAATGGCAGAAATAAAGTTCATTTCAAGCTTTTATTTTCTAAAAATACAGTATTGAGAAACTAATAAAGAAATAAATAAACACATAATAAAAGCACATGCACCCCCTTTCCAAAACAATCTAGCAACAAATAAAAAAAAGAAAAACCTATAAATATGTATAAACAATATCCCTTTAAACATGCAAATTCAAAGAAACCGCCACATTTTAAAAATCTCTAAGGCGCTAATTATGTGAAAAATGCAATGAAATCAAAATTATTTCTATCCAATAAAATTGTTTTCAAGTTCTTATTTTCTAAAAACACTGTATAGAGAAACTAATAAATAAATAAATAAACGCATAATAAAAGAACATGAACTCTCCCTTTCCAAAACAATCTAGCGACAAATAAAAAAAGAAAAATCTATAAAACTCTATGAACAATATCCCTTTTAAACATTCAAATTCAAAGAAACCGCTACGCGGTCAAAAATGGCTACGGCGCTAACTCTGTGAAAAATGCAATAAAATAATGATTATTCCCATTATCTGATCCCTTTTAAACATTTAAACTGAAAGAAACCGCCAGCTGGTAAAATTGGCTGCCGAACTAACTCTGCCAATGCAACGAAGTCGGGATTTTTTTTTCATCTTCTAACACTTTCTTAAAAAATACGTTCTACTTTTCATTCCAAAAATCCACTGTACTAAAATGATTGTACGCAGCACTAGTTCCATGCGCAACAAATTACAAAAGTTTAAGTTATATCCCTGAGTAGTCTTAAAAAAATACTTTGTCTTCCTATGGAATGAAAGCAGTTGCAGGAATAAAATTTACATTAATGAATATTTGTAATAAATTAACTGTCAAGATGTGTATGGTTATCGTAGCGTTCTTTTCTAGCGAATATCCATGTGTTTGCTAGTGAATTGAACTTTGTTTGTTTGCGAAATTGCTTCACAGCTACTATGCATTACTCAATTTTCTGCAGTGAATAATACTTCCAAGCCACTGAATGCTACCAAAGAAATGAAAGGAATATCTTTGACTGGCTTTGTTTGTTAATGATTTGTTTCTTCAGTCTATTGCGCTTCATAATAAGCCTTTAGAAGCGCTTATAATAGGACTTTTGTATTTGAGAACACATTTTTAAAGATTTTTTTATTATTATAGACATTTTTTAAGCTTTTTTTTTATTATCATAGAAAACAAATTTCGGAAATTTTATTTCTGTTATAATTTTAATATGTATGTCTAAAAAACAACTTTCTTTTTCTTTTTTTCTATACGTTGCAGGTAATGCGTTCCAAATTTAAAAGGGTGTGTCCATTAATTTGTTACACTATAAAACAAGAACGTTGTTATTTATCCTAATACGTTAAATAATGTCCGTATCTAATGCCTTTCTTACGCTTTTACGATCCAAATCACAAGTATTGAGTATTCCAAAAATTTGCTTCAACATAGGTACAAAGCAAAAACATTTAGTGCCATAGTATGTTGCTTTCATTTGTGTTAAGGAGAATGAATGTAATTGCCGAAACTTTTTTTAATAAATATAGATGTGATAGGATAAACCATTTGATAGTGTTGCATCATCAAAACATTTTTAAACGCAAAATTAAAAGTTTACCAAGAACTTTAAATTGGAAATTTCGAATGAATGTGTCTTTCCAAAAAATATTTTCAAATATTCCCAATCATTTCCCGTTTTTCTCACTTTTTATGAGACTTCAAAACGTATATCTGATAATGAGACTAGTCGAGAATAAAAGTTATATTTTTTTTACGATAACTCAAGTTATAATCATTCTAATCTTATTTACATTATAAATTTATTAATATTTTTAAAAAATTAAATGTTTTTCCCACCTACATAAAATATAGAAATCGAATTTGTATTTAAATAATCAATTTTACATAAATTCGTAATAGAATTATCATACTTATTTTTCTTAAATTTTTTATTTTAGTTTCACTGGTCAACATTTTTATTAACTATGTAAAGAAAAGGTGTGGACAAATGTTGAAAACACAATATTTTATTTTCTTTTATTTAAAATTATCCCATTAATTATTTTCAGGAAAAGCTCTTAATTTGCATAATTGTCTTTCAATTTCTTAAAGAGTTTCAATCTTTCATAATATTTTTATAAGTATATTTTTTATCATTTTTTTTTCAACACATAATAGTATAAAATTTCGGATGGGTGAATTTCATGGTTCGATAGATTCTAGTTGATTTTATTTTTACTTAATTATTTTAAGAATATAAGTTTATTTTTATGCTTTAGAGGTTTTTTTTTTTTTCATGAAAACATTTTTCTGTTTAGAAAACATGTACAGATTTTTAAAAAAGAAAGGAATTTATCGTATATTTATTAATTATAGATAAGACATATGTAAATTTCTATGTATTTCCGAAGTTAGAATTTCTCAATTTTTGTATACATGACTTGAAATAATTAATAAAACTTGTAAAACTAAGTAAAAAATAATAAACTAGTAATAAATAAAAATTAATATTCAATAAAAAAAAGTAATACAAAAATGAAATTCATATGTAAAAAAAAAACCATACAACATTTAAATATATAATAGCGATCCATATAAAAGTTTAGAGTAGGCGCAAATGTTTTGCATTATTTAGGCTTTTTTTGTACAAAAATAGTTGTAGCTTGGTAGCCTTTCGCCACTGATTGAAGAGATCTTGCCTAAAGTTTTAAAAATTATATACTAAGTATTTTTAAAACATTTTTTACTAGAATGTTAAAAGTAAAACCGATTTAAAGCGCAATGTCAAACATTTGAGATAACGAATTTTCAGGCATGTCACCTTTGTGCACAATTAAAATTTACTGGTATATATTTTTTATTTTTTTATAAGAAGTGTTAATGGTAAATAAGTTATGCATTTTATACTTTAAAACGAAAATATATGAAGATTTGATAGATTTAACAACATTGCAAGTTTTACAAGCATCCTTACAGAAATTGATAATCAAAATTATTTCTTTTGCGATAAAAACGTTTTTTATCATCCTTAAATTTAAATGTGTGTAATTTTTATTAAAAAATACATTATTATGACGTTATAAAAAATTTGGAAAAAAATTACACTTCTGCTAATGAAATGTATCACCCAATCATTCATCATAAAAAAATATATATATATCACATAGAGGTGTCAGAGCTGCCATTTGACAGAGAAATGTGCGTACTATATAAATATGAATGCAGTTTTAGAAATAGGGTTCGCATTCTTATTAAAATCACACTTGGAATTTTTAAATGTTACACTAGCTTTGAACAGCACACTTATCTTTCTTGGATCAAAGCAGCCTGATAACGATATAGTTCATATGCATTTTTTTCATAAATCTTCATCGAGTTATAAAACAATAATGCAAAAAGTTTATCCAATCATATGGTGATTTTTCAAGTAAGCATCGTTTAAAAATATGATATTAATAGTTTTATAGATACAAAATTGTGACAGCTACGATTTCATTAAAGAATACACATATCAATGCAAGTTGCATAACTTAGCGAATAGAAAAATTAAAGTTTTAAAAGTAAATATAGTTTTAATGTTTGTAGCAAGGGTAAAAAACTGATGAAGAAAAAGTGATTTAAAATTTGAGGAAAGTCAAAATACATGATATTTCTGATAATCAGTATAATTCATTAAATAAATTTAGAAAACAGAAACATTTTTTAAAAACTTTTATTGGACTTTTATTACTTACGACTATATAACACTAACTAAACTATGCTAAATTTTCGAAGCCTCCTATAACCACCTATACTTCAAAAAAGAAAAGAAACTGCAAAAACTCATAAAAATGAACTGCTAAGATATAAATGGAAGTAAACAGTATAACAGAATGTGTTTTGTTGGAAATATTTCTAAAACTGGGGTTCATTTTTGGAAAAGTATAAAAGAAATATGTTTCATATTTGCAGAGAAACAATGTGTTTGTCTCCTAAAAATTACACAATGATCTGATAATTCTTTAAATCTTTAAAATAATAAGTTTTGTATCAATTAAATTTCAACAATCGTTTTACAACATCAAATGATAAATGCGTCCGTCAGCACAAATGGCTTTTCTTTACCTGTAATTGTTAACATCCATATTGGAAGCACTTGATATGGGTAATAGAGGTTTGCTGAGAAAAAGTGTTTCTCAAATGTTTGATTACACCATTCGCGAAATCCGTTGTGGTAATGCAGACTTACGGTATTTTCTGCTATAAAATGTGATGTTTCACCTTTCCTTAATAAATTTTATTAAATAACTAATTGAATTTACGCCTGGATATTTTTATCGTTCAAAAAATGATTGGAATAAACAAAATTCAATAATATCAATTCCTTTCGTTTTATAATTTTTGAAATATTTATATATTTATATGTTTCTCAGTAAAAGGGTTAATTTTTAAGTCTCTTGATTCAGACAGAATGTCTTGAAAAGTACAATTTACTTTGTGTAACATGCAAAAAAAAATATATATATAAAAGTATTTATTGAATTTTATTTCATTTCCGAATGATAGAATTTTTTAATCTTACTTGAAATGCGAACAATACAAACACACTGAAAATTTTTATTTTCAGAATAAGAAACTGTATTAAATTTCGGAAAAGCAAAATTGACTTTCCAGTATTATGTTTACAATGCATGACTTTCGAGGTACAAATGCAATACCGAAGCAAATTCATACAGTCCCATATCCTTTAAAAACGACTAAAATATATATTTAAAAATTTTATTCTTTATATTACATTCTGTTTATCAGACATCTCTGTATTTCGTTTATTTGAGTATTTCTAGGACGTCAAAAATGTATTTTTAAATGAAGAAAATAGTTTTATTCTTTGAGATAAATATTCATAGCAGTGGGAATACACAGACAAAAAAACCACCTTTGAGAGTAAAAGTTTTTATATTTTAAAATTAAAATACAATTTTTCACATAAGAAATTTTTTTTTTATTTTACATTTACAATTTAATATAGTGATAATTTTTATATTTTTACTGAAAATGAGGTATGCTTCTCAGCAAAAAAAAAAAAAAAAAAAAAAAAAAAAAAAAAAAAAAAAAAAAAATCATCTGTGTCGAATCACATGCACCGAAATAACATTTGACTGATCTGAAAATTACTATTTTCCTTGTCTTACAAAGGCGAAATAACTGAATATCGGTGTAGGTGTTATACAATCGGTAAGCAACAACTAAACATTACAGATGCGCATATGAAAAAATAAAGATCAATTCAGACTAAAAAAGTAATTTTTAATATTATTTTATGGAAAATAGGATTAACTTTTAGAGTGATTTTTTTATTTTTTATTTAACGTCATTTCTGTACTAAATCTAAGTAAAAAGGATTTCATGCAATATCATTCACACCGGGTGTCCTAAAAAGGACTGACTGATTTTAAAATTCAATAACTTGCAAACGGTGACAGATATTAAAAAAAATCTTGCAGGAGGGTTATGCATAAGGTCAAAAGTTTTTTACAGTGATTTTTGTTTTTAGTTCGAATTACAAACAACAGACGGTGCTGTAAGCAATAGTCGCTAAATACAGGCTCAATTTTTGGTCCTTTCTCTTCTTCCATGCGGAAAAAGGAGATGGAAATGTATTGAGCGGGCCACGAAGTACCAAAAATCGAGCCTGAATTTAGCGTCTATTGATCGCAGCTCCATCTAATGTTTGTAATTCGAACTAAAATCGAAAATCCCCATAAAAAACTTTTGACCTCATACATAACCCTCCTGTAAGATTTTTTTAAATATCTGACACCGTTTGCAAGTTATTGAATTTAAAATCAGTCAGTCCTTTTTAGGACACCCGGTGTGTGAATTACTTTAAACTCTTCTTATTTCCTCTAATTTATTAACATTATTTTTTCATAAATATACTAGGGGGGGGGGTGAGGGCTAGATAAATATACATAAATATACTCTTCATAAATATAATTCCTAAATATGCTCATAAATATACATCATAAAAATATACTCATAAATATACTTCATAAAAATACCTTCATAAATATACTCTGCCTTTTGTTCACTTACGGTAACCAACCCTCCGCGTAATCGCTTCGCGATTCCGTTCGGTATTGCGAAGAAAAATCACTATTTTCTAGCCAACCCCATGCGTAATTGTTTCGAGTTTCTATTCTGGATCACTTCGCGATCCCTTATTTTCTATGCATTCAATTTTTAGTTTCCAAACTTAGATGACCCCCCCCCCTTTCACAGTAGTTAATGGCAAACTATCTTCTTTCTGTAAAAATCACTTTTCCCACCGTCTCCTAAAAAAACCTCCCAAAAACCCAGTCTATCAAAATACAGAAGATTCTTCCCTTTCCCCGGACATCCTATCTAAATCCTCTACTTTCATAGTTTTCGCAAAGCACAATTCCCGCTAAGAAAAGACAGGAAACTTTGAACAATCAGAAACGTTTCGCAGTATCTACGCAGGTTTTCAATGGTCCTTTTTCCAAATCTTTTGGTCCATTTCCAAATCGTTACCTTCATATATATATATATATATATATATATATAGCTCTAATAAAAGTGAATGATTATGAAAATTATTATGAAAAGAGGGTGCAAAACAACAATAAAAATCCATGAAAATTTATAACGAAAAAACAACAAACAAACCACTCCCTGCTCTTCAGAAAGTGGGAGGAGTGAAAAAAGCAGGTATCAAAAACAGAAATTGGATCCTCACGGGTTTCGCAAGATATGGCCAACCCACATACTCCAAAAGTATAACAATAGATTTAAACTTTCAAAAACACAACATGAAAAAGCTATTTTATAATTTTAACGAATCAAAACTGCTTTAAAAACAAAAATAACCAACCAATTCAAATCCAAGAAAACCGATTTAGCTTATAAAACGTAAATAAGAATTAATAAAAAATTTTTTCATTAAGCAATTAAAAGTATTGAACATGTGAGAAGGCCATATCCCCACCTTTACCCATGAAGACCTGAAGAAAACTTGCTACCTTTAAAACAATCACTACGCTCCACTTCTTTCCATCAGCAGGAGTTGCAAGCAAGGCCATAATCCAAGTTAGACCAGCGTCGTGAAGACTTGTCTTTCCATTATCCTCATAATCATTAATTTTCTTTCCAAGTCACCGCAGTTTCTACTTGAAGCACATCAACATGCAGACGTTCTTAAAGACTTTAGTCCACATCCTTCATTTATTCAAGCAGCTACCTTGGCATCCATTACAGTGTTTGGCCGCTTAGCTGTTGCCACTTTATAAAACACTTCTTAAGTTGATTTACATAATGAAAAATAAACTGGTATGGAAATAAATTATTATAAAAAAGATTAGCAGTAAATTTAAAAATCTGTGAACTCAAAAATTCTCTATTACTACAAATTCTATAAAATCTATTAATTTGTCCCACAATGATGTTTATATGATGAATATTTCTACGCGTTTATTGACAAAAAATACATATTAAGATAAATTAAATATTTAGGCAAGTTCAGCTACATTGAATTAACTAATATGAATGTTTGATTCTAGATATATTTTCTATGGGAGATTGATTAACTTGAATATTAAGTTTCATTCTAAATATTGAAAGGAGCTGCAGCTAATTATACATTTTTAATAATATTAACAGAACAAAAGTTTGAGACTCCATTTTAATTTATTAAATTCTATCATAAGTACATGTTTGCGCATTCACTTGTGAAGCAACGGACAGTAATTTTCGAGTACTTGCTTTGCGATAATTTTTTTATGTATAAATATTGAAAAATAAATTTGGCATAAATTGTCAAAACAATTATTATACACCTAATACACTTGTATGAAGTACTTTTATATGTATTTGATATTTTGGACTTTTGTAGTTTTGTTTATTTTAAATACACACAGACACACATACCTATATATGCAAGGTATCCACTAGGGTGGTCACAAGCAACATGGTGAAAAAAAATTAACATTTTCTTATGAGGGATCCCCTTGAAATTGCCAATTAGTTAAAAAATGAGATTGGAAAAGTTTCAGCTCAATTAAATAACAATAACCCGTGACTCATCGAGGTTGAATTCTTGAAAATTCGCAATTTTTGGCGAAAAATTGTAGTTTTTCTTTTTTTATGTGAAAACTATTTGTCTTCGAAACCTGGTTGTTGTTTTATTTCATAGAAACTGTCGTTGCCTTGAAATTTGACTCTCATCAAAACTTATATATAATGAGCATTTGGTATTTTTCAGGTCAACTCGTGAACCATACCCTCAAACTCAGCATTTTTGAAAAATATGTGAAAAATGAGAAATTAATAATTTTATTACTTTTGATAATTTTTTTTGTATTATGTGCATTAATAGGCAATTGAAAGTGATAAACTTTATTAACTTTAAAAGTATTCTGCGAATTATAATTAATTATTAGTTATCTAGTTCTGTTTCTTGAAAGAGAGAGCTTCTCGACTGTATTGCAGTTGAAGCGCATTTCAAACGAACCTCTGAATTTCTCTTTTTATTACAAGTTACAAGACTGTTTTTGTTACATGCTATCGTTATCTATTTTAAAATTTCACGAAACATTCCGGAAAACCACCTCCCCTTTTAGGCATGATGGCAGATTTTTTTTTTTTTTTTTTTTTTTTTTTTTTTTTTTTTTTTTTTTTTTTTATTGACCTCATGTCTCATGAAATCATCGACAGCAAGTTACCGTCTAATTGTCAAGTTTTACGTATTTTATTTTATAATATCCACTGAGTGAAATTGAACACCATAGAAGCTGCTAGACTTAGGGTACATCCGCAAATTAACCACATACTTTAATTTTAAGTAGAAGTGCAATAAGACTCCGCAAATAACTAGTTCGTAAACAAAGAACTGAGCTCATCAAACCAGATTTTAAAATTTCACTTTAGACAGAACTGTTGTTCACTGGGATGGAAATCTGATTCCACATGTTTTGAATAAGGAAAATGTAGACTGGATAGTAGTTTTAATTAGTGGTGGAGATGAAGAACAGTTACTACGATTTTCTCTGCTTGAAAATAGTATCGGAATAATTCAGGTAAAAGCCGTATTTTCAGCAGTTGAAGAGTGGGAGGAAGTTGGAAAAATCCAGGCAATGTGTTTTGATACAACTGTGCAGTAAACTCAGATCTCCTCAAAGGAACCTGCATTTGTCTTTAGCAATTGTTAAAGGAAAATCTTCTGTATTTTCCATGTCTGCCTAATTTTTTTGAAATTATCCTAAAAGCTGTTTTTGATTGTCAAGTGGGCACAATCAGTGCCCCTCAGCCAGATATTTAAGAAAATTTTTGATTGGGTGATCTAAATTAAACCAGACTAAGTATAAAAATTCTATTTAAGATGATATAGTAGATATAAATAGTTAATTCAGAAGAAATTTTGAGTTTTTTTACACAACCTTTAAAAAATTAACAACCTAGGGATGATTATATAGAATTTATCCAACTTTGTTTAATTTTTAAAAATGTATTTCTACAAAATATATTTTTTATGGCACCTGGTGCTTTTAATCATGTCAGATGGATAGCACAGGCCATTTATTCTCTCAAAATATATCTCATCATATATGAATAACAAATTTAAAAAAAAAGGTATTAGAGAGCTTTGCTTATTTCTAATCAGTATTTATGTAAAAGTGTGCTTCATTACTCCCACTTTGGCCCCCAACCCAAGACCTGCAATTAATAAATCACTTGTTGACTACAGAAAAATTAATAAATAGGTTGAAGCCGAAACACTCGCTAAAATAATAAACCACCTTTGGCAACATATCTCGGATCAAGTTGCATTTTCATTTTTAGATGATACTTTGGGGAGAAAAAAAGCCAACATAAACTGTAAAATTAATGTCATTCGAGGAAAAAAATGATGATGATGATATTAATGTAAGAGCAACAAAAGGTTTCAACGAAGTCAATCATTTATTAAACAAGGAAGTCGATGTTTTTGTTTCATCTTAAACTATAAAATGTTTTTAAAGGTTTTATGTTAATAAGCAATTTTTAAATACTGACCCCAATGTATGGTGTGGAAAATAAACCTTATTTGAAAGCAAAAAATTAGTGAATTATTTTAGAGTTGTCAATGACACATCTGTAAGGGGAATAAAATTAACCCGAGATTTCAATTCCTGTTTAACAAAAGACGAAAAACAAAAACAGTTTATGCTAAAAGTTGTATCTGAATGTAGAAAAACTTTTCAAGATTCTTCAAAAGCTACCTTATCTATGACATTACCACCTTAAAGTGACAATTGTAAGGGATAATATTTTTTCTCTTTATTATTCTTCCTTTCTTGTAACACAAATATAATAATAGAATGCATTTGAGCATTATTTGTTCTCATTTTTATACTTTTTTTGCACCCTCCCCTTTTTTAATTCTTTCAGTTTAAAATTCTATTTTTTTTTCATTTTCTTTGAATTTTTTTAATTAAACCCTTTATTATGTAAAATAATGATAAAGAAAACAAAAACAAAAGGTGGAAAGCAGATGAAATGGAGTGTTACAATGTTTTTTTCGCATTTTCATAGAAAGTCAAATTTTAGGATTCGAGTGAAGTGTGGTCCTGAAAAATGCGCATATATTTAAATCTATACATTTTTAGGGGAAAATGGAGTGTAGCTCTTGAAAGCAAAACCTTTTTTTTATAAAATGAGACCTGCATTATGTTTCTAGGTTCAATTGTATTCATATCATGGAGGGAAAACATAATTTTTTTGCGAAAAATATCACGTTTTTTTTCAAACTTTAACCACAATGAGGCACGGGTTAACATTATCCAAATGAGCTAAAACTTTGGCAATTTAATTTTCTAGTCAATTGGCAACTTTTTGGCGAGTCTCCCAGAAAAAAAATTCGAAAATTGATTTCTTGTGACCTCCCTAGTGTCCACTCTCAATGATGAAGAATATCGCATTTCCAAACCGTTCGTCCTTGACATATAGTTCCAATTACAAAAGTATTTTAAATGAGGTAAAAAAATATTTTAAAATACGTTTGGATCAATACAAACATTTCTTAAAAATTTACAAATTTTAATATTTAGCACTGCCCCCCCCCCCCCCCGGTTCTAAAAGTGATGTTTTGTAAAAAAATTCTATTACACTAACAACTAAGGCGAAAAAAAGTCCCATTCATTTAACATTTAAATTTACAGAGTTATGAAACTTTATGAATTACGAATTATGAATTACATGACTTACACTAATTTTCTGCATCTGAACACAAATGAGTTAGGCAATGAATCGGGAATCCTAGACAATATGCTTAAATTATTAGAAGAATTTGTTTCCCGTATATCTGTATATTAACTCAAATTATTCACATCGCAGAAGTATTACGGTAGTGTTAATTTTTATTAATAAAGTTTTATATTTGTTAAAATAATTAAGTTTTAACATATGTTTTATTTTCTAAAGAATTGCGGCTGTTGCTTTTCATCATTTCAATAAAAAAAATTCTTCAATTTTTTTAAGTATATTTTCAGTGCAAGTTGTATATTTTGCGTAATATGTCAGAATGAAAATTTAGATAGAAAATGCATTTACCATTAGCAATTAACCTTTAGCAATTTCTACCAATAGATGGAAAAATACTTGAATGCTTTTGTACAGCCTCTAATATTACCTAAATATTATGCTGAATTTGATTCAAGCAAAAACACTCTTAAAAGATCTGAAATTACTCTATTAGGAATATCCATAGGCATCAATGTATCCAGTCTTTTTAATATGCTTTTGTAGGATTCTATACATATGCCGCAAAGATATCTTCGTATACTAAATGAGATGAGCTTTGAAAAACATAACTCGAATTCAATATCACCTTTAAGCAATTCACACTCATTCTTAGTAATGATAAAGAATTATTTTGTGTAGTCTTGTATATAGTCTATAGGATTCATACACACCACGCAGTGTGTGCGCAAATATTTATTTAAGCCCAAAACGCATATCATAACTGAAAACGTACTTTCAGCAGTTATCCCTAATAATCAATACTTCGGATAAAGTGATGTGTCAGAAATATTTATGTGCCTTTGAATATGAACCATAGATGCAAGGGAAATCCGAGTGTACAGCAAGCATCTGGTAGTAAACCTTAGTAATGTATATCAATTCATCATGTTTAAAATAGTAAACATTATTAAAATACTCAGCTAAATGTTTTCCACATAGATCATTATTAACTGATCTATTTTGTGTGATCCTGTAAATGATTGTTAAATACTCATTTTCTACAGAAAGTATGTTTTAGGTCACCTCAGAATTTCATATCAATTTCATTATTTTTGTCAGAGAGTAACATCGGTAAAATACGTTGCAAACGTTTTTTCTTCATAAATTATAATGTAATGGAATTCCTTTTGATTTCCAGTACACGCGTACTCTACGCATTAAACATAAGATATTCTATAATACCCATTTTCTAGTACACCTCAATAATGTGCATAAATTATTATGTTTAAGATTGTACAACACTATTAAAGTATATTCCAAATGATTTTTCCCTATAGAACATATATATAGGAATTCTTTTGAGTGTCCCTGTAAGTGAACTATGTATGCCACGCACTTCATTTTTAATATTGAACATAGCATGAAAATCTTGACTAACGTATATCAATTACGCGCCAATCCGATAATATTCACGTCAGTTAGAGCACGGACAGTGGCAGACAACAGACGGCCGACAGACAAAATGAAGTCACAAACACTTCTTAACCCTTTGCACTCGAAGTTTTTTTCATTCGTATTACCAGCAACTCGAAGCGATTTTAGTTATATCTTATTATTTTTTTTAATTCTTTATGAATACAAATGTTATGATATATAAAAAATATATAAAATTATTACATTTTGTAGTCGTCCAAAGTGTGATAACTCTCGAAGCAATTGCCAATATGTAATCTTGGCTTTTTTAGACAGGTATCACAAAATCATTTGCATTGTCTCCGTAGCGGAGCCCTCGAGTTTGAAGAATATTTTAAATGGCTCCGCAACGGAGCTCCCAAGTGCAAAGGGTTAATTATGTTGCAAATTGTTAAAAAGGAAATTTATATTAAACTGATGTACCGTGTTGCTTAATCACTTGAGAGGCGGTGGGATATATTATATTTCACCTAATTTTAATTAAGATTTGCACCAAAAATTTTTATTAAAGTTTTACTTTTATAACTTTGGTGGAAAAAAAAAAAAAAGCTAAAAAATTATTTTCCTTATTTTGAAGTAATTTTTTTCAAATTTTCCGGTGAGAATTCAACATTATAGAAAAACAATTGCTTGTCCCTCAAAGGGTTAAATGTGAATTCTATGCTTAATTATTTAGGTTTTTATAGACGGACCTGCTTATTTCAAGAACTTCCATTCAAAATAACAAAATAACATGAAAACATTTTTCTCTTAAAAATAAAACCTTTATATATGTACAATGTTTTTCGTTTTTTCCTAGAGAAATAAACCATTATCAGTAAAAATTTAGTAACTTATTTTTGTGCACTCTGTCAAATATTTTCTATTCCAGAGAAAAAACCTCAAAATCATTAAAACGTTACACTGCAGCTGTTTAAACCTATACAATTCGTCGCAAAACTGCTAAATTATGTGGTTTTCTTTATCGTGTTTGAAAACCAGCTGAGCCATAAAAGAGTTAATACTAAATAACTTTTAAAACTTTTTTTCTTCCAAAAAAGCAGTTATTGATTTATTAGTACATATACGCAAAAAATGTTGTTTCATTTTTTTTTTTCTTTAACCCTACTTATCATTTGGGTATTTGATTTTTCTGTTCTAGCTTTATTCTGTTCAAAAATTTTGAACAACATTGTTGTTTTTAATCTTTAGGGAAGGTAGTGATTTTTCTCCTAATATTTTTCTGTTACCTAATTTTCTTTTCAATTTATAAACAAAATTGAATAATGATGCTTTATGTGTTCTAAATTCAGTCTTGTGTTCCATTCACTATTTGTGCTTAGGAAATGGGAAAACTATTCTTATCCATTAGTTTCTGTTTTGTAAATATTGTAACAACCATAAACACTTTATTAAGGTAACATTAATAGGACATTTACCTCTCTCTATCTTTTCCTTACTATATGTTTCATTTAGATGTAAATCTCCTTACTGCGCAAAAAACGTCCAGACCAGGATTCAGGCCAGAGATCTCCGTGCTGAAGCTGTCAGTGCTCTGCCATCTGAGCTATCCCGGAAAAATCGGATGAATCTACACTGTTAAAAATTTGATACAACGTTGCACCAATTTTTGTTGCTGCAGTAGTTGCCACCATAAGATGGTGAAACATTGTTCCAACATTTGTTTCTAAGGATGAACCATAAGTTGGGTAAACCTTGAACCATACGTTGGTGAAAACCTTGAACCATAAATTGGTGAAACGTTTAACCGCAAATTGGCGAATGTTGAACCATAAATTGGTGAAATATTTATGAAGCTATTATTTTTGTCCCCCCCACCCCTCCTCTTTCATAGATAAAATGTTTTACTTTTTAAAAAAATATATTCTGTTTTAATATAATTTAAGGTGAAATATTTACGGTATCTCATATATTAATTTTTTTTTTTTTTGGAAAATAATTTTCAAGGACGGAAACCGAGGTTTATTTAGAAAATTTTAAAATAGTTTAATTATACGATAACATCGTTGTTATTTTAAATACCTTACACTATAATTTACATTTTAAAATACATCAGAAAGGATACGATTATGTTATGAGGCTCTATACATATATATATACTTACCAAATTGAGGTAATTGAAATGCATTATAATTTGCTAAATAAACCTATAAAATTGATTTTGTATGACGGATGCAAGCAATCCTTAAACAAAAATGAATCAGAGAAAGGGTAAATATAAATCCCAAATTGCATTGAAACAAGGAAACATCTTTTAAAAAAATATGTCAAACGGAGGTGGGGGCAACAAGCATTGCTTATCTACTCACATATTTTTTTAAATAAGTTCTAACCATGATTTAAGTATATATATTTTTTTATATGTATGGAGATTGTTAATTGTTTTATTAAATGTGATCATCAACATGACGTCTAAATTTTTAAATTCTACGAAATATGTATATAATTTTCCTTTATGCATATTCCTTAATAAGTCTTATTAATACTTATGAAACGACATGATAAGCTATATTTAATTTTAATATTTTATTCCCATGTACATTGTATTTTATAAATACAAGCTAAATACATTTTATATATATTATAAGAAAAGATTGATCTAGGAAAAAGAAAAAAAAGAAGGAAATTTAAAAAGAAAAAAAAATGATTGCATATGAACTGTTCTACATTGATTGAAAAATATTTTAAATGTAAAAAGTAGTTATTAATCTCTTTTATAAATATACAATCCTACATCATATAAGTAAAATGTAAATATAAACTTAAATTATACTAAAGCAGTTTTATACATAAACTTTACATCGGTATAAACAAAATTTTATTTAAATACTTAAATATCATGGTTCCTTTTCACTTCTTAAACTAAAAACTGTAATATATAAAAGGGAATATTTCCAGTGTAAATCTATTTTTAAATCTTAAACCTTTTTTTATTATGTTAATCATTGAATATCATGTTTCACACAAAAATATTAATAATTATAAATACTAATTCATTGACTGTTATTCTTTATAAGCGGGAAACTGTAAAGAACGTAAAAATTCCAGTATAAATAAACAGAGTTTCAAATCATTGCAAATTAATGTTTACATCTACTACTATGAAGGCAGCCATGAATCAACATATATCTGTGTCAGCATTTTAAAACTAAGAGAGTACTTCACGTTTTGTTTTTGCTTTCGAGCTGCGTCAAATTAAAATACTTCACATCTCGCTATTGATTAGGAAGAATGAAACGTTTACACAAATTTTCTTTATTTAAAAAGACAAAACGAATGAACTCATGATTAATTTTTACTAAGAACTGTGTGTTATTTAATTAAAATTAAAATTCAAACCGTTACATAAAGAACGAATGTAACACACATTCGCTTGTGAAGTTCGGGAAACTAAATCAATCTTTTTCTATAAAACACGAAAACTATCTGACACTTATACAATATCTAAGTACAGTGTCAAATAGTTTCGTGTTTTATACTTTTAGACAGGTTTTAGACAGGGATTAGTGTGTACAAGAAGTACGTCTAAGTACACCTGTACGTCTAAGTACACCTGTACGTCTATGTACACCTGTACGTCTAAGTACACCTGTACGTCTAAGTACACCTGAACGTCTAAGTACAGGATAATTAAAATTAAAAAAGACTTACCTTCATATTCCATAATAAATATTTCTTTTAATATCCTTTTCGTTTAAACTTTAAATTGCGGACGAAATGCAATCGTTTCACTTATCTTATAATTCCTGTTATAACGACGAACTGTTCTGATTGGCTGATAAGTAGTTCGAAAACTCTATTCAACTTATTAACAAAATGTGGTTCAATTCAGCGTATCATCCAAGATTACACAAAGAAATAGAGTTTTTTGAAAATTAAGAAGTACCATATTTTGGTAATCCTCATTATTTTACTCCAAATATTGGTGTAACTTTAAGCGGAAATTTTTAACAGTGTAAATCACCCAGCTAACCTTATTGATTGTAGCATCTGGTCTGAAATCTGAATTAGCTCAACAGATTAAATCGCAGATAATGGAGAGTTTGCTCGAGTTAATTAGTTACAATAGTATTACAATTAAGTGTCGCACAACTAAAGGGATGCTGTTCCCTTTCTTTTATTTCCAGCGAAATAAAACTGCAGAAATAAAATTCTTTTCAAGCTCTTATTTTCTAAAAGTACAGCATTGAGAAACTAATTAATAAATAATAAAAGCACATGCACCCCCATTTCCGAAAAAAATCTTGCAACAAATAAAAAATGAAAAACCTATAAAACTCAATGAATAATATCCTTTTTAATATTGAAATTCAAAGAAACCGCTACCAGACCAAAAATGACTATCGCACTAACTGTGTCAAAAATGCAATGAAATCATACACTTAACCCTTTTAATCTTTCAAATTCAATAAACCACCAATCGGTCAAACATGGCTACGGCACTAACTGGGTGAAAAATGTAATGAAATCAAATTTATTCCCATTCTCTGATCCCTTTTAAATGTTCAAATTGAAAGAAACCGCCAACCGGTTAAAAATGGCTATCGCACTAAATCTGTTACTGCAGCGAAGTCTGAATTGTTTCCATCCTCTGACACACTTCATTAAAAAACACGCTTTACTTTTCATCCCAAAAATACCATGTACTAAAATAATTGTATGAACACTATATACATGCACAACAAATCACAAAAGTTTAAGGTATATCTGTGAAGTCTTAAAAGACTATTTTGTCTTCATATTTAGTGAAAGCAGTTAAAGAATTAAAATCAACATTAATGAATATTTGTAATAAATAACTCTCAAGATGTATATAGTTTCTCAGAACCTGTTATCGTAACGCTCTTCACTAGCGAATGGCCAGATGTTTGCTAGTGAATTGAACACTGTTTGCAAAATTGCTTCACATCTACTAAGCTTTACTCATTTTCCTGCAGTGGATAATACTTCCAAGCCACTGAAGGCTACCAAAGACATGAAAGGAACATCTTTGACTGGCTTTGTTTATTAATGATTTGTTTCTTCAGGGTATGACGCCTCATAATAAGCCTTAAGAAGCGTTTAAAAAAGGACTTTGTTTATGTGAAAGCACATTTTTAAGCTCTTTTTTTTATTATTATAGAAAACGAAAATCGGAAATTTAATTTTTGTTATAATTTTATCGTGTATGCCTAAAAAACTATTGTTTCAGCTTTTTCTTTCCTTTTTTTATATTTTGCAGGTAATGTGTTCCAAATTTAAAAGCGTCTTTCCATTAATTTGACACGAAGTAACACACTAAAAAACAAGAATATTGTTATTTATCCTAATACGTTAAGTAATGTCCATCTCTAATGCCTTTCCTACGCTTTTATGATCCACATCACAAGTGTTGAGTATTCCAAGAATTTGCTTCAAAATCTAGACACAAAGGAAAACTATTTATGGTAATAGTATGTTGCTTTCAATTGTGTTAAGGGGAATGTCTGTAACTACGGAAACTTTATTTAATGAATGTAGATAAGATAGGATAAGCCACTTGATCTAGTTGCATCCTCGAAACATTTTTAAACGCAAAATGAAAAGCTTATCCGAAAATTTAAATTTGAAATTTCGAATGAAGGTATCTTTCCAAAAATTTCTAAAACTATTCACAATCATTTTCTGTTTATACCACGTTTTATGAAATTTCAAAACATATCTCTGATACTAGGACTTGTCTGAAATACCAGTTAGTTTTTTTTTTTTTTTTTTTTTTTTTTTTTTTTTTTTTACGATGCCACAACTTATATACATTCAAATCTTATTTATACTATAAATTTATTTTAATTTTGAAAAGATAAGTAAAAGTTTTTACACCTACATAAAATATAGAAATCGAATATGTACTTAAATAATCAATTTTACATAAATACCCAATAGAAATATAATATTTATTTTTTTATGTAGTTTCACTAGTCAATATTTTCATTAACTATTTAAAGAAAAATTTGTAAAAAAATGCTGAAAACACATTCTTTTCCTTCTCGTTTTCATTAAATATTTTCATGAAAAGCTGTTAATTTCCCTTTCAATTTCTTAAAGAGTTTCAATATATCGTAATATTCTTATATTATTTTATAAGTATATTTTTGATCATTTTTTCTCATCACATTACAATATCAAATTTCGGCTGGGTGAATTTCATGGTTCGATAATTTGTAGTTGACTTTACGTTTATTGAATTATTTTAAAATTATATGTTTATTTTTTATGCTTTAGAGTTTTATCTTCACGAAAACACGTTTTCTGTTTAAAACACAAGTACAGATTTTTAAAATGAAAAGGATGGATCGTGTATTTTTTAATTATAGAGGCAATTATAGACATATGTCAATTTTTATGTATTTCCGAAGTTATGATTTCTCAATTTTTATATAGATGTCTTGAAAGAACTAATAAAACTTGTAAAACTAACTAACAAATTAATAAACTAGTAACGAATAAAAATTAATATTTATTAACATAAGTTTTTTATGAACACAAAGATGGAATTCGTATATAAAGTAACAATACAGCATTTAAATATATAATAGCGATCGATATAAATGTTTAGAGTAGGCGCAATTATTTTGTCATTATTTAAGCTATTTTTTGTATTAAAATAGCCGTAGCTTTGTCGCCTTTTGGCCTCAGATTGAATAGACCTAGCCTAATGTTTTAAAAATTAAAAATTATATACTAAGAATTTTTAAACCATTTTTAACAAAATAATAAAAGTAAAACCGATTTATAGAATAAAGTCAAATATTCGAGATAACGAATTTTCAAGCATGTCACCTTTGTGTATAATTAAAATTCAATAGTATCTTTTTTTTAATAAAAAACGTTAATGGCAAATGGGTTACACATTTTATACATTAAAGTGGAAATATATGAAGATTTGATAGCTTTAATAATATTGCATATTTTACAAGCATCCTCACAGATTTTGATAATCAAAATTATTTCTCTTGCGATAAAAACAATTTTAGCATCCTTAAATTTAAATATGTGTAATTTTTATTTAAAAATACATTAATAAACTAGTGACAAATTATTTTATAATATAGTTGAATAGTTGTTATAAAAAAGTTGAGCAAATAGTACACTACTGCTAACGAAATGCATCACCTAATCATTTATCATCAACAAAATATCACATAAAGGTGTCAGAGGTGACTGAGAAATGTGCCTACAATATAAATACGAATGCAGTTTTAGAAATGGCGTTCGCATCCTTATTAAAATTTTTAGTTAGAATTTTTAAATGTCACACTAGCTTTGCATCATTTTAAGTTTCTTGGATCAAGGCAGCCTGAAAACGATAAGAGTTTATAAGTTATGTTTTTTTTTTTTTTTTTTTTTTTTTTTTTTTTTTTTTTTTTTAATCTTCATCAAGTTATAAAATAATAATGCAAAGACGTTTATCTATCCGTATCGTGATTTCTCAAGTCAGCATCGTTTTAAAATATGATATTAATAGGTCTATAGATACAAAATTTTGAGAGCTACAATTTCATTAGAAGAAATCAGATCGTAATGCAAATTGGGTAACTTAGAAAATCGAAAACTAAAAGTCTTAAAAGTAATTTAAAGACAATTTTAATGTTTGTAACAAGGGTTAATAATTGATGAAGAAAAGAGAATTTTAAATTTGAGGAAATCAAAGTCAAAATATAGGATATTTCTCATAATCAGTGTAATTCATTGAATAAATTTAGAGAACAGAAACAAATTTATGGAATTTTATTACTTATGACTATATAACACTTACTAATCCATACTTAATATCCGAAGCATCTTATGACTGAATATATTTAAAAAAAGAAAAATAATGCGAAACATCATAAAAATGAACTGATAAGATATAAATGGAAGTATGCAGTATAACATAATGTGTTTTACAATAGATTAATTTTAACACAATTATTCTAATTGGTAAATAAATCATATTAGATGTAAATTTCCAACTGGGCGAAAAATGTCCGGACCAGAATTCGAACCAGGGATCTTCTGGCTGAAGCCGCCAGTGCTCTACCATCTGAGCTATCCCGGACGAATCTGGTGGAACTTTTTCACCCAGCTAACCTTAATGATTATAGCATTTGGTCTCAAACCTGGTTCAGCTCAACAGAATAAATCTCAGGTAATGGAACCATCCAGCGGTGAAATAATCCAGCGGTTCCATTACCTGAGATTTATTCTGTTGAGCTGAACCAGGTTTCAGACCAGATGCTATAATCATTAAGGTTAGCTGGGTGAAAAAGTTCCACCAGATTCGTCCGGGATAGCTCAGATGGTAGAGCGCTGGCGGCTTCAGCCAGAAGATCCCTGGTTCGAATCCTGGTCCGGACATTTTTCGCCCAGTTGGAAATTTACATCTAATATAATGTGTTTTGCTGGAAATATTTCTAAAAAGTGGAATCAATTTTGGAAAAGAAAAAAGAAATTTATACATATCAAAATTATACATATCAAAACTAATCCAAACAATGTTTTATATTTTCTTACGGATAATGCTGTGTTACTAAATGTTACACAATGCTTTGGCGATTCTTTAAATCTTTAAAAAAGTTCTTTTTGTGTCAAATCAAATCATCAAATATTTTATCACAACGTTCGCAAAATCCCTTAGCGTAACGCATATATTCGGTACTTTCTACTGTAAAATGTGATGTTTTACCTTTTTTAGGGGCGTTCGTAATTATATAAATATGTAGCACCTATAGTCGTCGTTCAGTCCGTCTGTCCGTCTATCGGTCCGTCCGTCCGCATATAACAGAGCAAAAACTACCCAACAGAATGGTCTGAAATTTCAAATGTATGATTTTTGCAAGATTTTGTCGGTTTGTTTCAAATTTTATGAAAATCGGATGTATAGTTTAATAACAGGGACAGTCAAAAGTTTTTCTTTACATTATGGCCAATAATAAAAAAAAAAAAAAAAAATATTGCAAGTGCATTTTAATAATGTTACAGCCTTCCGAATGGTCTGAAATTTTAAATATATAATTGCTGCAAAATTTTGTCGGGCCATTTCAAATTTTATGAAAATCAAATGCATAGTTTAATTACAGGGACAGTCAAAAGTTTTCCGTTACATTACAAGGAATGGGGAAAAAATATTGCAAGTGCATTTTAATGATGTTACAGACTATGCACTTGTGAAGTGCAAAAAAATCTAAATTCAGTACAATATGGGGTGAAAAAATAATTATAAAACTAATTATAATACGAACGCATCCCATTTGCCACGTTTGACGAGCAATTTCCAAATTGTTTTAAATAAATGTTGTTAACTAAATAATTAATTTAATTCACACCCCGATATGTTTATCGTTCAAAAAATGTTTGGAACAAACAAAATCCAATAACATCGATTTTTTCTGTTTTTATATATTTTTAAAATATTTATAATATTTATGTTCTCAGTAAAGAGGTTATTTTATAAGTCTCTTGATTCAGAAAGAACGTCTGAAAATGTAAAATTTACCTTGCGTTATGTCCAAAAAATATAAGTAAGTTTTCATTGAATTTTATTTCTCTTCCGAATGATAGAGTTTTTTATTCTTTCTTGGAATGCTAACAATACAAACATACAGAAAACCTATTTTTTTCATAACATGAAACTGTATTCAATTTGGGAAAAGCAAAATTGACTTTCCAATATTATGTTTACAATGCTTGACTTTCGGAGTACAAATGCAATACCTGAGAAAATTCATACAGTCCCATATCCTATAAAAACGACTCAAATATATATTTGAAATTTTTATTTTTTATATTACATTCTGCTTATCAGACATCTGTATTTCGTTTATTTGAGTATTTCTAGAACGCCAAAAATGTATTTTTAAATTAAGAAAAATTTTATTCTTTGAGAGTAATATTTATAGCAGTGGGAGTACGCACACAAAAAAACCCACCTTTGAGAGTACAAGCTTTTGATATTTTTAAATTAAAGTACAATTTTTTCACGATAGAGAAATTTATTTTCTTATATTTTTACAATTTAATATAGTGATATATGTTATATTGTTAATAAAAATGATGCTTTTTTCTCAAAAAAGAAAAAAAAAAGAAAACTTCATCAGCGTTGAAACACTTGCACCAAAATAACTTTTGACTGATCTGAAAATTAGTATTTTAGTTGTCTTACAGATCTGAATCAACTGAATATCTGTGTAAGTTTTATACAATTGGTAAGCAATAACTAAACATTATAGATACGAATATGGAAATTTAAAAGAATTTAAAAATTTTAAAATATATATATATATTTTTATGTACTACCAAAATTATTCTAAATTAACAAAATTAAAACTAATTCAATTTAATACTAATATAAACTAAAAATTAAATTTGACTGAATAAAATAGAAAAATATTTAGGATGAATTATAAAATTTAAAAGAAACAAAAAGATGTTACAATCTTCATGAAGAAAAAAAATGTGAAAGATTTAACGATTCGCGTTGCTGTCATGCAGCGGCGAGTTAGAAATACAAATTTCTCTGCGGGCGATACCCTAAAAAAGGACACCAAGGAAATGTCGTCTTAGGTAGTTGAAATACTGACTTTGGATTTTATACAAAACTAGCACCCTTCGCACGCTACGCTGGTCAGTTTCTCCAAACTAATATTTAATCAAACGGAATATACACGTGTATTTGATCATGTTTTTTATAGCAAAATGTATCTTTACCTCCAAGGTTCTTCCTTATTGATAAAAACAATATAATCGCCACTACGATTTTATACCTTCTAATGTGTCAGACAAAATTTGGACTCTTAAGGAGCAAATCTTTTAGTTGATCATTTACAATAAAATATGAAAAAGAACTGTAGAAAAATGAAGTAGTATATTAAAATTGTATCCGAAAATATAAAAATGCAAATTGCATCAAAATCCGCCCCATAGAATCTTTTAATAAAGCTAATCTTTCATACTCGGTTCATATGATTCTAGAACGTTCCCCTATTATTCTATAGCAAAACAACGTAAAATGATATATGTTATATACTAAAACCTTTCCTGAAAAAAAAAATCTAACAAACAGTGCTAATTCAGACGAAATCAACTCAGTAGAACCTTTTAAAAAGGCTAATTTTTCATAATAAGAATCAGTGATTAAAGAACTTCGCATATAATTCTATAACTAAGCAACGTAGGCAAAATATGTGTTATATACTAAAACCTTTTTTGGAACATTTATCTAGCTTTGCAAGTTTACTCAAAATCCATTCAGAAGAACTGAAGTTATAAGTGGTCTTATCGAAATACCTCTATGTATTTTATATATGTAGTAGATAATTAAGAATATTTTTTCATAATCAGGTTAAAGTGATTATGGAATTTTTAGGGATATAGTACGTCGGGCTGTACGTCGTATATCTACAGGATTTTTTTAGAAAATCTGCACACACCCCATAGCTGTAACATATATACTTTTTAGCATATACCCTCTGTCTACAGCGTTTATCCTCCGATTTTTTTATGATTGCACCACTGAGGTCTTTCCCCATATCTCAATAACTAAAAATGTAGAATGATATGTTAAATATTTAAACAATCCCTTAAATATTATCTAACTGTACAATCCTAATAAAAATACGTTCAGAATAAGTTTAAATAAAAGGTAATCTTTCATAATCGAGTTCACCTAATTTTGGAACTTTCTCTTATAAGTCTATAACTACGCAACGTAAAAACATATGTTCTAGATTGAAACATTTCTAACACAAATTAATAACTAACTCAGTAAAATCTACAAAAATATGTTAATTAGAATCTGAGTTATAATCAAACGGAATGAAATGCGAATTGGCGTTTTATCTATATTATAAAGGACAAACATATCTGTGCGTAACGCATACGTCATTCTGCGAATGGACACTTTCAAATTTGAAATGAATTTTCGTTTTGCAATTTTCGCTACTAAAAAATTTTAAACTTCAACACATCGCACATTTTTAGTTTTTATACCGTCGTATAAGGAAAAAAATGTACTTTTAAATGCAATTTGTTTGAAAGCTGTATCTCAATTAATTTTTGAGACATTAATTTTTTTTTTAATTTTTAGTATCAATTTTGTAATTGTGGCAATAGAAGTACTCCATTTCTATTAAAAGTAAAGGGAAAATAGTAGGCAGTTGTACTTTTTTGTTGCCATTTCCTAATAAAAATTGAAATTAAAATACATGCTATGTCAAAAATACCATCTGAATGCGGTGGATTTTGGTTTTATTTCGTTTCTATTCATCAATTAAATGCTTCTTAGTTTATAGCAAAAATATTTTACAAGCGATATAACACTTTCTCTTTACGAAAACGTATTTTAAATAACTGTGTGATTTTCCTTCACAATTACTTATTTCGTATCAGAAAGCTGAAAGAAAACAATTTTATTTATCCGTGTGTAATAATATTTTCCGAATTTTGAAAAAAATATTTCTTTTAATGATTTCTGATAAAACATGGAGCTATTATAAACAAAAACAAGTGAAGGCATATGTAACATTAAATATCCGATTTTTTCCCCCGAGCTTCTTGAATGACGATATCGCTTTTTGTTGTGTTTGTGCATTATTCTGCGATAAAGACGTCATTTTAATAATTTTCTACAGATGTTGGACTGACTACAAAATTTAAGAATTCTAGAAGCTCAATATAGATGTTATTTAAGACTAAATCATAAAAGTGGACTTCCTTAGCGGATACAAATAACGTCATTTTATAAAAAAGCGTGTTTTCTAATTCTCAAAACTGAAATATGTTTTGTAAAAGTACGTCATTTCACCAAAGCTGCTTTGAAATTTTTCTCAGGTGAAAAACTTCTTTTAAAAATGACGTAATCGAAATCACAGGCTGATAAAGCGCAATGTTTTACAAAAATTTACAGTGTCTTTATAGAAGAGTTGTGATATATAATGTGCACGCTTAGTTTGGAAGCCTTTGTTCAAAAGATAGTGACGTATATTAAAGAATTTGATGATTATCGCCTGGATAAATTCGTTTCGTAGAGTTATACAAGCAAACAATGAGGGTTTTGGCAGTAATTTGAGGTTTAAAATAATATCAAGTTCCCCATGTTTTTCACCAAAATTCTCTTGACTAATAAAATTTTACTGCTATTCTTTAAGACATCCTACTATAATTTTATTACACAAGGCTGTGTTTTAATCAGCTCCCCTGAGCTTTCTACTGAACCAATTTTACTAATATTTTTTTAATTAAAAGCTGTTCATTTGTATATGTGTCCGCACTAGCCGTTTTTTTTTTAATATCCCCACTTTAATATTTTAATTTAAAAAATATTTTGTGAAATTTCTTCAAAATGATCGTAATTAGATAACTTTCATAATTGCAGAATTGAAAGAATAATGAGGTTTATTTATCTTTATTCATGCCATATTTTGATAAAAATTAAAAAATATTTTTTTTCTTTTTTTCTATGATTTAAATTTTGTTGTATAAAATTAAATGGCGCAAAACCCATTAGGGACATATTGCACCAAAATATTTTGAATGGAAAATGACATACTGTTTTTGAAAGCGCGCATTTTTCATTATAAAGTTTCCATTTTTTTTTTCTGCATGAGTGGTGATACTAATTTTGAGACACTAGGTAAAAGGCTTAAATACGTGACGTCATATTTAATGAAAACGATGAATCTCTTAAGATCTGAAGTTAAGAGTGCGACTGTTCACAGGTAAATATGTTGTTGACAATCGTGAGTTCAATTTTGAGTTAAAAAATGAATTTAAAATGATCAAATTAAAATCCCATTTTTCTAAACATGGTAAATACGGATATGAGAAGTACATATGTGAATTATGAGAAGGTGAAAATGATGTCGGATTTAGATTTTACAGAGGAAAAAAATCTGATTGTATCAAACTAGAATAAATTTTATCTTTTTGATTCAGGAAAACGAAGCATAAGAGACTTAATTGACAACTTCATCATAATAAATGTTTTTTATTATATTTTACTGGTTACATATACAATTAAAAATTAATTTTAATAATTCAGACAACCAGGGGTCGCATTCCAAAGGGGAAATTTTATTGTTTTTATCAGAACTATTAATAATCTTCATATTTTTTAAATTTAAAATATGCTGTAGAAAGTTGCTTTGAAGATATTATTTTCAAAATAGTTGTAAGAACAATAAAATTTCCCCTGTAGAATGCGACCCCTGGACAATTGAGTTTTATAAAAGCAACATTTTGTTAATTTTAGGTTAAAATAATATTTGTTTGAGAGTTAGACTAACCAATTTAAGATGATTTTCTATTATAACTAATTTTGTAGGTTTATTATAAATCAATGAAACAGTTCCTTCTTAAACATTTTCCTTCGTCAAAATTCGACGGGTTCAACCTTGTATTTATAATAGATGATGACGCGATTTTCTGTAATATGATTTGTTGTCAAGTTTTTGCTTCAGTACAGACAACCCAGCAGAAAACTTCGCTACAGAGAAGTACTAAACATGTAAGAAGTACCAACCATCCACAAAAAATAATCGAACTGACAACGTAAGTCCCATTAAAATACATCCAGTTGAACTCAAATTATAAACGGCCGAAGGAAATACAAATGTACATTTTACATAATTATAGTAGCTGTATCTTTCACAATTGCATTCACCTGTCTCTATCACTTTTTCAATAGCTTTATAACTAAGCAATATATAATTAAATGTTACATACTTAAACCATTCCTGAAAAGTTATGTAACAGTGACACATGTCTCAATATCTGTTCAGTAGAATTTTTTCAAAAAGCCTGAAATTTATTAATCGGGTTCACTTAATTCTTTAACTTTCTCATATAGCTCCATAAATAAACAACGTAGAACAATGTGTAGATAATAAAAACTGCTCAAAAACATTATCTAAGTAAAAGTGCTACACTCTGTCGAAATATTGTAAACTATCGGAATGAAATGTAAATTTCCGATTTAAATGCGTAGTATATAACGATAATACGATATTTTGTAATAAAATTCATCGGGAAGTTTTCGGGAAGTTCAAACGTAAACGATGTTTTCAACATTATAGCTAATACACTGATTGGCGAGGTTTCCGATTACTAAAGATTCCCGAAATCTCATGAAAAATTACCCAAAGAAAAGTAAATATATGCCTTTTGTGATACTTTTATGTTAGCCGGGTGCAGATAATAAATTAACAAAGGTTAACCCACACCGCATTCTAATTTTATTATTTCGTTTAAAATGTAAGCCTTTCACTAATTTAAAATACATGCCTGACACTAATTTTATTTTAAAAACTGAAAAGATAAACAATAACAGGAAATAATGACATAACTCAAAACAAAGAATTTTTTAATGGAACTACTTGATTATCGACCAAAAAATTATCGCCAAACTATAAGATTAATGCCAATAATGCCTGATCGTAAATGTCACATTCACTTGATATGAAACATGTTACACGTGTTTGTTTCGTCATCAAGTGATTTTTATTTCGACGTTTTATTTGTATTTTTATTAATTTTATACTAATTTAATTGTTCTTTTGTTATTTAAAATAAAAATTATGTCAATTTGTATAATTTGGCGAGATTGGTCGTCGGGATAATCAATTAGTACTGTTTTAATTTACATACGCAAAATGTAACTACTACTATTGGCAATTTAAAAAATTCTATTCGAGAGATTTTTGCACGGTTGACTTATAAAAGTACCCATTTTTTCTTCTTATCCAGGATAAATAGCCAAATATTATTTCAATTCCGATTTCTCCCTTTGAATTTTTTTTTTTTTTTAAGTTGTACAAACATTACTTTCATTTTTACCTAAATATTTTTGTTCTTCCATTTTAAGAAAAATCAGTAGCTTTTTTCTTCTTTTTTAAGGCTTTTTTTTTTTTTTTTTTTTTTTTTTTCAAACTCATATAGCCGTTTTAATTATTTAACCAACTAAAACATTTAATTTAAATTACTTCCGTTGCTATAGTAACGGATGTACTGTATGAATGAATATGGATGAATTATCACATTTAATGTTAGATATTTTGAGGTTTTGGTGCCAAAGTCATCGCCAAATTAGAAAAATATGAAATATCTCATGAACTATTGGGCTTTAAAAATTTTTTTTTTTAGTACCATTCGATTCAGCATACAAAAATACACTAAATTATGATATTGGTTGAAAAATAACTATAAAATCAGATTTTAAAGGAATTTTTTAAAAGTTCGTTCTTTTTTTTACCCCCCTTTGGGGTGGAATTTTAGAAAATCCTTTCTTAGCGGGACTCTATGTCATAAGAAGTATTTTTACAACAAACTTCAAGATTTTAGGTTCAGTAGTTTGGGCTGTGCGTTGATTAATACAAAATCCAGACTTTCTTTTATATATCTATAGATTATGAAATAATACCGCAAGGATAATGGAAAATAAATGGCTCTATCATTGTTCGAAAATCGTAATTTTTAAGAACTCAAAAAAATTCAATATTTAAGTCTAGAAATACAGCAATTTTAAATATAAGATTAATACTAGAATAAAAACCTTAATACTTAGTGCTGCCATCTGTTATGGTAAAAAGAAACTAATTGCAACTTTTCCTGGATATTTTGGAATTTTACTACGGATAAATATATATGTATTTTTAATTTTTAATTTGGTGTCTTTTTTTAGGGATACCGCGCCGGAAAGGGTTTTAAAGGGTTATTCATCACGGGCCCGGATACCGCCGGGCTTATCAGCCAGTGATTAAATAAAAATCAATTCCGACTAAAAAAGTAATTTTTGACAGTTTTTTATGAGAAACAAGATTAACTTTTAAAGTAAATTTTTTTTATATCTAACGTATTTTCTACCGGGTGTTTAAAAAGTTCAGTGTAAAATGAAAACGCGACAAAGGAAAAAAAAAATATATTGATTGGAAAGACATGCGGTTTGCAAATATATATTCAGCGTGGTACGGAATTTTGTATGACACACAAAAAAAAATTAGTTCAAAATCTCGACAATAGAGGGCACTACTGCAGATAATTCCATGGAATAATTTCATATTGCTCACATAACGCTAGATTTGGATTAAAAAATGAGTACATGCACTATTCTCTAATGTTTTTTATCCAAATCTTGCGTTGTGTGAGCAATACGAAATTCTTCCATGGAATAATCTGTAGTAGTGCCCTCTATTGTTCAGATTTTGAATTAATTTTTTGTTTGTGTCATACAAAATCCCGTACGAAGCTGAATATTTACGTGCAAATTGTATGTCTCTCCGACCCACAGATATTTTTTTATCGCGTTTTACTTTCGCACCGAACTTATGAAACATTCTGTATACTAAATCTATGTAATAAGTATTTTATGCTAATCCCATTCAAATTTAAATTACTTTAAACTCTTCTTATTCCGTCTAATTTATTAATATTATTTTTTTTATAAATATAATAGAATAAAATAAAACATTTTTTTAAATATATCTTTGTTCTGTATATTAAATAATTTTAAAAATGAAAAAAAAAAACTTTTTTTTTCTACAAATGTTATGACATTGCTTTAATTTGCGTGGAGGCTTCTTTACAAATATTTAAAGTTATTATCTCGTTCATGGCTCAGCTGGTTTTGTGACACGAAAAATAAGTCTATGGTATTTATAAGTTTTCAGTTAATTTTAATTTTTTAAATACAGTAACAAACTTTATCATTACCCATTCAAAATTTAAAAAAAAAGGTAATGCTAAGTATCGACATCAAAAGGATGCAAAAAACAAAAAACAAAACAAAAAAAAAAAACGAAAAAATATATTTACACATTTTCATAAACAATGTTACTGAGCAACAACACCAGTATTCTTCTACACAATAAAGTAAGAAAAATAAATAAATGAAAATAAACATATTAAATGAAGTTTCAAAGAAAAATGTATAAAAAAATATGTTCCATGAATTCAGCAGTCAATCAATAAAACATTTTTACTGTTAGACATGCGTGGAATCTTTTTCTTTACAACTTAAAAGGTTTTTATCTCTCTTATGGCTCAGCTGGTTTTACATCTCGATAAAAAAGAGCTATAGAATTCACAAATTTTTTGGCGAATTTTAAAGGTTTAATGTATAGTTGCACTATATAGTATGACGGATTTTACTTTTCATTTTTTTTCGATGAAATATTTTTGAGGCAATGTATAAAAATTTAATAGAATATTAAAATTTTAGAGATGCTAAAATATTACTTGAAATCATTTATTTAGGAATGAGAGAACAAATATGTATATAGGTAAAGTGTTTTTTTTTTTAAACTTATGATGATATTTTTTGTTTACCTACGTTACGTAAAAAACATTTTGTACAACAAATCTATATACTGTGTCGACACAAAACCATATCGACATCTTGATTCACAGATCATTATCAATAATTTCACAACAAAGGTGTTATATGTCTAGGAAAAATGATTTTTAGTTGCTATCGTAAATATATAAATACGTAGCACTTATAGTCGTCTTCTAGTCCACCCGTTGTCTGTTCTTCTGTCCGCATATAACAGGTCAAAAACTATCAAACCGGATGGTCTGAAATTTAGAGTATAATTGCAGAATTTTGCTGAGTCATTTTCTGAAAATCTAACCAAAACATAAAAAGATATTAATAAAAGTTTTCTTCACTCTAGTAAAACCTGTCATACGTAATTAATTCCATGATATACATGATATAATGATTCTAGTTTACTGTGGTGATTACATCTTATTTAAAATGGAGTCATATTATTTCAGTACAACTGAATTTAATATATATAATCGAAATAAATTTGTGTTCTTCCATTTTTTTTAAGAGTGTAAATTTATCGTACTAAGATCCGAATATTTGTATAACTAGTTATAGTACGAATGCATCTCAATAACCACGTTTGACGTACATATTCCTGCTTGTTTTCTTTTTAGAAAAGGAATTCATTTTAAGAAAAATGGTTATCTGTATATTACAAATTGCAACAATATTTTTTACTCATGTGGTAATAATTTTTTCAGATAACATATTTGTATTACAGGGATAAATAATCTGGTAAAATGCGTAGTTTTTAAATTTTGTCTTAAACATTTATAAACTTATAAAAAATCAAATACTGAAGATAAAATTTTAAATTCACGTGATCTTTTACTTGTATATTTTCTAAAATTCTTCCCATTTTTATTTTCATTTATCCAGTCAAGTGAAGGACCCAAACATGAGTCACATAACCATTTAAGGGGTCTCAGGACTCTTAAAGCTTTAAAATTATCGAAATTTTAATTTAATTAGATGTTAAACTCCTATCTTTTCTGAACATTTTGATATAATTGTTTCCTTGAAATTCCCATTAGAACAGAAGTTATGGTTTTTAGAGCTATACCCGCTCAATAGCCGATGCAGCTTTTCCGCAACTTTGAAGTATTTTTCCTATATGGTAACCTGGGGACAAAAACAAATATTTTGCAATTACTCAGGAATCAATAAATATTTCTTTTAACTTTTTTCAGTAAAATCATCACATGTCTGGTGATTATTTTGAAGCATTTTCAGATAATTAGCATTAATAATAAAAAATAAAATTAATAAAATCCTGCCTGAAAATTACCCCGTGTTTTGAGGTAAAATCCAGACACCTAAAGGGTAATTTTCAGATAGCTATTTTTGGGGCTTTTTAACGATCAGATTTGAACACAAACTACGGTAATTAAGAGACACCATTGTAACAGTTTATGGCACAAAATGGTATATTTATTGAGCAATTCTGAATACAAAAAAGGCATGTAAAAGCAATTGTAACTGTACACCTGAAATCCATTTATATTTTCGGGAATAAAAGTAAGTTATATGGAATTTTTTCACACACATCTACTGCAGCTATATCACTTTTATATAAATTTATGTAAATCAGTAAAGAAGAACATATTATAAAATATAGAAAATAATTCACACAGTCGAAATGCTGTTGCTCATCTCCCGGTTGAAATATCTGGTAGCGCTGGAATGGATAAGGAAACATCCGCAGAATAGAAGCAGAAACTTCAAAACTGGTTTATCGGGTCTCAGTACTCTTAAAGCTTTAAAATTTTCGAAATTTTAAATTTTTAAGATGTTAAACTCTTTTGAAACTTTTCTGAACATTTTGATATAATTATTTCCTTGAAATTCCTATTAGAACAGAAGTTATGGCTTTTAGATTTATGCGCTTTCAATGGCACAAGCAGCATTTCCTAAACTTTGAAGCCTTTTTTCTCCAAATGACGTTTTTGGGCATAACGCGCACGATATCTCAAAAACTTCTGAATATTTTTTCATGAAATTTTCAAATCACATATTTTATGTTAGTCTGTATAAACTGAACCTAAAATTTCCGTTTTATTGCTCAAAAAAATATTTTTTTTAGGTGATTATAGTGTAGGAATTTTCTAAATTTTGCATTAGTTAAATACAACATTGCATTAAAAATATAAAAATGCTTTAAATACAAATTTATTTAGGTTCAGAGTAATTATTACAATCTGAAGTATAAGTATGCACCAACATTTTTATTCTAGTTGCAATATTTATTTTGTAATCGTGCGCGTAAGCTGTTATGCCGATTTTCTACTCGTCAAATGTCTCACAGTTTGGAGCGCCCTGTAAATGTTAATTCTGCATATTGAATATTTTTAAATACATGAAACGAAAAACATACTTATACCTTTTATCGCAGCTAAAATTTTGTCTTAAAATCCAATACATTTGAAGGTATTAAATATTGAAAATAGTCTTTGTTTTTCATATTTTTCAATTTTAAGAGTCCTGAGACCCCTTAAAAAAATGCTTTCAAATATGAAAATTATGTAAAAACTAGGGGGCTCTGCCCCCTGCAAGCTATGCTTGCTCCCCCCCCCCCCCGTTCAGATACCGCAGAATATAAAAACACGCTAATCTGATCGATTTTAAAAATATTATAGAAGATTGAATTATACTGAAAAAAGCTGTGCAGATCTCCCTGTAAACGGGTTTCCTTTCAATTTTCTTTGATTTCAAAAATTTAAGACCGAATCAGTTGCTGTTAAGACATCAAATGGTTATTTTCTTGTTTTATTACAGAGGATCAGTTAAACATTTAAAAAGAAGCTAAAATAAAATGAATTAAGTGTACAGTTAAGTGAGTCTTTGTCTCCCGGTATTTTAAAACAATTTCTATAATAATATCCTAAGTCATGTGGCTATCATCAACAGTTCCGGGCGAACTACTTCGCTTTTTATATTCCTGGTGCCATTTTGGTACTTTAATGTTAACCAGGTACAGGTGATAAGTCGCCAAATATTATTCTATCGCCATCATTTCATCTACATTGTAATATTCCAAGTCATCTAACTGCCATAAATAAATACTCTCTGACCCCTTCGCTTTTCATATGAAAGTATTGCCCAGATATCATATACGGCCCCATATTGGGGTGATTTTTTTCCGACGCTAATTTGGGGAAAACATCAACAGCATAAACAATAGCATCCGGTTTACCAAATCAAGCAAAATAACTATAATATGGCGCCAGTTAAGTACCCGTTGCGTATATGATATTGGCGTCAGAAAAAAATCGCGCCAATATGGGTCCGTATATGACATCTGTGCCGAAAGTTTTCCCTTTTGTTTAAAAAATCAAATTTCTTTTTCGAATAAAACTACATAAAATTTCAATGGTCGCAAAGAATTCTTGGTACTGTTACGCTAGCCGGGTGCAAATCTCGTAAATAGCTATTTCTAAACTCGCAAGTTAGCATTTTTTTTTTCTGGTGGTAAATTAAAACATTGCTTTGAAGTTGAAATTAAATGTCATCGTTTGTTACATCATTTAATATTTGGCCAGATGTCATATACGCACCGGGTTTGGCGTGATTTTCTTAACGAAAATTGCATGTTTGGCATAATTTTTTTTTTTTACGAAAATTTGGCGAAAACCTCGTTTTCGAATAACAGTTACATATGTATTTTTGACTACTTAGTTATACCGTCGACCAAAAATCTATCACCAAACCATAAGATTAAATGCCAATAATGGTTGATCGTAAATGTCACATTCACTTGACTTTAAGCAAGTTACACGTTTTTACGTCATCAAGTGATTTTTATTTCGACATTGTATTTGTATATTTATTAATGTTATACTATTTTCTTTGTTCTTTCGTTATTTAAAATAAAAATTATGTCAGTTTGTATAATTTGGCGAGTGGTTTGGCGATTTATATAATTTGGCGAAATGGGTCGACGGAATAACTAATTAATACCGTATTTTTTAATTATTTTCCATTATTTTTAAAGGAAAATAACCAAAAAAATTAACTATAAAACAAATTAAAATTAAAAATTTTTATGTAATTAAAAAAACAAAAGAAAGTAAATAAACATTTATTATTAAATAAACAACAATAGCCGGGTTACCACGTAAACCAAAATAATGCCATTTTGGCGCCAATGAGGTACCTCGGTGCGTATATGACACCTGTGCCTAATATTTTTCTTTACATTTTGTTTAAAAAAAATAAAGAAATGAAAGCCATTTATTTTAAATGTTTCAGTTTGTATTAAATAAAATGATAATGAAATACAAATTGAATTATGAAGAAAAATAACATGATACATTTCTTTGCATACATTTAAGGGAGGCCAAACTACTTGCCAAATTAGTTTAATATAGTAACCTTTTCTAAAATCTGAAAAAAAAATATATATCTGTTATGATTAAAATTTGAGCTGCCATTGTTAGAGAAAAGTTTATAAAATTTAAAAAAAATAATATTTCGAAAACTAATTTGAATTTACAAATTCTAATACCAGTTTTGAGATCTGCAGATCAATACGGATTATTGATGTTAATTTCATCGCAAAGTATTCGGTATTTTATGAGAAATCGCCGTGAAACATAATTGGTTGTTTAGTCAGTCGTTTCATAGAATCTTTACATATATTCGTTTCATAATATCCGTTTCATTAGGATTTTATGTATATAGGGTAGATTATATTCAAATGTTTATTACATTTTGATCTACATTAATATTTACATAAACTGAAAGATCCTCGTTAGAAACATGGTAGAGTAGTTTTAAGGGATTCATCTAATCATTATTTTTAAAACTATTAAGTTGAGCAAAAAGTTCTGGGAAATTTTTAATATAATAGTTACAGAATTTGTATCGCGATTATAAGTGGTATATCTATAGGAGTTCAGGAATTTCGGCTTCAGAATGCCTACTGAACATCGTGTGTTGATCCGGCATTATTGGAGAAAAAGTCTAATGATTCTGAAAGCCGTCGATGAGATTAATGAGGGTAAAAGTGCTGATGCGGTGGCAAACTTCGTACTTCCAGCAAATCCGGAATCTGGCAGAAAGATGGCAGAAAGCCGTGGACTAGGATGGTCTCTACTTTGAAGAACAGTCCTTGTTCCTTTTGGTGTGAATTTGCGCATAACAACACAACTTTCAGAAATTTCCCAGAACTTTTTGCTCAACCTAGTATAAATAAATATCATTTTTCAACTGCGTAAATTGAACGTATCCTTATTTTTTCAACCACTTGTAAAAAAATCGCTTCAAAACTGTAAGCAAAGTTATGAAATTTTAGTTTAAATGCATTTAGTATACATTAAAACTTTCTGTATATTTTATCAGGTATAATTATGTTTTTTTTATTTATATATTTATTTTTTTATTTTATTATTATTATTTTTTTTAAATTAGTAATTTATTCTCATTTATTTTATATAGTGTTTTTGGTTTATAACTCTAGGAAGACAAAATAATGTAACATATATATTATTACAGGCCGCTTTGATACTTTCAATTATGTGCCATAAAATGAGTCTGCTGCAATTTAAAATTTCAATGGTGGTACATTTTTTTTAATATCTAAATGGATTATACTAAAAAAAAAGAAAATAAATAAATAAATAAACCTTAAATGGTTTTGATCATTGAACTTCTCTTCTAAAGAATATTTTTGCATGGAGCTTCTTTAAAAATGTTTTTAAAAATGGAATTTAATTAATATGAGTTAATAAAATATTTTTCAATTCTTTGGTACTCTCAAAGGTACCTGACACCTTGATACATTTTATATTTAGTCTCTAACATCATTAAATAACGAAAAGTAAACATTTAGAGTTGTGCAAGCTATAAATATATAAACATTCAACAAATAAGCATGTCAAATACAAATAAGTTAGACAAAAATTGAACGTATACAACGAAATTACACAATATTAAGTTCCCACTATATAAATACTTTAAATTGTTTACAAAATTCCTGTTAAGAAGAGGGTGCATGGTAATTGGTTATAGAATACTGCACAAAAATGCGTTACGCGGTTGCCGAAATTTAAAATTTTCTGACTTAGACTTTTCATGATTTAAGAGCTATTTCGTATGCGAAAGTTCATTATAAACGATGTACAGACGGGGAGAAAAAGAAAACACTCGTACTAACTCTGCAATAAATCACTGTAGTGGGAAGTTACTGGCACCAAACGATTGGAAATAAAAGTCTACTTTTAAAGGATGCACATAAAATTTGCTTAAAGGTCCATCTACATATCAAAACTAACCCAAACGTTGTTTTCTTTCAATAACAATATCCAAGTTTCAGTACATAAAAAGATTCTACACCCTTCATTTAGCCTAAATCCAAATTTTCATGAAATTCTTATCATTAGTTTCCCAGAAATTAATTATTTTAACCTTCTGAAAGTCTTGGAAAGGGCAAAACTCTAATATTGTTTTCTCTGTATTTTGTTTAAATGCTAAAAGAATATGTTTCTTTCAACATTTTATAAAAAAAAAAAAAAAAAAAAAACTTAATAACGAATATTAATGCTACAGTTAGATGTATTAATCATTGTTGAATGTATTAAAGTACATTAAATCAACAGAATTATATTTAGTATTCGTGGTATATCTATAGGAGTTCAGGAATTTCGGCTTCAAAATGCCTACTGAACATCGTGTGTTGATCCGGCATTATTGGAGAAAAAATCTAATGATTCTGAAAGCCGTCGATGAGATTAATGAGGGTAAAAGTGCTGATGCGGCGGCAAACTTCGTACTTCTAGCAAATCCGGAATCTGGCAGAACGATGGCAGAAAGCCGTGGACTAGGATGGTCTCTACTTTGAAGAACTGTCCTTGTTCCTTTTGGTGTGAATTTGCGCATAACAACTCAACTTTCAGAAATTTCCCAGAACTTTTTGCTCAACCTAGTATAAATAAATATTATTTTTCAACTGTGTAAATTGAACGTATCCTTATTTGTTCAACCACTTGTAAAAAAAAATCGCTTCAAAACTGTAAGCAAAATTATGAAATTTTAGTTTAAATGCATTTAGTATACATTAAAACTTTCTGTATATTTTATCAGGTATAATTATGTTTTTTTTATTTATATATTTATTTTTTTATTTTATTATTATTATTTTTTTTAAAATTAGTAATTTATTCTCATTTATTTTATATAGTGTTTTTGGTTTATAACTCTAGGAAGACAAAATAATGTAACATATATACTATTACAGGCCACTTTGATACTTTGAATTATGTGCCATAAAATCAGTCTGCTGCAATTTAAAATTTCAATGTTGGTACATTTTTTTTAATATCTAAATGGATTATAATAAAAAAAAGAAAATAAATAAATAAATAAACCTTAAATGGTTTTGATCATTGAACTTCTCTTCTAAAGAATATTTTTGCATGGAGCTTCTTTAAAAATGTTTTTAAAAATGGAATTTAATTAATATGAGTTAATAAAATATTTTTCAATTCTTTGGTACTCTCAAAGGTACCTGGCACCTTGATACATTTTATATTTAGTCTCTAACATCATTAAATAACGAAAAGTAAACATTTAGAGTTGTGCAAGCTATAAATATATAAACATTCAACAAATAAACATGTCAAATACAAATAAATTAGACAAAAATTGAACGTATACAACGAAATTACACAATATTAAGTTCCCACTATATAAATACTTTAAATTGTTTACAAAATTCCTGTTAAGAAGAGGGTGCATGGTAATTGGTTATAGAATACTGCACAAAAATGCGTTACGCGGATGCCGAAATTGAAAATTTTCTGACTTAGACTTTTCATGATTTAAGAGCTATTTCGTATGCGAAAGTTCATTATAAACGATGTACAGATGGGGAGAAAAAGAAAACACTCGTACTAACTCTGCAATAAATCACTGTAGTGGGAAGTTACTGGCACCAAACGATTGGAAATAAAAGTCTACTTTTTTAAAGGATGCACATAAAATTTGCTTAAAGGTCCATCTACATATCAAAACTAACCCAAACGTTGTTTTCTTTCAATAACAATATCCAAGTTTCAGTACATAAAAAGATTCTACACCCTTCATTTAGCCTAAATCCAAATTTTCATGAAATTCTTATCATTAGTTTCCCAGAAATTAATTATTTTAACCTTCTGAAAGTCTTGGAAAGGGCAAAACTCTAATATTGTTTTCTCTGTATTTTGTTTAAATGCTAAAAGAATATGTTTCTTTCAACATTTTATTAAAAAAAAAAGAAAAAAAAAAACTTAATAACGAATATTAATGCTACACTTAGATGTATTAATCATTGTTGAATGTATTAAAGTACATTAAATCAACAGAATTATATTTAGTATTAGTGGTATATCTATAGGAGTTCAGGAATTTCGGCTTCAAAATGCCTACTGAACATCGTGTGTTGATCCGGCATTATTGGAGAAAAAATCTAATGATTCTGAAAGCCGTCGATGAGATTAATGAGGGTAAAAGTGCTGATGCGGCGGCAAACTTCGTACTTCCAGCAAATCCGGAATCTGGCAGAACGATGGCAGAAAGCCGTGGACTAGGATGGTCTCTACTTTGAAGAACTGTCCTTGTTCCTTTTGATGTGAATTTGCGCATAACAACTCAACTTTCAGAAATTTCCCAGAACTTTTTGCTCAACCTAGTATAAATAAATATTATTTTTCAACTGTGTAAATTGAACGTATCCTTATTTGTTCAACCACTTGTAAAAAAAATCGCTTCAAAACTGTAAGCAAAATTATGAAATTTTAGTTTAAATGCATTTAGTATACATTAAAACTTTCTGTATATTTTATCAGGTATAATTATGTTTTTTTTATTTATATATTTATTTTTTTATTTTATTATTATTATTTTTTTAAAATTAGTAATTTATTCCTATTTATTTTATATAGTGTTTTTGGTTTATAACTCTAGGAAGACAAAATAATGTAACATATATACTATTACAGGCCGCTTTGATACTTTGAATTATGTGCCATAAAATGAGTCTGCTGCAATTTAAAATTTCAATGTTGGAACATTTTTTTTAAATATCTAAATGGATTATACTAAAAAAAAAAAAAAAAAGAAAATAAATAAATAAATAAACCTTAAATGGTTTTGATCATTGAACTTCTCTTCTAAAGAATATTTTTGCATGGAGCTTCTTTAAAAATGTTTTTAAAAATGGAATTTAATTAATATGAGTTAATAAAATATTTTTCAATTCTTTGGTACTCTCAAAGGTACCTGACACCTTGATACATTTTATATTTAGTCTCTAACATCATTAACTAACGAAAAGTAAACCTTTCGAGTTGTGCAAGCTATAAATATATAAACATTCAACAAATAAACATGTCAAATACAAATAAGTTAGACAAAAATTGAACGTATACAACGAAATTACACAATATTAAGTTCCCACTATATAAATACTTTAAATTGTTTACAAAATTCCTGTTAAGAAGAGGGTGCATGGTAATTGGTTATAGAAAACTGCACAAAAAATGCGTTACGCGGATGCCGAAATTGAAAATTTTCTGACTTAGACTTTTCATGATTTAAGAGCTATTTCGTATGCGAAAGTTCTTTATAAACGATGTACAGACAGGGAGAAAAAGAAAACACCCGTACTAACTCTGCAATAAATCACTGTAGTGGGAAGTTACTGGCACCAAACGATTGGAAATAAAAGTCTACCTTTAAAGGATGCACATAAAATTTGCTTAAAGGTCCATCTACATATCAAAACTAACCCAAACGTTGTTTTCTTTCAATAACAATATCCAAGTTTCAGTACATAAAAAGATTCTGCACCCTTCATTTAGCCTAAATCCAAATTTTCATGAAATTCTTATCATTAGCTTCCCAGAAATTAATTATTTTAACCTTCTGAAAGTCTTGGAAAGGGCAAAACTCTAATATTGTTTTCTCTGTATTTTGTTTAATTGCTAAAAGAATAGGTTTCTTTCAACATTTTATTAAAAAAAAAACTTAATAACGAATATTAATGCTACACTTAGATGTATTAATCATTGTTGAATGTATTAAAGTACATTAAATCAACAGAATTATATTTAGTATTAGTGGTATATCTATAGGAGTTCAGGAATTTCGGCTTCAAAATGCCTGCTGAACATCGTGTGTTGATCCGGCATTATTGGAGAAAAAATCTAATGATTCTGAAAGCCGTCGATGAGATTAATGTGGGTAAAAGTGCTGATGCGGCGGCAAACTTCGTACTTCCAGCAAATCCGGAATCTGGCAGAACGATGGCAGAAAGCCGTGGACTAGGATGGTCTCTACTTTGAAGAACTGTCCTTGTTCCTTTTGGTGTGAATTTGCGCATAACAACTCAACTTTCAGAAATTTCCCAGAACTTTTTGCTCAACCTAGTATAAATAAATATTATTTTTCAACTGTGTAAATTGAACGTATCCTTATTTGTTCAACCACTTGTAAAAAAAATCGCTTCAAAACTGTAAGCAAAATTATGAAATTTTAGTTTAAATGCATTTAGTATACATTAAAACTTTCTGTATATTTTATCAGGTATAATTATGTTTTTTTTATTTATATATTTATTTTTTTATTTTATTATTATTATTTTTTTTAAATTAGTAATTTATTCTCATTTATTTTATATAGTGTTTTTGGTTTATAACTCTAGGAAGACAAAATAATGTAACATATATACTATTACAGGCCGCTTTGATACTTTGATTTATGTGCCATAAAATGAGTCTGCTGCAATTTAAAATTTCAATGTTGGTACATTTTTTTAAATATCTAAATGGATTATACTAAAAAAAAAAGAAAATAAATAAATAAATAAACCTTAAATGGTTTTGATCATTGAACTTCTCTTCTAAAGAATATTTTTGCATGGAGCTTCTTTAAAAATGTTTTTAAAAATGGAATTTAATTAATATGAGTTAATAAAATATTTTTCAATTCTTTGGTACTCTCAAAGGTACCTGACACCTTGATACATTTTATATTTAGTCTCTAACATCATTAACTAACGAAAAGTAAACCTTTCGAGTTGTGCAAGCTATAAATATATAAACATTCAACAAATAAACATGTCAAATACAAATAAGTTAGACAAAAATTGAACGTATACAACGAAATTACACAATATTAAGTTCCCACTATATAAATACTTTAAATTGTTTACAAAATTCCTGTTAAGAAGAGGGTGCATGGTAATTGGTTATAGAATACTGCACAAAAAATGCGTTACGCGGATGCCGAAATTGAAAATTTTCTGACTTAGACTTTTCATGATTTAAGAGCTATTTCGTATGCGAAAGTTCTTTATAAACGATGTACAGACAGGGAGAAAAAGAAAACACCCGTACTAACTCTGCAATAAATCACTGTAGTGGGAAGTTACTGGCACCAAACGATTGGAAATAAAAGTCTACTTTTAAAGGATGCACATAAAATTTGCTTAAAGGTCCATCTACATATCAAAACTAACCCAAACGTTGTTTTCTTTCAATAACAATATCCAAGTTTCAGTACATAAAAAGATTCTGCACCCTTCATTTAGCCTAAATCCAAATTTTCATGAAATTCTTATCATTAGCTTCCCAGAAATTAATTATTTTAACCTTCTGAAAGTCTTGGAAAGGGCAAAACTCTAATATTGTTTTCTCTGTATTTTGTTTAATTGCTAAAAGAATATGTTTCTTTCAACATTTTATTAAAAAAAAAACTTAATAACGAATATTAATGCTACACTTAGATGTATTATTCATTGTTGAATGTATTAAAGTACATTAAATCAACAGAATTATATTTAGTATTAGTGGTATATCTATAGGAGTTCAGGAATTTCGGCTTCAAAATGCCTACTGAACATCGTGTGTTGATCCGGCATTATTGGAGAAAAACTCTAATGATTCTGAAAGCCGTCGATGAGATTAATGAGGGTAAAAGTGCTGATGCGGCGGCAAACTTCGTACTTCCAGCAAATCCGGAATCTGGCAGAACGATGGCAGAAAGCCGTGGACTAGGATGGTCTCTACTTTGAAGAACTGTCCTTGTTCCTTTTGGTGTGAATTTGCGCATAACAACTCAACTTTCAGAAATTTCCCAGAACTTTTTGCTCAACCTAGTATAAATAAATATTATTTTTCAACTGTGTAAATTGAACGTATCCTTATTTGTTCAACCACTTGTAAAAAAAAATCGCTTCAAAACTGTAAGCAAAATTATGAAATTTTAGTTTAAATGCATTTAGTATACATTAAAACTTTCTGTATATTTTATCAGGTATAATTATGTTTTTTTTATTTATATATTTATTTTTTTATTTTATTATTATTTTTTTTTTAATTAGTAATTTATTGTCATTTATTTTATATAGTGTTTTTGGTTTATAACTCTAGGAAGACAAAATAATGTAACATATATACTATTACAGGCCGCTTTGATACTTTGAATTATGTGCCATAAAATGAGTCTGCTGCAATTTAAAATTTCAATGTTGGTACATTTTTTTTAATATCTAAATGGATTATAATAAAAAAAAAGAAAATAAATAAATAAATAAACCTTAAATGGTTTTGATCATTGAACTTCTCTTCTAAAGAATATTTTTGCATGGAGCTTCTTTAAAAATGTTTTTAAAAATGGAATTTAATTAATATGAGTTAATAAAATATTTTTCAATTCTTTGGTACTCTCAAAGGTACCTGACACCTTGATACATTTTATATTTAGTCTCTAACATCATTAAATAACGAAAAGTAAACATTTAGAGTTGTGCAAGCAATAAATATATAAATATTCAACAAATAAACAGGTCAAATACAAATAAGTTAGACAAAAATTGAACGTATACAACGAAATTACACAATATTAAGTTCCCACTATATAAATACTTTAAATTGTTTACAAAATTCCTGTTAAGAAGAGGGTGCATGGTAATTGGTTATAGAATACTGCACAAAAATGCGTTACGCGGATGCCGAAATTGAAAATTTTCTGACTTAGACTTTTCATGATTTAAGAGCTATTTCGTATGCGAAAGTTCATTATAAACGATGTACAGACGGGGAGAAAAAGAAAACACTCGTACTAACTCTGCAATAAATCACTGTAGTGGGAAGTTACTGGCAACAAACGATTGGAAATAAAAGTCTACTTTTAAAGGATGCACATAAAATTTGCTTAAAGGTCCATCTACATATCAAAACTAACCCAAACGTTGTTTTCTTTCAATAACAATATCCAAGTTTCAGTACATAAAAAGATTCTACACCCTTCATTTAGCCTAAATCCAAATTTTCATGAAATTCTTATCATTAGTTTCCCAGAAATTAATTATTTTAACCTTCTGAAAGTCTTGGAAAGGGCAAAACTCTAATATTGTTTTCTCTGTATTTTGTTTAAATGCTAAAAGAATATGTTTCTTTCAACATTTTATTAAAAAAAAAAACTTAATAACGAATATTAATGCTACACTTAGATGTATTAATCATTGTTGAATGTATTAAAGTACATTAAATCAACAGAATTATATTTAGTATTAGTGGTATGTCTATAGGAGTTCAGGAATTTCGGCTTCTAAATGCCTACTGAACATCGTGTGTTGATCCGGCATTATTGGAGAAAAAATCTAATGATTCTGAAAGCCGTCGATGAGATTAATGAGGGTAAAAGTGCTGATGCGGCGGCAAACTTCGTACTTCCAGCAAATCCGGAATCTGGCAGAACGATGGCAGAAAGCCGTGGACTAGGATTGTCTCTACTTTGAAGAACAGTCCTTGTTCCTTTTGGTGTGAATTTGCGCATAACAACTCAACTTTCAGAAATTTCCCAGAACTTTTTGCTCAACCTAGTATAAATAAATATTATTTTTCAACTGTGTAAATTGAACGTATCCTTATTTGTTCAACCACTTGTAAAAAAAAACTCTTCAAAACTGTAAGCAAAATTATGAAATTTTAGTTTAAATGCATTTAGTATACATTAAAACTTTCTGTATATTTTATCAGGTATAATTATGTTTTATTTATTTATTTATTTTTATTATTATTTTTTTTTATTATTATTTTTTTTAATTAGTAATTTAATCTCATTTATTTTATATAGTGTTTTTGGTTTATAACTCTAGGAAGACAAAATAATGTAACATATATACTATTACAGGCCGCTTTGATACTTTGAATTATGTGCCATAAAATGAGTCTGCTGCAATTTAAAATTTCAATGTTGGTACATTTTTTTAAATATCTAAATGGATTATACTAAAAAAAAAAAGAAAATAAATAAATAAATAAACCTTAAATGGTTTTGATCATTGAACTTCTCTTCTAAAGAATATTTTTGCATGGAGCTTCTTTAAAAATGTTTTTAAAAATGGAATTTAATTAATATGAGTTAATAAAATATTTTTCAATTCTTTGGTACTCTCAAAGGTACCTGACACCTTGATACATTTTATATTTAGTCTCTAACATCATTAACTAACGAAACGTAAACATTTAGAGTTGTGCAAGCTATAAATATATAAACATTCAACAAATAAACTTGTCAAATACAAATAAGTTAGACAAAAATTGAACGTATACAACGAAATTACACAATATTAAGTTCCCACTATATAAATATTTTAAATTGTTTACAAAATTCTTGTTAAGAAGAGGGTGCATTGTAATTGGTTATAGAACACTGCACAAAAAATGCGTTACGCGGATGCCGAAATTGAAAATTTTCTGACTTAGAATTTTCATGATTTAAGAGCTATTTCGTATGCGAAAGTTCATTATAAACGATGTACAGACGGGGAGAAAAAGAAAACACCCGTACTAACTCTGCAATAAATCACTGTAGTGGGAAGTTACTGGCACCAAACGATTGGAAATAAAAGTCTACTTTTAAAGGATGCACATAAAATTTGCTTAAAAGTCCATCTACATATCAAAACTAACCCAAACGTGGTTTTCTTTCAATAACAATATCCAAGTTTCAGTACATAAAAAGATTCTACACACTTCATTTAGCCTAAATTCAAATTTTCATGAAATTCTTATCATTAGTTTCCCAGAAATTAATTATTTTAACCTTCTGAAAGTCTTGGAAAGGGCAAAACTCTAATATTGTTTTCTCTGTATTTTGTTTAAATGCTAAAAGAATATGTTTCTTTCAACATTTTATTAAAAAAAAAAAAAAAAAAAAAAAAAAAAAAACTTAATAACGAATATTAATGCTACACTTAGATATATTAATCATTGTTGAATGTATTAAAGTACATTAAATCAACAGAATTATATTTAGTATTAGTGGTATATCTATAGGAGTTCAGGAATTTCGGCTTCAAAATGCCTACTGAACATCGTGTGTTGATCCGGCATTATTGGAGAAAAAATCTAATGATTCTGAAAGCCGTCGATGAGATTAATGTGGGTAAAAGTGCTGACACGGCGGCAAACTTCGTACTTCCAGCAAATCCGGAATCTGGCAGAACGATGGCAGAAAGCCGTGGACTAGGATGGTATCTACTTTGAAGAACAGTCCTTGTTCCTTTTGGTGTGAATTTGCGCATAACAACTCAACTTTCAGAAATTTCCCAGAACTTTTTGCTCAATTTCGGCTTCAAAATGCCTACTGAACATCGTGTGTTGATCCGGCATTATTGGAGAAAAAATCTAATGATTCTGAAAGCCGTCGATGAGATTAATGAGGGTAAAAGTGCTGATGCGGCGGCAAACTTCGTACTTCCAGCAAATCCGGAATCTGGCAGAACGATGGCAGAAAGCCGTGGACTAGGATGGTCTCTACTTTGAAGAACTGTCCTTGTTCCTTTTGGTGTGAATTTGCGCATAACAACTCAACTTTCAGAAATTTCCCAGAACTTTTTGCTCAACCTAGTATAAATAAATATTATTTTTCAACTGTGTAAATTGAACGTATCCTTATTTGTTCAACCACTTGTAAAAAAAATCGCTTCAAAACTGTAAGCAAAATTATGAAATTTTAAAAAGCAGAAAAACCAACGTTTAAAATGCACAAATAACATATGAAAAGCAGCAAACAGCTGTTTCGAATCTACTAGCGAGATTCTTCTTCAGTGCAAAAGGAACAGCGTTCTAGAAAAAGCAAGGCTTAGCAAAATCATAGACAGAGACGCGCTGGCTTTTATACCCTATGCGGGTGGCTAAGGCGCCGAAACATACTTTTATACTTACATACTTACATTTAAACATACTTACATACGAGCTTTTATACCCTACGCCACCCGCATAGGGTATAAAAGCCAGCGCGTCTCTGTCTATGATTTTGCTCAGCCTTGCTTTTTCTAGCACGCTGTTCCTTTTGCACTGAAGAAGAATCTCGCTAGTAGATTCGAAACAGCTGTTTGCTGCTTTTCATATGTTATTTGTGCATTTTAAACGTTGGTTTTTCTGCTTTTTAATATTGTTGCACAAAGGCTTTATTTGCTATTTTTATGAAATTTTAGTTTAAATGCATTTAGTATACATTAAAACTTTCTGTATATTTTATCAGGTATAATTATGTTTTTTTTATTTATATATTTATTTTTTTATTTTATTATTATTATTTTTTTAAAATTAGTAATTTATTCTCATTTATTTTATATAGTGTTTTTGGTTTATAACTCTAGGAAGACAAAATAATGTAACATATATACTATTACAGGCCACTTTGATACTTTGAATTATGTGCCATAAAATGAGTCTGCTGCAATTTAAAATTTCAATGTTGGTACATTTTTTTTAATATCTAAATGGATTATAATAAAAAAAAAGAAAATAAATAAATAAATAAACCTTAAATGGTTTTGATCATTGAACTTCTCTTCTAAAGAATATTTTTGCATGGAGCTTCTTTAAAAATGTTTTTAAAAATGGAATTTAATTAATATGAGTTAATAAAATATTTTTCAATTCTTTGGTACTCTCAAAGGTACCTGACACCTTGATACATTTTATATTTAGTCTCTAACATCATTAAATAACGAAAAGTAAACATTTAGAGTTGTGCAAGCTATAAATATATAAACATTCAACAAATAAACATGTCAAATACAAATAAGTTAGACAAAAATTGAACGTATACAACGAAATTACACAATATTAAGTTCCCACTATATAAATACTTTAAATTGTTTACAAAATTCCTGTTAAGAAGAGGGTGCATGGTAATTGGTTATAGAATACTGCACAAAAATGCGTTACGCGGATGCCGAAATTGAAAATTTTCTGACTTAGACATTTCATGATTTAAGAGCTATTTCGTATGCGAAAGTTCATTATAAACGATGTACAGACGGGGAGAAAAAGAAAACACTCGTACTAACTCTGCAATAAATCACTGTAGTGGGAAGTTACTGGCACCAAACGATTGGAAATAAAAGTCTACTTTTAAAGGATGCACATAAAATTTGCTTAAAGGTCCATCTACATATCAAAACTAACCCAAACGTTGTTTTCTTTCAATAATAATATCCAAGTTTCAGTACATAAAAAGATTCTACACCCTTCATTTAGCCTAAATCCAAATTTTCATGAAATTCTTATCATTAGTTTCCCAGAAATTAATTATTTTAACCTTCTGAAAGTCTTGGAAAGGGCAAAACTCTAATATTGTTTTCTCTGTATTTTGTTTAAATGCTAAAAGAATATGTTTCTTTCAACATTTTATTAAAAAAAAAAAAAAAAAAAAAAAAAAAAAAAAACTTAATAACGAATATTAATGCTACACTTAGATGTATTAATCATTGTTGAATGTATTAAAGTACATTAAATCAACAGAATTATATTTAGTATTAGTGGTATATCTATAGGAGTTCAGGAATTTCGGCTTCAAAATGCCTACTGAACATCGTGTGTTGATCCGGCATTATTGGAGAAAAAATCTAATGATTCTGAAAGCCGTCGATGAGATTAATGAGGGTAAATGTGCTGATGCGGCGGCAAACTTCGTACTTCCAGCAAATCCGGAATCTGGCAGAACGATGGCAGAAAGCCGTGGACTAGGATGGTCTCTACTTTGAAGAACTGTCCTTGTTCCTTTTGGTGTGAATTTGCGCATAACAACTCAACTTTCAGAAATTTCCCAGAACTTTTTGCTCAACCTAGTATAAATAAATATTATTTTTCAACTGTGTAAATTGAACGTATCCTTATTTGTTCAACCACTTGTAAAAAAAAAATCGCTTCAAAACTGTAAGCAAAATTATGAAATTTTAGTTTAAATGCATTTAGTATACATTAAAACTTTCTGTATATTTTATCAGGTATAATTATGTTTTTTTTATATATTTATTTTTTTATTTTATTATTATTATTTTTTTAAATTAGTAATTTATTCTCATTTATTTTATATAGTGTTTTTGGTTTATAACTCTAGGAAGACAAAATAATGTAACATATATACTATTACAGGCCACTTTGATACTTTGAATTATGTGCCATAAAATGAGTCTGCTGCAATTTAAAATTTCATTGTTGGTACATTTTTTTTAATATCTAAATGGATTATAATAAAAAAAAAGAAAATAAATAAATAAATAAACCTTAAATGGTTTTGATCATTGAACTTCTCTTCTAAAGAATATTTTTGCATGGAGCTTCTTTAAAAATGTTTTAAAAATGGAATTTAATTAATATGAGTTAATAAAATATTTTTCAATTCTTTGGTACTCTCAAAGGTACCTGACACCTTGATACATTTTATATTTAGTCTCTAACATCATTAAATAACGAAAAGTAAACATTTATAGTTGTGCAAGCTATAAATATATAAACATTCAACAAATAAACAGGTCAAATACAAATAAGTTAGACAAAAATTGAACGTATACAACGAAATTACACAATATTAAGTTCCCACTATATAAATACTTTAAATTGTTTACAAAATTCCTGTTAAGAAGAGGGTGCATGGTAATTGGTTATAGAATACTGCACAAAAATGCGTTACGCGGATGCCGAAATTGAAAATTTTCTGACTTAGACTTTTCATGATTTAAGAGCTATTTCGTATGCGAAAGTTCATTATAAACGATGTACAGACGGGGAGAAAAAGAAAACACTCGTACTAACTCAGCAATAAATCACTGTAGTGGGAAGTTACTCTCACCAAACGACTGGAAATAAAAGTCTACTTTTAAAGGATGCACATAAAATTTGCTTAAAGGTCCATCTACATATCAAAACTAACCCAAACGTTGTTTTCTTTCAATAACAATATCCAAGTTTCAGTACATAAAAAGATTCTGCACCCTTCATTTAGCCTAAATCCAAATTTTCATGAAATTCTTATCATTAGTTTCCCAGAAATTAATTATTTTAACCTTCTGAAAGTCTTGGAAAGGGCAAAACTCTAATATTGTTTTCTCTGTATTTTGTTTAAATGCTAAAAGAATATGTTTCTTTCAACATTTTATTAAAAAAAAAAACTTAATAACGAATATTAATGCTACATTTAGATGTATTAATCATTGTTGAATGTATTAAAGTACATTAAATCAACAGAATTATATTTAGTATTAGTGGTATGTCTATAGGAGTTCAGGAATTTCGGCTTCTAAATGCCTACTGAACATCGTGTGTTGATCCGGCATTATTGGAGAAAAAATCTAATGATTCTGAAAGCCGTCGATGAGATTAATGAGGGTAAAAGTGCTGATGCGGCGGCAAACTTCGTACTTCCAGCAAATCCGGAATCTGGCAGAACGATGGCAGAAAGCCGTGGACTAGGATTGTCTCTACTTTGAAGAACAGTCCTTGTTCCTTTTGGTGTGAATTTGCGCATAACAACTCAACTTTCAGAAATTTCCCAGAACTTTTTGCTCAACCCAGTATAAATAAATATTATTTTTCAACTGTGTAAATTGAACGTATCCTTATTTGTTCAACCACTTGTAAAAAAAAAACTCTTCAAAACTGTAAGCAAAATTATGAAATTTTAGTTTAAATGCATTTAGTATACATTAAAACTTTCTGTATATTTTATCAGGTATAATTATGTTTTATTTATTTATTTATTTATTTATTTTTATTATTATTTTTTTTTATTATTATTTTTTTTAATTAGTAATTTAATCTCATTTATTTTATATAGTGTTTTTGGTTTATAACTCTAGGAAGACAAAATAATGTAACATATATACTATTACAGGCCGCTTTGATACTTTGAATTATGTGCCATAAAATGAGTCTGCTGCAATTTAAAATTTCAATGTTGGTACATTTTTTTAAATATCTAAATGGATTATACTAAAAAAAAAAAGAAAATAAATAAATAAATAAACCTTAAATGGTTTTGATCATTGAACTTCTCTTCTAAAGAATATTTTTGCATGGAGCTTCTTTAAAAATGTTTTTAAAAATGGAATTTAATTAATATGAGTTAATAAAATATTTTTCAATTCTTTGGTACTCTCAAAGGTACCTGACACCTTGATACATTTTATATTTAGTCTCTAACATCATTAACTAACGAAACGTAAACATTTAGAGTTGTGCAAGCTATAAATATATAAACATTCAACAAATAAACTTGTCAAATACAAATAAGTTAGACAAAAATTGAACGTATACAACGAAATTACACAATATTAAGTTCCCACTATATAAATACTTTAAATTGTTTACAAAATTCTTGTTAAGAAGAGGGTGCATTGTAATTGGTTATAGAACACTGCACAAAAAATGCGTTACGCGGATGCCGAAATTGAAAATTTTCTGACTTAGAATTTTCATTATTTAAGAGCTATTTCGTATGCGAAAGTTCATTATAAACGATGTACAGACGGGGAGAAAAAGAAAACACCCGTACTAACTCTGCAATAAATCACTGTAGTGGGAAGTTACTGGCACCAAACGATTGGAAATAAAAGTCTACTTTTAAAGGATGCACATAAAATTTGCTTAAAAGTCCATCTACATATCAAAACTAACCCAAACGTGGTTTTCTTTCAATAACAATATCCAAGTTTCAGTACATAAAAAGATTCTACACACTTCATTTAGCCTAAATTCAAATTTTCATGAAATTCTTATCATTAGTTTCCCAGAAATTAATTATTTTAACCTTCTGAAAGTCTTGGAAAGGGCAAAACTCTAATATTGTTTTCTCTGTATTTTGTTTAAATGCTAAAAAAATATGTTTCTTTCAACATTTTATTAAAAAAAAAAAAAAAAAAAAAAAAAAAAAACTTAATAACGTATATTAATGCTACACTTAGATATATTAATCATTGTTGAATGTATTAAAGTACATTAAATCAACAGAATTATATTTAGTATTAGTGGTATATCTATAGGAGTTCAGGAATTTCGGCTTCAAAATGCCTACTGAACATCGTGTGTTGATCCGGCATTATTGGAGAAAAAATCTAATGATTCTGAAAGCCGTCGATGAGATTAATGTGGGTAAAAGTGCTGACACGGCGGCAAACTTCGTACTTCCAGCAAATCCGGAATCTGGCAGAACGATGGCAGAAAGCCGTGGACTAGGATGGTATCTACTTTGAAGAACAGTCCTTGTTCCTTTTGGTGTGAATTTGCGCATAACAACTCAACTTTCAGAAATTTCCCAGAACTTTTTGCTCAATTTCGGCTTCAAAATGCCTACTGAACATCGTGTGTTGATTCGGCATTATTGGAGAAAAAATCTAATGATTCTGAAAGCCGTCGATGAGATTAATGAGGGTAAAAGTGCTGATGCGGCGGCAAACTTCGTACTTCCAGCAAATCCGGAATCTGGCAGAACGATGGCAGAAAGCCGTGGACTAGGATGGTCTCTACTTTGAAGAACTGTCCTTGTTCCTTTTGGTGTGAATTTGCGCATAACAACTCAACTTTCAGAAATTTCCCAGAACTTTTTGCTCAACCTAGTATAAATAAATATTATTTTTCAACTGTGTAAATTGAACGTATCCTTATTTGTTCAACCACTTGTAAAAAAAATCGCTTCAAAACTGTAAGCAAAATTATGAAATTTTAAAAAGCAGAAAAACCAACGTTTAAAATGCACAAATAACATATGAAAAGCAGCAAACAGCTGTTTCGAATCTACTAGCGAGATTCTTCTTCAGTGCAAAAGGAACAGCGTGCTAGAAAAAGCAAGGCTGAGCAAAATCATAGACAGAGACGCGCTGGCTTTTATACCCTATGCGGGTGGCTAAGGCGCCGAAACATACTTTTATACTTACATACTTACATTTAAACATACTTACATACGAGCTTTTATACCCTACGCCACCCGCATAGGGTATAAAAGCCAGCGCGTCTCTGTCTATGATTTTGCTCAGCCTTGCTTTTTCTAGCACGCTGTTCCTTTTGCACTGAAGAAGAATCTCGCTAGTAGATTCGAAACAGCTGTTTGCTGCTTTTCATATGTTATTTGTGCATTTTAAACGTTGGTTTTTCTGCTTTTTAATATTGTTGCACAAAGGCTTTATTTGCTATTTTTATGAAATTTTAGTTTAAATGCATTTAGTATACATTAAAACTTTCTGTATATTTTATCAGGTATAATTATGTTTTTTTTATTTATATATTTATTTTTTTATTTTATTATTATTATTTTTTTAAAATTAGTAATTTATTCTCATTTATTTTATATAGTGTTTTTGGTTTATAACTCTAGGAAGACAAAATAATGTAACATATATACTATTACAGGCCACTTTGATACTTTGAATTATGTGCCATAAAATGAGTCTGCTGCAATTTAAAATTTCAATGTTGGTACATTTTTTTTAATATCTAAATGGATTATAATAAAAAAAAAGAAAATAAATAAATAAATAAACCTTAAATGGTTTTGATCATTGAACTTCTCTTCTAAAGAATATTTTTGCATGGAGCTTCTTTAAAAATGTTTTTAAAAATGGAATTTAATTAATATGAGTTAATAAAATATTTTTCAATTCTTTGGTACTCTCAAAGGTACCTGACACCTTGATACATTTTATATTTAGTCTCTAACATCATTAAATAACGAAAAGTAAACATTTAGAGTTGTGCAAGCTATAAATATATAAACATTCAACAAATAAACATGTCAAATACAAATAAGTTAGACAAAAATTGAACGTATACAACGAAATTACACAATATTAAGTTCCCACTATATAAATACTTTAAATTGTTTACAAAATTCCTGTTAAGAAGAGGGTGCATGGTAATTGGTTATAGAATACTGCACAAAAATGCGTTACGCGGATGCCGAAATTGAAAATTTTCTGACTTAGACATTTCATGATTTAAGAGCTATTTCGTATGCGAAAGTTCATTATAAACGATGTACAGACGGGGAGAAAAAGAAAACACTCGTACTAACTCTGCAATAAATCACTGTAGTGGGAAGTTACTGGCACCAAACGATTGGAAATAAAAGTCTACTTTTAAAGGATGCACATAAAATTTGCTTAAAGGTCCATCTACATATCAAAACTAACCCAAACGTTGTTTTCTTTCAATAATAATATCCAAGTTTCAGTACATAAAAAGATTCTACACCCTTCATTTAGCCTAAATCCAAATTTTCATGAAATTCTTATCATTAGTTTCCCAGAAATTAATTATTTTAACCTTCTGAAAGTCTTGGAAAGGGCAAAACTCTAATATTGTTTTCTCTGTATTTTGTTTAAATGCTAAAAGAATATGTTTCTTTCAACATTTTATTAAAAAAAAAAAAAAAAAAAAAAAAAAAAAAAAAAAAAAAACTTAATAACGAATATTAATGCTACACTTAGATGTATTAATCATTGTTGAATGTATTAAAGTACATTAAATCAACAGAATTATATTTAGTATTAGTGGTATATCTATAGGAGTTCAGGAATTTCGGCTTCAAAATGCCTACTGAACATCGTGTGTTGATCCGGCATTATTGGAGAAAAAATCTAATGATTCTGAAAGCCGTCGATGAGATTAATGAGGGTAAATGTGCTGATGCGGCGGCAAAATTCGTACTTCCAGCAAATCCGGAATCTGGCAGAACGATGGCAGAAAGCCGTGGACTAGGATGGTCTCTACTTTGAAGAACTGTCCTTGTTCCTTTTGGTGTGAATTTGCGCATAACAACTCAACTTTCAGAAATTTCCCAGAACTTTTTGCTCAACCTAGTATAAATAAATATTATTTTTCAACTGTGTAAATTGAACGTATCCTTATTTGTTCAACCACTTGTAAAAAAAAAATCGCTTCAAAACTGTAAGCAAAATTATGAAATTTTAGTTTAAATGCATTTAGTATACATTAAAACTTTCTGTATATTTTATCAGGTATAATTATGTTTTTTTTATATATTATTTTTTTATTTTATTATTATTATTTTTTTAAATTAGTAATTTATTCTCATTTATTTTATATAGTGCTTTTGGTTTATAACTCTAGGAAGACAAAATAATGTAACATATATACTATTACAGGCCACTTTGATACTTTGAATTATGTGCCATAAAATGAGTCTGCTGCAATTTAAAATTTCATTGTTGGTACATTTTTTTCAATATCTAAATGGATTATAATAAAAAAAAAGAAAATAAATAAATAAATAAACCTTAAATGGTTTTGATCATTGAACTTCTCTTCTAAAGAATATTTTTGCATGGAGCTTCTTTAAAAATGTTTTAAAAATGGAATTTAATTAATATGAGTTAATAAAATATTTTTCAATTCTTTGGTACTCTCAAAGGTACCTGACACCTTGATACATTTTATATTTAGTCTCTAACATCATTAAATAACGAAAAGTAAACATTTATAGTTGTGCAAGCTATAAATATATAAACATTCAACAAATAAACAGGTCAAATACAAATAAGTTAGACAAAAATTGAACGTATACAACGAAATTACACAATATTAAGTTCCCACTATATAAATACTTTAAATTGTTTACAAAATTCCTGTTAAGAAGAGGGTGCATGGTAATTGGTTATAGAATACTGCACAAAAATGCGTTACGCGGATGCCGAAATTGAAAATTTTCTGACTTAGACTTTTCATGATTTAAGAGCTATTTCGTATGCGAAAGTTCATTATAAACGATGTACAGACGGGGAGAAAAAGAAAACACTCGTACTAACTCAGCAATAAATCACTGTAGTGGGAAGTTACTCTCACCAAACGACTGGAAATAAAAGTCTACTTTTAAAGGATGCACATAAAATTTGCTTAAAGGTCCATCTACATATCAAAACTAACCCAAACGTTGTTTTCTTTCAATAACAATATCCAAGTTTCAGTACATAAAAAGATTCTGCACCCTTCATTTAGCCTAAATCCAAATTTTCATGAAATTCTTATCATTAGTTTCCCAGAAATTAATTATTTTAACCTTCTGAAAGTCTTGGAAAGGGCAAAACTCTAATATTGTTTTCTCTGTATTTTGTTTAAATGCTAAAAGAATATGTTTCTTTCAACATTTTATTAAAAAAAAAAAAAAAAAAAAAAAAAAAAAAAAAACTTAATAACGAATATTAATGCTACACTTAGATGTATTAATCATTGTTGAATGTATTAAAGTACATTAAATCAACAGAATTATATTTAGTATTAGTGGTATATCTATAGGAGTTCAGGAATTTCGGCTTCAAAATGCCTACTGAACATCGTGTGTTGATCCGGCATTATTGGAGAAAAAATCTAATGATTCTGAAAGCCGTCGATGAGATTAATGAGGGTAAAAGTGCTGATGTGGCGGCAAACTTCGTACTTCCAGCAAATCCGGAATCTGGCAGAACGATGGCAGAAAGCCGTGGACTAGGATGGTCTCTACTTTGAAGAACTGTCCTTGTTCCTTTTGCTGTGAATTTGCGCATAACAACTCAACTTTCAGAAATTTCCCAGAAATTTTTGCTCAACCTAGTATAAATAAATATTATTTTTCAACTGTGTAAATTGAACGTATCCTTATTTGTTCAACCACTTGTAAAAAAAAATCGCTTCAAAACTGTAAGCAAAATTATGAAATTTTAGTTTAAATGCATTTAGTATACATTAAAACTTTCTGTATATTTTATCAGGTATAATTATGTTTTATTTATTTATTTATTTATTTTTTTTATTATTATTTTTTTTATTATTATTTTTTTTAATTAGTAATTTAATCTCATTTATTTTATATAGTGTTTTTGGTTTATAACTCTAGGAAGACAAAATAATGTAACATATATACTATTACAGGCCGCTTTGATACTTTGAATTATGTGCCATAAAATGAGTCTGCTGCAATTTAAAATTTCAATGTTGGTACATTTTTTTTAATATCTAAATGGATTATAATAAAAAAAAGAAAATAAATAAATAAATAAACCTTAAATGGTTTTGATCATTGAACTTCTCTTCTAAAGAATATTTTTGCATGGAGCTTCTTTAAAAATGTTTTTAAAAATGGAATTTAATTAATATGAGTTAATAAAATATTTTTCAATTCTTTGGTACTCTCAAAGGTACCTGACACCTTGATACATTTTATATTTAGTCTCTAACATCATTAAATAACGAAAAGTAAACATTTAGAGTTGTGCAAGCTATAAATATATAAATATTCAACAAATAAACATGTCAAATACAAATAAGTTAGACAAAAATTGAACGTATACAACGAAATTACACAATATTAAGTTCCCACTATATAAATACTTTAAATTGTTTACAAAATTCCTGTTAAGAAGAGGGTGCGTGGTAATTGGTTATAGAATACTGCACAAAAATGCGTTACGCGGATGCCGAAATTGAAAATTTTCTGACTTAGACTTTTCATGATTTAAGAGCTATTTCGTATGCGAAAGTTCATTATAAACGATGTGCAGACGGGGAGAAAAAGAAAACACTCGTACTAACTCTGCAATAAATCACTGTAGTGGGAAGTTACTGGCACCAAACGATTGGAAATAAAAGTCTACTTTTAAAGGATGCACATAAAATTTGCTTAAAGGTCCATCTACATATCAAAACTAACCCAAACGTTGTTTTCTTTCAATAACAATATCCAAGTTTCAGTACATAAAAAGATTCTACACCCTTCATTTAGCCTAAATCCAAATTTTCATGAAATTCTTATCATTAGTTTCCCAGAAATTAATTATTTTAACCTTCTGAAAGTCTTGGAAAGGGCAAAACTCTAATATTGTTTTCTCTGTATTTTGTTTAAATGCTAAAAGAATATGTTTCTTTCAACATTTTATTAAAAAAAAAAAACTTAATAACGAATATTAATGCTACATTTAGATGTATTAATCATTGTTGAATGTATTAAAGTACATTAAATCAACAGAATTATATTTAGTATTAGTGGTATATCTATAGGAGTTCAGGAATTTCGGCTTCAAAATGCCTACTGAACATCGTGTGTTGATCCGGCATTATTGGAGAAAAAATCTAATGATTCTGAAAGCCGTCGATGAGATTAATGTGGGTAAAAGTGCTGACACGGCGGCAAACTTCGTACTTCCAGCAAATCCGGAATCTGGCAGAACGATGGCAGAAAGCCGTGGACTAGGATGGTATCTACTTTGAAGAACAGTCCTTGTTCCTTTTGGTGTGAATTTGCGCATAACAACTCAACTTTCAGAAATTTCCCAGAACTTTTTGCTCAATTTCGGCTTCAAAATGCCTACTGAACATCGTGTGTTGATCCGGCATTATTGGAGAAAAAATCTAATGATTCTGAAAGCCGTCGATGAGATTAATGAGGGTAAAAGTGCTGATGCGGCGGCAAACTTCGTACTTCCAGCAAATCCGGAATCTGGCAGAACGATGGCAGAAAGCCGTGGACTAGGATGGTATCTACTTTGAAGAACAGTCCTTGTTCCTTTTGGTGTGAATTTGCGCATAACAACTCAACTTTCAGAAATTTCCCAGAACTTTTTGCTCAATTTCGGCTTCAAAATGCCTACTGAACATCGTGTGTTGATCCGGCATTATTGGAGAAAAAATCTAATGATTCTGAAAGCCGTCGATGAGATTAATGAGGGTAAAAGTGCTGATGCGGCGGCAAACTTCGTACTTCCAGCAAATCCGGAATCTGGCAGAACGATGGCAGAAAGCCGTGGACTAGGATGGTCTCTACTTTGAAGAACTGTCCTTGTTCCTTTTGGTGTGAATTTGCGCATAACAACTCAACTTTCAAAAATTTCCCAGAACTTTTTGCTCAATTTCTGCTTCAAAATGCCTACTGAACATCGTGTGTTGATCCGGCATTATTGGAGAAAAAATCTAATGATTCTGAAAGCCGTCGATGAGATTAATGAGGGTAAAAGTGCTGATGCGGCGGCAAACTTCGTACTTCCAGCAAATCCGGAATCTGGCAGAACGATGGCAGAAAGCCGTGGACTAGGATGGTCTCTACTTTGAAGAACTGTCCTTGTTCCTTTTGGTGTGAATTTGCGCATAACAACTCAACTTTCAGAAATTTCCCAGAACTTTTTGCTCAACCTAGTATAAATAAATATTATTTTTCAACTGTGTAAATTGAACGTATCCTTATTTGTTCAACCACTTGTAAAAAAAATCGCTTCAAAACTGTAAGCAAAATTATGAAATTTTAAAAAGCAGAAAAACCAACGTTTAAAATGCACAAATAACATATGAAAAGCAGCAAACAGCTGTTTCGAATCTACTAGCGAGATTCTTCTTCAGTGCAAAAGGAACAGCGTGCTAGAAAAAGCAAGGCTGAGCAAAATCATAGACAGAGACGCGCTGGCTTTTATACCCTATGCGGGTGGCGAAGGCGCCGAAACATACTTTTATACTTACATACTTACATTTAAACATACTTACATACGAGCTTTTATACCCTACGCCACCCGCATAGGGTATAAAAGCCAGCGCGTCTCTGTCTATGATTTTGCTCAGCCTTGCTTTTTCTAGCACGCTGTTCCTTTTGCACTGAAGAAGAATCTCGCTAGTAGATTCGAAACAGCTGTTTGCTGCTTTTCATATGTTATTTGTGCATTTTAAACGTTGGTTTTTCTGCTTTTTAATATTGTTGCACAAAGGCTTTATTTGCTATTTTTATGAAATTTTAGTTTAAATGCATTTAGTATACATTAAAACTTTCTGTATATTTTATCAGGTATAATTATGTTTTTTTTATTTATATATTTATTTTTTTATTTTATTATTATTATTTTTTTAAAATTAGTAATTTATTCTCATTTATTTTATATAGTGTTTTTGGTTTATAACTCTAGGAAGACAAAATAATGTAACATATATACTATTACAGGCCACTTTGATACTTTGAATTATGTGCCATAAAATGAGTCTGCTGCAATTTAAAATTTCAATGTTGGTACATTTTTTTTAATATCTAAATGGATTATAATAAAAAAAAAGAAAATAAATAAATAAATAAACCTTAAATGGTTTTGATCATTGAACTTCTCTTCTAAAGAATATTTTTGCATGGAGCTTCTTTAAAAATGTTTTTAAAAATGGAATTTAATTAATATGAGTTAATAAAATATTTTTCAATTCTTTGGTACTCTCAAAGGTACCTGACACCTTGATACATTTTATATTTTGTCTCTAACATCATTAAATAACGAAAAGTAAACATTTAGAGTTGTGCAAGCTATAAATATATAAACATTCAACAAATAAACATGTCAAATACAAATAAGTGAGACAAAAATTGAACGTATACAACGAAATTACACAATATTAAGTTCCCACTATATAAATACTTTAAATTGTTTACAAAATTCCTGTTAAGAAGAGGGTGCATGGTAATTGGTTATAGAATACTGCACAAAAATGCGTTACGCGGATGCCGAAATTGAAAATTTTCTGACTTAGACATTTCATGATTTAAGAGCTATTTCGTATGCGAAAGTTCATTATAAACGATGTACAGACGGGGAGAAAAAGAAAACACCCGTACTAACTCTGCAATAAATCACTGTAGTGGGAAGTTACTGGCACCAAACGATTGGAAATAAAAGTCTACTTTTAAAGGATGCACATAAAATTTGCTTAAAGGTCCATCTACATATCAAAACTAACCCAAACGTTGTTTTCTTTCAATAACAATATCCAAGTTTCAGTACATAAAAAGATTCTACACCCTTCATTTAGCCTAAATCCAAATTTTCATGAAATTCTTATCATTAGTTTCCCAGAAATTAATTATTTTAACCTTCTGAAAGTCTTGGAAAGGGCAAAACTCTAATATTGTTTTCTCTGTATTTTGTTTAAATGCTAAAAGAATATGTTTCTTTCAACATTTTATTAAAAAAAAAAAAAACTTAATAACGAATATTAATGCTACACTTAGATGTATTAATCATTGTTGAATGTATTAAAGTACATTAAATCAACAGAATTATATTTAGTATTAGTGGTATGTCTATAGGAGTTCAGGAATTTCGGCTTCTAAATGCCTACTGAACATCGTGTGTTGATCCGGCATTATTGGAGAAAAAATCTAATGATTCTGAAAGCCGTCGATGAGATTAATGAGGGTAAAAGTGCTGATGCGGCGGCAAACTTCGTACTTCCAGCAAATCCGGAATCTGGCAGAACGATGGCAGAAAGCCGTGGACTAGGATTGTCTCTACTTTGAAGAACAGTCCTTGTTCCTTTTGGTGTGAATTTGCGCATAACAACTCAACTTTCAGAAATTTCCCAGAACTTTTTGCCCAACCTAGTATAAATAAATATTATTTTTCAACTGTGTAAATTGAACGTATCCTTATTTGTTCAACCATTTGTAAAAAAAACTCTTCAAAACTGTAAGCAAAATTATGAAATTTTAGTTTAAATGCATTTAGTATACATTAAAACTTTCTGTATATTTTATCAGGTATAATTATGTTTTATTTATTTATTTATTTATTTATTTTTATTATTTTTTTTTATTATTATTTTTTTTAATTAGTAATTTAATCTCATTTATTTTATATAGTGTTTTTGGTTTATAACTCTAGGAAGACAAAATAATGTAACATATATACTATTACAGGCCGCTTTGATACTTTGAATTATGTGCCATAAAATGAGTCTGCTGCAATTTAAAATTTCAATGTTGGTACATTTTTTTAAATATCTAAATGGATTATACTAAAAAAAAAAAGAAAATAAATAAATAAATAAACCTTAAATGGTTTTGATCATTGAACTTCTCTTCTAAAGAATATTTTTGCATGGAGCTTCTTTAAAAATGTTTTTAAAAATGGAATTTAATTAATATGAGTTAATAAAATATTTTTCAATTCTTTGGTACTCTCAAAGGTACCTGACACCTTGATACATTTTATATTTAGTCTCTAACATCATTAACTAACGAAACGTAAACATTTAGAGTTGTGCAAGCTATAAATATATAAACATTCAACAAATAAACTTGTCAAATACAAATAAGTTAGACAAAAATTGAACGTATACAACGAAATTACACAATATTAAGTTCCCACTATATAAATACTTTAAATTGTTTACAAAATTCTTGTTAAGAAGAGGGTGCATTGTAATTGGTTATAGAACACTGCACAAAAAATGCGTTACGCGGATGCCGAAATTGAAAATTTTCTGACTTAGAATTTTCATGATTTAAGAGCTATTTCGTATGCGAAAGTTCATTATAAACGATGTACAGACGGGGAGAAAAAGAAAACACCCGTACTAACTCTGCAATAAATCACTGTAGTGGGAAGTTACTGGCACCAAACGATTGGAAATAAAAGTCTACTTTTAAAGGATGCACATAAAATTTGCTTAAAAGTCCATCTACATATCAAAACTAACCCAAACGTGGTTTTCTTTCAATAACAATATCCAAGTTTCAGTACATAAAAAGATTCTACACACTTCATTTAGCCTAAATTCAAATTTTCATGAAATTCTTATCATTAGTTTCCCAGAAATTAATTATTTTAGCCTTCTGAAAGTCTTGGAAAGGGCAAAAC